>CM012440.1:2671858-3871858 GCA_003999625.1 Oryzias javanicus
TGTCGAGTGTGTAAAAACAACATGGAAAAATGACTAAATGAAGTTAGTGTCACAGAGGAGAGGATGTGCTGAATAAATGATACCAAATAATTGAAAACACAGAGGTAAATATAAACCAAAACTGAGTTTTAGGCCCTGAAAGGGTTAAAAATAATCGTTCTAAATGTACAATTTTGTGTGTCATTTAAAAAATGTGATTATGTACAGATTATAAATGGCTGAAAAATACGGTAACTAAAAAGAAAAAAGGCGATTAATTGTGATTAATTTGTTTTTTTTTAAAATATAGATACTGTAACTAAAAAAACAATTACATTTTTCCCAGATTTGCAATTAATTCGATTTTTTTTTGTCTTTTTAATGATTCCCGGTCCTAATTATTTTATTTCACAATAACAATATTTCCCCTGGGATAAATACAATATTCTGATTTCATCATGATAAACCACAATAAAGTATATTTTAAGTCATTCTCTGAACAAAAATTAACAAAAATTGTCAATATTTACTTTCTCTGACTTTATTTTTTTAAGTAACTGAATCATTAAAATGAAAAACATTTTTTAAAATGCACAACAGTTTCAAGTTTTTTAGTAGGAAAAACACATTTTTGCAATAATTAGCGATAAAAATAAACAAATAATGATAGAAGAGAAGTAGATGATACTTTTCTTTGTCCAGCACTACGTGGATGAAAGAATTTTGATCCCAAAACGAGTCTCTAAATCTGCTGCTCTTCTCACATGGACGGGATGAGTTTGAGTTTCTCAGCTGGGCTCTTCTTGAAGGAATCCTCCGTCTCCACTCAGGTCACCTCTGTGTGGACTTCCCTCTTCGTTTGTTGGGATGCTTCGTCCTCTAACTGCTCCTCTCTGCGTTTCTCCAGGGACGACCTTTTCCGTGTGGAGCTGGACACCGTCGTGGAAGAGGAGATGTTTTACAGCAAGGTGAGCCTCACCTGTCCGCGCCGTGTCGCCGGCGCCGCTCGGCGCTGACCCGTCTGTTATCTGTGCAGAAACGGACCTGGGAGTCCAACAAGAACGACATCAAGATCTGCAGGATGAAGGGCAAACATGAGGTGAGGAGCTGCTGGTCTCATGACAAAATCAAAGTGATAGAACAGGAAGTGATCGAAGAAATGTCAGAAACAGAAGCGATAAGGACCAGGCTTTTATTCTTTTTAGTCTCTCCAGATTTAATAGAAAATATGTATAAAATATAAAAAAAAATCAGTGAAAACTCAGAGGATAAAATGTTCTGTTCAGAACCAGTCAGAAATCCAGGATTTTTGATGCTTTTCTCTGTTTATAAGGGAAATAATCTGCCAATAGAACTCTTTCCTGCAACATTCTGGGTGTTCTGCTCTTTTAGGACAAATTGAAATCTTAAAATTCTATATAAACTCTACACATTCCCCCGCCCGTGTCATCATATGGACGGATGGTTTGGACCCTCTCCACATCACTTCTTACTCTATAGGTGTCCACAAATCCTCTATGGAAGCGTTTCTGTCTCAAAAATAAAAATAAAAGTCAATACTGGAAATGCTATTTCATTTTCAAAATGTACCTGCATTATTTGTCTCTTAAATAAAATTTAAAAACAATTATCAGAACTGCTTTTTCCTTTTCTTCAACTCCGCTCATTCTGTACCTAATTAAAATAATAAAGAAAATGGCATTTGACATTTCATTTTCAAAAAGTTCTATGGTAAATCTGTAACAAAATTCCATCAGAAATATCAAACTTGAAAATTAAAATGCATAAACAGAAATGCTATTTCATTTTCAAAATGTACTGTCTCTTAAATAAAATGAAAAAGCAATTCTCTGGAATGAGGAATCTCAGACTTGAGCTTGTTTTTCCTCCCCTTCCTTCCTTTTTTCTCTTTTATTTAAGAGACAAAGAATGCAGGTACATTTTGAAAATGAAATGGCATTTCCAGTATTGACTTTTCTTTTTATTTTTGAGTCACATACACTTCCATAATCCTCGTTTTTGACGCGCTGGCCGTTGGTCCCTCACCTTCGGGACATGGTACCGGGACTCTAAACATTTGTGTTCACATATATAGCTTTGGTATTTGGAAATGTGTCTTAAAATAAATGTATGTTGCTCTAAAAACATGTTTTGTAGCTTTAAAGTAGGTATATTTATACAGTTTATTCTCAAGTACAAGTGAAGGAGAAAATATGTGAACCCTCTGGAATTACTTGGTTTTATGGATAAACTCGACACACGACTATGTTTATTATAAACATGAAAACTGAAATTGGTTTGATTTAAGCAGGACATGTTTTTCTCCATCCTTGTTTCAGATTGAGACAAAAAAACAAGTGTGTCCATTTTGTATAGAAATTAAGGTACTCCCAGATACTGTCTCTTGCAACTGTATATCCTATTTTAAGAGCTACAACTTTCCTTATTTTTATACCATATAAGTCTAAAGTCTAGAGCATCTGTCAAAGTCAAGGCCCGGGGGCCGGATCCGGCCCTCCAGATCATTTTATCTGATTGTTATTAATGACCCGATGTTATCTTGAGCTCATTTCTAACTTATATAATTTTGACAAATATATTTTTATGGAGGGTAAAATATTTTAAGTTATTTAAGGTTTAAGTTGATTTATTCTGGAATAATATTCCTGCATTTTTAGTATTTATAATTATGTTAAAAATTTACAGTTCTAAAGTTTTGTCCCCCTGTCTGATTGAGTTTGACACTCCTGGTCCGGATTATACATTTTTAAAAACATTTGTTTTAAAACTAATATGTAAATTATAAGTCAAATAACATTTTTAAGTTTCTCTAAATGAATCAAGTTTGTTTCTTGAAACAAAAATGTCACAAATAAAACTGAATAAATTATGAAAAGAAAAGAAAAAGAGTTTCTGTAGTGATGTTAATTAAGATAGATAAAATATTTTATTTTATTTTAAATATTTTTATATTTAAAATATATTATTTTACATCAAAATGACTCAACAAAGCAGTTTAGATTTATTGTCTTAAAATGAGTTATTTTGTTTAACTAAAAATAAGTTATTTTAGTCTTAAATTTAGCGTAATAAAACATTTAATCTAGAAAAAAATGGAGTTGTCCTGAGTTGGATGGATGGAGATGTTTCCCAGCTTACCCTGAAGGCATCATTAATCCCATTTCCGCTTATGGGTTGATACGGGTGTAAAAAAGCAGATTAAAGTCGTAGACCGATCCGTGATCCTGGACAGAGAAAATCTTCACATACTTTTTTTTCTATGGGTGTGCTGCGGGTGCTAGAAGACATTCAGAGTGTTTGGAGATCCTACAGGTACTCACAGATATCACGTGTACACCCCATGTGTGTTATGGGATGTGTAGCCAGTACTCACACTTACTAATGTCTGCAGTGTGGTGTAAGGACACAGAACGACAGCATCACCTGCACATCCAAGATCCTGACCAACACTTAACAATACACTCCTACCACACATGACAATGGTACGGTCCATTTTCATGACGACGCTTGAGGTGGCCGTACGCGTCTTTAGAGACCTACGAGACTCACCTGTATGGAGCTGAATCGGAGCCAATATTATTTGAGACTGAAATAAAATATTTTGAAAAAAAATGTTAATGTTTGGCTGAAAAAATAACTTTTTTTTTCCGTTTCAAATTTTTTTTTTTTCAGTTTCAAAAATTTTTTTTCAGTTTCAAAATTTTTTTTTTTTGCGTTTAAAAATCAACTTTCTTTAGTAATCAACTTTTTTGCCTTAAAAAATCAAAATGGCTATAGACACGAGGACCAATCCAAATCGATGGGGTGGTATCCTGAGTTCCGACGCCTTCACTGGCTCTGAGAACTGTAACAATTACGATCAGAAAATGGCGGTTCAGTCTGTACTCTCATAAACTCAGGACGGGTAGAGAAAGCAGAGTTTTGTCGCGTATAAACAGCATGACCACAACACCGTTCTAGCCCGTCAAAGCGCCATTTTTCAGCCAAACATTAATATTTTTTTCAAAATATTTTATTTCAGTTTCAAATAATAATGGCCCCGATTTAGCTCCATACACCTTTCCTAAAGATGCAGCTGCATCAGACCGAACAACACCTGTGAGGGTCCTCAAAAGCTGCTTGTTTCCTCTGGTCGATGGATTGTCTAAGCAGGATCAACCAGTGATCAAACCACGTCCAGATATGGCTTTAGCCCCCATGCAGTAAATAATGATCTTCAGTCTCTCCTCCAGTATGAAACCGTCAGGAGTGCGCTCTGAAAAATGTAGGTGGGTGTCAGAAAAGCAGAGCTGTGAGAAGAGACGGGGTGAGATGTCCCAGGAGCGGCCCCCGCCTGAACACCTCTTCCCTCCGGAGCTGCTGTCTGCGGCGCATCAGCAGGAAGTGTTCGTTTCCCTGTGACTCAGTGTGAGGAGAAGAAGCCGTGCCCCCCCCCAGGCTCCACAGAAAATGACTTTACACAGGAACGCCTGACATGAACCCTGTGTGAGGTGGAGAATACAGACCGAGGGGGGGGGGGTCCCAGCAGCTGACCCCGAGGACGGACCCGGGCGGTCCAACCCTCGAAGACGGACCCCTGAGGACGAACCCGGGAAGACGAACCCGGGAGGACGGACCCGGGAGGTCCCACCCTTGAGGACGGACCCGGGAGGACGGACCCCAGAGGACGGACCCCTGTGGACGAACCTAGAGGACGGACCCCAGGGATGGACCCTTGAGGACAGACCCCTGTGGACGAACCTAGAGGACGGACCCGGGAGGACGAACCTAGAGGACGGACCCCTGTGGACGAACCTAGAGGACGGACCCCAGGGACGGACCCTTGAGGACAGACCCCTGTGGACGAACCTAGAGGACGGACCCCAGGGATGGACCCTTGAGGACAGACCCTTAAAGACAGACCCCTGAGGACCAACCCTTGAGGACGGACCCCCAGGGACGGACCTAGAGGACGGACCCTTGAGGACGGACCCCTGTGGACGAACCTAGAGGACGGACCCCCAGGGACGGACCCTTGAGGACAGACCCCTGTGGACGAACCTAGAGGACGGACCCCAGGGATGGACCCTTGAGGACAGACCCTTAAAGACAGACCCCTGAGGATCAACCCTTGAGGACGGACCCCCAGGGACGGACCTAGAGGACGGACCCTTGAGGACGGACCCCAGGGATGGACCCTTGAGGACAGACCCTTAAAGACAGACCCTCGAGGACGGACCCCTGTGGACGGACCCAGGAGGACCGACCCCCGAGGTCCGACCCTCAATGACGGACCCCTTCGCTCCTCCTGGTCTTAATGACTGCAGAGACTCTCAGACACATAAGACTCCTTTTTCTGTTCTGGACGTGTTTGTGTGCACGGCTGCACACGCGTGTGCGTGACCTGATGCAGAAGTATTCCACCCCAGAGGAGCGTCAGACACTCAGCAGCAGAATGAAGTCCTTCAGAGCAAAAACAACAACTCTGATTAATCCGTTTGCAGACGTTTTTCCACAAAGAAAAACTGGCTTCAGGCGTTCGCTTTCCTCCAGAAAATCGTTTTTTTTACACGTTTTTTCTGACGTGTAATTTGTTTTGATGAAAGAAATCACAGTTTTCTGCTTTTTTTCTCACCAAATCAACAATTTATTAGCTTGTTTTTGCTGCAGGAGCTGCAGGGAAATGTAAAAAGTGAGAAACGTTTTCTGCAGAAAACAAGTCATCGCTCTTAGTGATTAGATTATTATAATCAATAAACTGATTTAATTAAGAAAAGCATTAAAAACAGGAAACAGGTCAACCCCCCCTCCCCCACAACTCACAAGTGATGACATCACAGCGACAGAAACCATCAAAAATGAAGGAAACAGAATCTCTAATGGGGCTAAAAAAAGAAAAATAAAATCAAAACACACATCAGGGATTATTATGGGATGGTCACAGGACCAATGGTTTTCTGCCCATTTGGTACCAAAATGTGAAATTTTGTCATTTTCACATTTTCATTCAATGTGGACAAAGAAAATGTTGTTTTTTCACGTACAAAACCCTCAGTTTCTTTTAAAAGTGACAGACCTGTTCGTCGCCTCCATAACACCAAATGGTTGCCATGGAGATGAGGCCATCAGAATAGCTGCCTTGATGAAATGAATTTTCTCATGGATTTGTCATGTGCAGCTCTGACTTGAGTGGCAGAAGAGGAGAAGGAGGGGCATCAGGCAGTAATGGTGGCGAGGGCGGGGGCAGATAGCATCCAGTTCCACCTGCAGCTTTTGCACTGAAGCCCTTTTTGATTCCTGAAGCTCCGCCGAGCCGTTTTCCTGTGAAACTCGGGTGTTAAACTGTGTTTCCTGGGGCGGCTCGTGAACAGACGTTGGAAAACAGACGTTGGAGTCAAACGTTTCTCGCAGAAGTCTGAAGGGTTTCTGCACAGAAGCTCTGAAGGTCTTTGCATGCGGTTGCATCACTTCTTCTTCTGTCGCTGCGTTCATCTTCAAGTTCTGTCAGACGACTGAATAATGAACAAATGAATGCAGATTGTCTGCGGTGATGCGTGGACTCGTGCAGTTTAATATGCAACCACAAGAAGGTTTGATTTTTTTTTTATATATTAAAAAAATAGAAAAAATAGTTAAATAATAAAAAAAATAAATAAATAAATAAAAAAATAAATAAAAGATAAAAAAATAAAAATCAAACCTTCTTGTGGTTGCATAATAAACAAAAAAAAAGGAAGTTTTGATTTTTGAGAATCATTAAAGGAACGTTGAGGAGTTTCCGTTTCGTCTGTTAGGTTCTTATCAGCCCTGCTAACAGGTTTCCTTCACCCTCCATTAGGGCTGCCACGATTAGTCGACTAATCGATGACTAATCGACTATTAAAATAGTCGATTAGTCATCGATTAGTCGTTACTTTATAATATATGGAGTCAGAGTGTAGTAAAGTTGAAAGTTATAATGACATTCTGCTAGCTTTTTAGACTATTTTGGCATTTATTAAGGGTTTTCAGGCTATTTTGGAGTTTAGCTAATATTTTAGCTTCATGCTAGCTATTTTGGCTAATTTAGGCTTTTTTCAGTTTTTTAAGCTAATTTGGAATTAAGATATTTTAGCTACGTATTAGCTCTTTTGGCTAATTTAGGATTTTTTCAGTTTTGTAGGCAAATTTGGAGTTTAGCTAATATTTCATTAACATGTTAGCTAGCTAATTCTAAATGTTTACAGTTTTTTAGGCTAATTTGGAGTTTTTCTATTACTCCAGCTACATGCTACCTATTTTGGCTAATTTGAAATTTTTACAGTTTTTTAGGGCTAATTTGGAGTTTAGCTAATATTTCAGCTAAATGCTAGCTATTTTTGTCTTTTTTAGGCTTTTTCAGTTTTTTATGCTAATTTGGAATTAAGATATTTTAGCTACATATTAGCTCTTTTGGCTAATTTAGGAATGTTTTACGTTTTTTTGGATAATTTTAAGTTTAGCTAATATTTTAGCTACATGTTAGTTTGCTAATTCTAAATGTTTACAGTTTTTTAGGCTAATTTGGAGTTTAGCTAATATTTCAGCTACATGTTAGCTAGCTAATTCTAAATGTTTACAGTTTTTTAGGCTAGTTTGGAGTTTTGCCATTATTTCAGCTACATGTTAGCTATTTTGGCTAATTTGGGATTTTTACAGTTTTTTAGGCTAATTTGGAGTTTTGCTATGTCTTCAGCTACATGCTAGCTATTTTGGCTAATTTGGAATTTTTACAGTTTTTTAGACTAATTTGGAGTTTAGCTAATATTTCAGCTATATGCTAGCGATTTTAGCTTATTTAGGATTTTTTTGTTTTAAAGCTAATCATATTTCAGATTTTCTTTACATCCACTTTGTCCATGATCCGATTAGTCGACTAATCGGAAAAATTAATCGATGATTAGTCGACTATTAAAATAATCGTTTGTGGCAGCCCTACCCTCCATGCATCTTCTTACCTCCCCATAAAACATAAATGTGCTTAGAGCGGCAAAGATTCCCTCCGTTTTCCCTTTACAGCAGCAGCTCGATATGCAAACGTGTCTGTGTGACACGAACGAGCAAACAAAAGCCAGCACTTTCCGAGTGTTTGGCCTCCGTCTGCAGCTCCACTTAGCCAGATTGCTTAATCAATATAGTGTTGATAGTGTTCTCTAAGGAGCGCCGGGATGTCAGTCGTTTAAAACGCTCCTCACTTTCTGGAATATGTAGTTATTTCTTTGATTTTAGCATAAATAAGCAGCGATGCAGATCAGTCCTCTCTGATTCTGTGCTCTGAACGAACACGTAGAGTTTAATGTCAGACTCCTATGTTAAAAAACTTACTTCCTGGGATGACCCACAAATAAACAAGAACAAAATGGAAGGACATTAGAAAATACACAATGTTGCACTGGAAGTTCTATCCTTCTAAAAGGAAGTTAAAACATAGAATATGAGGTTTTGCTTTTGTTATTTAGGCTGAATTTCCTACCAATATAACTAGGATTTGTCTTTGTAAGATTTATCCAAATAAGTTCAGACAAAATTAATTGGCAAAAAAACTCTAATTTAGGAGTTCGCCGCAAAAACCTATTTAAAAAAAAGTAACGAATTGATTGCAAATCAGAAAAAATGTAAACGTTATTAATCGCCTTTTCTGTTCAGTTACTGTATTTTCCAGCCACTTATTATCTGCAAATAATCACAATATGAAATCACATGTAACATTGTACATTTAGAATGTTTATTTTTAACCCTTAAGTGTCTAAAACTCATTTTTTGTCTATATTTTATTTTTTTGTATTTTCAATTTGAAAGACTTCCTGCTGTTTATTTGGTATCATTTCAATCAGCACAATCTCTTCTATGTAACACTACCTTTATTTAGTCATTTATTATATTTGCACATCAGACATAAAATCATGCAAAAACAGAAAATTACATCTGAAAAATTGGATTCATTTTGCTGTGGAAACCTTAAAAATGTTTAACAAACTGTTTTTACAGCTTAAAATGAACATTTTAGGTGTAATTTTATAAAAACAACAAAATAAAAATTTTCAGCAAACTAATTACCATGTTTTTGAATGAAAATACAAAAAAAATCCCGACTAAAATCCCACCAGGAAGCCCAAAAATAAGAATTTCTCACTGCTCTCTATTTATTATTTTTCCTGGAATTCAGATTTTTTTTTTTCTTCCCATAAATTTTCTTTTTGGTTTTTGTTAAAAATAATAAAACATTTTTTGGCAGAAGTTTGATCCATCTGGATTTCAGGTCGGTTCAGCTGCTGTCTACACAGGTGGGGGCGTGTCTGTCTCTGAACTGCTCGCCTCCCACGATGTTGGTGGGCGGGACTTTTGTGGAGAACCGCAGAGTTTCCACAATTTTTAGACGTCGGTTCTCGTTATTGTGGAAAACTCATATCGGTCCCTATCCCAAAATAAAATAATGATCGGTTTCCTTGTTGGATTTCTAATAGCAGACAGCTCTGTTAGGCTCCGCCCCCCATAGCAGGTCTGCTGCTGCAGCATTACATCCGTTAGATTGATGTTCGTTCTCCACCTTATTAATTAAAATAAAAGATCACTTTTGTCCAAAAACTACAAATATATTATGTCTTTAATTTAATAAAATGTAAGTTACAGAATGTAAAAAAATGTTTTTTATTACTCTGATGTCACAGCTGCACAGCAGGACGTCTGAGGCTGATAAGAAATATTAACTAATGAATTCTATTAATGGTGCAGGTTAATGCATCAACATTTACAGCTCTAATAAAAAAGACAATAGTTTGACAGCAACAGTTCAGGTCAGAGGTTGAAACCTTCAGCTCTTCCATGTTTTAGGAATCCATCATCTGACCTCAGATTGTTTGCGGTTCGTCCTGCGTTCAGACATCAAACCGTACCGCGGCGCTGCGGTCGGATCACGACACGCTAACGTGGAAGCTCCGCTCACGAAGGCCGAAGGCCGAAGCTCCTCGCTGCGCCGCTGCCGAGCAGAGTCTGTGCTTCCAGACAGATCCGCTCCGGAGTGAGGAAGAGTTCAGCCTGGACGGCAGACCGGCACGCTCCTCTCCCCGGGCGCCAGCATCAGCCGACCAGCCGAGCGTGTAATGGAAACTTTGGAGATTTGAGGAGCAGCTCTCTGCTGATGTTCTCAGATCAGACTCCTGCAGAAGATCCTGGAGGTTTACTGGAGAGATTCTGCTGCTGGACGGTCTCAGAAAGCAGGAAAGATCAGAAACATAAGAACTGAACCACAAACCTGATGATTTTGATTCCTAAAAAATGTTTCCGGGGAAAGGAGGAGATAATTCTTCTTCTTTTAAGCAAATAGTTTTCTGTTTTTTAGATTAATAAACTTTATTGTTTCATTACAATGACAACAAACTGGTGTAATAAGTTAAAAGGACACATTTTACTACAAACTGTAAATCCTAGTATACGTTGGCTCATCTTAACAAATCCTCATAAAATATAAAACTGATTTTTAGAACACAAATCTACATTTTTGTTTCCAAAAATAAAAACGATAAATTTTTGTCCAATTTTTATTGAAGCTTTAAAATCCTTAAAGTTAAACCAATAATTACAGAGCTTATTTTGAGTCTTAAATACATTTGTCTGTTTTCAAGAGTTTAAAGCAAAAGGATTTGGACTTTTATTTTAAAAATAATCTACTTATTTTTAGATCTGAACATTTTTGCTATAAAAACTTAAACCATCACTACTGCCAGGTTAGTTTTACCAGATGTAATATACCTAATAAGAAGTATTTAGCATAAAAATAGATCAAAATATATCGTCACATGATAAGTTAGAGGAGTTTTCTTTTATTTTCAACTGTAGTTTATGTAACAAAATGGAAAATAACAGAAAAAACATGCTTAAAAAATTACTGAAAAATTAGGAATTTGAGTACAAAAAATAAAATAAAATAATGCCACTAAAGACTCGGCCTTTGGTCCCTCCATTCCTGGGACATGTGAGACTTGACCCAGGAAACACATTGAAAATGACATGAATACTGATAGAAATCACCTGATAGTGCTTTAATGTTGAAGAAACGCTCGACTCTTTTAGAGCAAAGAAAATATAAAGCAACTTCAAACCTGATCAATGATCCTGATCAGGTTTAGTTTGTTTATTTCAAATATAAAAACTACAATAGATAAATGTGTGACAATAATCATTCCGTCAATCAAGACTTTCTAGTTGACAGAACAATAAACATGTTTGAAAAGGAGACAGAACCCTAAAAAGATCCACAATATGTTGTATTAATCCCCAGAATTTCATGATCACATCATATTACATCAAACATATCAAAGCATTCATTATAGTTGTCATTTGACATCAACAGAAAAGTGACTGTCATGATTGAGTGCTTAGATGTAAAGATTCAAAATCATTTTTATGTATTTAGATTTAAATTAACCCATTTCTGAGATTATTTTATTTCATCCCATAGTTTTACTCCAGTTACTGTAAAGCAGAATCTTTTGAATGTTCTTCTACGTCAACGTGATAAAACCGTTTTGCAAGTGATTCAGATTTAAGTTTCATTTGGTTCAGAATCTGATCCGTCCTGAAAGCTGTAAAGACAAACATGTTTGTATTTGAGACTAGAAGAGGATGGTTGTGTTTACGGTGTTTAGTCTAGTGTCGGGGTCGGCAACCCAGGACACGCGTGCTCCAGCTGACACGCAGAGGGAAACACAGCAGGGCCTGTGACCCCGCCCACCCTGATGAATACTGCAGCCTTAAAACTTTGTGGTTTATCAGAATGTCTGTTACTGTCTGCCTCAGCCTTCATGATCGGGAGATTTAAATTAATCGCAACCGAAAGAAAAAAATGAAAGTTTTCAGTGAAATGAAAGAGTTGTAATAACTCCTGAGTTTGAAACTGTTGCTGTTGAGATGACAGGTGTGAGGATGTCAGTGTGTTTCAGTGGTTAGAGAGACGTTTACGACCTCACAGCTGGTTCTCTTTGTTTGTTTTGGTCATATGTGGCGTCTCTGACATTAATGAAGTTATGTTTCCACATGGGGATCTTTGCTGGTTTATTGTTGTCCTGGGATCCGCGGTGGTGAACGGACCTCAAACGCTGCAGCACCGCGGCCTCGAGGCCTTATATCTCTCTTAAGATTCTATCATTTATTCTTCCCTGTATGTTCTGTTTGAGGGAGGAGACAAAAGGGTGGGTTAGTTTTAATTTTTCTCTTTTTTGTTTGTTTTTTAATTGTAAAACATTTAAAGCTGCAACACATGAAAAGTGCTTTTAATATTAATAAAAAAAGATTGATTCATTGATAAGTTAATTTTGTTGAATAATAACCAAACAGACTCAGATTTCACTCAGAATAACTTTCTGTTCTGACAAATTTCAATATGAAATTTAAAAAAATATTTAATACTAAACCTGATCACCACTGCATTTACTGGGGGAGAAAATGAAGAATGATGCCGTCCAGTTGAAGAAAATGTAATTTTCTTGATCATTTACTGTAATGATCAAACTTACAAAAAAGTCAAAACATTTAAATTTGCACGCATTAAAAGTACCATCACAGAATGAACTTCCATTCAGTTACTCAGACCGTCTCATCATGTAATTAAAGATGAATAATACACAAACATACACGATGGTGTAGGTGTGGGTTCACTTCCCGGGGCAGCAATGAGCTAAAATCCAGTGAGGGTCCTTAAACAGACCCTTCACGCTGCTGCCCAACTTGATCTCATTGTACCTTAAAAATACAGTGTTGTGTCAGGAATGGCATCCGGCATAAAAACTCTCTGCAAGCCACCTGTGAATCAGTGAAAGTTGACTCACCGTCACAATCCCTGGCTGGACCGGCTGAAGGAACGACAACAGATTTCTCATGATACGTGGTGATGGCGCAGATGTTGATGAGAACACTTCTAATTGGCTCTTCATGTCCTAAACGTTGCTGACCCGCTCTAGTGAATAGACCCTTCTCACAGTGACGTCACGCAAAATGGCGGCAGGGCCGTCAGCGTGATAGGTAACTTCCGGTCAATGGATTTAGACCCGGAAAATAAAGAACCGAACGCTGTGCAGTATTTATTCTATACATTTCCTATGCACCTGTTTCGTCTTTGTCTGATTGGACACAGTTATATGAGCAGAAACAAAGAGGAAAACGTTAGAACCCCGGCTGAGCGAACAGCAGCTCACTGACTGCAGTAGAATTATATTCCACATGGAAAATATGGAAGTACATGTAGGACAAAATATTTATCGATTTTATGTCCTGGAAGTATTTGGGTATTTGGTTGAAATACTTAGAAATTGTATGACGTTTCTAATTGATTTGATCATCAATAATTTCTCCTTTGGTTTCATTTTCTTCTGTTTACTCCATTCATCTGTTTTTGAGATGGAAAGATATTTTATAGTTAATAAATATTAAGAAGTTGTTTTTATTCAAATTTAGTGACCGTTTATTTGCATGAAACTAACTTTTCCTTTGACCGTATTCTGTTCTAATTGTGGGTAAAAGTTGTTGCAACTTATCACTGTGTCATCAGCAAATAGTTTGAATTTCAGTCATTGAGATATTTTAAATTATTCATTAATATATTTCTATCATAAACGATTCTGGGCCCAGATCTGAGCCTTGTGGTACCCCACATACAACGTCCAACCCTTCTGACTGGTGCTCTAACATTTTTTTTTTTGGTTTTCGGTTGTCTACTTCCTGACTCTGTAATGTCTAATATCTTGCACCTTTACATCCTGTGATGAGTATCAAACGCTTCTTCACAAGCGATTCTTCTTTCATTAATGGTTTTATTCTCTGCAAGGATTAAATAGTGCACCCCCCCCCCACCCCCTACCCCCCCAGTGTATATTTAAATCTGCGTTTCATCCATGTTTGCTCTGCTGCATCCGACACTCTTTGATTTTCACTGCAGATTTATTTTGGCTCTGCAGCTAAGAGGAGCACGGAGAGGACTAGAAGACGCTGCGCAGTCAGCTGACTGACTCCTGGGTGGGGGGGGCATGACAGGAAGAACAGGGGGCGCTTTGTCTGGACTGAGCCCAGCGCTCCGGGGCTGGAGCGGCGAGGAGGCGGCGGCATCGGGACAAACGGCGCTGGATTTAGATGTCATTGTTTGGATCAGAGACTCACAGCTTAATCCTTTATAATTGTCTGTTTAAGGTGGAAAACACAATAAAGACTTAACCCTCCCCCCCCACACACACACCCCCACCCAATGAAAGTTGGCTGAGAAGACAGAAGATCCATGAAAGTCCTGATCCTGGAAGACGAGGACGCGAAGAAACGAGAGAATTCAGAGGAAAATTCAAACCTCTCTCTCTCTCTCTCTCTCTCTCCCTCTCTCTCTCTCTCTCTCTCTCTCTCTCTCTCTGTCTCTCTCTGTCTCTCTCTCGTTCGTCTCTTTTAATTCACAATCCCTCCAAAATAAAAGACTCCGGCAGGTTCCGGGCCGACAGGGCGCCGATCAGGGCGTGGAGCGGAAACCGCTGCAGTCACGACTGAAGGTGTCACAGCGTGCTGCAGCCGGAGAACTCTCAGATGACACGCCCCCTCACCCCACCATGTAAACAAAGCCCCCCCCACGCCAGGAAACTTCCTTCTCAACACTTTCTCTGTTCTGGAGGAAACGGGGGGGGCAGCGTGGAGCATCTGGAGAAACACTCGGCGCTCTCTCGTGCCGCTCCGATCCCTGTCACACAAACACTCGCCGCCGCCGCCGCTCGCTTCCCACAGCGGCACATGGGGGGGGTCCAGTCCATCATCCATCCAAACTGTCTGAACCTGCGAATGAAAGACGCCATGAAACCATCAGGATAAACAATTAATTTGAGGCTTTCACGTGGTTAAAATAAACACAATGAAATGACTTTATAAAGAATTCCCATTTATCATCTCTGCGTTTGGAATCCTTCCAGCAGAAAACACGACGAAGAGGAAGCAGCTCATCGGAGCGTTCACAAGGAAAACAAAAGAATTAAACTTCATTTTCTTCCAACAAAACCTGATTTCATTCCCAGATCTGGAATCCAAAGAGAAAAGCTAAAAGGAAAGTAATGAGTTGGAGCATAAAACTGTACAAGTCTGTGTTTTAGAAACAGAAACTTTAACAGAAAGTTATTCATTTTTCTCTAGGAAAAACTTTTATTTTAGTTTTTAGGGCTGGATTGATGAAATCAATTAATCAATTTGAATTAATTTTTAATAATAAATACAATATAAATCAATTTAGCACATAAATCTAAAGTCTGCTAGCTTGATGCTAACGTTTAATAGGATTTCCCATAGGACGGCTAATGCTAACGCTCGGTTGACCTCAACATAGATTCTGACTGAATGAAAATATGAACTCACAAACATGATTTTTCCAAACTTCTCTATATTTTTGGAAGGAACCATTCATAGTCTAAAACATTGTTGTTTTTTTTACTCTTCCTTCTGGAATAAAGTTTAATGCTATAGCGCGATCACCACCTAGTGGCCAAACAGAAACGTCCTCCAGGAGAAGCAGAACAATGTTTACAACGTTAATGATCTGAACATGTGTGACTTTACCGATTTCTAATCAATACGAGTATTTTACAAAGACTATTATGAATCCTCTGAGTTCTGATTATGAAAGCGTCGATGGTTCTTTTAAAAATGACATTTTTTACTCAAAAGAGTTCAAACGCAATGCATTGTGGTCTATATTCGCCAATTTGTGCATCAGTATCCACTCTGGTTTTTCGCTAAGACTTCTGGGAAATTTCTTGGCCCCTCGATATTGGACTTGTAGATTCCGACAGCACATAAGTGTGTGTAACTTCTATGATCCTGGATACTTCACAATACATTTACCCCATGCACGACAATGGTACGTTCCTTTAAGATGCAGCACCTGTACAGGTTAACTACGAGTCATGAGACTAAAGCTCGAGTCTGCTGCATCTTTCAATCACCAACAGCTGAATGTCTGGACTCAAAGTCTCTTGGAAAGCCCCTTCAAAATAAAAGTCATGCTTTCTTCCTCCGTTGTTCAGCCTAAACGTGAAAACTTCTTCTTCTTCTTCCTGTCATCCCTGCAGGACGAATGCCGAAACTTCATGAAGGTGCTCCTCCGCAGAGAAGGAGGCCTGTTCATTTGTGGGACCAACGCCTTCAACCCACTTTGTGCCAACTATACCGTAAGTCAGGGGTCGGCGACCTTTCACAGTAAAAGAGCCTTTTGGGATTGTTTTCTTCTGATCTAAACCTAAAAGGAGCCGCAGAATCTTACTTTAGTCGAGACGGAATTTGGATTTGCTTTCAGGACCTTCTTTCTTCAGAATAAAGATGAATTATGTCTGTTTTGGCACAAAAGTGTAAAAAGAACCTGGAATCTCTCAAAATGTGCTTTAACTCATAAAAGATCAAAGTTTTTACCAAAGTTTAGCTTTGCATATAAAATCTGTTCATTCTGGAGGTAGAGTTGATCGAACCAGACGTCTTCAGGTCAACATGGATGTAAAAACATACAGTTTATCATTTATGTGAACCTCAGATATTAATTTATAGATTTAACTGATATCAAATCAATAAATGCTAATTAAGCAATCCTTACTTTAAAAAAATGCTATTTTATTTCTCTTTTATTTATTTATTTATTTTTTATTATTTTTCTCCTCTTCGTCCTCAGCAGTCTTCCACTGCTGGGTTTTGTTCTTTTAGTTTGGGGTTTGGTAGTCTTAGTTTGCTGGCTTTGTTTATTTGTTTTCTTTAGGTAGTTTTGGTTAATGTGAGCTGCAGACATGCTGAGTCAGCAGTCTCCATGACTTATTTTATGTTTGAGCGAGGAGATAAAAGAACCACGTGTTGATCTGGAGCTGCAGGTTACAGGCTCCTCCCACACCTGCACCTGACAGATTATTGTCCTGGAGGAGAACTTTCTTACAGGTCAAAGATGTTTCTGCTCTGCTAAAAAAAAAACAAACCCTCAGGGCTCGATTTCTCCTCCTTCTCCCCAATAAAACTCTTTTTTTTTTAGAAATTCTTTGATATTTTGTGGTTTTCTGAGATCAAGACTGAAGGAAATCAAGAAGACGATGAGAGAAGAAGAAGATGAGGAGCGTTTCCACTAATGTAGGCAGAATTAAAGACACACCAGGGATGAAGCTACAAGTGCTGACCCGATTCAGTCAGTTAGAAACGAGTTTTCTGTCCCAGAACACGCCTGTCAGAACGCCAGGTTCGGTTTCTCCTCGTTCGATTCCGAGCTCATCAGGCGCCGCCGCACCGACGACGGCGTGAACGTTCCTCCGGCTCATAGGCGGAGGGGGTGGAGGACACGCCCCCGAAAAGCCTCACCTGACAGCCGCTAATGACATCGAACGACAGCGGGAGCGCACCTGCCAGCTGATTGGCTGCCAGCCTCTCGGGGGGGCTAGTTAGCGATGCTGGCTGCTGTTTTATTTAAAGCTGTGTTTTAATGAAATGACATTCATAAATGATTCAATTCCAACTGCGGAGCAGAAATTAGCAGCAAAGTGTATTTTTTGCTCTTGATGTGTTTTTATTGAGGTGAACTTTGAAACACGAGTGTGGTTTTTAATTGAGAGGAAGCCCAGTATGGATGTGAAATAATAATGAGACTGTTTGTGTGTTTCTCTTATTTATGGATGAGATTGTGACTCTCTTGTTGCTGCTGCCTCGCCTAATTGCCACCAGCGAGTCATTAGTTCGCTCCGGCTGCAGCGCCGCCTAATTGCCGTTCTCTGGTGACTTGTTGCGGAGCCGCCGTCGTAGACGCGCGTCTATTGTTTGTTGTGACTGAAGCGTGCGTCTGTGATCGATCAGGCAGACACGCTGGAGATGGTCGGAGACTCGCTGAGCGGGATGGCGAGGTGCCCCTACGACCCCAAGCACGCCAACGTGGCTCTGTTTGCAGGTAAGACCCGCCTGGAGGTCGGATCGCCGATGCAGACGTTCAGACGTTTCATGAAGTTAAAAAACGCCTGAAGGCAGAAATGAAACAACAACTCTTTTATAGACAAACAACAAACAACAACTTTACTGTGGGATTGTTGGGGGGGGATCACATGTCAGCTCAGGTTTTAATAAACTACATTGTGTGTGTGTGTATTTTGTTGTGTGGACATTTATTGTTTGTGTTTGTGTGTGCAAATGTTTGTATGATGGTGTGTATTTGTGTGTGTTATGGGTGCATATATGTGTTTGGATGTGTGTTTACATATGTGTGTGTTTACATATATGTCTGTGTACGTGTGTGTGTGGGTGATTATGCATTTTTATGTGTGTCTGTGCACGGGTGTTTGTGTTTTTTTTTTTCAAATTTGCATTTTTTCTGTATGTTTGTGTTTGTACATAAATGTGTGTTTGTGTTTGTACATAAATGTGTGTTTGTACATAAATGTGTGTTTGTGTTTGTACATAAATGTGTGTTTGTACATAAATGTGTGTTTGTGTTTGTACATAAATGTGTGTTTGTACATAAATGTGTGTTTGTGTTTGTACATAAATGTGTGTTTGTACATAAATGTGTGTTTGTGTTTGTACATAAATGTGTGTTTGTGTTTGTACATAAATGTGTGTTTGTGTGTGTACATAAATGTGTGTTTGTGTTTGTACATAAATGTGTGTTTGTGTGTGTACATAAATGTGTGTTTCTGTGTGTACATAAATGTGTGTTTGTACATAAATGTGTGTTTGTGTTTGTACATAAATGTGTGTTTGTGTTTGTACATAAATGTGTGTTTGTGTGTGTACATAAATGTGTGTTTCTGTGTGTACATAAATGTGTGTTTGTACATAAATGTGTGTTTGTGTTTGTACATAAATGTGTGTTTGTGTGTGTACATAAATGTGTGTTTGTGTGTGTACATAAATGTGTGTTTGTGTTTGTACATAAATGTGTGTTTGTGTTTGTACATAAATGTGTGTTTGTGTGTGTACATAAATGTGTGTTTGTGTGTGTACATAAATGTGTGTTTGTACATAAATGTGTGTTTGTGTGTGTACATAAATGTGTGTTTGTACATAAATGTGTGTTTGTGTTTGTACATAAATGTGTGTTTGTGTGTGTACATAAATGTGTGTTTGTGTTTGTACATAAATGTGTGTTTGTGTGTGTACATAAATGTGTGTTTGTACATAAATGTGTGTTTGTGTTTGTACATAAATGTGTGTTTGTGTGTGTACATAAATGTGTGTTTGTGTTTGTACATAAATGTGTGTTTGTGTGTGTACATAAATGTGTGTTTGTACATAAATGTGTGTTTGTGTTTGTACATAAATGTGTGTTTGTGTGTGTACATAAATGTGTGTTTCTGTGTGTACATAAATGTGTGTTTGTACATAAATGTGTGTTTGTGTTTGTACATAAATGTGTGTTTGTGTGTGTACATAAATGTGTGTTTGTGTTTGTACATAAATGTGTGTTTGTGTTTGTACATAAATGTGTGTTTGTACATAAATGTGTGTTTGTGTTTGTACATAAATGTGTGTTTGTGTGTGTACATAAATGTGTGTTTCTGTGTGTACATAAATGTGTGTTTGTACATAAATGTGTGTTTGTGTTTGTACATAAATGTGTGTTTGTACATAAATGTGTGTTTGTGTTTGTACATAAATGTGTGTTTGTGTTTGTACATAAATGTGTGTTTGTGTGTGAACATAATTGTGTGTTTGTATATAAATGTGTGTTTCTGTGTGTACATAATGGTGTGTTTGTGTGTTAGAGGGGAGTCTGTTTACAGCGACGGTGACAGATTTCCTCGCCATCGATGCGGTGATCTACCGGAGCCTCGGGGACAGTCCCGCTCTCCGCACCGTCAAGCATGACTCCAAGTGGTTCAGAGGTAAACCCACGTGCGTGCACGAGCGTGCACGAGTGTGCTCGAGTGCAGTCAGAGGCAGTTGGAGGCTGTTTGTGCTCAGACTGATAAACTTTCAGCTGTTTTGAAAACAGTAGAAAGTGAATCTCTGAATGTTCAGAGTCACAGAGAGCTTCATGTTCCTCATCCTCTGTTCTACTGGAATTCATGACTTATAAAATTCTGCAGTTTGATACAAAATCCCAGCATATTTATAGACTAAACTCCACTTCCTGTTTTCTCCCTGGACCTCTGCTCTCCCGCTGATGCAGAGCCGTACTTCGTCAGCGCCGTGGAGTGGGGGCCGCACATCTACTTCTTCTTCAGAGAGATCGCCATGGAGTTCAACTACTTGGAGAAGGTAACCGGCTCCTTCCGGTTCCGTCTTCACCATCGAAACCATCCACTGTGTGTCAAAGTCGAGGCCCGGGGGCCAGATCCGGCTCCAACCAAATCAAGTCAATTCATTTTTGCACTATACGGGGGCCGCCATGTTGGAGGAAGTTAGCAGTGATTGGTCGTGATGTGTCATTGTTTCTATGGCAACCTCTTTTGCCAATCAGGTGAGCTTGTTGGAAGGCCACACCTGGACCCCTTCAAAGCGGGCTATACACAATTTGTCAAACATTTTGAACATCAGGCTCCACCCACTTTTACTGAGGTGTCTGATTGGTCAGAAAAACATAATTAAAAGAATTAATAACTTTCAAGAAGATGTAAAAAGGAGATGGTATCTGATCAAGAAAAGTTATTCTGACCAATAGAGCAACGAAATCTATGGGATTCTGGCTTCTTGGAGCCACTTCCTGTTTGGAATGTCAGGGGGAGGGGCCACTCAGTCCAGTTTTCATATAGAACTTGGGCCAAGGAGCTGCTGGACGGATCCATATTTCCCATAATGCAACAGTTAATGTTTAAACTGAGACTTGAATCTCCCAGAACTCCACCTGATGGTCTCATGAAACCACCAGAGGTCTGGAAGTCCAGAACGTTCCGGCGTCTCCTTTCTCTGCAGATTTTTCCAGATCTGGGAAAACATTCAAGCGTGAAACTTTTCTTTCCCTGACATGTTTATATAAAACACAGAGGATGGAGTTCGTTTCTCCAGATGCAGCGACGTTTTCATGAATAATTGGTGATGAATTTACCGTTTTAAAACAAAGATGTCAAAACAAAAGCATGCAAATGACTCTGCAGGGTTTGCGTTGGAGTTGAAAGCAGCTTTGATTATTCCCTTTTGAAGAGGAAACGTCATCATTAAGTCCCGTCTCAGATCACCTGATCTGGAATCTGCCGACAGGTGGTGGTGTCCCGCGTGGCCCGGGTCTGTAAGCGCGATCAGGGCGGGTCTCAGCGCGTCCTGGAGAAGCAGTGGACGTCCTTCCTGAAGGCCCGTCTGAACTGCTCCGTACCCGGGGATTCACACTTTTACTTCAACCTGCTGCACTCCACCAGCCCCGTCATCAGGATGCACGGCAGGGACATCATCCTGGGGGTGTTCTCCACCCCGGCCAACAGGTACGGACGGCGCCACGACCTCAGCGACCCTCTGAAACTTTACTCTTATCGTTGTTTCTGTCTGTTTCCTTTATTTATGCTACTTTAACGTTCAAGTCCCAGCTGTCACACATGTGGGGGTGTGTCATTTCTTTTACACATTTGACCCCTCCCCCCCGGGGGAGTGTTCAGGAACCATTTAACCCCTCCCTCAATCCAACCTCTGTATGCTGAGTGTCAAACAGGGACGGATTTGAACCCAAACCTACCAGTTTCAAGGCAGACACTGTCCCACTTGGCCACTGAGTTAAACTCCTTTTTTTTACATTGTTTCTCCCTCAGAAACAAACAATATCTATGCATACTGTTCATGTAGAATGAAAGCGTTTTGTCGGTCAGCTCTGACTGAAGAAAGTCTGTGTGTTAGTCTGGGGGCGGAGCTACAGCTTAGTTGTTTCTCATCTGCTTATTTTCATTGAATAGGAGGGGCTTGATGGATGATTGATTGATTGATTGGTTTAGTTTAAGCATAGATTATTGAAACACAGGACAAAACAAACAATTATTTCAAACTTATTACAGAAATAATGAAATTCATTGATTAGAAAATAGAAAACAAACAAACAAACACACTTATGTCACATTTGGTTCATTCTTTTTTGTGATTATTAACTAAACTCAATAGAGTTTGCTTGAAAAGGAGTGAGAAGAAGTTGGATTTATATAATCCCACCACTACTTAGTTACTTTATTAGTTATATAATCCGGTTCTGATCAGATTAAATGCAAGTTTTCTTCTTTTTTTGTTTTAATTCCCCATAACAAAGTGAAATGCTGGTTGATTATTGATTGATCTCATAAAACATTTCATGATTTCCGTAAACAGTTACATTCATCAACATCATGTAACATATATGTAAAACTCACTGATGATATTAAAATACAATTTCATATTCATGCAGAAACACAATTATTACACATTGAAATAAAGTTTTAAAGGAACAATAGAGTCCTTTTTGACCATTCTCTGAAAGATTTCTTATATATTTTCCCTAAACATTAATGATTCACACAATATGTAATAATCATTGATTATCATTAGAACACATAATTACATTAATCCTGTAATCATTGCTACATATTACATAACATAAAACTCATTGATTACATTAAAAAAACTTTAATTATTTCATCAGATTCAAGTTCAGACATTCACACATTTGAAATTATTCAACCAACAGTTGATCTTTAACTCGTCTTTTATCTTCATATTGTGAAATTAGAGTTTCTTTATACATTTTCTTGAATTTGTGGATGTTTGAACATAGTTTGAGTTCATTAATTAACTTGTTCCAGAGTTTAGTTCCACACACAGAAACAGAAACTTTTCTTTGTGGTTCTTATCAATCTGACCTCATACAGTCATACAGTTTTAAAATTCTGGATTGATAAAATAAATTGTTAGTGTGATCAAGATAATCGACTTTATGTATAATTCTGATGGATGGTTTCTGAAGCAAAAGAGAGGATGCAGTGAACTCTTAGAATTATTATCTCAGATTTCTATACGGTAGGTGAAATATGGTAATACTATGGAGCAGTACAATAAATATCTACAGTTGTATTCTAATATACATTTTAATTTATTTATAATTAAAATACTTTTTGACACTTGTTAAATAATTATGCATGGATGGATGGATGGATGGATGGATGGATGGATGGATGGATGGATGGATGGATAGATGGATGAATGATGGATGGATGGACGTACAAATAAAGGAATGAAAAGGTGAATGAATCTTCAAATGGTTGGAATGAAGGAAGGATTCAGCTCAAATAACTGGAGAACTGAAGCCCAATAAAGATATTTCTCTGTGTATTTTACACATTTGACATCGATAACCTTTAAATTTAATTAATTTAATTTAATTTTTGATTTACCACAAATCAAACATTTCTTTAAATAAAGAATTGCTGGTGTAAAATGACTTTTAATCATCCTTTTCATGTCCTGTTTGGCTTTAAAATGAAAGAATTGACATAAACATTTTTCCCATTTAACACAAATATTAGAGCTTCTTACAGCATGGTTCAATGAAATGACAGAACAAAGTGAGAGTTAATCTTCAGTAAAAACTGCATCAGTTTGGGAGAAAATCCCCAAAGTTCAAAGATGAAGTGAAATCCTCTCATTCTGCAGCGTTTCCTCCGGAGGACTCAGACGCTCATCTGGCCAGACAGAAAGAATTGGCGCAGATTGATTTCTCAGGAGTTAGCGTCGGCTCTGTGGGTGCAGAGGTGGAGCGAAACCCTCGGCGGGGGGGCTTCCCTTCACGCTGAGCGAAAGGTTAAAAGCAAACAAACACAGATGCACCCGCCCACCAGCTGATTGAAACCCCATCACACTGGTTCCTTAAGTGGATCAGTTTGAGTCTGAAAACAATCTGAATCCAGAAGAGGAGGAGGACGTCCATTCAGGCTGAAAACCTTTTCTTTCATTTGAAATGTTTTCATTCCAAACTCTCAGGCTGGACTTGTTCTCTGAGGATTTCCAGCTTCAGCATCAGTGATTTCTGCTGCACAGAGGCTTTATGTCCTCCTCAGAAGAAATAAATCCACATCTCCTCCTGGTAGCCAAACCTCATTTAGACAGAAGCGCTGAGCACGCTTCACTGCTCCGCCATCTTTTTATGGAGGCGGAGTCTAACTTACTGCAGTTTAGTGTTTAAAAACCCAAATCTTAATGTTTCTATTGTCGTCTCCAGATCCTCTCGCTCCTGGACGGAGATGCAGATGAGATCTGATGCTTTACAGTCCGGATATTAATGAGGTTCTTCAGAACAGAAAATCTAATGACACGCTTCATTACTGCCTTCTGAGGACGCCGTGTAGACGAAGCACGGAGCTCCTGGATGAGCTTTGTCTGAGCTTTCTCTAGAACTCTAGAATTTAACACTATTTCTAATTTACTATTGATGAGGGTTTTTTGTAGTAAAAAATGTTTTTTCTATTTATTCATGACCATCGTTGGGTGATAAAAATGTACACAATCCTTTCTGTTTGAAGTTATTACAGAAAGTCTTTAA
The DNA here is from genome assembly GCA_003999625.1 of Oryzias javanicus. Classification (NCBI taxonomy): domain Eukaryota; kingdom Metazoa; phylum Chordata; class Actinopteri; order Beloniformes; family Adrianichthyidae; genus Oryzias; species Oryzias javanicus. The sequence continues at coordinate 2,696,307 of CM012440.1, forward strand.
AATGTGTTTAAATTTGATCAGATTTCAGAAATCCTCCAGAGAAAAGAAGCAGCTCCAGAAAAACTCCAACGATAGATGGAATAAAACAAAATGCTAAAATGTTTCCCCAACAAAATGTCCAGGACTCGGATTCAGAGTAAAGACGAGAAAAACTTTAATAATAAAGCAGCAGACTTTAAAAATAGGGCTGGGTTGATAAAATCGATGAATCGATTTTAGTCGATTTAATCTTAACAGATCAATAATTTGATTTAGCACATAAAGCTAAAGTCCGCTAGCTTGATGCTAACATTTAATGGGATATCCCATAGGACGGCTAATGCTAACGCTCGGTTGACCTAAACAAACATTTCCGACTAAATAAACATCTTTATAAACTCGTACATGAATTTTCTAAACTCTTTTAAGGAAATATTTTTTAACCGTTCATGAATTAAAACATTGTTTTGCTCATACTTTCTTCTTCCTCTAGACATTAAGTGTAATGCTGTAGCGCGATCGCCAACTAGTGGCCAAACTGAAACGCTCTCCATTAGAACAATTGAGAATCCATGAGAATCTACTGTATTTACTGTATGTGAACTGGATCAGATTAATATAAATATATTCAAAACATAAAGTAGGTTATTAAAGTATTTCTAAACAAATGTGTGTAAATGTTTAAACTCAAAATTGAATAGAATTGTTTTTGGAAATTATAATCAATACCATTTAAAAAACTACAATACTAAATATATATTTAATCATAAACTTTGAGACAAAGTTTATTAAAGTAAAATATGTAATACTTTTATTAAATTTAATACTAACTACATTTATATAATATTTCATCAAAAGCTTTTTGGGTGAACCAAATATCAGATTTGAGTATTTTACGTGAGTGGGACTTTAATGCATCCTGACGTCTGTCTGTGTTAACAAATGAGGTTCATTTATCTGATGTTGCTTTAATGTTTAAAGAAAACCATAAAACATCAGAAGAGAGGCTCATTCCTGATCCTTCCTGATCATTCCTGATCCTTCCTGATCATTCCTGATCCTTCCTGATCCTTCCTGATCATTCCTGATCCTTCCTGATCATTCCTGATCCTTCCTGATCCTTCCTGATCCTTCCTGATCATTCCTGATCCTTATTCCTCACTATTTCTGTTTGGCTAAACTGTGTTGAGCTTCTTCTGTCGTGAATCTTTTCATAGAAAAACATCTTTCAGCACTTTATTGTTTTTACAAACATTAATCTAAAATTACAAATAAAATCATATTTTTTATGAATATGAGAAATATTTAATACTAGATTAAAACACAACTAAATCTGAGTTGCTGCTACTGTTTAGAATATAACAAATGAAAAACTGTAATATCCACCTCGTATTTAATAAACGGCAAATTTTTTGTGATAATTAATAAAATCTGTAAACGTTATTAAAGGTTTAAACTTTTAAAAAATGTTGAGTCGTTTTAACCCTCTCAGAGCCAAATTAGGGCTTAGTGAGAGAAGAAATGTGATATTTAATGAAAATGATCATATGGAGTAGTAATAGATAGTTAGAGTTTAGCTGCTGTAAATCTGCAACAGTTCCCTGGAGAACGAGTCGTCTGACCGCAGTCCTGTTGGCTTCATGGAGCCAAGACCTCCAGCACCGCTAACTCTGAGGTCATGGTTCTGGACTGGAGAAGGGTAGTTTGTCCTCTCTCGGTGGGTGGAGTCTTCTGCCTCAGGTGCAGGAGTTTAAGTATCTTTGGGTCGTGTTCAGAAGTGAGGGAACATCAGAGCGTGAGATCCACAGGCGGATTGGAGCGCTGTTATGTGGTCGCTGTCCCGGTCCGTTGCGGTGAAGAGAGAAAGCAAAGCTCTCGATTTACCGGTTCTCACCTATGGTCATGAGTTTTGGGTCATGACTGAAAGGACGAGATCCCGACTACAAGCGGATGAAATGAGTTTTCTCCAGAAGGTGGCTGGGTGCTCCCTCAGAGATTGGAGGAGAGGCTTGGTCACCATAGGGAGGTGTTTCGGGCATGTCCCGCTGGGCGGAGGCCCAGGACCCTCTGGAGAGACTACGTCTCTGGGCTGGTCCTCGGCTCCCCCCAGAGGAGCTGGAGGAAGTGACCGGGGAGAGGGAAGTCTGGGGAACACTGCTGCTCAACATGGATGGAGAAGAGGAAGAAATCCTTTTATAAAGTCACACATAGTCACAACTATGCATGTAAAACATATTTTAGTGTATTTTGGTATTAGTGCGTATTTGTACCACATAGATGAGTTTTGATACCTGGGGGATCAAAACACCTGAAGGAGAAAGTGAAGCAGATCAGGAAGCTGCAGCTCGTTTGGTAAAAGGATGAACTGAATCTGTGATCAAAACTCAGAAATATATGGACAAGTCATAGACCCCCAAAAGCCCCCCCCCCCCCCCCCCATTCAAAGCTATTTTAGCCTAAAATCGTAATAAAGATAACGAAAATTTAGATTAAAACTCATTTCTGACGATTTCTTTGTACAAATCATAAATCAGGAGCAGAAGAATCCAGTTTAAAAAAAGATTGCATTTGTGATGTAGAAAATACAGTGGGCGGGGCCACAAGCTCCCTGCTCCGCCCCGTTCTGATGCATCCACTGTCAGACAAATACTGTAGATCGTCTTCGTTTCCCTCGTCTTAGCTTTAATCTGGATCAGAACTGAACGGCTGGACAGAAACGAGATTACTGCTGGTTTTGTTGCACCGGTTTGAGGGGCTGTAAGCTAGTGGGAGAGCGAGTAACCAGATGGATGATGGGAAGTAGAGGTGGGCTTACCGCTCTGCAGAAACTACGTCCTCAAAAATGACACAGGTTTATATATTCAGGCTAAGAACAGCATTATCATGCAGAAAAGACGACTGAACGTTTTTGAAACCGATCAGAAGACGACGTGATTTTAGAGTCATCGTCCCAGGAACGACATTAACAGTCAAACAGAAGCTTTCTCTCCAATAAGATGGAAGAAAATGAAGTGATGGAGAGAACGTGTGAGGTGGAAGCCCCCCCCGCCACACCGGCTGAGCGCTCGCCAGACAAATAGCTCTGGCTGGCAGCGGGTCGTCGGGGTGGAGGAGCGGCCGTCCTCACGCGGCGCTTGGCTCCGCTCTGAGCTGCAGGATGGAGGTCCAGGATTTATGCTCTGGCTCTGACTTACTGTGGCTGCAGAGCGCCGACTCACAAACCAGCTGCAGCAGGATCCCCCCGTCTCTGTTTCCGTGTGTAATGCTGCCGGGGGGGGGGCGGCGTACTCACTTCCAATGTATGTAAACGCCTTCCTATGCTGTGCTCAATAGAATTCCCGTTTAACAGATCAGCTCTTTGCTATTCTATTACATGCTAAAAGTGAAGCTAGTTTTAACTCTTAACAATCAGACTCAGATTAGTGACGTATTCATATTGTCCTTTTTACGTCACGGATGTTGAATTGAATAATTCTGGTCTGTGTCCGGCTGGAATTCTGTGACATCAAGGTTGTGTCTGAATTCCCTCCTTGATCCTTAACTACTAAAATCTATTCAGTGTCCTGGAAAATGTGGATGCTTTACTCAAATTATTGTTTAAATTATATTTAAACATGCTTTTTGTTTGAAATTGCGGTCTATATTCGCTAATCTAGTGATGATACGGATGCACTCTAGTTTTTCACAAAACTGACAAAAGTTGACAAAATTCTGGAGCAAAATTCACCAGATTTACCCCGCTTTGACAGACATGTGGCAGACATGTGCTAGTAAACATTAGAAGAAGAAGAAGCCCCTCCCTGCTTGTCCAGTGTGAACACCATGAGCTAAACTTGCGGCGTGACTTCCAGCTCCATCCGTCGTTCATTCTGTCAATATTTGTCTGTGATACTGAAGCGGCCATGTTTGAGCCAGACGTCTTCAGTGATTTGCTCATTTAATAAATAAATAATAAAAAAAATAAAAGAGGTTTCTACAAATACACACCCTGAATGTTATAAGATAACACAAAAGGCCTTCAGCTCTTATCAGTTGGAAAAAAAAATCTGTGATTTGTCAGTCAGTCTGAGTCACGGTTTCCATGGCAACCACTCTGGCCAACCAGGAGGGAGCTTGTAGAACAGCCTCACGGCTACTTTTTAAAAGAGGGGAACACAAGATCTATCAAACGTTTTAAACATTGGACGTGCGGGCCAGGAGGCTCCGCCTACATTTATTGAATAATCCAATTGGTCAGTTTATAAATTGATTAACTAGAACTCCAGAAAAAACAGAAAAGAGGTTACAGTTTTTCTGGATCACCAAAACCCATTTTCTGAAACATTAGACCAGTTATCCCAAACACTATTTTCAAAATAAAAGCTAAACACACATCCTTCTTGACTCTTGAGTGAAGACTGCAAGCAAACACACAACACTGGACTCTGAACCCAAAACGGTTGATAAAGAATAGTAAGGCCCCCCCCCCCAAACAAATTCAAGTAAAATAGTATTTAGGGTTTATTTATATTTAATTTTACTATATATGTAGTACGAGTGTAAGAATGTACAAATTCAGTGAAATATTGCAATGCTTTTATTTGATCATACATGTATCGATTAAAAATATCGATTTTCCTCAAAAATATTTTCTAAATGATTGAAAGTAAAGCATCATGAATGTTCTCGGATCAAAGCAACTTGTTTATGAGGTACAACTTTTAATGTTCTGATCATGATATGATTGTGAAAAATCTATCAATATTCAGAGAAGTCATAATTTAAAAAGAGAGTAAAATATTGTCCGGTACTGTCTAGTGATATATCGGGAGACGTATCATGAGTATTACGATACGTGTATCGCGATATGTAAAGTATCACCAGACTCTTGACAATACACTCCCCTAGTATCTAGGTTTACTTAGATTTAAAGATAGATAGATTCAAATTAAATTCAATTAATAGAAAAATTAAATAATGGACTTAAAATAGCTTTAAATTTAATAAACAAATAAAAAAAAAATTGATTAAAAAAATCCCAGAATGCACCATCCACTCAGAGTTTACCTGAGTGCTATCGAGAGTTTTCTTCCATATTTAATTTTCTATTAAAGTACTTCCTGTTTAGAATTCTGGGGCGGCAACTCAGTCCAGTTCTCATATACAATCAACAGTTTAACTTGACCTATTTTACTGCTGTAAGGAGGATTGTTTTGAAGTCTGCAGAAGAGGCAGGACTTGTCTGCGGGTTTGATCCTCACCCGCCTGCTTCGTGTCCGGACACACAAACGCACTCGGGTCTGATGCAGACCGCCGTGCAGACGCCGCAGAAGCTCATGAATCACAGCGTTCTTCTCTGTTTTCATTAATTAAATGCAACTGAAGTCTCTGGTAACAGATTCAATTACATCCAACCTTCGCTTTGTTGTGAGCCGGCTCTGGTTGAACTTCATTTCTAATCCCCCCACCCCCCTCTGAAATATTGACAACTTTTACAGAAGCAGAAAAAAACAGATTTATTTATTCAATAAAACACTTCTCGTTTGGCTCAGATCTCCCTCAGAGTTTATGCAGCAGAAGGAATAAAACCGTAGGATTCTGGCCTTAAGGTTATGGTTCTGAACCCCCCCCCATTCCTCACTAACGCACCATCCTCAGCTTGTAACACCCTCAGTCAACAAGAAAGGGTGAAGTAAGAAACTGGAAAATTGTACCAACAGCAAATACGTCTCCAGGACATGCATGGGGAGGGAGATGAATTTTACATTAAGAGGACCCAGAAAAAAAAAATCCCAATTTTTCCAGTTCTGAGAGAAAAACAGCCCGAGGCTTTCCTGGTGCGAGACGCAGAGCGGTGCACGGGGCAGACCGTCAGTCAAAGAGGTGGGAGGATGGAGCGAGCTGGCAGCCGGGCGGCGCCGGGAGACGCGGCGCACCGAACATCTGGTGCCTGCAGCCTCGGAGGCCCTCAGCAGCTCCGCCTGCAGCTCCTCCGCCTTGGAAAGGGTTGAGACCCGAATCCCAGAACGGAGAGCACCGCGGGACGCCAGCCGACCCCATCAGGCTGCACGGGTTCACCTCCGGGCGCTGAAACGGCTCTCCTGGGGGCAGATGGACCCTCAGAAAGAAGGTCCAGATGGGGTCCGCAGAACCGGGTCCCGGGTGACTCATCCTCTGTTCTGCTCGCATGTGAAGCTGGTTCTTAGTCACCGGCGTTAGTCACTGGAGCCCGTGGAGGCGGCGGGAGCATCCGGATCTGATTTCTCCTGAGCTCTTTAGTCTATAGCTAAACGAGGAAACAGGAGACCAGCTGACAGTGGGGGGGGGGGGGGTTCTGAAGGTTTATGTGTTTATTGTAAATGTATTCTTGTTTAGGATTGTTGGGGGGGCACTTGTCAGATCAGAGGGTCTGTTTTCTGCTGATTTCTCTGTGACTCATTTCCTGTTTGACCGTATATGTACATGAGTGAACCCCGGCAGAGCCCTAATAATGTTCATCAGGAGTTAAATCCAGAACCAGAACCTGAGAACTGGACTGAGTCAGTCTGATGTCATTCTGCTTCCAGTCACTTTAATCACCATTTTTTCACAATACAGACGTGTTAGAGAAATATTTTAAGTGAGCAGTGATTGGTCCAAATCATTGACTGTATATATAAAAGCTGGGTTTCGCCAATAATGTCCACAGTTGATTCAATTTCTATGTTTATCCGATCCTTTCGATCCACTTAATTCTATTCGCTTCAATCCATTTAAGAATTTAGACGCATTTGTTTAGAAATTCATTCTAGATATTAAGCTACAATTCACATACTGTACAATGTGTTCATGAAATGCAGTGTTACATGGATTCTCAATTGTTCTGCTTCTCCTGGAGGACGTTTCAGTTTGGCCACTAGGTGGCGATTGCGCTATAGAATTACACCTTATTCTAGAAGAAGAAGAACGTTTTTTTTTTTATAAACTGTCTTTCAGAACACAGATGCTAAAAATTTCATTTAAAGAGTTTGGAAAGTTCGTGTCTGTGAGTTTATGAAGATCTTCATTCAGTCAGAAATGTATGCTTCAGTCAACCGAGTGTTAGCATTAGCCGTCCTATGGGAAATCTCATTGTTAGCATCAAGCTAGCAGACTTAAGCATTGTGTGTTACATACATCTCTACTTGTATGGATCGATTGTTGATAAATTAAACTTAAGTCAATTCAGATTATTTATTGATTTTATCAAACAGACTCTAGTATATAGAGAACTGGACAGAGCCAGTGAGACGTCGTCCATTAGAAATGCCTTCTCCAGATGTTCTGTATTTTCTACCTCCTCCCACTACGATGTGATTGAAAGGCTGTAATGAGCAGTGATTGGTCCAGGTTGTTCTGACTCAACGTTTCTATGGCCCTCACTCTCACCAATCAGGAGTTAGCTGATTGGAAGGCCACACCCCTACCTTTAAAAAGCCCACATTTTGTTGAACGTGTAGAACGTTGGACGTGGGGGCCAGCAGGCTCCGCCTACTTTTATTGAGTTGTCTGATTGATCATTTTATAACTTGAATAAATTGAACTACAGGAAAAAAAAAGTAAAAATTAGGATTATCAATAACTTTAAACCAGTTTCCCCCAAAAAGCTTTTTTCAAAATAAAGCTCAAACAGATCGTTAGATCACTGGTTCCAACCAGAGGAAGTCGATTCAGCCGTCTTCCTTTTTCACCCTATGGTTGCTGTCGTGTTGGAGCCAGACCTCGTCAGTGAGCAGCGATTGGTCCAAGTCGGTCAAGGTTTCTATGGCAACCAATCTCACCAATCAGGAGAGAGCTAGTTGGAAGGCCACACCCCTACTGCTTCAAAGCGGACTATATGAAATCTATTATTAAACATTTTTAAACTTTGGGGGCCCGCTGGCTCCGCCTACTTTTATTGAGGCATGTGATTGGTCGGTTTATAACTTGAAATGGTTATTGTCAATAAGAGGTTTAAAAAAGGTGTTAGAGCTATAGAAGTCTATGGGATTTTCCTGTTTGAACGCCATGAGGGCGGGGCCACTCATAGTTCTCACCTGTCTCTGCTCTGAACCTGTTTCTGTTTCTCTCAAGCCTCTGTTCTCCGTCTTCAATCCCCCGTTTCTCCTCTCCTGCAGCCACTCTTTGGCAGGAAGAAAAGGCTCCGTGACATGAAGCCGACAGTCATTTTGTGTCAGCTCCTGCCCCCCAGCAGCGTCTCCTCCTGCCCCCCCCTCAGCAGCGTCTCGTCTCTGTCTCCACAGCATCCCCGGCTCAGCCGTGTGCGCCTTTGACATGGAGCAGCTGGCTGCCGTGTTCGACGGGAGGTTTAAGGAGCAGAAATCACCCGAGTCCATTTGGACGCCCGTCCCGGATGAAGTCATCCCAAAGCCGAGGTGCAAAAATGCAGCACGCTCACGGAAGCCTTTTATGGCTGAAACTCTCCGTAGGAACGTTCCGTCTGCAGTCGTGTAAATGACGGCGCTGCAGCTCAGCCGGGTTCTGGTCGTCTGTTAACGGACGCTCTGAATCTCTCCAGGCCCGGCGGTTGTGCTGTTCAGGGGTCAAAGTTCAACTCCTCCAACTCGTTCCCCGACGAGATGCTGAACTTCGTCAAGACGCACCCTCTGATGGACGAAGCCGTGCCGTCGCTGGGCCAGCGGCCCTGGATCGTCAGAACCATGGTCAGGTGAGACGTGTGAGAGGTGTCCCGGGCTTGATACTGAGGTTTGATGTTTGACACCATCTCTCCTCTCAAGCATCAATTAATACAATAATATTGGCGCTGATTCAGCCTAAAAATTGTCAATTTTAGAAATCTAAAAACTCCTTTCTTCACTTGATGTTTCCTGATGAACGACATAAACCCAAAACCAAACCACACACGCGGCGGCGCTGTCCCGTCTGCTGCAGGTACCAGCTGAATAAGATGGTGGTGGATACAGAGGCGGGCCCTCACAGGAACCGCACCGTCCTGTTCCTGGGCTCCAACCGGGGGACCGTCCTGAAGTTCCTCATCATGCCCAACCCGGACAACACGGTCACCAGCAGCAACGTCTTCCTGGAGGAGCTGGAAGGGTTCAACCCCGACAGGTGAGACGACGATCTGCTGCGTGGAATGATGGGAGAAACGGGAAGAAACGGGATGAATCATGTGATATTATTTTATTGGAAAATCCGCGTTTAAACCTTTCTGTGTTTAATAAAGGTTAATATTTTGTTCTAAAGCAGACGGAACAGATTTAAGAAAACCCTCAGAAGATACTTTAATGCATCCTCAAAACCAGGAGCTTTGGTTTCACGTGAAGAGACCCGGAGGAAGAAATCCGACCTGTCCCGAGTCATGCAGGAAACTCGTCTTTGGGATGATTCATCAGAAACCGGAGAAGAGAAGAACAGCAGGTTGAACAGAAGAGACAAAGACGACCCGCAGGCCCGCTGCGCTCCTCAGAGAGATCAACGATTCCTCCTTCTGAGGGGAACGAGGTCACCTGTTGACCCGTTTCAGCTCCTTTAACTGCTTTCTGGATCAGAAATGGAGGATGACTCCTCTTCTAATTAGCATTTCCTCTGAGCCGCTCTGGATGCCCGCCGTTACGTAACCGACTCCGGCTGCGCCGCCTCTTTACGAGCGGGGTTTTGCATGTTTTGGGTCTTTTGATGAGGAGCGCGGCGGATGACGGCGGCGCACGGGGAAGGAAATCATCCCAGATTTAGTCATTATCTTTCACCGAGGCCAATTAGAGGCATTTTACAAAGAAACTGGATGTTTCTAAATACTCTGCGCTGCCGTAATTGCACTCGCAGATATAAACGTGTTTTTTTTTCTGCAGGAAGTTGAACCAAAGTCGTCTTTCTTTGAGGCCTTCAGTCCTTTTCTCTCATGAACAACCTCCCTGAAGCATGATTTAAGGAGGACTGGAGCATTAGGTGTAGTTCTGTGTGCTCACTAGGCGGCCGCAGCGGGAGAGGGGTAATCAGAGGACATTCGTCACTAGAGGCCACGCCCCCCTAGACCAGGGGTGGGCAAACTTTTTGACTTGTGGGCCACAAAGGGTTCTAAAATTTGGCATAAGGGCCGGACAAGGAGCAGATGGAAGGAGAGATTGGGTAATCAACCTCATAAACTAAAAAAATAATATGGAATTTAGAGAAAAACATGCTTTAATTTGGATTCAAATTCACATATATTCATTTTAAAACAGAAAATTTGGGAATTTTAATTTTTAAACTTTGATTTTTGTTCTCTTTTTGGTGATCCAATGGGTTGATGTTCTTCAGAGGAAAATGCGAACTCAAAGAAATCTGAAAAATCACAGAAAAAACCCACACGAACGTCAGAGAAACAACACCATTCATGAGAAGAAACCAGAAATACAATGAAAATAAAACAGTAATTAGGATTTTTGATCCAATGTTTTTTAATTTGGAGGGCCAGGTTAAGTATCTTAAGGGGCCGCATGTGGCCCCCGGGCCGTAGTTTGCCCACCCCTGCCCTAGACATATGCAAAACATAAAGTTCTAAAACAAAGTCCAGCACAGATATAAACCAGAACCTGATTTGCCGCGCTCCAGGCATCGGCGCCTTTTTTCTCCGCACACCTCAGCCGGTCGGCTCTCCCGCCTTTCATGGTGTGAGGAATGACTTACAGCTCCGCCCCCCCCAGAATGACAGACTCCTCCTAATGACTGTGGCTCCACCGCCGTGGCTTTACCATCAACCGTCCAGATCCGTCTGCAGCACCGAGCTGCAGGTTCAGCGCAGGAAAGAAGTTTTGGATTTTATTAGTTTGATCGTTTTTATTTTTTTTACATTTGACAGAAACTCAAATAACTTCTTTTCAAAATAAAAGTTCTTCTGTACCAAACAGTATCATCTCAGTGCAGCTCTGGACATCTATTAACCAATGTTGTGCAGCATAAGATCAAACTTTTACCAAAGTTTAGCTTTTCATATAAAATCTGTTCATTCTGAAGGTAGAGTTGAACAAACAAGAAGTCTTCAGGTCAATATGGATGTAAGAACCTACAGAGTTTATCATCTATGTTCACCTCAACCATTAATTGATGAATTTAACTAATCTAAATTCAATAAATGCTAATTAAGAAATCCTTACTTTAAAAAAATGCCATTTTATTTTCATTCTTTTTTCTTTTTCTCCTCTTTATCCTCAGCAGTCTTCCACTGCTGGGTTTTGTTATTTTAGTTTGAGGTTTGGTAGTCTTAGTTTGCTGACTTTGTTTATTTGTTTTCATTGTTTTTGATTAGTTGTCGACTAGTCGTGGCTGCCCTAATACTGAGATATTTAAAAACTAAGATTATAAATAAATTCTTATTTGCCAAAAAAAGCATAAATATTGTGTATTTTTAAACAATAAGATTGGACTTTGTGGCTCTGGTCGGGTTCTGTTATTATTAACCTTTATTTAACCAGACGGTAGTTTTTCTGTGTTTGGGGGGGGCTGGTTCCGGACGTCCCGCTGAGGTCAGGGTTCAGCCTCAGGCTGCTGACCGGCTCATCCATCTCTGTTGTTGTTGTCCTGGTTGCAGGTGTGCCGTGGACTCTGCGCAGGCCCGGCAGATGCTGTCTCTGGCTTTGGACCGGGCCAGCCACACGCTGCTCCTCGCCTTCCCGTCCTGCGTGGTCCGAGTTCCCGTGGCCCGCTGCCAGCTCCACTCCCGCTGCATGAAGTAAGCCTCCGCCCACGCGGCAGACCGTAAACGGGGAGAGGGGCGGGGCGGCGTGTCGGGGAACCATCTGGACCGTTGAACGGTCCTGGAGCCAGATAACGGGAAGCTGTTCCAGCTGGAGCGTTCACGGATAACAGAGAAGATCTCAGGATGATCACGTGATCTCCTGAGATTCAGGAAGTTCTGTGATCTGGAGTCTGACGATCACAGGAAGTCCGCTTTTCTCTAGGAAGCTGAAGGTTTTTCAGAATAAAAGATCTGCAGCTCTGGTGACTTTAGATTCTGCAACAACTGAGAATTTTACTGAAATGTTTTCTGAGGACAGAGAAGAAACACACACAATGATACACAAAAACACACACAACCAACAACACAAACTCTGCAAAAACTGAACGTTTACGTAAAAAGACTTTGTCTCATTTATCATCATGGAAGTTTTTAAACAGTAGAATAAACTTAGTTTCTCAAATCGTGTCTTTGTGATGAGAATTTTTATTTCTAAAATAAGAATTCTTTGTAAAAACAAGTTTTACCTCATTGACAGATTTGTTTTTTATTTTTGTTAATTTAAAGAAAATCTGCTAACAAGGTAAAACTTTATGAATTATTTCTAATTGGAATGTTTTTGCAGTGTATACAACAACAACACACAAACACACAACAACACACTGACGCACAAACAATAAGACACAAAAACAACAACACAGACAAAAACACGTAGACACACAAACAACATACAGACACACAACACACAATAACACCAACTGTGTTTACAAAAGTAAACAAAAATTCAAATATATAAGTGACACACTTACAAAAACACTAAACGAAAACACACAGCCGCACAAGCAACCACACACACATACTCACAAAAAAAACACACTTACACAAACAAAAGCACACAAACAGCCACACAAAAAAGAGCAGAAATTCACACAATCACGCTTACACAAACAAATCCACACACCTTAAGTAAGCAAGTAAGTTTCTTTTTAGTTTAGCTTTTAGATGATATCTTAAGTTTATTTTATCTTCCCCCTACCTGGAGTTTTGTTATAGTATTTTATCTTTTATTTTTACTGTTTTATTGATTCGTCTTGCATTTTATCCTGTGTGAAGCACTTTGTGAGTGGCCCTCTGTGAAAAGTGCTAAATAAATAACGACTTACTTACTTACCTTAACACAAACATACAAAGAAACAAACACACAAACATCCATGTTTTCAACATCTTCACACCCGTGGTGTCGTCCCGCCACCTTCCTCTGACACACAAACCGCACACGAGCGGCGCTGAGTTCACTGAACCTGGTAAATCCCAGGATCGTGTCATTTGAAGAACGTTATGGAAGGCTGTTGTTGCTCCTCTGTGTGTTCAGGTTGTGTGTTTGTGTGTCTTATAGTGAGTGTGGAGGCTCATTTTCCATGTGGGAGTGATTTCAGGGTCTCAGCAGCTTCAGGACGTCTTTAGAGACCTTTCTGTGATTTCCTGGATTTGTTTTGGACTCTGCTGATGAAGCTGCTCACATTTAACAGCAACTTGTTCAGTTTCCTCTTTATTTGGCAGCAAACCTCAATGAAGCTCATCGAGTTTCTGTGGAATCCAGAAGATTAAAAACTGTAACAATAATACCGGTTTTCCCAGCTTGTTGTCTGATGTTAAGTTCTTCCCCAGCATTCCATGTTCAGTTCTAACGTTTGTAAGAATCTACAGTTTATAGATCATGCTGGCCTCTGAAATCTGCTGCTATTGTTGGTGCAGATTCAAGGTTTCAGCTCAACTGAAAACCGTTCAGTGGAAAACCTGTTTTTACTCTTCCATGTGGAGAAAATGTCTTTTCTGATGATCGATTCAACAGTTTTCTCTAAAGTGCTGACACGTGGATGAATCCTTAGATAAAAGTCTTCCTGAAGGTTTTCTTTGGACTTTTGGATCCTTTTGTTTCCTGTTGTTTAAACTCTGACAGTAAAGCAGCTTTCCGAGTTCTTGAACTGTGCTGACGGTTGTGTCCTGGCAGGAACTGCATCGCCTCCAGGGATCCGTACTGCGGCTGGACCCGAGGAAGCACCTGCTCGTTCCTCAGACCCGGAACCAGGTATCCGCCTCCGCCTCACTTCCTGTCAGGGTTACAGGTTCTGACAGCACACCTGCACCTGCGGGAACATCCCATCATATATTTACCTGCTCTCCTCGTGAACCCGACCGCGCTGCATTCGTGGGCGTGGCCGTCGTGTGCGAGCCCCGCCTCCGACGCGCCGCAGGGAAATCAAACGTCTCCTCATTGAATTAGTCTGTCAGATGCAGGTGAGGAGGCAGCAGAACCCGGACCTCAAAGAGCGCCCTGGGCCGTCCGAGGATCCTGATTGGATTTACTCAGAAATCCATTCAGGATCCGGTTACAGACGGTTCTCTCCTCTGAGATGATGCAGCCTGAGGATCTCATGGAGAACAGTTGTTTCTACAGTGTCAAATTCTCACTTTAACCAAGATTAATTAATTTTTTAAATCACATTAATGTCCTTTTTTAAATTAAACTATTGTAGTTTTTTCATATATAGAAAAGAACAACATCATCAATGTGTGACTTTGTAGTTCTTAACACAATTAACCCAAAACGAGGTGTTATCCTAATTTAATGAGGTACGATGGTATAAGACTGTAACCTGAAGAATAAGTTAATATATATATTATGATATTAATAAATAGTTTGTGGTCAGTATTTTTTAATTTGCTCAGAAAAGTTTTCCTACTGAATTTATGTTTCAAATTAGAGCATCTGAACCGGATGATTTATTCTGTTTTTTTAATCTAACCGAGGTTGAAATAAATCTCTGTTGGTGTAAAAGTAAAGTTTTAAATCTGTTATAAAAAGAAAACTTCACAAAGCCAATATTTTAGTTGAATTTTGATCTTTTATTTTGCCACAATGTCATGAATTTCAATAAAAATACCTCAAAATGAAGCTTTTCGCAAAAAATATTACATTTGATTTAAATTAGTTTGAAGATTCAAAAGTTTATTATCATATGCAGACATGTTTTCTTTAAAAAGAGCATTTTACTTTATTAAGATTCACTTTATTATCTGCCAAAAATCCCAATTTCTGCCGTTCAGCAGACATTTAACAGAAAAGCTGCAACAGTTCAGATGTTCACATCTCTAAACAATGAAATTCTTCTCTGATGGAACCATCAAGGCCAGAAACCCAGAATATCACCTGTGTGGTCTGAAGTCGGCCGTGAAGCTGAAGGCACTGGAATGGGAACGCGTTTTGCTCTCTGACCCGATAAGCTAAGATATCGGGTACACACCAGGACGTTCCAGAATGATATTGCGTTCACGGTTAAAACGAATGCTGACGGAAAACGATGTAATTCACACGCCACGCCGCTATGCGCGCTGTGAGCCACTCCCACCGGATGGAAAAGAACAATAGGAGAAGTACTGCGCATGCGCGAACTTCCCTATTTCTACCGGTGCAAGGACCATGGCGCACACAAACACGATAACAACAACAACATCATTATTATTATTGTTAATAATAATAATAACAATGATATTATTCCTTATTAATAAAATAGATTAATTCTCCTACTTCTACTTCCACTAATAATAATAATATTAATATATTAAAAATAATAATAAAAATGAACAGTAAAAAATAACCCAATTGTGTTTATCTTTCTTCATTTTGTCTTAAAGCTTCCCTCGTTATCGTCACTTAAAATAACCAACATTTGTGTTTGTTTATGAGGCAGAAATTAAAGAAACATTATTTTATTTTGATAATCTTCGTTTCGGGATCACGTTTGACCGTCTCCTGGACCGGAAGTAGTCAGTTTGATCACGTTCTAGCTTTACAGAAGTCATTCGGGGCCCGATTAAAACGGTTCTGGACGGGTTCTCCGAACCTTCCCTAACCCTAACCTTGACCCGGCACCGATGCGGGTCGGGTCCCAAATCCTGCTGATCGCCCGGTTCCGTGATTGTTCCGTGCACCCCAGACGTTGCTGTTTTACGATTTTTGAGCCCGAAAAGTCAATCAAAACAGACAAACTACGAACTGTATGTCCAAAATAAATGCATGTCGTGATAGTAACGGGTACATTTCTCGCTAGAAATATTACCAAAATAAAGATTAGTCCACAAATATTTTATTCTGAGGGATTTTACACCAGAAAAAGAGTGGATCTCCGGTGCCGGACAGAAACTCAAAAGTCACGTGATCCGGAGAAACCTAAACATCCGACCACGTGATCAAAACGAAACCTAAAAGCCGCTCCTGTTGTTTTGAATGGGCTGCAACTGCGTATCATATACACGCAAAAACCGTGTTTGGCGTATACTATGCACGGTATTCCGAGGGTGCAAAGCCGTGGAATAGGGACGCATTTCACTGAGACCGGGTTGTGACGTAGGGTATGAGCACATCCGCTTTCCACCTGAACACCGTTTCCTGACCGAACACACTAGAATGTCTGAGGGCGGTGGGAGAATGTAGGCGTTCTCCAAAGTTGTCGTTCTGGGGGCCCTAAAACGCCGTTCTGGTCTAAACGAGAGGCCCAAACGATAACCAAGTTGTCGGAACGCACGCGAAAACGTTGTAATGTAAACGAGTCCTGAAACGTTTGACGTCTGAAAAGACAATGAAGCTCCAAATAAACGCAGAGGAGCTTTAATGAGCGTCGATGCAGAGATTCTCTAATCTCAGATTACCTGGTGACAAATCCTTTTTACCTCAAAACTTATCTCGTTCCTGCTCATTGATGTCCTCCGACTGGAAGCAGTTTTTGCAAATTCTGCAACAATGAAGCATCAAAGTGGAACTGACGTTGAGGGAGGATTGTTCTTTATTCATTCAGACTTCTAAAACAGTAAAAGCTGACAGAAGTGGAGTGGACACAGCGTCAGCAGTTTTACATGTCGAGGCTGAAAACCCGGAGCGGGATCTGCTCCGCTGGATCGCAGGAAAACACTTTTCTGCTTTAAAGCTAAAGCAGTTGCACAGAAAAACACGGAAAACTGCTCAAACTGATGAGGAACTGACTGAGAAGGATGGTTAGGTCCATGCAGAAACAACAAAGTTCATCATTTAGACACAAAGCAGTCCAGGACCGATCCTCCCCCAGAACCTTCGACCCACCTGGCCCGACAGGTCAATACGGGTCAGTACAGCATCACCTGCACGTCATCAGTGAGTCTAACTCTCATTATCCTCATGAATGCTTCATAAGACTCTCAACACACACAACAATGGTACGGTCCGCTCTCAAGACGTCCCTCGAGGTTATTGTGTGTACTTGCATTTGTGTATTTCCATGCACATTCAAATATAACAAAATTATAAATAGAATTACCAGAGTTTTCTTATCAGCCTAAACTCAGATTATCTATCATATCTAGGGTTGTCAAATCATCGTGTTAATCGTGATTAATTAATTACAGACGTTTTAGTGCGTTATATTTTTTAATCGCATTAATCTCATTTTTGTGTCGGATGTTTAAAAAAAATGTATCAGAGCCGGAATGGTTCTTCTGACCAATAGAATGAGTAACGGCTGGTTATTTCTCTGAGGAAGTCTGTGGAGTTTTGGCTGCTTGAAGCCACTTCCTGTTTGGAACGTTTTGGGGGAGGGGCCACTCAGTCCAGTTCTCAAATACAGTCAATGGTCAGGAAGGATGAAAGTCTCCAAAAAGCACAAAAAAAAAAAAAAAAACACTGTTTTCATCATCAGTTTTATTCAAAAATCTGACATTACAGTTGAAAGTGTTTTACGTTAAACCAAAAGATAAAAATAAAATGAAATGGTTTTATTTAAAGTCCCAGTCTGATCATTTTCTGATCTAGTTTCAAAGCGTCCCCAGAGTTCTTTTCATTATGATGTTGTGGTTTTCAGACAAAACCTAAAGGGTAACTAAACAGTAAATCAACTTTTTTTTGGCTGTTTATCTGTACAAATGGAGCCAGAACAGATAGAACCTTTAAGTTCTAACTGTTGGTTCTTGCCAAATCTTTGATAATTTAAAGTAAACTTGTTTAATTCCTGAAATTATCATCTAAAATTGTCTGTGTGCTGCCCCCTAGAGTTGAAACAAGGTAGTTAAATCATTCAATGTTTCACGTCATACTCTGGAACTTCAATATACAAGCCCCGCCCATCTTTGAATGTGTAACAGTGAATCCTCTTCCCAGCCCCGCCCCTCTAAGTGTTAAGCACCAATTTTTTTTCTCAATCTGCATTTTTCGTCTGATTCACAACAATTTAAATAAATACTCAGAAACTCAGTTTTGAGCTTATTTTTTGTATATGATCTCCATCATCAGAAAAAGTCCACATGAACACTTTAAAAACATCAAAAACAGCATTTTCTTCTGAGTGGGACTTTAAGTTTACAATATTTCTGTGTTTAAATCTGGAATGTTAAAGTCAATCGCACACGGGGCCAAAATCCAAAACCCATCTGAGGTCGAACAGGATAAACATTTATTAAACACTCTAAAACTTAATGTTTAAAATGTTTACAACCGTAACTTTCGAACATAATTATGAACTAGATGTACAGCATTACCTGTGATAATGTGAATACTGTAAGATGAATTTTGCTGCAGAAGATGCTGAAATTGATCGCTAAAATCACTGGAGCTAATAGCTGAAAGCGCTGAAGCTGATAGCCAGCTTAAATATTAGCTAAATGCCAAATTAGCCTAAAAAACAAACAAAACTTAGGTTAGCCAAAACAGTTAGCATGTACAGTCATGGCCAGAAGTTTAGAGAATGACACAACTATTAATGTTTCCAAAGTCTGCAGTTTCATGGAAATGTATAAATACTCCAGAATGTTATGAGGAGTGATCCACTCAACTGCAATTATTTGCATATTCCCTATTAACCTTGAAAATAACTTTATCTCTGAAACCACATTTCCACTGCATTTCAGCTCTGCCACAAAAGGACCAGCTAACATAATTCTTAATAAAAGCTTTTGATACTTTTGAAATGCTTTAAATGTTATGTCATAATACCATAGAAACATCTGGCAAACACCTAGAAATCCTGAAGGAACAGACCGTGTGGAAATGTAGTTGATAAAATAGATAAACTTCAAAAAAGCCTAAAAAAAATGAAAAAAAAAATCAAAATTAAGCTCCAAAATATCCTAAAAATGTAAAAAGGAAATACTAAATTAGCCAAAGCAGCTAGCATGTAGCTGAAATATTAACTAAACTCCAAAACAGAATAAAAAATCTTAGTAAAAAAGTCCAAAAAGCTAGCAGAATACCAATTTTTAAAAATTTTAGAACTGTAACTTTTAAAAATAACGAATAATAAAAAGGCAGGAATATTATTCTAGAATAAATCAACTCAAAACTTAAATAACAATAAAATCAAATGACCCGGAGGGCCAGATCCGGCCCCCGGGCCTTGACTTTGACACACGTGTTTTATAGGATCCTCTGGATCTCCTCTAAACATTCTAAAGTCTTTCCCAGCGTCTGAACGCCGCGCCCGTCGCACACACACGGCTGCGCGCCGAGGCCGGACCGGAGCCTTAACCAAAAGCAGTTGTGTTTTTCTTGGGCCGCACCTGGCCGGCCGCGAGCCGCTCTCATTTCCTCCCGGCTTCCCCGCTTCATCACATGTTATTGTCCGCTGAGTTTTCTTTGCTCCCCGGAGTCCCGAATGGGAAATGAGCTGCAGAAATTCAATATTTCATCATTTGCGAGGAATTATTAACGTCCAGCTTTGCAGGCTTTGTTTGAGTGCGGGCGCCGCTTGTGTGAAGGCTTTCCTGGTGTCTTCATTAGACCACTGTCGTCTGTGAATAAGAGCGTTCTGTCTTTGAGCTGCACATGAATAAATGATTTCAACTCTTGAACTTAATATTTGAAGACGCAGAGTTTCTCTAGAACAGAGTTGTCAAACATACGGCCCGCGGGCCGTATCCGGCCCGCTAGATGATTTAATCTGGCCCAATTATGGAGAAAAAAATATATAAGAATTTTCAAAAAAGAAAGCAAGTTTCTTGCCCATTCCTGTGGCGAGTTATGATTCTTTAAAGAAGTGGATGCAATGCGCAATTTAACCACTAGGGGGAGCAAATGAAACTCAAAAGATCAAGAAATTAACATCGGATTTATTTTGCTGTGGAAACCCCCAAAATATTTAACAAACTGTTTTTACAACATAAAATGACAGTTTTGGGTGTAATTTCATAAAAACCACTAAACTAAATTTAGTCAACAATCTAATCAACACATTTTTGACTGAAAATGCAAAAGAAAATTTCAGGTGAAATTCCCAGATTCCTCATTTGGGCCACAAATCTGAAGAGTTTGTGTTGGTAGAGGAACATGACACACCTCACAGCTCCATGATGTTTTTGTCCAAAAACTAAAAATAAAGGCCATATTTTGCTTTTAATTCAATAAAATATCAGTTCTAGAATATAAAAACTTTTATTTTATCAGGTTGATCTCACAGCTGCACAGCAGGACGTCTGAGGGCGTCCGTCGGTTCCAGAGGGTTCAGTTAGTTTGATTTTTCATTGATTAAAACATTTATATTTTTTCCGTAGCCCCCTCTTTAGTTTACAATGGGGATTGCTTTAATGTCAGATGTAAAACATTCAGTCTGTATAATATTAAATAAACCTTTTTTTTTTTTTTTTTTTTTTTAGTGCAATCCATTTTATTTGAAATGCTTTGGACTCAGTAAATAAAAATGTAATAATAAGTGATTAGACTATTAGGTTGTTTGAAACAGTTTTTGCAACTAAGAAATAAACAAAACAAAAATAAAGCTAAAGATAACACGTTAAACAAAGGTTATTTTGCTGTTATGTTTCTGGCCCGGCCCACTTGAGATCAGACGGGTTGAATGCGGCCCCCGAACCAAAATGAGTTTGACATCCCTGCTCTAGAACGTCTGATCTAGAAATATTTGGGATTGGTTCCCCCTAAAGCTTATCTATATGCTGTAGTTCTAAACCTGTTGTAGACGGTGATTCTCTGATTTAATGACAATAAAAACAAGCGTCTGCCGTCCTTATCTGGAGCGCCGGGACGGTCTGGCTCTATCGGGGAGGATCCGCGGCGTTTGTCTGCAGCTGGCTGTGCCTCAGCGTCCTCTGATTAATGACTCTGTCTCTCCTCCTCTGCAGACTGCCGTTCGAGCAGGATGTCGAACACGGAAACGTGGCCCACTTGGGCGACTGTGACGGTAAGAGATGCGTCTTTCTGTGTTTGTGTTTATCTACACGTGTAAAAGCGAGGAAGCTCGCCGCAGCAGGAGGGAGGCCGAGGAACAAACACGGGAAAGCCATTTAAATAGTTCTGGTACAGTCTGAGGATATATCGCGATACGTATCGCCTGATGAGACACGCCCACTCTCTCTTTACTACTTCAGTTCTCTGAAATTATGTTTGGAATTGATTCAAGAGTCACTGTTCAACTGCACATTCTTCTGGAAGATGTTGCAGCTGCCATTGATCAGAAACTAAAGAGAACAGCTGCTTTTGTTGAATTAATCCACACGTGTCATAGTCGAGGCCCTGGGGCCGGATTCGGCCCTCCAGATCATTTTATTTTATTGTTATTAATGACCCGATGTTATCATCTACTTATTTCTAACTTGAATCATTTTGACAAAATATATTTTTATGGAGAATAAAATATTGAAAGTTATTTAAGCTTTAGGTCACACGTGTCAAAGTCAAGGCCCGGGGGCCGGATCCGGCCCTCCGGGTAATTCTATCCGGCCCTCCAAGATCATTTAATTTGATTGTTATGAATGACCCGATGTTATTTTGGGTTTTATTTTTGACTAAATATATTTTTATGGAGAGTAAAATTTTAAATTTATTTAAGGTTTAAATTGATTTATTCTGTAATAATATTTCTGCATTTTTATTATTCATAATTATGTTAAGACGTTACAGTTAAAGTTTCAAAAATTGCCATTGTGTTAGCTTTGTGGTCTGTTTTAGTATTTACTAAGACTGTTTAGCCTACTTTGGAGTTTAGCTAATGTTTCAGCTACATGCTAGCTGTTTTGGCTAATTTAGACTTTTTTTTTTTTTATGCTAATTTGACATTTAGCTAATATTTTGTTGGATATCAGCTTCAACATTTTCAGCTGTCAGCATCTTCAGCTGCCAAATTCATCTTACAGCATTCAGTCTAGCATTATCACAGGTATGCTATACTATTATATATCTAGTTCATAATATATTTAAAAGTTATAGTTTTAAAGTTTTAAAATTGTAGTTTTAGAATGTTTGATAAATGTCTATCCTGTTCGGCCCGTTACCTAAGGTTTGTTTTGGATTTTGGCCCCCTGTGCGATTGAGTTTGACACCCCTGCTTTAGGTTGATTTGTTCTGGAATGATATTCCTGTATTTTTATGAATAATTATGTTTAAAAGTTACTGTTTTAAAGTTTAAAATATTGGTTTTCTGATAGCTTTTTGGACTATTTTGGTATTTACTAAGATTTTTTAGGCTGTTTTTGAATTTAGCTAATATTTCAGCTACATGCTAGCTGTTTTGGCTAATTTAGGCTTCTTTAAAAAGGTGTTTTAGGCTGTTTTGGAGTTAGGTTAATATTTATACGTTATCTGTTTTGGCTAATTTAGGCTTTTGTTACAGTTTTTTAGGCTATTTTGAAGTTTACCCACTGTTTCCAGCTACATGTTAGCTGTTTTTTTTTTTTTTTTTTTTTGGCATTTAGCTAATATTTTAGCTGGCTATCAACATTTTTAGCTATTAGCACTAGCATTTTTAGTGGCCAAATTCAGCATTAAAAAATTACAGTTTTAAAATTTAAAAAATGTAGTTTTAAGAGTGTTCTATAAATGTTTATCCTGTTTTGGATTTTGGCTCCTTGTGCGGTTGAGTTTGACACCCCTGCTTTAGGTTGATTTGTTCTGAAATGATATTCATGTATTTTTATGAATAATTATGGTTAAAAGTTACTGTTTTAAAGTTTAAAATATTGATTTTCTGATAGCTTTTTGGACCATTTTGGTATTGACTAAGATTTTTTAGGCTGTTTTTGAATTTAGCTAATATTTCAGCTACATGCTAGCTGTTTTGGCTAACTTAGGCTTCTTTAAAAAGGTGTTTTAGGCTGTTTTGGAGTAAGGTTAATATTTATACGTTATCTGTTTTGGCTAATTTAGGCTTTTGTTACAGTTTTTTAGGCTATTTTGAAGTTTACCCGCTGTTTCCAGCTACATGTTAGCTGTTGGTTTTTTGGTTTTTTTTTTTGGCATTTAGCTAATATTTTAGCTGGCTATCAACATTTTTAGCTATTAGCACTAGCATTTTTAGTGGCCAAATTCAGCATTAAAAAATTACAGTTTTAAAATTTTAAAAATGTAGTTTTAAGAGTGTTCTATAAATGTTTATCCTGTTTTGGATTTTGGCTCCCTGTGCGGTTGAGTTTGACACTCCTGCTGTTGAGGTTCTCTGTAATTCAGCTCTATCGTCTGCAGAAAAGCTCAGGAAGTCGTCAGCAGTCACCGAGCTCTGTGTGGTTTTACCGAGCATGGAAAGATGTTTTCTCCACGGATCCGTGACCTCACGGCGCCGCGTTACTCTCAAACGCGTCACAGGGAAAAGCGTCCGTGTTCCTACAGGTTCTGATGACAGAGACGGTGGAGTTTTCATTTACCAGCATCAGTTTAATGAACTTCATTTCTACAGTAAACCCTCATGACAGATGAAAGAGCGACTCTGCTGGAGTCCTCCTCCCGCTTTGGTTTTCTCTGTTTCTTCTGCTGTTTTTTAATCCAACCGGCTGTAATGGAGCGCCGCCGCACACAGGCGGCGTGCTCAGAAAAACACCACTCCTGTAGAGGAGCGTTTTAGACTAGAAACTTTCTGGAACGGAGAAAGTTTCTTTTTCTGTTCTTCATCCTGCTGACATCAGCAGATTTTCAGCTCCACTGACGTTATCGACGTTCTCCTTTTGAGGGCTGGTCCATTTCAGACCACTCAGCGTCCAAAACCATCACCGTCAAAGGTTTCACCGCCGCTCACCAGAGCGGAGCTGCTTTAATAATCCACTTTTCTTCATTCTTTTGATGGACGTTAATCTGAAAAATGTTTCCAAAACATTCATGTTAAGGCGGTTAAAGGGAAAAAAAATCCTCCTTTTGAGAATTCTGTTAAGCCTCAACTATTCTGTTAACTACCCAACAAGACAAAATCAATTCTTTTTTCTGCTGCTTTCTTCCTTTGAGACGTAACACACACCATCAATACTTTTAATGATACGGTTTCTGCAGTTAAAGGTTTAATCTGAACAGTAGAAGTTTTATTTCTGTTTCACAAATGAACCAAACTTTTCTAGAAATGCCAAAAAACACAATTTTACAATTACACCGGTTCCACTCACTGTTTTTGTAAGTGACCATGATATAAGTGTGATAATGCCCTTTTGGGTGTGCGTTATCAGAAATTAACGGATGATGATGCACACCTTGTCACACATTATCCTTTACTTCAGTGTTTTTCAACCTTTTTTGAGCCAAGGCACACTTTTTCAATGAAAAAAATCTCGCGGCACACTAGTATCCAAAAGGTAAAAAATTTTAATCGGTATTGATGTACAATCTAATTTACATTTTTTAAATAAGTGGGAAGCGTCATTGCAGCACAGAGGCGCTGTCATTTTAACCCAGTGTTTCTCAATGTCAATTCTCGTACCCCCCTCCACACACACAAACACAACTTTCTGCTGCGAATATCATTGGTACCATTAGTCAATTTTCTCAAGTTAAACTTATACCTCTTCAAAACAGTCTACATTTATTATCATTAAAGAATGATTTAAAAAATATATTTAAAAAACTTATAATAATCAGTTTTTTATTAATGTTCTTTTTTTTAAGAATACTTCCAAAACTTTCAAAGTAAAAACAACAAATCTTTCTTGTTTTCCCCCACAGTCGTGATGGGGAATTCTGGCTTTTCTCAAAATTTACTCTCCTTTTTATCATTAGCTCCTCTGAAAAACAGCAGCTTTTCAGTCTGCAAAATGACTTTTTTTATGTTGTTTTTTTTGCTTTATTTAATTTATCATAAACTATTATATAAGATTATGCACAAAGTCCATAATGTAAACATGTTTTCATTCATTTAAAGTGTCTATTATGTTTATGTTGTTATTTATCCCTTCCAGACAGAATGTACAAATCAATGAAAAAAAAGAACTATTAACTATTCAATTTTTAACTGAAAAGTTTGAGAAAGTCTGCTGTACCCCAATGCATCCCCCAATGCATCCTGGGGGATGTAGTGCATAAACTCGCGCGTATTCCGGATATACTCACGTTTCTGAGCTTCATTCTTTTGTTCACTTCTTAAACTGTCTGACACCGGATCCTGCAGGAAGTTACACCGCTAAACACGAGCTGTAGCGGCTGTTTTTGTTAGAACCGAGAGATTTTATGAGCCGAAAAGGAACAAGGAAGTGAGGACGTTAACCACTTCTGATTGGTCAGATTTGTGACATGTGATCAAGCCTCCAACAATGATTGGTGGAGACAGTTGAAGGGGGCGGAACTTTTCTGAAATCCGAGTTTGCAGCTGGTTTTGCGGCCAGATTGCGGTAACATTATTCTGATTAAAAGTCATTTATAGAAACATTGAAAAAAATATTTTACAATCTTGCATATTCTAAACTATCTACCAGAGTTAAATCAGGGCCCGTTTGGATGAACGCAGAGCGGATTCCCTAGTGATGGTAAATGTTTTACATATGTGAAAATTGGTTATTTGCCGCGGTACACCTGACCATCTCCCACGGCACACTAGTGTGCCGCGGCACACTGGTTGAAAAACACTGCTTTACTTAACTACCGTTATAAGAACTTTTCAAAGTGGTCGAAAGGACGCTCTGACTGAAGTCTGCAGACGAGTTCAGGTTCAAGATTTGATCATTTAGTTTTTTATCCCCTGTTCCTGGAGCTGCTCTCTGCAGTTTCCTCTCTGTTGTCGTCTTTTTGTCGTCAGACTTCTACCAGGGGACATCTTAAAGAAACACAAAACCTCACGACACTTTCATTTACACAGAATGCATTTCATTTTACGCAGAGCCGGTCCATCATTATCACAGAGATGCATCATCTATCAAAGGAGACGTCGGGGTCTCATTCTGGCCGTGGAGCGGCGAGTTAGGTGGGAGTGGCTACGGATGAAGAGATTCTGGGAATTTGTGGTTGAGGAGCTGTGGATCCAACAGTTCATTTAAAGTCTTTCTCTCTGGTTCTACTATGATCCACAGTAAACAAAGAGTCATACATGCTAACATATGAGTGGAAGGAGCATGATGAAGACCAAGTCTTATTATTCATGCCCCTACAGCTCATACAGATCACAAACATCTACATTATTACGTACATGTTTTTAAAACAACTTATAGTTTTTAAATACTAGTTTTTTATTCCATCTTTTTAAGTTTTTATTTCATAATTAAAGAATTCTTCACTTTCATTCCAGTAAACACAAAACCTTTTTGCCTTAATGAAGTCTGTGCAAAAGGTAAATAAGAGACAGTTTTCCTTCTATTATTACCATCAGTCATCAGATGAAACTTCCCACTACTCCTACTTCCTACTCACTTTCGATGAGCGGTGGGGCTGTTGAACCCGAGGCTGTGACCGCTTGTTGGTCACGTGACTCATTTAATTAAAAAATAAGTGTTTCCATAACATTTTTGTGAAATATATGATTTTAATATCCCTCAAAAACCACCTCCTCTAAGAACAAAACTTTTTCTTAAAACTGTCAATTTTTGTAATTTCATAATCAATAGAAATGGATTTTGATAGAAAACTCGGTCATCTGAAGAAAGTTTTAGATCAAATCTGTTCACTTAAGTGATGTTACCAGACCAAGTCCTGAACCTTGCATTAGGTCTGCGTTCAGACTTCTCTGTATACCAGAGGTTTCTGTTTCAAACCAAAGCTTGTAAACGAAAACACATACATAAAGATCTCTTTGGTCAGCGGCCAGATTAAAGTTCACTTATTCAAATGTTAATATATACCAATACTAATTTTGCAAGTCTTTATCAGCGTCAGGTACAACACTGGAGGCTGCAAGGAGGTTCCTGAGGAGAAGAGGTTCACTGATAAGTGTTTCTTTTCATTCCATAATGCCCGTCTACGGTGGCCGTTTTGGTCCAGTTGTTCCACTCCGAGCATAGAGTCTATTCAGAGGAATCTCAGAGCAAACTGGAGCTCAGTCTAAATGGAGACGAACCGCGACCACCTCAGAGATGGGTTGGATGTCTTTGCAGCAGCCGTCCTGCTGAGGAGAAGCGTCTGAGGAAGATTCTTCTGCAGTTCTTCCTCCTGATCACCAAACTCAAAGGTTCATCCGCGTTCATCCATGACATTTTCGTTGTTGACGCCTTTCTTTGTGGTTCCGCTCATGTTCTGCCTGGGTTGATCCGTGAGGTTCTTCTTCTGCTGCAGATGAAGAGATGCAGCTCTATAGAAGGAACATGACATGATGAGACGTGGAGAAGCAGATCCTCATCCGCTCTCGTCTTCATCGGTTCACTCGTCCGTCAGCGACGCCCACAAACATCAGCTCATTTGGGATTCGTAGTGCTTTAATAAACCGGATGAATAATTCAGACGTCTGCATCTCGACCCTGAAATGAGAGGTGAGAGAGGAGCAGGAACGCAGGAAACTCATTTCCATTCACACTTTGTTGAATTTTCTGAGTCAAAACTCCAGTTTTCCTCTTTAGTTTCTGATTCATCAGATTCTGAAGTGAAACGAGGGACGCTTTCACACTGAGCTGCTTGGTCTGGACCATTCTTCTGGATGTTTGGATGTTAGTGCAGGCTCGTGGACTCCTTCTTCCTTGTGTCCCGGTCCGTTTGTTTGGGACAGATGTAGGAATCGATGGAGTCATCGTCAGACCAGAGGAAGACGTGAAGATCTGTCTTCTGTCTGTGGGACTCTGCAGGTCTAAGAGGAGCTGAAAAGTTCTGACTTTGTCTGAACCGATCAGAAGAAATGTTCCAACTAAGAAATGGAATGGAGGAACCGGAATGTTCTCTGAAGCGTTTGGACCGTCGTCAGAAAGATTTATTGCTGCTACTCACTGTACTCTCACCTTAAACGAGCAGGGCTGTGAAAGTTGATGCGTTAAACGCACGTGATTGATAGAACATCAATAGTTTGTTAGAATATGTTAACACCCTCAGAGAGATCAGCGTAATAAAACTCTGTCTAAAATAGACATAAACTTTGTTTTTTTACATTCTGCCATTGAGATTTTATTGCATTACAGAAATAATATGGCATTTATTTGTAGTTTTTGGATGAAAGTGATCTTTTATCTTAATAAATAAGACAAAGAAAAAACGACCATCTGACGGCTGTAATGCAGCAGAGCACCTGCTATGGGGGGCGGAGCCTAACGGTTCTGTCTGCTATGAGAAATCCATCGATATATTATTTTATTTTGTGATGGTGGAACCTACATGAATGTTCCACAATAACAAGCATCGTGTCGTCTAAAAATCGCAGAAACTCCACGGTTCTCCATGAGAGTCCCGCCCACCAGTTTAGAATGGACAGACACGCCCCCACCTGTGTAGATTCCAGCCGAGCCAACCTGAAATCCAGCTGGATCAAACTTCTCCCCAAAAAATTTGTTTTATTATATTTCACAGACACAAAAAAGGAAATTTATGAAAAGAAAAGAGAAAGCTGAATTCCAGGAAAAATATCAAATGGAAGAAATTCTTATTTTTCGGGCTGCCTGGTGGGACTTTAGCCTGGAGTTTTTTTGTGTTTTCATTCAAAAACATGTTGATTAGTTTGTTGAAACATTATATTCTTGTTATTGCTATAAAATTACACCTAAAACTTTCTTTCTATGTTGTAAAAACAGTTTGTTAAACATTTGTGGGGTCTCCACAGCAAAAGGAAACTCATTTTCCAGATGGAAATTTCTCTTTATTCATGATTTTAAGTCTAGTGTGTGAATAAAACATGGAAAAATGACAAACTAAAGGAAGTGTCACAGAGGAGAGGTTGTGCTGATTAAAATTATACTAAATAAGCAGCAGGAAGTCTTTTAAATGGGAAATACAGAAAGTTCAAATATAGACAAAAACAGAGTTTTAGACCCTTAAAGGTTAAAAATAAATTTTCTAAATGTACAAATTTGAGTGTGATTTCATATTATGATTATTTGCAGATTATAAGTAGCTGGCAAATACTGTAACTTAAGAAAATTATTGCGATTAATCACGATTAATTTTTTTCAGATTTGCAATTAATTAGGTAATTTTCACATTTTTAGCTTTTATTCATTATCCTGTCAATTATAATGTGATCTTTCTGTTCATTTTTTAGGCTGATTTTCATCTTTTAGTTTTTTTTGCTTCATTCAAGCTCGACTCCGTGTCCTTTTATTTCTTCTAATAGGACATTCATTTAAAATAACAAACTTAAAACAAACAGAACTGATCAAAATAAATGTCCGATCCTCATTGGGAGACAGCATCCGATTTCAATCGAGTCTGAAACCTGATGGATCCTGATTTCCGATCGCGTGATTGGATTGGAACATCCGTGCTAAAGACATGATCAATGACTCTGATCTGTAACCAAAGACGACCAAACCATGAAACTGTTGGAGCTCAAGAAACAAGTGAACATTATCAGCAGAACGTCCATCACCCGAGCAGAAGAATGTGAAGGATCGGAGGGTTTTTCTGTCAGCTCTTGCAGCATGAAGCCGTTGCTCCGCCCCCTCTCCCCAGCTTCTCCTGCTCGCTGCTCCTGCTCGTCTCCTCCGTCGGTTCTGTGCTGATACCAGAGCGGAGCGACTTCAAAGGCAGAGAGATGGATGGCCTCACTGAGAGCTTCCCACCGACCCTCCGCTCTCCTAAAGCTGGAAGGAGAATCGATTTTCATCTCTTCTCTGGCTGATGGCGGTGAAATAGATATCAAGGGTGAAGCTGCGAGGAGAGAGGGGCGGCCCTGAGAGGAGCAGGGATGGCGTGGGGGGGGGTAGATCAAGAGGGAAGGCTGAGATCACAGGAAGAAGGCAAACTTTTATGATGGAAAAAGTGAGAGTGGTCTCAGAAATGTGGAAAGAAAAGAAGACATGAGGAACACTGATACATTCCTGCTCTGAAAGGTTTAAAGCTTTATGTTCCTGTGATAATGTCTCAGTTTGAGCTTTCTGTGGCTTTTCCCAGATCTTTCTCATTTGATCTCAACTTTGATGTCCGTCTTATGTCTTAATCACAGGAAAAATGGTCAAAATGTGAAGGTCATAGAACGCTCTGAGAGGAAAATGTTTTTATCTATGGGCGTGCTGCGGGGGACAACACTTCCAGATCACATGAGGAGGAAGTGAGAGAGTCGGAGGCGTGTCGTACAGGTTTTTGGTTTTCAAACCTGCAGACTGAACAAGGATCCCGTTAGTTCTATCCTACTCTTTTCTACGGAAGTAAGACGACTCGATTCTTTCATTCCTTCTGGGTACCGCCCATTTCATGTTGTCATCCTATGACAGATGTCGTTCTGAGGTGGTTATCCTGCCAGAATGTATTTCTCATATCGTGGGAGAACGCAGAAGCTCTAGCTATGTTTGAACCCCCCCCACTCACTATACAGTGCGTTCGCCATTTTCTAGTCCTAATTCCATAATCGAGTCATTTTTTTAATAAATTATCCACATTTTCACCCTCATTACACAGTGGAGTCATAAATAAACATCATGAAATGTTCATATTGATTGGATTTTGACTGAAATCAGTGAAGTCAAATCCAGCATTTGTCTGTGCATTTGTTTACCCGCTCCTCCACTGCTGCTGACTCCGCCCCCTCCTGCAGAGCTGATTGACACACCCTTTTGTTAATAATAACTCTTTAACAGTTGAAGCAATTCACGAAACTCCATCTTATTCTGAAGAAACGCAGCCTCAGCTGCTGAAAGGAGGATGGAATCAACGTGAATCAGATGATTCTGCTGCAATATGAAAAGCTTAAAACGTAAAATATTGAAGAACTTTATGGAATTGTGGAAAACATTTTTGCTTTTAAATGATCCAAAACATCAGAGATTTTTATCCTTTTTATGTTACTGCCAAACTTAACCAGAAGATTGACAAAAGAAAAAACATTTTTAAATGACAAATAGCATCTGAATCTTTGATTTTTTTAAATCAGTTTTGTTGATTCTGATCTCCTGATTTAAATGAAATGTATAAATAATGATTAAATACAAATAAATTCAATTTTCATCCATCCAGTAAGTAGACATAAAAATAGTAATAAACATTATATTATAAAGTAAGAATTGTGGTTCTATTATCTATCTTATCCCTGCCCGCTTATTCATTCTTTCATGTTACACACTTTTCTTCCTCCTTCCTAAGGAGGGACGTAACATAAGTGGGGGGTCGTCCACGCGCTCGCCGCTCAGCGAGACGAGACCTTGAAAGATAAAAGGTTTAAAACAGGAATCTGGGTTCTAAGAATCACGCCGATCCCTTTTGGACTGGATGGGCTCTGATGGGCTGGTTCAGGACGGGTTGACTTTTAGGAGACTCCATTCAACGATGACAGTGTCCATCTACTGCTACGCTCTTCCATCTCTGTGATCCAGTTTGAAGACTTGCTACCAAGAGAGGAAACAATTAAGATACGAATAAAATTAGAGGAATCTTTTATTGTTGTGTTGACAGAAAATTGAAAAATATCTTAAAGTTCGGAAGGAGAACGTTCGGATTCTCCTCCATGTTGGTTCTGGACTCCAAAGCTGAGCCCCTGATTGGTTGACGCCGTTGGTCTTCTATGCCAAAGTTAAGATTTTGAACTCTTGATGCACCACGCTCGATGCTCAAATCCTCTGATTGGGTTTGATACTGGACGCCTCGAATGCAGAAACCTGATGTTTGGTATGAACACGGCTTAAGCTGCAGCCGCTCTCCGTGGGCGGGGCCAACCCAAAGCCTGCAGCACCTGTGCGGGTCACAGCAGGTATGGGAGCGTGTGACTACGGCTTTAGTGTCTGTCCGTTTACCTCCAGGTTTTTAGTTTGTGTCCCAGCTGAGCTGACCCGTAACCTCCTGCGATACACGGGTCTATTAGCAGGTCAGACAAACCGGTTCTCCTCCGCCTCCTCCTCCTCCTCCTCCTCCTCCTCTTCCACTGGCTTGTTGCCAGGCTGGAAGCGTGAAGGCGGCGTGCGACTCCCGCATCCCGCCACCTTCATCTGCGTCAGGCTCCTGCCTCCACCCCTCATTAGACTCCCCCGGTGGATCCAGGAGTTTTTCTTTTTCCAGTTTGTCATAAAATCAATGAAAGGAGCATAATATTCTGTACGGATAAGAGAGCATCCATAACATGAAAGTGCTCTGGTGACAGCGAGCTGCAGGAGCGCCGCTTCGGTTTTCCCGCCTCTGCGCTGCAGACATTAGCATGCAGCGGAGCGGCGCTCATCCTCTGATCAAAGTTTGGGGGCAGAGCCTCTAATGTAGTGGGAGGGGCGCTCCTGATGGATGTATGGGTGGAAGGAGGCGATGCTTCCCTGAGCTTCACCTGCTCACACAGAAACGGCGTCTGACAGAGAACGCCACTCGCAGGAGCTTCATCCGTCCAGTCCGACTGACAAATGCTTTAAATCAGAGATTCATCAACTGTTGCATCACTCAGGATGTTAAAATCCAGAAATGAAAACTTCTCCTAGTAAATAGTTGAAAGTTTCACGTTTGTTTCAGTAAACGAGCAGATTTTCTCTTTCATTTCTTCACACAAACACAGAAAATTAATGAAGTGTTTGAATTTCTGCTCGACGTGATGAAATATTAAATATTGTGAGACATCAAACAGCTTTGGCTGGTGCTGCTGTAATGATTGTTGAGTTCCCTTTTATAACAGTTGGCTTTGGTTTCATTGTTTTTATTCAAACAAATGAGGGTTTTTTTTTTACATATGAAGCTTGTTTGCTGTGAGAAAAACACTTGAGCTGCTTTTAGCTGCTGCTCTGTGAGCATCAGTGGGAATGACTTCCAGGTCAAACCGCAGACGAGACGCCACCGTCTCCATTAGTGAAGCTTTAACCGCTGAAAAAAAATGATTCTTTCACTCATTTTTCTGTTTAACAATCAGACGAGTTTTTCTGTTGAAGCCGTGATTCGGTGGATAGTGCTGCCACAAACGATTATTTTAATAGTCGACTAATCATCGATTAATTTTTCCGATTAGTCGACTAATCGGATCATGGACAAAGTGGATGTAAAGAAAATCTGAAATATGATTAGCTTTAAAACAAAAAAATCCTAAATAAGATAAAATCGCTAGCATATAGCTGAAATATTAGCTAAACTCCAAATTAGCCTAAAAAACTGTAATCCCAAATTAGCCAAAAAAGATAGCATGTAGCTGGAATAATGGCAAAACTCCAAACTAGCCTAAAAAACTGTAAACATTTAGAATTAGCACGCTAACATGTAGCTAAAATATTAGCTAAACTTGAAATTATCCAAAAAAACGTAAAACATTCCTAAATTAGCCAAAAGAGCTAATATGTAGCTAAAATATCTTAATTCCAAATTAGCCTAAAAAACTGAAAAAGCCTAAAAAGACAAAAATAGCTAGCATTTAGCTGAAATATTAGCTAAACTCCAAATTAGCCTAAAAAATTGTAATCTCAAATTAGCCAAAATAGCTAGCATGTAGCTGAAATAATAGCAAAACTCCAAATTAGCCAAAAAAAACTGTAAAAATCCCTAATTAGCCAAAAGAGCTAATGTGTAGCTAAAATATCTTAATTCCAAATTAGCCTAAAAAACTGAAAAAGCCTAAAAAGACAAAATAGCTAGCATTTAGCTGAAATATTAGCTAAACTCCAATTAGCCTAAAAAATTGTAATCTCAAATTAGCAAAATAGCTAGCATGTAGCTGAAAATAATAGCAAAACTCCAAATTAGCCAAAAAAACTGTAAAATCCAAATTAGCCAAAGAGCTAAATATGTAGCTAAAATATCTTAATTCCAAATTAGCTAAAAACTGAAAAGCCTAAAAGGACAAAATAGTAGCATGAAGTAAAATATATTAGCTAAACTCCAAAGTAGCCTGAAAACCCTTAATAAATGCCAAAATAATCCAAAAAGCTAGCAGAATATCATTATAACTTTCAACTTCACTACAATCTGACTCCATATATTATAAAGTAACGACTAATCGACTATTAAATTAGTTGTTGACTATTTTAATAGTTGATTAGTCATCGATTAGTCAACTAATCGTGGCAGCCCTACCGGTGGATACGAACTGTATGCAATATATGAAGAAAATGAAACTTTAAACTGAATTTCTGAGCATTTTTGTTTTAATGCCGTCAATCCATTGCAGAAAATAATCAGATCAATAACACTTTTGGGCTTTTATAGGACAAAATGTGGCTTTTGAACAAAAACAGCCACAGAGAAAATGTTTCCTTCATTTTTTATTGTCTGATTTTTTTTAATTTATCAAGTGTAAAGTCAGATGTGTAACGTGTGAACACAAAACACATCGACAGTAAGAAAAGCAGAACTCTAAAGACTTTTTTCCTTTTTTCTTTCCTTTTTTAAAAAAAAGAAAAGATAGAGCTCTAAGAACTTGTTTTTTTTTTTTTCACTTTTCTTTTTCAAAAACGTAAAAAAAGTAGAAAAGGAAGAAAAAAAAGACCTGGAAAGACTTTTATGCTGACGTACAGACATAAGAAACAAACTTTAAATGGTCCAGGTGAATGCTTGATTCTGATTGGCTGCTGGGTGTGGATGTACACCTAAAGAAGAAGTAGTTCCAGTCACACAGACCAGAGAATCACTGCGCAGGCTTCTTCAAAACAAGCTTTTCCTTCATCATCTGGACAAAAACAGACGGTAAAAGCTGAACTCTCTCTCTTTATTTCACCTAATGTGACGATCAGTATTTAAATCACTTTTCTTTGCCGCTGCAGTCGAGGTCAGTGCCGGTGTTGCTTTGTGAAATGTAAATTGGAATTAAAAAACATCAACGCGTTCATTTTTTTAAATGTTTTTAACACTGACAGCACTACTTTTTATTCAAATTGTTTTAAATCAGGATAAGATGAAAAAATCTTTTTAAAAAAGACGTAGAAAATGCAATAGGCGGAGCCACATGCTCCATGCTCCGCCTCCTTTATGGTTAATAGATCCATGAACGTCTTTGTTTTGCTGGTCTGAGCTGGAATCTGGATCGTGTTAGAGAATAGATCAGATGATGTTGATAAGTGAGTTGTGATCTGGACCTGTGGATCCGTTTTGCCGTCAGGCCGATCCTTCGGCGTGAGCGGCGACTAAATGGACTTCAGTGCCGACAGCTTCCCTTTGTTTGATTCTGGTGAAAGGCGGAGCCTAAAGTCCACAGAGGAGACGCTCACGTCCGTCATCCAAACCCCGCGACAGAAGAGCTCTGCCGCGGCGAGCTTCACTCTTCCACGCCGTCATTTGTTCTTCAGGATTTCGGAGCAGATTGTGTTTGCACAGCCAGACTCATCAGCTTAAGTCAACTCTGTTTAACGAGCTAGCAGACGCGGCGCGATGCGGCCGTGCTTCCAGCTTCATTTCCCTCCCCGCCTCCTTCCCTTCCTGGTGATAAAGACGGAGCCGACACACAAACACTCGCCGCTCGCTACGCCGTGAACTCACTCAGCCGTAATGACACGGCGGAGCCGCAGATGGAAGCAATTATGCTGCTGTGAAAATATTTCCTGCAGAACGGCCGTGTTTTGACTGGCGCAGCAGCGGGACGCCGCCGCTCCGTAATTGAGGTCCACTGAAACATCAATGAGGCGTGAGCAGATTGGAGTTTCCTTGTTGTGGCGTCACGTTAGCGAGGATGACGGCCGCCGCAGCGCCAGGACGGGCTCCAGCTTCCGTCTCCATCCCCTCTGATTCCTCTCTAATTGCAGCGGTTTGGAGACGGGCCGCCCCAGGTTCTGAGCGGGGAAACACTTGCTGGACTTTTTTAAAAGCTGCGTTCACTCTGAGAATGCGATGCACGTTCAAGAGCGCCGGTGGTCACGCTGGACCGTCGCGGCCCGATACCAGTTCATGTAACTGCAGGGAGAGAGGTTTGATGCAAACTTCACAGCTCTGTTCCCATAAATGAAAGACATTCTATTCATTCCTCCTCTGTGATCGATGTTCAAGCGGTTGGCTCTTCCGTGGATTCAACGAGACGCCATCAATGCGTCACAACCGAATCCCTGATTGGTCAAATCTCAACATGTTTTGTTTGCAGAGCTCAGAAACTGAAACGTGCATATCGATGCCTGAAAGTGACACTCAATCAAAAATATGCATTAAGGAGCGTTTACATGACTTTTATCAAAAGTGGTCGCATAAACGCTCATTGTTGAGGATTTATTAATGTAGCAGGAGCTTCTGCACTCGTGCAGTTACAGTGTGTTTGCATATGACAATCTGTTCTACTTTACAAAAACATTCCCAGAAGTGTTTTAATGATGATTATTAAGTTCTTAACCAAAATCCAACAACCTAAATGTCTCAAAAAGTTGTTTTTCATGTTGACTTGAGATCTCCTCTGAGGGGGCGTGGCTCCTGGAGCTCCGCCCCTGATCCTTCCTGTCTGATTATGATAGCTCTGTGTCTCGCTAGCGTAAATCTTCACCGCTGCTACATTAAAACGTCCATCAAGACGGGAAATCTGACGGAATCATCGTCAGCGGGTGATTTTCATCCAGATCTCTGAATGTCGTCCTCGCGTTTCCGTTAACTATGTTTGTGCAGTTTCATAATTAACGGAAACACATTTTAGGAAGATGTTCACGTCCTCGTCTGAGCTGACATCCCGATCAAAACCTTACCGACAGTGCTGGACATTTTATGTAGCAGCGGTGAAGATTTATGCTAGCGAGACACAGCTTTTATAACCAACGAGTGGAGGTGGAGCTGATCAGAAGCCACGCCCCCTCAGAGGAGATTTTGGATCATCATGAAAAATATCTTTTTAAGACATTTAGATTGTGAGATTTTAGTTAAAAACGTCATAATCATATTTAGAACTGAGAATGTTTTTGTGTGACTTTCTAGCTGCAGCTCTTCTCCACATGTGGGAATCGAACCTCCACCGTGTCTCCGTGACTCAAAGTTCAACCTCAAGCGACCGGCGGAGTGAAGTTCTGTTTGATGCGGTTTCTCCTTTCTGAGAGGAGGCGCAGTAACAGATCCTCCTCTCAGATCTCCTCCTCCCGTCACTCCAGGAGATCCCACACTCGGTTCAGGCAGACGTCGGCAGGAAGGTGCAGAGCACCGGAGGACAGAGGTGACGCTCCGGCTCCCAGCTTCAGGCGTGTGCACGTGGGCAGATGTGCACTCTGACCGTCTGCAACGACTTTAGCTTTCAGGAGATAAGAATAATGGCATGAAGTCACGAGGGGCTTAAACTCTTTCATCTGTCTTTCTGCTCTGGTCCTCACTTCTCTCTCATCAGTGGGGGCCTTGAAGCCTGGGGGTGGGGGGTGGGGGGGGTGCTGATGGATGAGGTTTTTTTAAAGACTTGTTGAAATGCGTTTGTGTGCTTTGGACTCGGGCGCGTACCATGTCATCTCCAGCTGATGCTTTTTACCCCCCCAGGAGTACAGAAATGTTTTAATAAAACACTTTGTGACCTTCATCTGACCTTCACAAATACTGCGATTGATAAAAACGCACCTCGAACATTTGAATTTAGCGTCAGAACCGAAAGCGCTGGAGGAAATAGAAACATCGGATCACGGGAGAACCTTTCCTCAATCTTCTTCTGAGTTTGACGTCATGATTTCATCACTTCCTGTTTGGCTTAAAGTCGCATTTTAGAAAATAAGAGTCTGTTTAATTCGTTTAAACCCGTGAATGAAGATTTATGGCGGTTCTGGAAACCATCGTCACCAAACATCAAACCGTTATTTACGCGTCCCAGTAGCTGAGAAAGACTTCAGAAGATGAAGAAGGTGAAGGGGCCATCAATCAAACTTTATTGACCATGGAAACGTTTACGACACAAAGTGTAAAGTTCTCTTGGATCTTTCTGCTTCGCTGCACTCCATGAAAACATAAATATTGTTCCGTTTTATTTTATTTCAGCATAAAGAAAACCTCAAACCTGAAATCCTTTGCTTTGACGTTATTTCTTACATATAAATCATATAAACATCAAAGGCTCAGATTGAATGATCACATCAGCTGACTCTCACTTTAGACAGAAGAAAACCAGTTTTTCCTTCGTTCTACACTTTAAAGATGGATAACAGAGAAGCTGACTGTCTGAGTGAGGCCAGATTTGAAACTAAAGGAAGTTAGATAAATGTTTTGTTTTATCATTATGTGTTAAAACAAGAGAGCAGACATGAAAAACACTCAAACTCTTCCAGAGTCGACTGCAGATCTAAGACGATTAAGCTTTAAGAGTGAACTATATCTATATACAAGATCATACATTACCTCTGGAACACTCAGAAACAAATTATTTATGAAATTATGAAGTTATTTTTGTAAACTTTTTTCATACCACTCGATTTATGAGGCTCCGCCTTTCCCTCCTTGAGGGTGCCGCCCATTTCATGATGTCATCCTAAAGCTGTCCTTATCAGCGTGTCGCCCAGAAAAAAAAAAATATATTTTTCTTATTGATGAACACATAGAGCAGCCTAAGTGATTATCCTCAAAATCTGACACAAACAAAATGGTGACGGGTTCACTCTGCTGTGAAATTCCATTAAAAATCAAAAAATGTGGACAACAGATTCATATTTTAGGATTTATTGAAATGATGAAAGCACTGCCTGCAGTTGTTTTCTTTGAAGCATCTTCAATCTCTATTAAAAATACCTTTCTGTCCAGTGTTCAAACCAATTTCCCCAATTCATTACCCCCCTTTCCCTTCAGGAAATAGTCTACTCCCTTTTTTCCTCCAGGAAATAGTCTTTTCTCTTTCCCCTCCAGGAAATAGTCTGCTTCCTTTCTCTTGCCGTCTTCCCAATATCCCGTCTGCTTATGTCATTCTCTGATACGTTCAGGATCCTTCCCAACATGCCGTGCAGATTCACCAGCAGTTTTTTCCACAGAGTTTGAACTCCAAACCGAATGAGCCAGGGGGCGGAGCAGACTCTTCCTGGAGGGGGCGGTTCTCACATTGTGACATCAGCATGTGAGGACTCGCTCGTTTTCGTGGGTATGGGAGGGGCTGCAGGTTTTTAGAGGATTACTCAGAAATGCATAAAGGGATCAAAATACAACTTTCCAGTGAGGAATGAACAATATGAAACAGTTAAAAGATCAAAAAGTTGATTTCTCATGATATGGAACCTTTGAGAAAAGCAAGTTTTTTTAAGTTAACACTAAAGTGAACCACTAAAAATGTCTGAATTCCCGCTTTCAGGATGAAAGTGACAGACTAAAGTTAGCTCAGATCTACCTCAGAGACGCGTTTCTCTGGAAGTTTGTGCGTTTTAAGTTTTAACGATTATTTTTCTTGAAGTTTGCCAATTCATCTCCTCATTTGTAGATAAGAACAGAGCAGTCCACATAGAGAAAATACTGGATTACTGCACTTCTGTGGTTCTGATCAGGATCTTTGGACCTCCAAAGACCTCCTTTGATCCCGACGGTGTAATAATGGATGCAGGAAAACATTCCGGATCTGTGAATGTTTGTTTTAGACTCAACTCTCTGGACCAGTTGTTTCCAACTTGCTGTAAGATGACACACGAGTGTCGTGTCCCATGTTGCATCAGGTCTTAAAGCCTGCACGTGTTGCATCATGTAATTAGGTGTGAAGTCAGTGTTGCAGAAGCATCGTCTTCCTGTTTATTCCATCAATCAACACTTTTCCTTCACTCTGCTAAAAAAACACCCGAAGAGTTTTCACACGCTTCCTTCTTCCTGTCTCTGCTTTGACTCTTGTCACACTTCCTCTGAAGGCTGAGATGCATCCAGCATTAGTCTGATCCAGAGTCCTGCTCCACCACAAACACCTGAGCTCACCTCCAGACTCTGTCCCAGAACTTCTGGATACGGCTGTGTGTGGTGAGAACTGGTCAAACAGAATTAGTTCTGTATTTTATCTGTATGATTATTTAATAGTGACCTGTAATTAATTAATCTCATTAATACATTTTAAATGCAATTATTTTTGCCAAAGAATTTACATAAAATGTCTGATTTTTAAATATTTTCTTTTAAATTCATGACATTGTGGTGCAGTAAAAGATCAAATCACAAAAAATTACTTTGTAAAGTTTTCTTAATAGAACAGATTTCCAATCTTTACTTTTACACTAACAAGGGGAATTTTTTTCAATCTCCACCGATTAAGAATAAAAAAACCATTTGATCCAGAATGCTCAAATTTAACACATAAAAACAGTAGGAAACCTTTTTCTTAGCAATCCAAAAACATTTACCACAAAAACCATAATCCTCTGTGGTTAAAAAGGTCCAAATCCAAAACACACTTTAGGTCGAACAGGACAAACATTTATTGAACACTCTAAAACTAAATGTTTAAAACTTTAAAACCGTAACTTTTTAACATGATTATGAACTAGATGTATATAATTACCTGTGATGATGCTAGTGTGAATGCTGGAAGATGAATCTGGCTGCTGAAATTGATAGCTGAAAACACTAAAACTGACAGCCAAAACATCTTAAAAAGAAAATCCCAAATTAGCCAAAACAGCTAGCATGTAGCAGAAATATTAGCTATACTCCGAAATAGCCTAAAAAATCTTCAAAAATTGTCCAAAAAGCTAGAAGAATGACAATCTTTAAACATTTAAAACTGTAACTTTTGAACATAATTCTGAATAATAAAAAAACAGGAATATTATTCCAGATTAAATCAATTTAAACCTTAAATTACTTTCAATATTTTACTCTCCATAAAAATATATTTAGTCAAATTATACAAGTTAGAAATAAGATA
Organism: Oryzias javanicus; assembly: GCA_003999625.1. Lineage (NCBI taxonomy): Eukaryota > Metazoa > Chordata > Actinopteri > Beloniformes > Adrianichthyidae > Oryzias > Oryzias javanicus. The sequence goes on from CM012440.1 coordinate 2,736,945, forward strand.
ATATCGATTCATTAATAACCATAAAATAAAATGATCTGGAGGGCCGGATAGAATTACCTGGAGGGCCGGATCCGGCCCCCGGGCCTTGACTTTGACACGTGCCAAAATCCCGGATAAAAAGTAATCATTTGTAATTTTTTGATGGCATCTTTGAGGCAGTCATACAACCCTCAAGGACCTTCAGACACACCTGCACTCCTCTGAAGATGCTACCGCGGCCCTCCACAGACCGGGACAACCCAAAAGCGTCCGTCCTGAAATTGGAAGGTTGTGAGTTCAAATCCAGGCCGAGTTATACGAAAGGCTCTAAAACTGGACCCAGCATGACGGGGTTGGATTGGAGGGGGGATTAAACCACCAGATTGTTCCTGAGCGCGGCTGTGTCTGCAGCTCACCACTCCCCCAGGGGAGGAGTCAAAAGCAGAGAATAAACTTCACATTCATAGATGTTTGACAACCAGTAGAAGTTTATCTTAAAGGTTCATCTACAACAGGGGTCTCAAACTCAATTCAGCCGGGGTCCGCTGGAGGCAGAGTCTGGGTGAGGCCGGGCCGCATCAGGATTTCCACAAGAAAATCGCTGATAAAACATTCTAATGTTCTCAAATATCTTTATTTTTAACACAAAATAATGAATGAATGAATGAATTAGTTTAAAAAAATGAATCAGAAAATCAATCATTAATAATTAAAATAATAACTATGACCATACAGCAGACACAGACGACTGTAGAAACCACATATTGACTGACAACAGCAGTGTTTCTCAAATGGTGGAGCGCGCCCCCCTGGAGGGAATTTCGAATAAAAACATGTTTACATTAGTGATGAATATTGTGCATAATCCTACATAGTAGTTGATGATAAATTAAATATAGCAAAAACAACCTAAAAATCAATTTGGAAGCAGAAAGTGCCACTGTTTACAGTGAACCAATGCAAAAGAACTGAATCTCTGAGAAAAGACAGAATTCCATCACTACTGTGGAGGGAAACAAGGAAAGATTGTTTTTACTTTGTCTGGAAGTTTTGGGAGTATTCTAAAAAAAAAAAGAGAAACGGAATAAATAAAGATTATTTAGAAGTTTATTTTTTATTATTATTCTTTAATGATAATAAAAGTATGATATTTTGAGGAGATATACGTTTAACTTGAGCAAATTAACTGAGAAAACACCTGACAAAGAGAAAACACCTGACAAAGAGAAAACACCTGACAAACACTGGACAAGAGAAAACTATTTTTTATTCAGTTTCAAACGTCTGTATTTCCAGAACCTCCTTCATTTCTGAGCTGAGAGCAGCGCGTTCACTGAAAGCTCAATGCAAACGCCACACACCAGAATTCCTGGCCTCAGCGTCTAGAACGCGCGTTGATACGCAAGTTTTTAAATGTGGTCTCAAGCTCTATGAACAAATCAGACACGCACTGAGTCTTCAACCCGGTTCAATATTTCACGCACAGTCGCAGCAGCGTTAATGAACGGTAAAAACACCATAGAAGAAGAATCTCCTCTCTACTGCTGCGTGGTGACCGCGCTGCTCCGGTGTGGATACCACCTGCTGAGCGTGCGTTCATAAACCCGCGCAGACATGCGGCCGTGTGGAAGCACCTTTAAGATTCTGCTCGCTCGCGGGCATCACTCACGCACGCGGAAGTAGTCAGACTCTCTCGCGAGGACTTTTTCTTTTCGTGGAGGAGGAAAAAGCGCTCGCGAGGGTCTGATTTGTCCACGCGGATTATTTGATTCGTGCGCGGAATTGTCGCGCGTGGCACACTGTGTATCACGTGTTGTCACGTGGCGAAAGAGGAGCGGGGCCCGTGAATCACGTTCAGTGAGAAAGCACTTCCAGCAGCTTCATGGCTCCTCCTCCGCCCAGCTGACTGGAGGAATGAATTAAAGAGTGAGGAGGCTCTGGACAGCCCGCCGATGTCCCGCCCTCCAGAACCATATACCTTACCGTGATTGGTTCGTTCAGCTCAGCTCACAACAACTGTCATTCATATCAGGCTTGCGGGCCACACTAACAGTAATCCTTCATATGAAGGCGGGAGGGCCGGCAAATTATCCAATTAGATGAAAAAAAAAAAACATTGGGTTTAGGCCGCCAGTAATTGCCAATCCGCGTGGTGTGACATGCTTAAACTTTGTTTGACTCAATTTAGCTTATGTTTGTTTGAGAATCCTATTCTGTTATTAACCAGAATGAGGAATAACCTCTTTAATGTGTGACATATATTTATTTTTACAAATACTGGAGAATGTGTTGGAATTGTTTTGATTGTGTTAACGGTTGAAGAGTTATAATAGTCTGTGAGTGTGTGTCATTTAGGTGTTGTCTGTGTTAAAGGGTTAAACAAAATCATGAAACCTTTAAGAGGTCGTATCCTCAGGAGCGTGGACATAAAAGCAGCGTAAGGTGTTTTCATGTGATCCATGCTCACGCATCACGCTAAAAGACTCTGAATACGAAGCCTTCAGGTGGATGGACCGGCTCTGCTCTTCACCGCCTCTGACTGGTTATTGAGCTCTGTGCTGAAAGCAGGAATATTAAAAATCCAACAGAAGAAGCTCTGCGGCGTGTCATCGACAGATGAAAGGAGCGCCTCGCTGAGAGACGACCACGGAGATCTCTGGAAACGCCTCGGCGCCCCTCGCGGACCGGCGGGCCCGACTGAGGCGGCCATCTTTGTGAAGCCGCCTCAAAGGGAAAACGAGGTCTGCTGATGTAATCAAGACCTCAACTTCAGCAACGAACGCTCCTGATTCCAGAGGAGGAGGAAAAAAACACTTATGAGACCCTGCAATCAGGAGCTGTAACAGCTCGGCCCCCCTGATGGGTTTAACACAGCAAACCTGGACTCTCCTTACAATCCCATGGAGGATTTCTGAACTTTAGGCACCAAAACATGAAGAAATTGGAGAAGTCCTGGTGAAGATCTGAAGATTTCAGGGAATTTAGATGAAAAACTCTCAGCTTTAAAGACTGAGTGGACCTGCAGGTCTGTCAGGCTCCGCCCCTTAACCAAGAGGGATTTTTGGGTTGTTTTTTTTTTGCCTCCTGGACGTTTTTACAGTCTGCTGACCGCGGTCAGGGAGGAGCTGTAAAGGACTTTACAGCCTCTGAGAGTAAACACAGTTTACGAGGAAACCAGCTCTCCTCCAAGTAAGGAAGTCGGCCTGTTTCTATATTACATTCACTCTTTTGCACTCCGGTTCTGACCTTGAAGAGCTCGCACCGCTGTGGTTCCGGCACGGGGACGCACGCCGGGTTTAAGGTTCACGGTGAAGAAATAAAGGAGGAATGAAAAAGAAGATTTCTAAAGAAAAACCTTGAAAACATGATGACAGCTCTAAAGGAGAAAGCTTCTCAGCGCCGGCGTGGAAGCGGCGCACACGCTATGATGCACACGCCACGATGCACACGCTACGATGCACACGCGCCGCCACGTGCTCCACCTTTCTGCTGCAAACACCGCACTAACATTACACAGAGAGATTTCTGCAGATGAAAGGCCTTCAGATCAGGAGCTGCTCTGACAGTCGTAACCTATCAAACTCAGAGATGTGGCGGCGCCATCGACGGGTCCGCCGGGACGCTGTGAAGTCTCCGGGAGCCGTTTTGATAAACCGAAGCGCCCAAACTGCAGAAATATTCTCCGACTTTTGCTTTGGATCAAAAAGCTGAACTGTAGAAAGCCTCAGTAAAAGCTAGCAAATGAGTTATTTAGCATCAAAGAAGGCCACGCCCTCCAGACGGTAATCGGGACTGAAGAAGGCGGCGGATGTGGTCGGTTATATCTTTATCCAGATAAAGACGACGTGTAGCTCGACGTGTTTCCATCTCTGACCTGCAGTCGGACTAATGTGAAAGAATCAGCTGTTTCTGATAGGCGTGGCCTATCGGTTAACATCAGGTGACCACACCCCCTTCTGTCTGGTTGTGGTCTGTCTATAGTGTTTTTCTGTTAATGAAAAAATAAACTCTAAAAGAGGAAGGAGTCAACATCGGACTTCTGCTCCATTTATTCATGGATAAAACAGAAGATCTTCATTAGCATCCGAGGACGGTCCAGCCCCCCGATTGGAGGGACGGGACTCTCTCATTTTGTTCAACCAAAAACATGTTGATCCTGACAGATCTGATCTGGGTAATCTGGCATAATCTGGCAGGATGTTAGCTTTCTAAAGCTCCAGCTCACACCGCCTCTATGTACATTTTGCGCATGTTTGACGTTAGAAAACTGGTCATTCATGAATAGAAAATATACGTGGAATTTTTACAGATGAATCATGAATAAACCCGCACATCATTGAATTTCTTCACTTTAACATTCAGAGATGTCAGCACCACGGACAGCTCCCGCCTCGGGCCCTCGCCATGCTTATTTTTAATTAGTCAGATTCCCCTGATCAGCTGCTAGATGCTAGCAAACGCAGCCCGCTGGGGTTCCTCTGTTGGTTTTGTCGCCATAGCAACCATTATGTGTTTTGGTCACCAGGGGGTGACGAACAGATCTATGTCACTTTTAGAAGAATCAGTTAAAGTAAATTTCTGGATTTCCTTAGCAACCATGTTTTTTTTTTTTTTTTTTTTTTTTTTGGCAAACCACGCCCACATTCTCTCAGGATCTGCTCCTGCCTCGCCTGCCCTGCAGTCAGCCTCAGGCCTTACACCTGTGCATGTCCTGCTAATGCTAGTCATTAGGCAGCTCTCCAGCTCAGCTCGACCCGGTCCACCAGAACCTGCTGGACTCTGCCCGTCTCCCCCCTTGTCCCACGTCCTCCTGAGATAAAACCTTCGTTCCTTCTAGCTGAGCTTTGTACATATTGGGGTTCAGACGCATCCTTTCAAAAACCTGACACTATGAAATGTTACGGAGTTTCGTTCAGTCATATATTAAATTTATTTATTCTGGTAAAATATGCAAGAAACAGGGAAATGACAGATCTGTGAGCTCGCCACGCTAACGCTATTCAGACTAGAATGTACTAAACGGAATGTATCTTTTGCGTTTCAAGATGGTGCCCTCTTCCCAAGGTCAAAGGTCAACATAACAGTGGTCGTGGTTGTAAAGTCAATCTGGTGGCGTTTGTGTAAAATTTCATGAAAATCTCTTGAACAAAAGTTTTCTTTTTCTAATTTGTGGGAAAATGTGAAATTGGCCAAATATCAATTCAGTTTCATTTCTAAACCCTAACATCACCACACAGTTCACACTAGTAAATGTTCAGAAAAATATAATCAATCATAAAATAGAAACAATTGGTGACTCAGCTGGGTATCCCTGAAGAAAACTGAGCTTACAGTATATAACTCTACAACATCCAGATGGAACTGGGCAAGTCGAGCCGGAGGCGAGGTCCACGGCCGAGAACGGGATCACAGAAGATCCACCTGGAAACTGGAATCTCTCCTGCTCCCCCAGAGGGAAGCGGGAAAGAAAAACAACACGTGAATCCCACTGCACCAAACAGAGGAATGGAGGACAAAATGAACAACAGATGATAAAGAAGAGATAGAAATAGAGGACAGAACCACAGTGCTCCATCCTCTCCCCAGATTCTAGCTTCTAGCAGTCTATTGGAATGTAATTCAAACATGGTAATTGAGTTGCATGTAATATCGCACATATAACAGATGGTAAAAACAATAGAAAATCTACTTTTTTCTATTATTGTTCACATTTCCCCATAAAATGGCCGCTGATCCCCTGAATCAGGTGTCAATAAGGAGTAGGGCTGCCACAAACGATTATTTTAATAGTCGACTAATCACCGATTATTTTTTCCGATTACTCGACTAATCGGGTCATGCACAAACTGGATGTAAAACACACATCTTAACCATTATTAGCTTTAAACTAACTAAAAACTAAATATATCCACACAAGCATTATCTGTGAAAATGCTTGTGTGAATGCTGTAAGCTGAATTTTGAAGCTGAAGCGAGTGACGACAGCGAAGATGCTGAAATTGATAGCTAAAAACACTAAAGCTGATAGCCACTAAAATATTAGCTAAATGCCAAATTAGCCTAAAAAAGAATTAAAAGCCTCAGCTGGCCAAAACTGCTAGCATGTAGCTGACATGTTAACTTAACCCCAAAATAGCCTTAAAAAACTGAAAGAAATCCTAAAATTTTCCAAAATAGCTAGCATGTAGCTTAAATATTAGCTAAATTCCAAAACACCCTAAAAAACTTTTTTTTCAAAAAGCTTAAGTTAGTCAAACCGCTAACATCTAGCTGAAATAATAGCTGAACACCAAATTAGCCTAAAAAACTGAAAAAAGCCCAAATTAACCAGAATAGCTAGCTTGTAGCTGAAATATTAGCTAAACTCCAAATTAGCCAAAAAATAATTTAAAAGCCTCAGCTAGCCAAAACTGCTAGTATGTTGCTGACATATGAACTGAACTTAAAAATAGCCTTAAAAAACTGAAGAAAAATCCTAAATTTTCTAAAATAGCTAGCATGTAGCTTAAAAATGAGCTAAATTCCAAAACACCCAAAAAAACTTTTTTTAAAAACGCTTAACTTAGCCAAAACAACTAGCATCTAGCTGAAATATAAGCTAAACACAGAGTTAGCCAAAAAAACAGAAAAAAGCCTAAATTAACCAGAATAGCTAGCTTGTAGCTGAAATATTAGCTAAACTCCAAAATAGCTTAAACAAACCTTGATAAATGCCAAAAATAGTCTAAAAAAGCTAGCATATTTTTATTATAACTTTCAACTTTACGACACTCTAACTCCATATATTATAAAGTAACGACTAATCGACTATTAAATTAGTCGTCGACTATTTTAATAGTCAATTAGTCGTCGATTAGTCGACTAATCGTGGCAGCCCTAATAGGGAGCACCAATGGCAGGTCGGCTAGAAAACATGTTGAGGGTTGTGTTCTGACACTCCTGCCTGCAGCCATCCCATAATAATTTAGTGAATTCTGAAACATCATTTTTGAGCACCATAAGAGACTTTCAGATAAAAACAGACCGATTTTAGACAAAAATTCCTTTCCGTCACAAGCTCGGTGCGTTCAATTTTTGGTGAGTTCTTGAGTTTGTGTCGGGTGACATTTTTGGAGTGAGGATGAAATGTGAAACGATCTGGTCCTCCAGTCAGGACGGCCGCTGCAGACGCTTGTTTTCCTTCATCTTGATCAAATCTATTTCAGGAAAAAGCTGCAATTTTCAAATCTGTCATCACTCAGAGTCAGGATTAAGAAAGAAGCCCAAATGATTGGAAAAGATTTAAAAATATCTCTTTAATGTTTGGTTTTGAGGAGCTGGACTGACTGCAGAAACTTCTGCTGCGGATTGTTAGGCTGTTGCTTGGTGGCGCCGCCGCCGCCGCCGCCGCCCCCGTGATCAAAGCCGTTCTGGGTACAGCCGGGGATTACCGGCTAACAAGAGAGCAGCGAGAAACGGCGTGGAGGCGAAGAACCAAACTGAGCCGCATAATTGGAACCTGAGAAAGGATCTTTGAGCTTCAAATGTAATGGCTGACTATCTGCTGCTGCAGCGAAGCCGCCTCTGGTCTTTCTAAGTCCTGTCTCTGTTTTCTTCAGTCTCATCTCTTGTGATGTTCGGTGAACATGCATCCCTCCATCCTGCGCTGTAATTGGAGCAGGAAGCCTGAAGACAAGCGGCTCAGTGTTTGTCGGCTGACGAGCAGCCTGTTGGCTTTTATTAAGCTTCTGTAAGTGAGCCGGACCGGACCGGACCGGAGAGGAGGAGGGAAGCTGCTGTCAGCGTCAGCACAGAGAGAACGCAGGGAAACCTGTGGGAGGACCTGGCAGAGCGCCTCAGAACCGTTCTGCAGACGTGTCGAGGACTTCCCAACACTCAGACCTGAGCGCCGGCAGTTTCACTGCAGGACGTCCCGTGTCAGGACGGCTGCAGTCCAGATGTGCGGCGCGTTTCTCGTTTGAAACGTTGCCCTGAAGCTGCTGTCAGTCTTACTGATGAAGTGTCACTGCCTCCTGCTGCTCCTGCTGGACCTTTCTGCTCACCTGACAGGTGTGGCCAATGAGCTTTAAGTGGGACCTGCTGCAGGAGGCTGAGGAGCATGTTGGGGTTTAGTTGGTGTGCTGCTGGTTTGTTTGGTTCTTTTCTCCTCTTTGTCATCAGCAGTCTTCCACTGCTGGGTTTTGTTCTTTTAGTTTGGGGTTTGGGTTTGGTGTTTATTTGTTTTCTTTAGGTAGTTTTGGACTCCGACGGTCGACATGTGTGGGTCAGCAGTCTCCATGACTTATTTAATGTTTAGGTTCCAATTCTTTGTTTTGTCTTTTTGTTTTAACCATCACACTAATTGTTTTTCCCTTTTGCTTTTTGGGACAGGGTTTCTCTGTTTCCCTTATTTAATAACATGTGTTCCTGTTTGTCTCTGGTGTTTTGTTAAAGTCCCATTGTTTGGTTTTCCTCCTAGACTTGAACCAGGTCTAACAGGAAGATGCTGACTTTTGGGTTGGCATTTTTATCATGATGGAGGACAAATATAAAGACAAAATAATGCTAATATTTCTGAGTATTTACTTATTCATACCACTGGGAATCAGGAGCAAAATGGATAGGATTTTTTCAATTTTCTATTGTAAATATTGTAAAATCATCTCCCAATGTATACCTCTGATTTATATTTGAACCCTATTTAAATGACGTGTGCTGCTGACATCTCGTCCAGGTCGCCCTTGAAGAAGAGATCCTGATCTCAATGGAAAACATGGATGATGTTGAGCGAGCACCGGTGAGCACGTCATCATGTCTGTGTTCACCAGATCATTCAGACGCTCTCAGTACGATGAGTTTCACTATTTCCTGCACATGGATGACGGAGTTTTAAAGGTTTTAACGTTCTTTAAACGTTACTTCCGTCTGTCTGTGGATCAGTTTGAGCATTGAACAGAGAGGAGAGAATATAAAGGATCTTTTTACTGTCTTGATGAAAATAAGAAAAACATCTTAAGCTGAAGCTGGAGCGATTGTGCTGACTACGACTAGCTAGCTTGCTAAGCTATCCGTAGCTGGCTGGTCGATCCAGATCCGTGGATTCTGTGACGGCTGGTGATCTGTTCGCTCATGACAAATGGATCCATGGACGTCTGTGTTTTCCTGGTCGGAGCTGGAATCTGGATCAGAATCTGGATCACGACTGGATGGAAATGTTTGTTGCGCCGCTAATTCTAGGTTGGTTTGTGAGGGGCTGTAAGCTAGCGAGCTAGCGGGAGATTGTCTTTACAGAGAAGTCTCAGAAAAGGAGCTGAACTCCTGCTGCTCTGCAGAAACTATGTTCTAGAAAACAAGACACAATTAGGATTTTGTCGTCGTTTGTAGAAAAAGACACAAACGATTTCAGGAACAAACATCTCAAACGCAGATACCAATCCACAAAGATCTAAGACGTCTGTGGTGGTTCGTTTGAGGAAACCACAAGCTTCTGCACGACGGCGTGAAGGAAACCAGCGAAGAAGCTTCGTCTGTAGCTCATATAACCGTCTGATCTCAGAAATAATTATTTTATTTATTCTGTAGAAACGTGGAGAAGGAAACGGAGAGAAGCAGTCAGAGAGTAAAAGCTGTTTTCATGTCATCATCTTGATGAAACATGATCTTCCTGGTGGAGAGAGACTGATGTGAACCCACACTAATGAGACGGCCTGTGTGTATCTGTGTCACTGATCTTATTGGAGAGGTGATAAAGCGCTAATTAGCGCTGAAAAGAACATTGATTTATGAACTGGGCCGGCTGATTAACAACAGTTCTTAATCAATGCAAATGGCAAACTGGAGAGTCCGCCTGGAGCTAATTGTTGAGGACATTTTCAGGATGTGATTGGAGCTGACAGGAAAAGATGGGGAGGTGTATTTGATCTGGGGGGGGCTTTGGGGGCTCAATCCCACTTTAGATCGTAATGATCTAAAAGCTGGAGATGTTCTTGTTCTCCACATCCTCACTCCAGAAGAAGAATTCCACCAGATTAAGAAGAATCTCTTGTTATTTATTGCATAAGCCTGGTTCAGTGTTGCATTGTGGTCTAAACACTCTGCCCACAGGAATCATGTTTAGTCTAATTCATATTCTTCTATTTTTCTAAATCTTTGTTTTGTTGTTTCTTCATGTGACTTTTCCCTCCATATATATTAATAAAAACATTTTGATTCATTTTTGTTGTAACTCAGTTCAGTTTCAAACTGAGAATTGTAGCATTCTTAGTGTTCCTCATGTAGATGCTGGAGGGTTCATGGGCGTTCACTCTTCCAGTCCAGATGTGTTTGGTGGATTTGGAGACGGCGTTGGACGCGTTCCCCGTGGTGTCCTGTGGAGGGCGCTCTGAGAGCACAGGGAGCCCTACTGAGGGCTGTCCGGTCTCTGTTGGACTCTCCATCACCGGATCTGTTCGTAGTCTTTGCAGATCTGGTTTGGAGATCACAGGATTTCATCTCTGCTCTTTGCAGATGATGTTGTTCTGTTGGCTTCATGAGCCGGGACCTCCAGCGTGTTTTAGAGTGGCATGACATTCTGGACCAGGGAAAGGTAGTTTGTCCTGTCTCAGTGGGTGGAGTTCTCCTGCCTCAGGGGGAGGAGTTTAAATATCTTTGGGTCTTGTTCACGAGTGAGGGAAGATCAGAGTGTGAGATCGACAGACGGATTGGAGCGGCGTCCGCCATTTTACAGTCTGTTGTAGTGAAGAGAGATGATCCAGAAAGCATGGATGGATGGATGGACGGAGGGAGGGAGGGATGGATGGATGGATGGATGGATGGATGGATGGATGGATGGATGGATGGATGGATGGAGGGATGGATGGATGGATGGATGGATGGATGGATGGATGGATGGAGGGATGGATGATGGAGGGATGGATGGATGGATGGATGGATGGATGGATGGATGGATGGATGGATGGATGGATGGACGGATGGATGGATGGACGGATGGATGGAGGGACGGATGGATGGAGGGACGGAGGGATGGAGGGATGGACAGATGGATGGATGGATGGATGGATGGATGGATGGATGGATGGATGGATGGAAGGATGGAGGGAGGGAGGGAGGGATGGATGGATGGATGGATGGATGGATGGATGGAGGGATGGAGGGATGGATGGATGGATGGAGGGAGGGAGGGAGGGAGGGATGGATGGATGGATGGATGGATGGATGGATGGATGGATGGATGGATGGATGGATGGATGGATCCGTCCAGCACGCAGCTGTGTTCTGCTCACAGCTTCCTCCTCGGTCCGGTTTGGAAGCATTGATTAGGCTGCAGCTTCCTGATAATCTGCTGCTCGGCGCCGCCGCGGTAAAACGACCTTCGCCGGGTTTAATCTGCCGCTCCTCAGATTAATGTCGGTGGGCGTCTCAGCACTTTACGACGCCGCCGGCCTCATCCTTTACTCTCAGGAGGATTTACTCTGTACTTCATTAAGTTGGCAGATAATAAAACAGAAGTTTCTCCTGCTGATCTTGTTTTTCTCTGTTGAAATGAAAACAGGTTCTAATTCCTATCCTGGTTTTAAGGATTCATCTTGCCGTCCTGGAGGAGACGTTCTCCTCCTGCTTCTGTTTAACAACTGTTACTGTTGTTGGTTTAAAGCCCCAAACGGCGAGCTTGGCTGTGGGCATCCCTCCGTCTGTCTGTTCTCCTGCAGTCTGCTTCCTTTGGCTCCGTTCTCCTGTTTGTTGGTCCGGAGAGTCCACTTTGCAGAAGCAGCTTTTCTTCTGGCACTTTTCTAATTGAAGGGTGGAAGTCTTTGGTCTTTAATAATTCATTCCAGGCTCCGTGGAGCTTTTACAGCAACAGTTTCATCTGCAGGACCGATGAAAACACGGCGCTTTCATTCAGTCTGGAAGAAACGTTTGCATCTTGTTGGTTTAACACGGATGAAGGAGATGTTTGAACATGTTCTCGAGGCGTTTTTATGATGGAGGACATTTATAAAGAAAATTAGCCTCAAAATTGCATTTCTGAGTATTTCTTATTCATCTTGTTGTGAATGAAGAACAGATGGAAAAATGCTGTTAGAAACGATATTGCTGCTGTTTCTGTTGTACTGCTAATGTTAAGCTGTGGTGTGAGGGGCTGTAAGCTAGTGGGAGAGCAGGTAAACAAGATGGTTGATGGGAAGGGGGGTGGGGTTGTACCCTACCAACAGCCCCGCCCACAACTCAGAAGGGACTTTCTAATGAACTCCTGCCTTTCTGCAGAAACTAAGTTATGATTTTGGCTAAAATCCTAATAAAAAGACAACTGGAAACGATGAAAATAGATCAGAGTGGATCAGAGTGGATCAGAGTGGATCAGAGTGGATCAGAGTGGGATTTGAAAGACTCAAAGGTTATGCCAAATTAAAAAGAAGAAGCGTTTAAGGCAGATTATAGTTTTGGAAGAATTTTAGAAGTTCCTCTGAAATTATATTCACTCATGAATTATTCACATTTTTTGTACATATTTCATTTTTCACCAGTTTATATTATCTTTTCCTTTCATGTTTAGATTTGTTAAGGATCCATGATAAAAACTTCTATTTGAGGTTAAAATCACAACAGTTGTATAAAAAAAATTAAAAATAGATTATAAAGTGAGTATTTTTCAAATTCAGATTTCATCTGTCACATACATATACATACATGGTAAAATATGCAGTGAAATGTACTGCATGACTACTTAAGATATTTTTAAATATGAAAAAATATATTGTTATAAAATATTATATTAAATATATGATATTTTAAAAATATTATATTCAAATAAATATATATTAAAGTAAATATTATTTTATCTATGAAAGTCACAGAAAACCATTAAATGTATTTAAGAACAAGTGAGAAACTGATATGTGTATAAAAATCTACAGGAAATGTTTTTACCTTGAAGATTAAAAAAAAATCTTTGTTTTTGAAACTGTTCTAATAAAAAATGTTTTTCTTGTTTCATTCTCAGGACGTCTTTTCTTAAACTATACGTAATGAAAGTTAAATACATTTTAGTATTTATTATTATTTTAAATGTTTGGGTTTTTTAATTACTGGTGTCATTCAGAAATTATTGTCCAAAGCTGACATCTCCTCCACAGCTTTAATCCAGTCCTGTTGTCAGGATGGTTCTGGTTGTGACGTTTTGTAATGGTTTTTTTGAATATAATTTCTTTATATCTCTTTTTTTGCATATGTTTCTTCTGTTGTTGTTATTTGATATTGTTTGTTTGTTTGTGTAATATAATAGATACATAAACTGAGGCCCAAAAAGTTATTATTGTGGTTGTTAAATGACAAAAAATTCTTTTCAAACTTAAATTTGATGAAAGAAAAATGATATTTTTCTATGTATGAATCTGATCTGGAGATGAACCGACAGCAGAGAACGTTCAGATCTTTGAAGATCGTTGCTTCTATCGTTTCGTTAAATAAACCTCTGACCTCGCTGGTGTCCTGTAGGACCCGGAGGGCCGGATCCGGCCCCCGGGCCGTGACTCTGACATGTTGTTGACGTGTGTCTGACGTGTTTCTGCTGCTGTCTGCAGGCATGCTCCTCCAGGAGACGTTCGTGGAGGAGCCCGACGGCCTGGTGTCCGTCAACCTGCTGGTGGTCTCCGCCGTCGCCGCCTTCTCCACGGGCGCCGTCCTCTCCGGCCTGACGGTCTGCTGGATCATGAGCCACCGCCACCGGCACTCCCAGGGCTCCAGAGCCGGCGCCGCCCGCCGCAAGGGCGACAAAGAGCAGAGCATTCTGGGTCAGGACCGCAGCGGGTCGGTGATGAGCGTGACCAGAACCAGCGGCGGGGAGCGCCGCCGCTCTCAGCCGGACGCCCACTTCATGATGCCCAACGGCTGGCCGAAAGGCGAGATGGACCCGGGGCTGCTGCCCACGCCGGAGCAGACCCCCCTGCAGCAGAAGCGGGCGGTGCGGCTCCCCGACGGCGACTGGGACCAGAGCCAGACCTTCCTGGCGTCCGTGGGGCCCCCCTGCCCCAACAACGCCGTCATTTACCTCAGCTCCAAGTACCTGCACGGAGGTGGGGGGGTGGTGCGGATAGACGACCAGGGGGAGGTGGTGCTCCCCCCGCACACAGACCGCCAGCGCTACCTGATCCTCGCCACCCAAAGAGGCGAGCACGGGGGCGGCCGCCCCACCACCGTGAGGAACTCGGCGGGCGAGTACATCTACCCCGCCACGCCTCAGGAGTCGCCCGACCGGCGGCGGGTGGTCTCCGCCCCCACGCCCCACATGGACTACGGGGAGCCCCGCTGGAGTCAAGAGGCTCTCAACTACAACTGCAGCAGCGGCGTGCCGTACGGCGCCCAGCGGCAGGGCCTCATCCGGCCCGACGTGCACGGCCCCCGCGGCCTGGCAGACCTGGTCGACTTCAGCCACCTGCTGGGGAAGAACCTGGTGGAGCGCTCGCCCAGCGGCCAGTGAGAGGACGCCAGTGACTGAAGCCCCTCCCCCGTCGACCTTCAGGTGACGGGAAGAGGGGGGGAGTCTGCCATCCATCATCTGCTGTGGCCCCTCCCAGAGGGGGGGTCCAAACAAAAGAGCCATCCTCCTAACGGGACAGTTTTATAAAAGAAGACTGAGCTCTAAAGCCAAATGTGAAAGCTGTTCCTTAACCCCGCCCACTCTGACTCAACCCCCTTTAGTTTGTTTGTTTGTTTGTTTGTTTGTATCATCCAGCAGACAACAATGTGCTGAGACTGAACCGCTGTAGCTGTGCCAGACGACCCCCCCTCCACCACCAGCATCCCGTCTTACTGTTACTGTGAAGTTGGAATCAGAGGAAAGACGGGTTCCCCGTTTCTACTTGAAGCTCTGTGTTGACCAATCAGACGTCTGAGGCGTTGATCACCGAGCCAATCAGAGCTCAGACTGCAGATCATGTCAAGGAAAGCAATAATTAGCACCCAACAGCTGACAATGAAGCCAGTTTACTATTTTTCTAACCTGGATGTGTGAAGTGGGTGGAGCCGGGGCTTTTGGATTTCCGTTCCCGCGCTCTCCGGCCGCTCAGGAGCGCCCTCGGTCTCCTCCTCGCCACACTGAGGTCTTTGTGTCCGGCGGCAGGAGGAGACCGCAGCAACAAACAACCATCAAAAGAATCTCAATGAGCGTGAACCACGCCGGCGGTCGACCTGGAACGCCGAGTCGGTCCATTAGCGGTCATCCCCAGCGGCTGGACGAACAAAAGTGGACGCCGGCTGACACCGACGGGCGTGGCGTTCTGCTTTCAACCTTTTGTTCTGCTCCTCTGATGGTTTTGTGCGTTCTGGATTCAGACGTGCGGGGCGACGGTGGCGTGACGCTTTTGTGTTACAATCACACGCCTTCCCGCTTTACTCGCCGTCCCGACAGGATGTGCAGCCGCAGGTAGAAAACGACCCACAATGCCGATCTGCAGGCCGGAAAATCCTTCACATCCACGTCCAGATTTGATGTTTTCGTTGATCTTTCTCAAAAATTCCATAAATAAATGGTGGATTTCTGCGTCATTCTCCCCGTGCTCGCCACGTGGTTGTTAGGGTTCGTTTTTATGACCGCTGATGTTGCCAAATACAGCCAGAAAAGAAGCAAATGGGAGCAGAAAAAGCTTCAGACAATCTCAGATCAGAGAAACGATAAAAACTGGAAAAGCGGCTTTTAGGAACGGGAACTTGAAGGTTACGTTTTCATAACTCGTGTTTTAATCGTTTGTTTGTTGTCATGAATTTGCCTTCATTGTCTGCATTTTTTTTTACTTCCACATCTTTGAACTCGTAGTTTTTGATTTATAAAAGCAGAAGTGCATCTCAGCTTCTGTCCAACATTTTTCTTCTTTTCCCGTTAAATTCTCCCAAATATCCGCTCCTGTTGATGCGGTTTTTTAGCTCGAAGCCACTTTATCCCAGACAATCAGGAGCGCAGCGGCTACGGTTGACCTGAAACCCTCTGGGTTTGGGATGAACCCGCTTCTCCTCTTCCCTGTGGGAAAAGCCTCCACCCTTCTCCTGTTCCCACCTGTGCAGGTGTCACGAGAGTCTACGGCAGCTGCTTCATGCTGACCCGGGACGAAACGCTGCCCATCACAGCTGAGGGGCGATTCCGATTCAGACAATCAACCTGTTCAATTCCGATTCTAAACAGATAAAAGTCATGTGGGATTTGAACCAGGGATCGTTTGCTAACACTTCAATTAGGGATGAAACGGATCACTAAACTCGCAGGTTTAGGGTCACGGTTCGGATCATTTTACACATCAGTAGAAAAGAAAAAACAAGTTTAAAGCCTAAAATGTTTTATTTGAAAATCTTCAAAGCATAAATATACACTAACACAGAAACAAAATGCTGAAACATGTCGTTTCTGATCACATCTACTCGCTTTCAGAGAAAAAAAAGGCTTGAAAATAGTTTTTAAAATAACAAATCTATCGGCAGTTCCCCTTAAAATGTAACCCCGCCCCCACCCCCCACCCCCAGTTATGTCCAAACACATCTTAAACTAAACTTACATTTTTTGTTGTTTTATTGAAACAAACTGTTGAAACATTTAAATATGTCAAATAATAATTATCATCTGTAGAACATGTGCAGGTGAGGCACTGCCATGCCCGCTTCTCCTGGTGATTTATGACCCCTTTTGCTTGCCGTACTGCCGTCCCATAACAACTTTGACACCTGTTATTACATTATGAACTACATTCAGGTTTAGATAATACGCGTGTGAGGGAGGGGGTCCGAGGTACACGTGTGTGCTGAACCGGGACTACTGATCCATACAGATTACGTACTTTCCATGATCACCCCTAACCTCAAATCTACATGTTTACAACACGCCCAGGAACTAACCTGACCCTGCATTTGCAGAACATGTGGTCCTCACTCCAAACTCACCATATATGGACGTATGGTTCGGGCCCCCTCCGCGCCACTTTTTGATGTTTTTGGTGTCCCCAGCTCGTCGTTTTTAACCTGTTGGCTGTTCCCATTAAAACAGGGGTCCATGGAGTGGTACCGGTCCAAGGGCCGCTTGGTACCGGGCAACAGAAAGGGAAAAGATACGTACGGTAATTTTGACACGGATCAGTACAGGTACCCTAACCCAGTACTGGTTCCATGTCAAGTACCACTTCCAGAGGGTTCAGGAGCCCTGATTTAATGGGAACAGGCAGAATGTTAAAAAACAAGAAGTTGAGGAAACCCAAAACACCAAGAAGTGGCACGGAGGGGGCCCGAACCATACGTCCATATATGGTGAGTTGGGAGAGAGGATGTTTACATTAAAAGTGGGGTCATCTGGACCCCACAAGACAGTGTGCTGACCTTTTTTTTCACTGATTCTTGAGTTTCACTAATGTCCATGGCAGACATAAAATCCTGTCCCCCTTTGTCCACGTTTGTCATGGAAGAAATCGCACATCAATAAATGGTTGGGGTCATCTGGACCCCAAAGAGAGCGGAAGGGTTAAACAGTACAGGACGGTTGGGGCGGAGCCGCTGTTGTCACTCACTGATTGGCAGAAAGTGATGGCGACATCAGAAAGCGTCAATGTAGCGCTAAGCTAGCAATTCCGTTTTCCTCTTTACGGCGATATTCTTCAAAATCTTCTTTCAAACATTAAATTCATGTTAAACTCGATGTACGAAAGGTAAAATAAGAAGAAGACGAGCTGCTGGACGACCTCCATTGTTGTTGCTATGCTAGTCATCGGACTACGATGACGCGCTAGCGGTCCGCGCCACGCATGAAAAGAAACCGCTCAGTGAAAATGAGGCTTAAGAGTCTCTAGAGACTAAATCTGAGAGGGAGTTTGTTGGTTTGACATCTGAAGATCTTCTACATCAACTAAGAAATGTTGTAAAGCCATTTAAGGAAAATAATTTTTTTTAAAACAAGTAATATGATTTTAAAGCCTTTTGAAACCCGTTTTTCTATGAGATATAGATGTATCAATCATGATTCGTTGGGTGATTTGGTGAGTTTTTGCTCACAACTTTAGTTTAAGATGCAAAAAAAACACCATCTACCCACTGTTTCAAATTTCACACATTTATGACATGGTGTAACTGTATTATGTAAAGTATGAACACATGTTTATGTTTTTTCACTACAGGAAGTTGTTATTAAAAAGTAACAACAAGTGAGTTAATCTCATGATAAAGTTTTGAAAATTAGCTAAACTTTTTCCCGCCTAAAGTGTCATGGAAGCAGCCATTTTGATCTGTAAAAGTCAAAATTGAGGCCCGGGGGCCGGATCCGGCCCTCGAGTAATTCTATCCGGCCCTCCAGATCATTTTATTTTATTGTTATTAAAGGTACAATGTTATCTTGATCTCATTTCTAACTTGTATAATTTTGACTAAATATATTTTTATGGAGAGTAAAATATTGAAAGTTATTTAAGGTTTAAATTGATTTATTCTGGATTAATATTCCTGAATTTTTATGAATCAGAATTATGTTAAAAGTTACAGTTTTAAAAATTGTCATTCCGCAGCTTTTTGGACTATTTTTGGAATTTACTAAGATTTTTAGGCCATTTTGGAGTTAAGCTAATATTTCAGCCACATGCTAGCTGTTTGGGCTAATTTAGGCTTTTTTCAGTTTTTTAAGATATTTTAAAGTTTAGCTATTTTTTCAGCTAGCTGCTTTGGTTAACCTAAGTTTTTTTTTTTCTGTTTCTTTGACTAATTTGGCATTTAGTTAATATTTTAGCGGCTAACATCTTCAGTATTTTCAGCTTCCATCATTCACACTGGCATTATCACAGGTAATGCTATATATCTAGTTCATAATTATGTTAAAAAGTTACAGTTTTAAAGTTTTAAAAGTGTAGTTTAAGAGAGTTTAAATGTTTCTCCTCAGGTGTGTTTTGGATTTCGTCTCCTCGCGTGATCGACGCTCCTGATCTATTGAACGATGAACTACAGGACAGAAAACGTGGAACAAGTGATAAATAATTGCTTTTTTAGGAAAGTTTGCACCATGCTAACGCGTTAGAGTTCTCAGAAATGTGTGTATCAAATATGATTAACGATTAACGGTTATAACGAGTTAAAGTCCAAATATTTTTCCCGGTTGACCTTTTGACTCTGAAGCTTCTCATAAACCATCAAGTCCTGCATGAGGAACACTCGAGTGAGGTCAGGCGGGACGCCGTGGCGTTCCTGTGTCTGCCTCTTTGTTCCAGAAAGGTATGATCAGTAAACAAGAGCAATTCCCCTTCGTCTCCTACCCTCCTCCCCCTCCCCGTCTCCGAGGACGCGGGGGCGTGTCCACGCCGGCCGGCCGGCGCGTCCTTGCTCCGTTTCTCCTCTGGTGTTGCACTAAACACGCCTGATTAAGCAAAGTACATGATGCGCCCCGAGAGGATGACACACAAACCCCCAGAGGGAGAGCTGTGTGACCCCCCCCCCTCACAAAGAGGCCACTTAACTCGTTTGAGACTCTAATTGAATTAAGAACCGGGATGGAGGTCAGGCGCCACGGCGTCCAGGAGACGTCTTCACCGCCGGTCTGACTTTAATGTTGTCTGTGCGACGAGGAGGAGGACGTCCTTCCTCCAGACATTTGGGGGGGGGGGTTACTATAGACCCTTTTCACGTGACGTCACACATCGCCGGTCTAGTTCAGAGTTGTGGTTTAGAACGATAAAGCTGAACGATGTTTAAAGAAATTTGACATAAATAATAAAAGGTTATCAAACCAATTATAACTGAAATATCTACAATATTTATCTCATAAATGTCCTGCCTGGTTGTGTTGGTTTTCCTCTCTTAGATGGTTCATAAATCAGAGTACAAATATCAGTAATCCTGTCTGCAGATCAGCTGATCCCCATAATTCCTCTGGATGATATTAAACAGATTATTTCTCTCTAATAACCCGTTAAAGTTAGACGAGGTTACAAGAACTTCACTGAATGCTGCTGGTTTGATTATGAAGGTAATTATGATTTTATTCTATTATCTGTGCTAATGCTAACGCTAGCATTAGCTTTAGCTATGAGACGTGGAGCTGCAGAAGATCTTTTCTCACCAGTTTTCTCACCGTTCTCACATAATCAGAGTAAAAATCAGACGATTCCAGCGTGTCTGAGGTTAAAGTCAAACTTCTTCCTGTCGTGTTTTCTCCTGCGGTCAGTGAGCTGCTGTTAGCTCAGCCGAGGTTCTAACATCACTGCTCTTTGGTTTAACTCAGAACTGTGTCTGATCTGCAGGAAAATGAAGGGAAAAATGATCTAATTCATTGAAAACTGTTAACAAGAATATGGAAGTGAATATTTCCACGTCATGTTATAAAAAACTTTCATCCAGAGAAGATTGTTTAACTTGACCGCTCTTATTTTGAAAGCTGAAACTACGTGAGTCGATATCTGCTCTGAACATTTTCACTCAACCTGATTTTACAATTATCCACCAAAATATCCTGTAGAACAAGTAAATTTATCCTGGGAAGAGATTAAATGTGTGCGGACAAAACAGAGATGTGTGTGGAATGAAATGTGAACGACATGAAATTATCAGTTTTTGTGCTGATCACAGTAAAAACACAAACAAATAACATCAGTCAAAATAGAACCTGTTAGAATAATATCTATTCAAATGAAAGGAAGATATTTTCAATAAAATATCCAATATTGTAGGATTATTCACATTTATATTTAGATTAATGAACGATCTAATTCATCAAATAAATATTGTACATTTATCTGTTGAATTTGGTTTGGTTACCTTTTATTTGTGTTAAACGGAGTCAAACACTGTCAGCTCTGCCGTTCTAAATCCAAACACTGGACGTAAATATTCGATTTTTCCGCTCTGTTCCCGTTTTGTCTGACGTCACAGAGAAAATGATCTTTTAAATGTAAATTTAATGAGTGAGAAACCCAAATCAGAGCCTTTAATGTCCCTCAAATCCTCTTCACCAACATCCCAGTTTGAGTCTAAATCTTCCGTCTCTGCCCCCCCGCCGTGTGTCGTTTTAACCAATAACTGCCATTCTGCCCCAAAGAGCGCCGCCGCCGCCGCCGCACCGGCTTGTGCTGACGGACTCGTCCCGACAGGACAGGAAAAAGCACAAACCCACGTTTTTGTAAAGTCGTCGGCACTTTGATCTTTTTTTCTATGGGTTGTTTCTGTGACAGAACTTTGGTTGAAGATGTTTTTCTATGATTTGTGGAGTTTCCCTCTCTGATGAAGACGATGAAGCTGACGGACGACTATCACGGAGATTATCGTTTGGATTGGAGGGAACAAACCGAGTCTCTCGCTGCCTCACCAGCGGCCCGGGACAGGCGACCGCCCGGTGTCCAGTGTACATAACCGTGAAGCTAACGTGTGTTTCAGTGCGGTGGCCGCATGTGGACACGGCCTCTGTGTGTGCATTTGTACAGTACATGCAAGTGTGTGTTTGTTTGTGTCTGTCGCCACGCAGAAACGCAACACGTGCATGCACCTCAGACGACTGCGGAGGACTCTCAATCCTGCAGCCGCTCGCCATTCTCCACGAGTCCCGAGCTCCAGTCGGAACTCAGCATGGAGACTTTGCTTTGTGTCGACTTTCTTCTTCTAATAAACCACTCAGACATTCACCACGGCTTCTGGGGTTTTTGAAAAAAACGCTCATTTAAATGAATCCAGGGAACATTGAAGTGGAGCTGGAGGCGGGGCCTATACATACAGACTGGGGGGTTGCAGGTGGGCTGGAAGCCCCGCCCTGATTCTAGACACCTGAGGGAAGCAGAAAGAAAAGAGAAGAGGAACTAGAACAGCCAGAAGAGGGCAGCAGAGAGCAAAGAAACGATAAACTCTTCTACATCTGTTCCTTTAAAGCAGGGGTCCCCAAACTTTTTCTTATGGGGGCCACATTACTGTTGTGGGGCCAGAGTCGGTTTGTAGACTAACAGAAAAAGCGTAACAATCACAGCCTAAACTTTACGATTTAGAAAGCTACACAGAGACAAACTTCAAATCATTCATTTCAAAGAAAAAAATCATTCTAAATACGTGGCTAAAGATACTTAAATTGATAGCTAAAAACGCTTAAGCTGATAGCTAGCTAAAATATTAGCGAAGTGCCAAATTAGCCGATAAAACTAAAACAATTAGAAGATAGCCAAAACAGATTACATTTAGCTAAAATATTTGCCAAATTGCCCTTAAAAAACAAACCTGGAAAAAATGTGTAAGTTAGCTAGAACAGCTAGCATAAAGCTAAAATCAAAAATAGCCTAAAAAAGCCTAAATTATCCAAAACATCTAGCATGTCACTGAAATATTAGCAAAATGCCAAATTAGCCTAAAAAACTGGAAAAATGTCTAAATTAGCCAAAACAGTTTGGGGGCCGGGCCGAATGTGGAGGAGGGCCGGATGTGGCCCGTGGGCCGTAGTTTGGGGACCCCTGGTTTAAAGACAGTCTTCCTTCCAGTTCTGTTTCAAACTTCAGACACAATCAGCTGCTGACTGCAATCAAATAAAACGTCCTTAATTACCAGAAAATCCCTTTCCTCTCATCCGTGAACCTGTCTGAGGTTTTCAGCGTCAGGAAATCGGTTTTTAGTGAAAGCATCCGTGCGCACAGAAGCTTTCAAACTTAGACGGAAAACTCAATAATTACACAATGAACAAAGTTTATTTATTTCATGTGATTCAGTGGGACATTTGTGTCAGAAAAACATTGTGAAAGGCGATGAAATATTCTACTAATTTCAGTTACAATTGGTTAAGTTACCTTTTATCTTTTACGTAGAATTACTTTTAAGCAGCGTTCAGCTTACACCTGGAGAGATCACCTTCACATTTCACATTCTTCCTGAACTAAGAATGCTTACATGAACATTCGGGGTTCATATGTTAGTTCATGTAAAAACACTTTCAGGAGAATTCGTCACTGATTGGGTCTTTCTTTGATCTAATTTGGCGGGTTTTTCTTACGTAACGTTTACGCTGGAAAACCATGACCCTATCTGGCAACAAAGACAGAGTCCAGCACGCACCTGAAACAAGTCTGACCAAATACCGGTGTTGTGCTAAAGTACGTTCCCCGGCAAGAATGTGTTTCCCTGGTGTCTGACTGCATGATTTGTTTGTAACACTCATATTCTGTTACAGAAAGTGTAAAAAAGAAGGTATATGATTATTTATTGGCATATTTGACCCCCCCTCACACATACACACACATATAATATGTAAAACTACAGCTTTTTGTGAAAAAAACAACCTTTGTTTAACTGATTTCGGGAAAACGCAAATTATGAAAGTGATCTCGTTACTGAAACATGTAATAAAAGACAATTAGTAAATATATTGCAGATTCTATCAGACTGAACCAGCAGCAGCCTGACAGAATGTTTGCCTCCTCTCATTGTTTTACATTAATATGTGGAAAAAAAATTAATAAACTTAAATAAACTTGAAAAAGCCCCAAAACAGAATCTGTTGTAATCATCCACCTTCTCTCTGGGAAAAACAACACCTGAAACCGGGGAAACACTTTCTGTCAGGGGAGCGTACCGTGGCACCACACCGGGGATGTGAAGGCAGAACCCTGACATCATTAGATGTTTTAATTGAACAGATTTATGCGGAGAGTTCTTCCTCTGATCGTGACGTCTCATCTGGATTTTACACTTTTAGCTCATGAGTTATAAATCCAAAAAATCTCATTGATGGATCTAAAACGTTTTCCATCAGTTGAATCATAGTTTGGAGCTTTTGGGTTTCATTTTAGGTTTTAAGTTTTCGTCAGAAATAAGTGAGGAGCTCGGGACATTTCTACATGAGAATGAACGTCTGAAAACTCTGCAGAAGATTTTGTTTTAATGAAAAGGTTAGAATGCTGCACTGCTGAGCTGCACAGCCGTCCTCCGAGGTTACGGCGGCGCCATTCTGCTCACTTTTATTGTTTCCTTAAAGGCGAAGGCGAGGCCGCCGTACTTCAGCCAGAACAACCGTCAAACCGCGTTTGAAATGACTGTAAATCAGGGAGAGAATCGTCGTCTGCTGCTGGCGTCAGAGGATCTCCGTCACCCGTCTCCACGCTCGCCACGCTTCGCCCCGCCCCGGCCTATCGCATCTGCTGAGAGCCGCGAGGCCGCCGGGATCTGTCAGGGCCGCTCATTCCCGGATGTTTTATGGGAGTGAAGCCCGTCGCTGCTGCGACGCTCCAATGAGAGGAGGGAGAGGTACAGCTTGTTTACACCCCGTCCATGTCCTGAGAGAGGAGAGCAGCGTCTCCCTGTAATCTCTATCTATCTTTCAGGTGAGCGTCCGTCCGTGCATCCATCCGTCCATCCGTGCATCCATCCATCCAGCCCCGCCCCGCAGGGACACACTCATTCTGATGAATCTGATTAATGAAGAGGCTGAAACTCTGCCAGTGGTACTCTCCTTGATTTGACTCCCTTCAGCTGAGCTCCACATCTCTCCACCTCTCATCTCTTATGATCTTCACACATTAACCGAAGGAGGTGAAAGTCTTTTCTTTCACTAGAAAGTATCGGTCTTTAAAAAGTCTCATAAAAGTTAGAATCAATAAGTATGGTTCTCTGTCCTCTATTCTTCATCATTTAGTTTGGTGCAGTGGGATTCATGCGTTGTCCCTCCAGAGATTCCCGTCGGATCGTCTGTGCTCCTGTTCTCGGCCGTGGACCTCGCCTCTGGCTCGTCTCGCGCCGTCAGTTCCGCCTGGATCTGCTACAATATTCAAATCCGTAGTTGTCTCCTTCATCCCTGAAGATTCTTCTTTTTTTCATCCCGGAATCAGATTTTTCCTTACGGAGAAGGAGGGTCTAAGAGAAGATTTAGTTTAGTTTAGCAATCCGAGATTGTTTATACTTTGAAACTGATTTCATTGGACGATTACAGACTGAATTTGATTCTTTGAATTGCCAAAACTCTTCAATCATTTCACAGATAACAACGTTCCCAAACAGAGAAAAGCAGAACTTTACAGTGAAGCGTTTAAGCAATCAACGTTTACTGAATAAATGTTGAGAAAAGCAGCTGATTCGGGTGATTTTCTCTGTGTCCGAATCTGTTGGAATAACCGATAAACGGTCAAAGAGTGACGGTGTTGACAGGAGCGTGTGCTGATTGGCTGCTGCCGGCTACAACTTGTTTTTAGCCTGTTATGTATTGAAGAAGCGCACTTGTGTTAAGTCAATGGAATCGATGCAACATGAGGCGATCTGAAGTCCAGCGGCGTGATTCGAGCGACGGGCGTGAAGGTTTGCCAGCAGCTCGATTTGAGCGACGGGGCGCAGATCGGGCGTAAGGTTGGGCGCCGATTGGGTTTCATGCGGTTCTGGTGCCAATTTTGGTGCTTTGGTAGTAAAAATAATGCTTAAAACTTCCCAGGTCAACAGCTTTTCATTCCCAAGTCGCACATTGACCCATTGGTAAAGACAGTCGGCGGAGCTCCGCAACCCCCGAGACACAAACCGATGGCTCCTCCCCTCTTTCACACAAACCGTCGGTGCGCCGCTCTTTCGTAGCGAGGTGAACTGGCTGCTCCCCGCCTGTCAAACATTTGATCCTGAGCTTGTCTTAGGAGTCTTCGGGGAATTATTCTCACTCTGGGTGGTGTCAAAATGACAGCCGCTTCTGCTGTTTCTGTGTCTCTGTGACTGAGTTTGAAGGCTGTTCCACATTGACCCTAGAGGGGGGAGATTATTATTATTGTTCCGATAATAAATAAACCATCACAGTTCAGGAGAGCCGGGCTGTCTGCCCGCACTCCCCGCAGTGACTATCTCTCTCCCGGCGTGTGGAGCGGGCGAGCTCCGCTGAGGTCTGTGAGGCTGCAGCCAGAGAGAGACAGGAAAAAAACACAGGTGTTGGGGTAATATTTTACCTGCTGATCGGGTCACTAAAAATGTTTTTACAAAGCCGAGGTCCTGATTGGCTGATGTGACGCAGCGATCTGTCAAACTGAGCCCGCCCACTATCACAGGAAAGGCAACAGGATTGGCTACAGCTTCAAAGTACTGAAGAGTGATTGACATGTCCAAAGACAGATAGACGTTCAATGAAACCAAGCACCAAAACGCGGCACCGTGTACAGCAGCTTCTTTCGGTTTCGGTTGTGCCGCGACAATCATAACGGTTCCTACTTGGAGCCAAACTTCAGTGCTTAACGAGGCTCGAATTGGGCGGGAAAATTTAAATATCTGAAGTTTGACACGTTGCCGCAGCACATCAGCCAATCAGGAACTCAGCTTTGGACATGTGACGTTTTCAGTGACTTAATCAGGAGGTAAAATATTAATGCAAAGGAGCATTTTTGTCTCAGAGCTCGTCCAGCTACATTTAGGGGAAGGCAGGATAAACTCCGGACAGATTGACGGCTTTTGTTCCCCTGGTGGAGCGGCCGGCCGGCAGAGAGACGCTGTGGGGTCCAGAGGCTGCCCAGTCGGGGCTCATCGAGTCATTAAAAAACAAGAAAAAGATCTCCTAATTTTATTTATGTTCAAATTCAGACACAGAGACACAGAAACACAGTGGAAGCGGCTGTCATACAGACAGGAAAATCTTTGAATAATAATCTTATAAATCCAAACATGGAGATACGATTCGAACATTCTTAGTGAGATATCCAGACAT
This sequence comes from Oryzias javanicus, assembly GCA_003999625.1. NCBI lineage: Eukaryota > Metazoa > Chordata > Actinopteri > Beloniformes > Adrianichthyidae > Oryzias > Oryzias javanicus. The sequence goes on from CM012440.1 coordinate 2,763,538, forward strand.
CATTTATTCTTAAAACGTCAGCTGGTAGCTCCTCCCACATGCAGCCACAGCGTCAAACTCAGAACACAGGCGACGACCAGCTGAGAGATGTTAGTAAACCAGAGACGCTCCTCCAAGTGACTCCTGACACACGAGCCTCTTTAGTGGTTGGAATAATAATAATTTTTTTTAAATCCTTATTAGTGTAAAAGGGGGAGGGGAAAACCCTTTCAAAGGGGCGGTCTAAGGATAATGACAGTCAAATAATGATGACAATGACAACTATTTTATCATTTTTCTTCTTCAGCTCAAAGACGTTAAGTCCACTCACCTCACCTCGTCTCTCCATGGAAACACAGTTGTAATAATTCCCTTCTACAGTAGGTGGCAGTATACACCTGTGTACATTCATATGTAATCTGCCAAAAGAGAAAAGATAAGAGAAAGAAGTCAGAGCGGATGGAAGGATCAATAAGTGAGTGAGAATCTATTTGAAACATGAAGGAGTCGAATGATGGAGACGTTTTTGTGTTTTTAGAAATGATTCACAGCTGTGATGTGAGCTGGAGCTGCTCAGTATTTGTATTCTGGAATATTCTTATTCTGTGGGTAAAAGTTGCTGCATGAAGAAAACAACAACAGAGAGCTGAGAGGCGGCTGGAGGCGGAGCATCCGGAGAAACTGGGTCAGAACAGGTTCTCTGTTGTTCTCCACGACATCAGATTCCAGGTAATAAACACTTTCAGAACAGAAAGCTGCTGACACGACAAAGAACGGAAGATAAACGGAGAGAAAATGTCAAGACAATCAGGAATGAAAACAAGTTTTTATAATATTATATCTAAACACAAAGGAAACTTCAGAGGAAACAGGAAAGAAGAGAAGGACAGCAGGAGAAGATCCATGATTCAAAGGTATCAGAAGAGTGAGTCCTAATGTACCCACAATGCACCTGGAGAAACGGCGCTCTCTACCATCCTTGAAGGCCCAAAGCGTTTCACAGACACATTAATACACTGGTGGCGGCGCCGCCGCCGAACACTGGCGCCAACCTTCCACCAGAGGGAGCGTGGGGTTCAGCGTCTTGCCCAAGGACACTTTGACGCATGGGCCGGCAAGGCGGGAATCGAACCCCGATCAGAAGTCGACCACTCTACCGCTGATAATAAATGGGAAGAGGGAGTGAATTGCCTTTGTTGTCATAGCAACAAGAACAGCAACCAGGTAAATCCAGGAAGAAAAGGGTCAGATCCAGGAATCCTGGTGAAGAGCTGCTGCTCATCCAGATCAAGAGGAGCTGAGGTGGTTCGGGCGTTCCCCCCCCCCCGGGGGTGTTCCGGGCGTGTCCCACCGGGCGGAGGCCCCACGGAAGACCGGTCTGGGAACACCTCGGGGTCCCCCCAGAGGGGCTGGAGGAAGTGACCGGGGAGAGGGAAGTCTGGGGGTCTTTGATCAGACTGCTGCCCCCCCGACCCGGTCCGGATGGAATCAATATTGATCAGTTTGTGTTCAGGGATCAGTCTGTATCAGGACTCCAGGCTCCTGACTACAATACCCATAATGCTCTAATGATTAATCAGTGGGTGCAGCTTCATAGTTTGTGAGTACAACAAACCAGAGATCCAGAATGCTTCATTTGTCTGTGAAGTTAAACTAAACCAGCTGAATGTTGGGTTTCTCTGCACAGCAGGGATGATCTTTACTGTCTTTTATGCTTATATGTCGTCACAGGTGTGTCTCTGCACATTGTTGTACAGTACATATGCGTTTTATCCACTCACAGAGCTGCTGCATCAATTTAAGGGTGACAGGTTGCTGGAGCCTATCCAGCAACTGTTGGGACCCAGAACGGGTTCAGTCTGTTGTAGATCCACTCAAGGAAGGATCATTCAGAAACATTTCTGAAGCAGGAAACCAGAGAAACCCCCACATGAACGGGGATGGATTTGAACCAGGAGGAGAGCGTGCTAACCGCTGTACCACTGGCTCAGCCTTTAGCCTGCAGCAGAGATGTCTTCTCCTGTTCTCCATTCAATACGTCACATTTAAAGTAATAGTCAAAAATCAAACAATTTAAGAGGAAAAGAAAAAGTTTTTCTCTCTAAATATTTTACTGCACAGAATATTTCTACAGATCTATTATTAAACAAAACAAATTATCTATTTACTTAAAAATAAACTTTTTTTTTAACTTTCATTTATTCTTAGATGATTTAAAGAATTTTTACACTTCCACCCGATGACTCTGAAAACCGCAACAGTTTTTTTTTAATATGTTAAATGAATAAAAGTATCAGAACAGAGACTGAGGGTCTCTGCGTTTCACTGGAGTGCAGAGCCCCCTGGTGGACGCTGTGGGGACTGGAGTGGAGACGTTCTAAGAAAAGGAGAAAAAATAATAAAAATAATATAAAAAATAATAAAAAATAATTAAAATAAAATAAATAAAAAATAAGAAAAGGAGAAAAAATAATAAAAATAATATAAAAAATAAGAAAAGGAGAAAAAATAATAAAAATAATCTAAAAAATAAGAAAAGGAGAAAAAATAATAAAAATAATATAAAAAATAATAAAAAATAATTAAAATAAAAAATAGAAAAGGAGAAAAAAATAATAAATAATATAAAAAATAAGAAAAGGAGAAAAATAATAAAAATAATCTAAAAAATAAGAAAAGGAGAAAAAATAATAAAAATAATATAAATAAGAAAAGGAGAAAAAATAATAAAAAATATATAAAAAATAATAAAAAATAATTAAAATAATAAATAAAAAATAAGAAAAGGAGAAAAAATAATAAAAATAATATAAAAATAAGAAAAGGAGAAAAAATAATAAAAATAATATAAAAATAAGAAAGGAGAAAAAATAATAAAATAATATAAAAAATAAGAAAAGGAGAAAAATAATAAAAATAATATAAAAAATAAGAAAAGGAGAAAAAATAATAAAAAAAAATAAATAAAAAATAAGAAAAGGAGAAATTGCAACAGAAATACTCAACCTTTAATGTCAAACTGTCTCAAACTCTGAAGAAAGTTACTCGACAAAAGCAGAAACCAGAATTCAAACCGACTCTTTGGGAGTTAGTTTCAGTCTGACTCCCATTAGTTCATGTTTCATACTTTAATTTTTTTAATGACATTTCTATTTTACTACAGTTTGTCAGATATTTAGGAGTGTTTATCTTTGAACATTTCCAGCTCAGTAACCCAAATCTCAGATATGAAGAATAAAATATAAAATAGAACAAAGACTAGAAAGCACCAAAAACCTGAACGAGGTCAAACCCTCCTGGACTGTCTGCTGGACTTTATTCTGTGGATGATCCCAGAACGTCAGCACCAGGTTCTGAATGGACTGGACCCCAATCTGCTGTCAGAACTCTTCTTTCATTTCTGATTCTGTTTCCCAGAGTATCTGGTCTCTTAAGGTGGATCCAGTTGGAAATTGGAAACAATTTGAACATTTCTAGTGTCTGAACGTCTCTATGAAACCACCAAAATGTGAGTAATGAAGCGATGAAAGTTTTCTGGAGTCTAGTAGTTAAAAAGCTGAAACCTGAACTGTAAGTGGTTACGTTAGTGACAAGTCGTCGTCCGGATTTCTACTAAACTAAACTGGTTATCTCGACCCTTAGACCCTCCTCTGTGAGGAAGAACAGATTCCAGTCAAAGAAGAACAACACGTGAATCCCACTGCACCAAACATGGAGAACGACATGAACAAGAAATGATAAAGAATAGATAGAAAGAGAGCTCCATACGTTCTCCAGCTTCTAGCAACTAATTGGTATTGAAATGTGATTCAACCAAATCAACAGGAAGTTACATGAATATATTAACATGTATGTTCATATGTAACCTTTGACACACAAAAGAACACATTATTTGGGAAATATTAGTTATTTTGGTGAGATTTTTTTCTACCCAGAAGTGAACAGTGTTCTCCCTCTGTGACATCAGCACGCAGTGGGTATGGGAGGGGCATGGGAGGGGTATGAGAGGGGTATGGGAGGGGCATGGGAGGGGCTGGTGGCGGATCAAAATACTGCTTTAATATTAAATAAAGTATCCGTTTCTGCTGCACTGACATCTGGATCTGACTTTTCCTCTGAAAATTGTGAGAATAATTCATTAACAGATGTTGTGAAAAAATCATGAAACATTGAGGAAACTTGTTCAGGTTCAGAGATCACCTTCCCTGAAAATGTGAGCTTGTGCTTGAAGTCAGCTGTGGCATTGGGACGAATAAGGTTATGCAGCTGCTTCCAGATAGCTTTTCCACTTCCACATGCTAGCTGTTTTTGATAATTGAGGCTTTTTTTTCTTTTGTTTTTTGGCTACTTTGACGTTTTGCTATTTTTTCAGCTACATCCTGGCTGTTTTGGCTAACTTTGATTTTCTTTTTTTAGTTTCATTGAGCCAATTTGAAATTTAGCTAGTATTAGCTTCAGCGTTTTCAGCTATTAACTTCAGTTTTTTCAGCTTCAGAGTTTTCAGCTGCCAGCTTCATCGGTTTCAGCTATCAGCTTCATTGTTTTCAGCTATAATCTTAGTTGTTTTCAGCTGCCAGCTTCATTGTTTTCAGCCATCAGCTTCATTGTTTTCAGCTATAAACTTCAGCATTTTCAGCTATTAGCTTCAGTTTTTTCAGCTTCATCGTTTTCAGCTATAATCTTAATTGTTTTCAGCTATCAGCTTCATTGTTTTCAGCTATAAACTTCATCGTTTTCAGCTATTAGCTTCAGTTTTTTCAGCTTCAGAATTTTCAGCTGCCAGCTTCATCATTTTCAGCTATCAGCTTCATTGTTTTCAGCTATAAACTTCAGCGTTTTCAGCTATTAGCTTCAGTTTTTTCAGCTTCAGAGTTTTTAGCTATCAATTTCAGCATCTTCAGCTATCAGCACTAGCATCTTCAGCATCCAAATTCAACTACCAGCATTAGCACTAGCATTATCACAGGTAATGCTATACATAATATGGAATAAAATTCCTGCGTTTTAGTCTTCATAATTATGTTAAAAAGTTACGGTTTAAAGTTTTAAAACTGTAGTTTTAGAGTTTTAAATAAATGTTCATTCTGGTCGGCCCGCGACCTCAGGTGTGTTTTGGCTTTTGGCCCCTTGTGCGGTTGACTCTGACCCCCTGCTGAAGGTAAATGTGTCTGTAAAGTTCTTTAAAGACAGAAGAGTTACAGAAGAATTCAGCGTTTACATCTTACTACCTTACATGTCGTGAGGCTTCATCAAGCCAAGACCTCTTTTATCCAGGTTTCCACCCCAGCGTGGATGTCAGAAGAACTTCAACGTTTATCATGAGGAACATCAGAACCAGGAACAAAGAATGTTCTGAGCAGATGCACAGATGCTAACACATGACTTTGTTCCAGCCCCGCCCAGCTGTTGGGAAGCTCAGCTGCTGTACGTGGGATGTGCGTCTCCGGCTTCCACCGGCGTGATTACAGTCAGCCGTGTTTGTGGGGGTGCAGGTGTAATTGGAAAATCAGACGGGTAAGTGACTAAATGTGTCGGCCTAATTGGCCATTCAGCAGCGTGTGCAGCTGTGATGTAGGCAGGAAGTAACAAACGGAGGGAAATCTTCCAGATGAATGCAGATCAACGTTTGTTTCATCTGCAGGGATGGAAGCCATCTTGGAAACAAGAAGAGGAAGACTGGTCACCATCAGCCCTGTGATTGACAGGTGACACATCCAGGGTAAGCTCCGCCTCCACTCAATAGAGACTAGGATAGGCGCCAGCAACACAGCTACCCATTTAAACAGGTTTGGAAGAAAAATAAGTAAATAAAGTAATACCACTTATATTAATGGAGCCTACCTCCTATAGGCTAACCACTGCTAACGAGAGGCTAATGAGAGGCGGAGCTAAACATTTCACTCAGTTCGAGTAGATAAAGTGAAAATGAAACATTTGTTGATTAGAACTTTATGTTCAGTAACAATCTCAGTGTAAGAGAAGAAGCTCATCACTCTCCTGCACTGAGCTAAATCACCAGCTAACTGTTACTGTTGCTAACGGTGTCATGTGATCAAAGGAGCTTCATCTGGTTGGCTAAGAGCCGCTCTGCTCGATGTAGCAGCGATCGCTTCTGCTCGGGTCAGAAAGAGTTCACATCTGCAGGGCGATTTATCCAGGTTTTACTTCTAAATTAAAAAAATAAAATAATTAATGTTTAATAATGCAAGAAAAAAAACAGTTTTATGAATTCAATGTCAGAAAAAAGGTGGATTCTTTTCTTTTTTAACTTGTCTTGTTGTGTGTTAGACGAACAAGAGGAGTTATGGATCAGATCAGTTATAGATCTATAACTATAGATCAGTTATAGCTCTATAACTATAGATCAGTTATAGAGCTATAACTATAGATCAGGTATAGATCTATAACTATAGATCAGTTATAGATCTATAACTATAGATCAGTTATAGAACTATAACTATAGATCAGTTATAAAACTATAACTATAGATAAGTTATAGATCTATAACTATAGATCAGTTATAGATCTATAACTATAGATCAGTCATATAACTATAGATCAGTCATATATCTTTAGATCAGTCATAGAGCTATAACTATAGATCAGTCATAGATCTATAACTATAGATCAGTTATAGATCTATAACTATAGATCAGTTATAGAGCTATAACTATAGATCAGTCATAGATCTATATCTATAGATCAGTCATAGATCTATAACTATAAATCAGTTTTAGATCTAAAACTATAAATCAGTTTTAGATCTAAAACTATAGATCAGTCATAGAGCTATAACTATAGATCAGTTATAGATCTATATCTATAGATCAGTCATAGATCTATAACTATAGATCAGTCATAGATCTATAACTATAGATCAGTCATATATCTATAGATCAGTCATAGATCTATATCTATATATCAGTTAAATAAAATAATTAATGTTTAATAATGCAAAAAAAAAAACAGTTTTATGAATTCAATGTCAGAAAAAAGGTGGATTCTTTTCTTTTTTAACTTGTCTTGTTGTGTGTTAGACGAACAAGAGGAGTTATGGATCAGATCAGTTATAGATCTATAACTATAGATCAGTTATAGATCTCTATCTATAGATCAGTCATAGATCTACATCTATAGATCAGTCATAGATCTATAACTATAGATCAGTCACAGATCTATAACTATAGATCAGTTATAGATCTATAACTATAGATCAGTCATAGATCTGTATCTATAGATCAGTTATAGATCTATAACTATAGATCAGTTATAGAACTAAAACTATAGATAGTTATAGATTCTAACTATAGATCAGTTATAGATTATAGTATCTATAGATAGGGTCTAATAGATCTATAACTTATAGATCAGTTAATAAAGATCTATAACTATAGATCAGTTATAGATCTATAACTATAGATCAGTTATAGATCTATAACTATAGATTAGTTATATGAGGCTTATATAGATCAGGATCTATAGATCTTATAAACTATATCAGTTATAGATTATAATATAGATCAGTTATAGATCTATAACTATAGATCGTTATTATAAACTATAAATCACTTTTATAGATAAGTTTTTATTAGAAATATTTTTTTATATAGATCAGTTATAGATTATAACTATAGATCAGTCTATATATAGATCAGTCATAATTATATATGATCAGTCATAGGAGTATAATATAGATAGATCATAGATCTATAATATAAGATCAGTTATAGATCTATAACTATAGATAGTTAGAGGTTTTTTAGATAATAAAACTATAGATCAGTCATAGAGCTATAACTATAGATCAGTTGATAGATCTATATCTTATAGATCAGTCATATGATCTATATAACTTATAGATTCAGTCAGTCAGAATCTATATAACAATATATGATCAGTCATAGATCGTATAATCAGTCATAGATTCATAGATTATCTATATAGATCAGTTATAGATCATTAACTATAGATTAGATCCCATAGAACATAGATCACTATAGTATAGATCTATAACTATAGATCAGGTATAGATCTATAACTATAGATCAGTCATAGATCTATAACTATAGATCAGTTATAGATCTATATCTATAGATCAGTTATAGATCTATAACTATAGAACAGTCACAGATCTATAACTATAGATCAGTCACAGATCTATAACTATAGATCAGTCATAGAGCTATAACTATAGATCAATCAGATCTATAACTATAGATCAGTTATAGATCTATAACTATAGATCAGTCATAGATCTATAACTATAGAACAGGTATAGATCTATAACTATAGATCAGTCATAGATCTATAGATCAGTCATAGATCGATAACTATAGATCAGTTATAGATCTATAACTATAGATCAGTTATAGATCTATATCTATAGATCAGTCATAGATCTATAACTATAGATCAGTCATATATCTATAGATCAGTCAAAGATCTATATCTATAGATCAGTTATAGATCTATAACTATAGATCAGTCATAGATCTATAACTATAGATCAGTCACAGATCTATAACTATAGATCAGGTATAGATCTATAACTATAGATCAGTCATAGATCTATAACTATAGATCAGTCATAGATCTATAACTATAGATCAGTCATAGATCTATAACTATAGATCAGTTATAGATCTATATCTATAGATCAGTTATAGATCTATAACTATAGATCAGTCACAGATCTATAACTATAGATCAGTCATAGAGCTATAACTATAGATCAGTCATAGATCTATAACTATAGATCAGTCATAGATCTATCACTATAGATCAGTTATAGATCTATCACTATAGATCAGTTATAGATCTTCTGATACACAAGGTGTATATTTGTATAAACCCCTTTTGTAATTTAAGATAGATTATTTATATTTGTACCCAAGCAACAAGTTAATTGAGGATTATCATCATTATCACTGCAGTGTGAACGTTTCAGTTTTCACACTTCCTGATCTTTTTAGTACATTTTTTGCCAAATTAAAGAATCAATCATTCTTTCTGCACTTTAATCTTGTTATCAAACGTTCATCTCGTTCAGGACATTTCCGTTTGTATTTTTGGTATTTATTAACCTTATAGTTTTTGAAATATTAAGCAAAAATGTGCTCCAAAGAAAATGAATGACAAAGTCTTCAAATTTCAACATTTTAAGTAGATTAGCAACAAACATTAAATATGTTCATGGGATGTTTTCATCTTTTACAGTCAATTATTTTAGCAACATGCTAACACTTTTGAGTAATTTAGTTTACTGAGGAATTTAAGGCTATTTTGAAGTTTAGCTAATATTTAAGCAACACACTTAATATTTTTACAAAAATAGCATCTATTAAGGATTTTCAGCAATTTTACGACAATTTTTTCATAAATTTAGGACAACTTCAGTGCTCTTTCAGAGTTCTTTAATTCAAATTTCCTGTCTTTCAGCAATTTTATCCTTTTGCAAAAAGCTTTTGCATTTTCAGCAAATCCCTTCAGCATCTTTAGCAGCGACTTTCAACAAAAAGCATTAGAGTTATTGCAGCTAATGCAACTTTTCTAGTGACTGATAAATGTTAGTCTAAAGGGGCGGGGCCTGTCCACACATACTCAAAGGTTACAAACGTACCATTTGACTCCAAAAATCATCAAATACAACCATGTCAACATGTACACAACACAGCGACAGTTCACACAAACACATATAAAGCACTTTTTTCAGTCTCAAGGTGAGCCAACACCTGTGCTCAGGTGAGTGTTTATGTTCTGCTGAGGCCAAACCCACGCCAAGACCCCGCTGACCCCCCGACACCCTCACGGTATAGATTATAGAGTGACGCCACCCTGACCAGCAGTACCGGCACAGGGTCTCCAAGGCCAGAGAGCAGGGAGGCACAGAGTGTGTAAGCTCCAGCTCAGCCAGAAGGGTGGCACCCCTGCCGTGCCAGGGGGCCCAACCAGGCTCACCCACAGCTGGAATATTGGAGGGACCAGAACCCCCCCACCACAGGGACACGGATCAAACATATTTCTTCCTCAGAGATCCTCTCATCAGACTAAAACATGATAACTCTCCATGTTACACGACATTTTCTCATGTATGCAGTATTACTACACGTCTGATGGGATTGTTCCGGCGTCCGTGGCCCAGCTAGAAACAAACTTTAGTTATAAAAATGTCCTTCATCACTGAATGAGTTGTGATTCTTCACCGCAGTCTGTGTGTATCTAGTGTATGAAAAGCTTCTCTTCAGAATTACAGTTTAATCCTGTTGACGTAGGAGATTTCTTTATTCTGCCCTCAAAACGGGCTTTAAAATAATTTAAAAAGTGTCAATATTTGTGACAAAGAATTATGTCATCCTCATTTCATTAAACAGTAGATCCAGGACTCCTTGCTCCCGTAACAAAGGAGAGAAATGTCCGGAGCGATGGTCGGAGTCAGAGTTCAGTGGAGCAGAACGCCAGAACCGCCGAATCCATCAAGCGTGCCTTTTTTTGTTCCATTTCCTTTGTGTCTGCTTGAATGCAGCTTCAATTTTTCTCCCAATCTCTCCCTTTATTTTCCTTTAAACTGTAATTTTGGCTTTCTCATACGTACAAAGGTGTTTATGTGCTTTGTAAGTGGGTTGGTAGGGAGACCAGGTGTCACCGTGGAAACCGGGCCGAGCAGATGCACCTTCACGAGATTTCAAGATTGCAGGCAGACGTTGTGTAAATCTGCGTTTGCTTTGTTGTCCCTCTGATGAAAACATCTTCTTACTGTTGCTTTACTACAAACCAGGCGCTTTTTTGCATGAAAACTGAAAAAAAAAGTATTTGATGAATGTCTCAAATTAAAATTACAGTATTATTAATATTTTGCCATAAAAAACTAAACGTTATAACATATTAATAGTTCTGTTCTTACAGTGTAAATCCTGCAGGTTAAACAAAAGTTCTGACAGTTTTTGACCAGAAAAGAAGTGAAATGAAGGACAGGTGTCAGTCAGAGAATTTAGCTTTGCAGGTGAAGGATGTGAAAACAAAAAAAGAGCAGAAAGACGTCAGGAGGAACTCAAACAATGAAGTTTAGTCTTTTAGAAAACTGGCAAACAACAGAAGAGATTTAATATAAACGGATAAAATAAAATGTCCCTGTTTTTACTGTAATACATTTGTTTCAGTTCCTTTTGCAGCTCTGAATTAAACTTTGTGGTTCTGAGGACATTTGCTGGAAAGTTTACTGACATTTGTTCTAGGGAAAGTTGAAGTAAATAATAGTTAAAGTGCAGATCAATGTTTTATTATTGTGCATAAAGAAGCCAAGGAAAGGTTTCAGATTACAGATGAAATTCTTATATATGTAAAAAAAAGTTTTCCAACATTTAGTTTTTCAAAATAACAGAAAACAAAAAAACAATGTGTGTAAAAGTTTGGGCCCCTGCAGGAAACAGGAAGATGAGTGATTCTTTACATATTAGGCAGCAAATCAATAATATGCGCAGAAGTTCCATCATCAGAAGTTCCATCATCAGAAGTTCCATCATCAGAAGTTCCATCATCAGAAGTTCCATCATCAGAAGTTCCATCATCAGAAGTTTCCTCAGGTTTGACCTGAAGTCAGGTTTCGGGTTGCCAGGTCCAGAGGGTGCACAGGTGTGTCTCGGAGTTGTATACCCAGATGTAATGAGAATAGAACAAACTCTTATTGTGGTTTTGTCAGGTGATCATCAGGCTGTCTGTCTTTACGTCAAACTCCAGTTAGTAAGGTTTGAGGACTGAATACTTACTGATTTCTTGTGCTACAATCATGTGAAGCAGAGGGGTCAAAATCCAAAACACACCTGATGAACACAGGATGAACATTTATAAAGTACGATAAAACTACATTTTTAAAACCGTAGCTTTTCAACATATTTATGAACTAGATTCCAGCATTCACACTAGTATCATTTCAGGTAATGCCAGCGTTCACACTGGTATTACCTGCTGCTGTAAGCTAAATTTGGCTGCTGAAGATGCTGGAATTGATAGCTGAAAACTCTGAAGCTGATACCTGAAAACGCTAATGTTGATAGTGGAAAACACTGAAGTTAATAGCTGAAAAACGTTGAAAACGCTTCATAGCTGAAATCCCTTAAACTTTTAGCTGGATACGCTGTAGTTAATAGCTGAAAACGTTGAAGTTCGTAACTGAAAACGCTGAAGCTGATAGCTGAAATCACTGAAACTTTTAGCTGAAAATGCTGTAGTTGATAGCTAAAAACGTTGAGGTTGATAGCTGAACATGTTGAAGCTGATAACGCTGAGGTTAATAGCTGAAATCGCTGAAACATTTAGCTGAAAATGCTGAAACTTATAGCTGAAAATACTGAAGCAGATAGCTGAAATCACAGAAACTGTTAGCTGAAAACGTTGAAGTTTGTAGCTGAAAACGCTGAAGCTGATAGCTGAAATCACTGAAACTTTTAGCTGAAAATGCTGTAGTTGATAGCTAAAAACGTTGAGGTTGATAGCTGAACATGCTGAAGCTGATAACGCTGAAGTTAATAGCTGAAATCGCTGAAACATTTAGCTGAAAATGCTGAAACTGATAGCTGAAAATACTGAAGCAGATAGCTGAAATCACAGAAACTGTTAGCTGAAAATGCTGAAGTTGATAGTTAAAATCATTGGAGCAAATAGCTCAAAACGCTTAAGTTGATAGTGGAAAACGCTGAAGTTGGTAGCTGAAAAAGCTGAATTTAATAGCTGAAAACGTTGAAGTTCATAGCTGAAAATTCACTTGATAGCTGAAATCACTTAAACTTTTAGCTGGATACGCTGTAGTTAATAGCTGAAAACGTTGAAGTTCGTAGCTGAAAACGCTGAAGCTGATAGCTGAAATCACTGAAACTTTTAGCTGAAAATGCTGTAGTTGATAGCTAAAAACGTTGAGGTTGATAGCTGAACATGTTGAAGCTGATAACGCTGAAGTTAATAGCTGAAATCGCTGAAACATTTAGCTGAAAATGCTGAAACTGATAGCTGAAAATACTGAAGCAGATAGCTGAAATCACAGAAACTGTTAGCTGAAAATGCTGAAGTTGATAGTTAAAATCATTGGAGCAAATAGCTGAAAACGCTTAAGTTGATAGTGGAAAACGCTGAAGTTGGTAGCTGAAAAAGCTGAATTTAATAGCTGAAAACGTTGAAGTTCATAGCTGAAAATTCACTTGATAGCTGAAATCACTTAAACTTTTAGCTGGATACGCTGTAGTTAATAGCTGAAAACGTTGAAGTTCGTAGCTGAAAACGCTGAAGCTGATAGCTGAAATCACTGAAACTTTTAGCTGAAAATGCTGTAGTTGATAGCTAAAAACGTTGAGGTTGATAGCTGAACATGTTGAAGCTGATAACGCTGAAGTTAATAGCTGAAATCGCTGAAACATTTAGCTGAAAATGCTGAAACTGATAGCTGAAAATACTGAAGCAGATAGCTGAAATCACAGAAACTGTTAGCTGAAAATGCTGAAGTTGATAGTTAAAATCATTGGAGCAAATAGCTGAAAATGCTTAAGTTGATAACCAGGTAAAATATTAGCTAAATGCCAAATTAGCCTAAAAATCTATAAAAAGAAAAACGTAGGTAAGCCAAATCAGCTATTATGTAAATATTAACTAAATTCCAAAATAATCCAAAAAGCTAACAGAATGCTAATTTTTAAAACTTTAAAACTGTAACTTTTTCCCATAATTATGAATTATAAAAATGCAGGAATATTATTCCAGAATAAATCAACTTAAACATTAAATAACTTTCAATATTTCACTCTCCATAAAAATATATTTTGTCAAAATTAATCAAGTTAGAAATAAGATAACATCGGGTCATTAATAACAATAAAACAAAATGATCAGGAGGGCCGGATAGAATTACTTGGAGGGCCCCCGGGCCTTGACTTTGACACACATGATGCATGAATAGCAGCAGTAAAATCCTAACCAGCTGTTAAACATAAAGACAGACGTTACTTCTAACACTCCAGTCAGCAGAACCAACACCCATCAGGTGTTTTCAAACCGAAACAGAAAGTCGTTTTAATCGGGACGCTGCGTCTCCTTTTACCGTCTTCATTCACGCTCAGACAAAGGCGGTTCTGTCCGCCGAGCTGGAAACTCGGCGCTGCACTCATTTATGTGCAGAGAGGAAGTGAATGAAGAGGTGTCACAAAGAATACGTGCACGCCAAAAACCCTCCAGGTGCTGTAAGGAAACCCCAGAATGAATGGAAGTGGCTTTTCTTTCTTATCTTGTGTCTTAGGTTACAACCGTCCTCGCCAGAACAACCAGCAGCGCCGACGGCGAGCGCTCTTTACCTGTTCGACTGTTCTGACTGATCCACTTCACGACCACAAACACCTCATTAAACTGGCGGTTTCACGGCGAGGAGACGCAGTGTTTCTGCAGAACGGGTGAAATGTTTCAGCTCCTGTACGGTTATAATAAAAGGTTTACTTTGTCACGAATAATTAAACAAATTCATGGGTGAGACGTTGTTGACATTGAGAGTGTCCACAGAAGCTGAATGTGAACGCCACACATGGACTGAAACCAGGAGATCCGTCTCTGTTTCAGCTGATCAACCACAGAAACATCTGGTGTTAGAACATGAAGATAAACCAACGGAGGTTTGATGCTGCTTATTGCAGAAATCCATACTTTATTCATGAAGTCAGGATTGTTTAAAATGTTTCTTCTTCTTTCCACTCATGTCGACGTGTGGATCATTGACATATATAGAGATGGACAAACCAAAGCTGTGACATCACTGATAGAAAATGCTTAACCAGCGAAATTCTGTTGCTATTTTTCCGTGGTAAAGATTTTGCAGACAGTGATTGATCCGAGTCGTTCTGAATCACTGTTTCTATGGCAACCACTCTCACCCAATCAGGAGTGAGTTTGTTGGAAAGCCACACCCCTTCCACTGAAAACAGCTCAAGAACTTTGAAGGTCTGGAGCACCACGTGCTCTTATTGTGGCGTCCGATTGGTCAGTTTATAACTAGAATAACTCGTGATAAAGAAAACAAAAAATGAAAAAGAAAAATATTTTAAGCAATAACGTGTTGAAAAGAGTGAGAGCGATGATTCTGACAAACAGAATGAGTAATAGTTGTTTATTTCTCTGTAAAAGTCTCTGGGAGTTTTGGTTTTCTGGGAGCAGCAGGTACTTCCTGTTTGGAAGGCCAGGTGGGAGGAGATAATCTGTCCAGTTCTCTATATATAGTCTATGGTGTGAATTGAGGTTCGCTTCATGAAAGCAACAGATAAAGAGTGTCTGCAAATGAAAAACAGTCAAAACCTGTTTCGGTCATGCAGGTAGACCGCTCAGTGGCTAGCTCCGCCCCTTAGGACGTCCCCCTGTGTAAGATGCAGGTTCTGATTCTAATAGGTTTATCAGAACCGTAAACTGAGCTGCAGGGGAGCGTCTGCAGCTGGATGCAGACAGACATCAGAGAGGGGTCACAATGTGTTCACTAAAAGTTCAAACAAAAAATACATTATAGTCTATTCTGCAACATGGGCCAATCAGGGCTCTACATTTTAAACAGAAGGGCCGGACCAGGAGCTTTAATTTTATCCTAAGAGAAAAACATTGCATGGAATTTGGACGAAACATGCTAATTTAGACATTAGGACATAGACCTGGCTAAATTAGACATTTTTCCAGTTTTTTAGGTTGTTTTAGAGTGTAGCGACGGTGGCTCAGGTGGTAGAGCAGGTCGGCCAATGATTGAAGGATAGGCGGTTCGATTCCCGCTCCCGCCAGCCAAAATGTCGTTGTGTCCTTGGGCAAGACACTTAACCCTACTTGCCTCCAGTGTGGCTCCACTGGCGTGTGAATGTGTATGAATGTTCCGGTGATGGTCAGAGGGGCCGTAGGTGCGAACTGGCAGCCACGCCTCTGTCAGCCTGCCCCAGGGCAGCTGTGGCTACAGTAGTAGCTTATCATCACTAAGTATGAATGAGGTGTGAATGAATAATGGATATGCACTGTAAGCGCTTTGAGTGCCTTGAAAAGCGCAGAAAAATCTAATCCATTATTATTATTATTAGCTAATGTTTCAGCTACATGCTAGCTGTTTTGGCTAATTTAATTTTTTCTTTTAGTTTTTTTTTTAACTAACTAATTTGGCTCTTCGCTAATATTTTAGCTAGCTATCAGCCTTAGTGTTTTTAGTAATCAACTTAAGCATCATCATCTATTAATATATCGCAGGTAAATGCTATCTAGTTTTTAAAAATATTTAAAATGTACGACTTTCTGGAAAATCATAAATCTTTATGTCAGACTTTTTCTGTTAGCCTAACCGACCCCCGACCACCATCAGAGAGGAAAACAGTTATGTAGCCCTCATCACAACACATTGGTACGTTCCATTTTCCTGACTCCCCTTAAGTCCCACACAGGTACTCCTTCAGAACCTGTATGGGTCAACGCCCCCCCCTTTACAGGATCATGTGACTAAAGCTTAAACAAAACAAAACAAAGTTATAATTATCATTTATTTAAAGAAACAAATTGATGTTTTGTTGAGAGAAACTCCAAACTCTTTTGTCCAAAGACTCCTTCCTGAGCGTGAACTTGTGAAAATGTCTGTATTAAATGAATTTGGATCCGTTTGCAGATAAGATGGAGGCTTCAAACCGCCCTTTGTCTCCGCCTCAGTGTGACTGACCGCAGTTCCTTCCCCCCCTCGTCTGCGGATCGCACAAACCATCACAAGCTGTAATCACAAGACGCGGAACAATCCCCCCGTCTGTGGACGCGGGGATGTGTGAGTCCGCTTTATGCAGACGACACACTCGTCTTTCTACACGTTTGATGGCACAAACAACTCACACAAACGTCCCAGTTTTCTCTTTCATGTCAAAGGGCCGCTTTATTAGTTTCCTAATTTAGGGGAGTCCTGATCTGGGTCAACTGTTCCAGGACGCAGTTTGATCTATTATTTACAGCTTCTGGCACAAATCGCATCGGGTCACACTAATTAGGGTTTGTTTACCATTACCTTGTGTTATATAACAAGAAATCCTACACACCTACAAGATAAATAATGCTCATTTCCATTGACGCCAACGACAAAAGCTGCTGTTACTGAGCTAAGACCGTTTTTGGATTCGGCACAAAAGCTTTCCGGAGATATTTCGGTTGATGACTTTATTCTTTCAGTTATAAATAGCCACACACTAGGATGTAATTGCACCTCTTCACAGATTTCTTTTGCATCCAGAGGAACTGAACTGCTGTCTTTTCTTTTCTGTAATGATGTTTTTCTCAGGTTTCATTAATAAATTATTTTTTTTTCTCAAGTCGACCGAAAGAGTCCGGCGAGAAAATTAAGTGAGTGTTCCTCTGACCTCATTTCCCATCCCTCTCCACTGAAAACGTCCAGGAAGATAATTAAAGCTCCTGCTGAGACACAAGAATATTACGGAGAGCTTATTAAGAAGGAATAAATAACCTAAGCCTTAATTTTTTTCCTGGATCCGTTGATATAATTTAGCAATATTCTGTAACTTTTATTTTTCTGAATTTACCTGAGGACTTCCAAAGGGATTAATAAAGTATTTTCTATTATATTCTATTCTATTCTACTTCCAAAATGACGGCGTCCTTGATGCACTCAGATGCATTAGTGATCGTCACTGTTCTCTCGTTAGTTACACTGAAAAGAATGTCATCTTTTATTTAACGGTAAGTAAGAGGAGAGGAACCATCGATAAATATTTGACCGTAAGGGAAGTTCACGTCTTTCTGCTCCAGGAAACATAAAAAATGTCTAAACTGACGTTTATCCGTCCAGATTTCATATTTTTTCTGTGTTTGTTGTTCAGTTGAAGTTACATTCCTAAATAGAAAGGTTGCATTACCTGCAAACATACTCACTGGAGATGCTGAAGAAATTGGTTTTAATTGCTGATTGTCAAGAACGAGCTGAACGTTTTGATACCAAACTTGCATAATTTGAAGAAAGCGCACGAAGAATTTGAAGAATCTGGTGAAAAAAAAATCACAGTGTTGCTCAAATATTAGCTTAACCCCAAATTAGCCCAAAAAACCTCAGTATATGCCGACTTAGCCATAAAAGCTAACACGTTGCTAAAATCCTAGCTTAATTCAGAATTAATAAAAAAACAAAAAAACAAAAACAAGGCTGGGTATCAGTTATAATTTACAGAATTGATTTGATTCAGATTATTATTTTATTCAATTCAATTTTAAGTTTACACATTTATACACATTTGTTTACAAATACATTAAAAAATCTGTAATTTGAAAATATTTATATTAATCTGATACAATTAAAAGATTGTAAAATGTATTAAATTATAATGAGATTGTTAATATCATCCAATGTTATATGGATTCTTCAAAGGAGAAGTTCTAATAAAAATGTTCAGATCATTAACGCTGTAAACATTGTTCTGCTTCTCCTGGAGAACGTTTCAGTTTGGCCACTAGGTGGCGATCGTGCTATAAAAGTGCACCTAACTCAAAAAGAAGAGACAATAGTATGAGGAATAAACTATTTTTTTAGACCACAAACAGTTACTTTAAAAAAATATTTCCCTAAAAGACTTTGAGAAATTAATCCCTGTGAATAAATGATGATGTTCATTTAGTCAGAAATGTATAGTTTTTTTTTTTGGTCGTTAGCATTAGCCGTCCTATGGGAAAATCTTTGAATGTTAGCATCAAGCTATCAGACTTTCTGTGCTAAATCAATTTATATCATTTATGAATCAATAATTGATCTATTAAGTTTAATTTGATTCAAAAAAACCTTATTAGATGCTAAATTATTCAAAAATGTTAGCATGTTACTAAAGTTTTAGCTTAACCCCAAATGAGCCCAAAAAAATCTTAGTATATGGTGACTTAGCCACACAAGCTAACACGTTGCTAAGAGGATAACTGTGAATCAGCCCAAAAAACCTCAGAAGGTCTCAAATTAGTCAAAAAGCTAACATGTTGCTAAAGTATTAGCTAAACTCAAAATCAGCTCAAAAGTAGCATTAATGTTCTTAACATGCTGTGTTTAAATACCAACATTGTATAGAATTTAAATTAAGCAATACATTAAAAAAAAAAAAATTTGAACCTTGAAATTAAAAAAAAAACTTTTTTTTTTTTAAAGAATTCAATGAAAAAAAAACAACGTTTTTTTTTCATTGAATTCTTTCAAGTCAAACTTCTGGTCCATTGAAATGATGAGTCTGGAAATTAATAACTCTGAAATATTTAAGATAAAAAATAATATTGTTCTTTGAAAGTCAAGAAAGTATAAAAAAATTCAGAGAGAGAATTCAGTGGTTAAAAGACTCCGTATTCAATTACATTTTATTTATATATAGCCCAATATCCAAAAACAATTGTCTCATTAGGCTTCATATTGGTAATTACAGAAGCAGAAACCCGGTCATAAAAGGTTCACCTCAGATGATTGACCACTCAATGGTAAGGCCTGTCCTTCACGCAAAACCGTATTAATATTCAGGCGCAGCTCTTTGCTTTTTAAATTATTTTTAGAAGATTCTCCTCTGAAGAGAAAACACTCCAATTTGTGTCCATAATTCTTGACTTTTAACTCGTACATATTCAGCATAAGTACAAAAAAAGTATAGCCTAAAACACTGAAAAAAGTCTGAATTAGCCAAACCAGCTAGCATGTAGCTGAAATATTAGCTAAGCAGCAGATGCACATTCAGACGGCAGCTCTTAGATTGTGAGGGGGGTCTATTTGTTTTAATGAACTCTGCCGGTACACGACTCATACAAGCGCGCCAACAATCACTCGGACGCCATTGAATTCTTCAAAACTCTTGGTTTAGCTGAAAGCTTTTATTTTATTTTATTTTATTTTATTTTATTTTATTTTCATTTATGCCTCAGGAAATTCCACTTATGGTTGATAATTTGCATATTTGCACTACATCCAAATATGCTCATAAATCACAACTTGTTACCGGCTGTCATCCCTTATCATCTCACTGATCTGGTTCTAGCTTCTCTTCCGGGTACAGTAGAAGACAACGACTAATTAGTGAAGTTGCATTACCTGTGATAACTCTAGTGTGAATGCTTTTTGCTGAAAGTAGTCGCTGAAGATGCTGAAGCTTTCTGCTGAAAATGATCATGCAATTCACTTTATTTGCTGAGGGGATTTGCAAAATGTTCAATTTGCTCAAAGACTGGAAATCTTGTTAAAAAAAACATTGAAGAAGTGCTGAAGTTAACCTAAATTTCTGAAAAAGTTGTAGTAAAATTGCTTAAAAATCCCTAAAACAAACCAATTTTGAGCTAAACTCCAAAACAGCCTAAAGCTCCTCAGTAAACAAAATTAATCAAAAATGCTAGCCTGTTGCTAAAATAAAAGCTAAACTTTAAATTTAATCTATAAAAACCTCGGTAGAAAACAAATTAGCTCAAAACGTTAGCATCTTGCTATAATTTTAGCTAAACTCCAAAATAGCCAAAAAAATGTTAGTAAATGCCAAAATAGTCTAAAAAGCATAATAGCAGAAAGACAATTTTTACAACTTTAAAACTGTAACTTTTAACATAATTCTGAATAATAAAAAAGCAGGAATATTAATCCAGAATAAATCAATTTAGACCTTAAATAACTTTCAATATTGTATTCTCCATAAAAATATATGTTTTCAAAATTATGCAAGTTAGAAATGAGCGTAAGATAACATTAATAACAATAAAATAAAATGATCTGGAGGGCCGGATAGAACCACCCGGAGGGCCGGATCCGGCCCCCGGGCCTTGACTTTGACTCCTTGTGTATATGGCCTGACAGACAGTCAACAACCTCGTAAACAAATCCATGTGGAAACCTTTTCTAGAAGTCGTGGATTATAAACCAGGTGTTCTTCAGCCTTTTTTTTTACAAATGTGTCATAAAAAACAAAAAAAGTATTCATTCAACTTTTAGGTAAAGCCTCATTTATCAAACCTACATGAGGATTCCCATGGTACTGGGATCCGGTGTTCAGTTTAAGCGGTTAGAGAGAAATATCGTCTCAAAAGGAACAAAACCTCCTCATCCCACAGCTTCCTCTCCACCAGCGGTTACATAATCCCTGCTGCAGTAATTGTTTGTTCCAACCATTAATCTGGCTTAGAGGGAATATTAATACCCGACTTCCCAAACACACACGAATGGAATTATAATGCTTTCATTATAATCACTGCGCTCCATGAGATCTGTTTGATGTGGACAGCAGTAGAGCTTCATCTGTTACGCAAGGAGCGTTCTGACGTCTCACCACCAGGGGTCGTAGTTTCACCGCTGAGGCTGAAACCTGCACAAAAACAGATCCATGATGAGAGGACTCTTTCTTTTCTTATCCACCTCGATCAGCTGATCAATCCCAGAGAAGCAGCATTGAGTCAAATATCTTCAATCTGATCATTTGAATTGATCTTTTGAGAGTGGGGACCCACACACCTGATGGTGTAGAAAGGATTCAGAGGAAGGAGCCTCTTCTGTTTGTTTAGAAAACTGGAATGATCTTTTAAAAATCTTCAGTTCCTTTGAAAGGTTCGGGGTGTGTCGGCGGCACACCGGCGGGTTACGCTTGGGTAAATAGGTTAGAGACACATGGCGTATCGTTCTGATTCATCAGGGATAAGGAAATCCACAACAGCACGGCAGACTGTACATAACCCATCATCTTAATTTACCTTTAAGAGCTGACAGACAGAGGAAATGTGGGGCACAAAGTGCAGCCCTCCTCTCTCCACCTTTAGACGGTTACTGAGTAGATGAAGCTGGATTTGAGTCCAATTGTTTCCTACTTTGGGTTTTCATTCATGTTTTTAAATAGTTTTAATCCATGTTTGAATCCTGACAGATGTAAGAGGAAAGAGAATTAATCGTGTTTACGTCTAAAAACTGTCCAGAGGATGGTAGAGAGGCGGAGCTGGTCGTCGTGGAAACGGGGATGAGAGTTCTCCCTCCTCAAGCCCAAACTGGTGACGCAACAGCATCACCTCATGACGAGGAGTCCGGTTCTGTGCTGCGTCAACCCTCCTCTGGGCCTGCAGTCTGTCTGCTGACAGACGTTTGCAGAAACTTCAACCTGATCGCCCGCTCCACACCCGGTTCACTCTGGAGACCAGGTGGAGCTCCTTTAGCTCGCCTTCCTCCTGCCAGTCTGCAGTTTCGGACTCATCTCTTACACAGTTTCTTGATCAAAATGAGGATTGAAGAACAGAATGTTTACATGACATGATCAGGATTAAAAACCTTAACGTGGTTGTTAATCCGACCCTCCATACAGCACAGAAACAGACTCTCATGGTTCTCCAGACACCAACTAGCAGCATCTCACCTCACAGTGACGAGCTGCTGGTTCCAAGCCCAGGATCTTAAAAGGATCCCGCCTTCATCCAGCAGTAGCTGGGGATAGGCTCCAGCAACCCAGTAAGCCCAAACGTCAGGACGGATTGATTCAATTCAATTTAATTGATGTAGCCCAATATTACAGCACTGTTGTCTCAACAAGCCGCACATCGTAAAAAAATCAGTCATAAAACTAAACTAACTAACTGCCCTTAAGGAGGTGTCCAGATCCAGGCCTCGAGGGCCAGCCATCTGCTAATACCTGGATCAGGTGTGTTTGGCCAATAAAGAATTAAATGGCAGGTTGGTTTTCAAACATGTGGGGCACAGATTTGCACCAGAGTATCTGTGGCGTTTATTGATGGTTTGGTTTGAAGTCCCTCTTAGTGAAAGCTGATGTTTTACTGAAGCCATGTTGACTTTACAGCCATGTTTTTGTTTCCTTCATCAAATATTCTGCTACTTTAAATTTTCCAAATAGTTGTTGACAGATTTCTGCCTTCAGGCTCCGGACATCTGTCCTCATAAAGCAAACGATCAGCTGATTGGTGGTGTCACCTGTTCTGCCTGTTTCAGTTCTTACATTTCTCCACCTGTTGGATTCAAACTCTCCACTGATCCGTTTCTGGATTTTGCGTCTCATTTTTTAGGCTTCTCTGTCAGAACAGAATTCTCTGAGTGTAGAGTAATTACTGTAAATTCCTTTCCTCATTTAGGTTGTAGTTGGGGAAGGCTGGACCTCAGTGGGATCAGAACCAGTCCAATGTGTGCGGCGTGTGCTGGAATATCAGGAGCATGTGTTGCATGTCCAAATGTGTTGTTGTTGGTGTTAGCGCATCCAGCAGGCGGATGATTCATCCGCGACACGCCGCGGGGTTGGGGGGGGGCTGCAGGCCAGTCGTCATGGAAGCAGCAGATGCACATTCAGACAGCAGCTTGGTGTTCTTAGATTGTGAGGGGGGGTCTGTTTGTTTTAATGAACTCTGCTGGTACACGGCTCATTCAATAATCACTCGGACGCCATGGATTTCTTCAAAGCTCTTGGTTTTGCTGGAAGCTTTTATTTTATTTTATTTTATTTTATTTTATTTTTATTTTATTTTATTTTATTTTATTTTATTTTATTTCATTTTCATTTATGCCTCAAGAAATTCCACTTATGGTTGATGATTTGCATATTTGCACTACATCCAAATCTGCTCATAAATCACAACTTGTGACCGGCTGTCATCCCTTATCATCTCACTGATCTGGTTCTAGCTTCTCTTCCGGGTACAGTAGAAGACAACGAATAATTAGAAAAGTTGCATTACCTGTGATAACTCTACTGTGAATGCTTTTTGCTAAAAGTAGTCGCTGAAGATGCTGAAGCTTTTTCCTGAAAATGATCATGCAATTCACTTTAATTGCTGAAGGGATTTGCAAAATGTTCAGTTTACTAAAAGACTGGAAATCTTGTTAAAAAACAGTGAAGAAGCGCTGAAGTTAACCTAAATTTCTGAAAAAGTTGTTGTAAAATCGCTTAAAAATCCCTAAAACATACCAATTTTGCAAATTTATTTAGTGTGTTGCTTAAATATGAGCTAAACTCCAAAATAGCCTAAAGCTCCTCAGTAAACAAAATTAATCAAAAATGCTAGCCTGTTGCTAAAATAGAACCTAAACTTTAAATTTAGTCTATAAAAACCACAGTAGCAAACAAATTAGCCCAAAATGTTAGCATCTTGCTATTTTTTTTAACTAAACTCCAAATTAGCATAAAATCCTCAGGGGATGCCAAATTAGCCAAAAAAAGTTAGCACATTACCTAAACACTAGTCAAACTCCAAAATAGCCGAAAATTCCTCAGTAAACTAAATCAGTCAAAAATGTTAGCCTGTTGCTAAAATAGAAGCTAAACTCTAAATTAGCCTAAAAAACCTGAGTAGATAACAAATTATTAGCTAAAGTCCAAACGTGCCTAAGATTTCTCAGTAAACTAAATTAGTCAAAATGTTAGCATGTTGCTAAAATATTAGCTAGACTCCAAATTAGTACAAAAAAACCTCAGTAAATGCAAAATTAGCCAAAAAAATCTAACATATTGCTTAAATACTGGCTAAAATCCAAATGAGACTAAATCTCTCAGTAAAGTAAATCAGTAAAAAAAAGTTAACGTGTTGCTAAATATTAGCTAAACTCCAAATTAGTATAAAAAACCTCAAAATTGGCCTAAAATTTCTAACTAAACAAATTTATCAAAAACGTTAGCATGTTGCTTAAATACTAGCTAAACTCCAACCAAATTAGCATCAAAGCTCAGTAATAACAAATTTCTCCAAATGTTAGCTGTTGCTAAAATTAGAGCTAAACTCTACATAAGCCTAAAAAAACCTCAGTAGATTAACCAAATTAGCCAAACCTGTAAGAAATCTTTGCTAATACTAGCTAAAGTCCAAAAGTAACCTAAGATTTCTCACGTAAACTAAATTAGTCAAAATGTTTAGCATGTTGCTAAAATATTACTAAACTCCAAATTAGTACAAAAAGCCTCAGTAAATTGCAAAATTAGCCAAAAAATCTAACATATTGCTTAATACTGGCTAAACAAATTAGACTAAATCTCTCAGTAAAGTAAATCAGTAAAAAACAGTTAACAGTGTTGGCTAAATATTTAGCTAAATCAAATTTGGTATAAAAAACCTCAAATGGGCCTAAAAATTTGCTTAACTAACCAAATTTGTCAAACGTTAGCATGTTGCTTAAAATACTAAGCTAAACACCAAATTAGCATCAAAAGCCTCAGTAATAACAAATTTCTCTAAAATGTTAGCCTGTTGCTAAAATAGAAGCTAAACTCTAAATTAGCCTAAAAAACCTCAGTAGATAACAAATTAGCCAAACCTGTAAGAATCTTGCTTAAATACTAGCTAAAGTCCAAAAGTACCTAAGATTTCTCAGTAAACTAAATTAGTCAAAATGTTAGCATGTTGCTAAAATATTAGCTTAAACTCCAAATTAGTACAAAAAACCTCAGTAAATGCAAAATTAGCCAAAAAATCTAACATATTGCTTAAATACTGGCTAAAATCCAAATTAGACTAAATCTCTCAGTAAAGTAAATCAGTAAAAAAAAGTTAACGTGTTGCTAAATATTAGCTAAACTCCAAATTGGTATAAAAAACCTCAAAATTGGCCTAAAATTTCTAACTAAACCAAATTTGTCAAAAACGTTAGCATGTTGCTTAAATACTAGCTAAACTCCAAATTAGCATCAAAAGCCTCAGTAATAACAAATTTCTCCAAAATGTTAGCCTGTTGCTAAAATAGAAGCTAAACTCTAAATTAGCCTAAAAAACCTCAGTAGATAACAAATTAGCCAAACCTGTAAGAATCTTGCTTAAATACTAGCTAAAGTCCAAAAGTACCTAAGATTTCTCAGTAAACTAAATTAGTCAAAATGTTAGCATGTTGCTAAAATATTAGCTAAACTCCAAATTAGTACAAAAAAGCCTCAGTAAATGCAAAATTAGCCAAAAAATCTAACATATTGCTTAAATACTGGCTAAAATCCAAATTAGACTAAATCTCTCAGTAAAGTAAATCAGTAAAAAAAGTTAACGTGTTGCTAAAATATTAGCTAAACTCCAAATTAGTATAAAAAACCTCAAAATTGGCCTAAAATTTCTAACTAAACCAAATTTGTCAAAAACGTTAGCATGTTGCTTAAATACTAGCTAAACTCCAAATTAGCATCAAAAGCCTCAGTAATAACAAATTTCTCCAAAATGTTAGCCTGTTGCTAAAATAGAAGCTAAACTCTAAATTAGCCTAAAAAACCTCAGTAGATAACAAATTAGCCAAACCTGTAAGAATCTTGCTTAAATACTAGCTAAAGTCCAAAAGTGCCGAAGATTTCTCAGTAAACTAAATTAGTCAAAATGTTAGCATGTTGCTAAAATATTAGCTAAACTCCAAATTAGTACAAAAAACCTCAGTAAATGCAAAATTAGCCAAAAAAATCCAAAATTTTGCTTAAATACTGGCTAAATCCAAATTAGACTAAAATCTCTCAGTAAGTAATCAGTAAAAAAAAGTTAACGTGTTGCTAAAAAATATAAGCTAAACTCCAAAATTAGTATTAAAAAAACCTCAAAAATTGCCTAAAATTTCTAACTAAAACCAAATTTTTGTCAAAAAACGTTAGCATGTTGCTTAATACTAGCTAAACTCCAAATTAGCATCAAAAGCCTCAGTAATAACAAATTTCTCCAAAATGTTAGCCTGTTGCTAAAATAGAAGCTAAACTCTAAATTAGCCTAAAAAAACCTCAGTAGATAACAAATTAGCCAAACCTGTAAGAATCTTGCTTAAATACTAGCTTAAAGTCCAAAAGTGCCTAAGATTTCTCAGTAAACTAAAATTAGTCAAAAATGTTAGCATGTTGCTAAAATATTAGCTAAACTCCAAATTAGTTACAAAAAAGCCTCAGTAAAATGCAAAATTAGCCGAAAAATCTAACATATTGCTTAAATACTGGCTAAAATCCAAATTAGACTAAATCTCCAGTAAAGTAAATCAGTAAAAAAAAGTAACGTGTTGCTAAATTTAGCTAAAACTCCAAATTAGTATTAAAAAAGACCTCAAAATTGCGCTAAAATTTCTAACTAAACCCAAATTTGTCAAAAACGTTAGCATGTTGCTTAAATACTAAGCTAAACTCCAAATTAGGCATCAAAACCTCAGTAATAACAAATTTCTCCAAAATGTTAGCTGTTGCTAAAAATAGAAGGGCTAAACTCTAAAATTAGCCTAAAAAACCTCAGTAGATAACAAATTAGCCAAACCTGTAAAGAATTCTTGCTTCAAATACTAGCCTAAAGTCAAAAGTACCTAAGATTTCTCAGTAAACTAAATTAGTCAAAATGTTAGCATGTTGCTAAAATATTAGCTAGAACCAAATTAGTACAAAAAACCTCAGTAAATGCAAAATTAGCCAAAAAATCTAACATATTGCTTAAATACTGGCTAAAATCCAAATGAGACTAAATCTCTCAGTAAAGTAAATCAGTAAAAAAAAGTTAACGTGTTGCTAAAATATTAGCTAAACTCCAAATTAGTATAAAAAACCTCAAAATTGGCCTAAAATTTCTAACTAAACCAAATTTGTCTAAAACGTTAGCATGTTGCTTAAATACTAGCTAATCCAAATTAGCATCAAAGCCTCAGTAATAACACATTTCTCCAAAATGTTAGCCTGTTGCTTAAAATACTGGCTAAACTCTAAATTAGCCTAAAAAACCTCAGTAGATAACAAATTAGCCAAACCTGTAAGAATCTTGCTTAAATACTAGCTAAAGTCCAAAAGTACCTAAGATTTCTCAGTAAACTAAATTAGTCAAAATGTTAGCATGTTGCTAAAATATTAGCTTAACTCCAAATTAGTACAAAAAACCTCAGTAAATGCAAAATTAGCCAAAAAAATCCAACATGTTGCTTAAATACTGGCTAAAATCCAAATGAGACTAAATCTCTCAGTAAAGTAAATCAGTAAAAGTTAACATGTTGCTAAAATATAGCTAAACTCAAATTAGTATAAAGAAACCTCAAAATTGGCCCTAAAATTTCTAACAAAACCAAATTTGTCAAAAACGTTAGCATGTTGCTTAAATACTAGCTAAACTCCAAATTAGCACAAAAAGCCTCAGTAATAACAAATTTCTCCAAAATGTTAGCCTTTGCTAAAAAAAGAGCTAAACTCTAAATTAGCCTAAAAAAACTCAGTAGATAACAAATTAGCCAAACCTGTAAGAATCTTGCTTAAATACTAGCTAAAGTCCAAAAGTGCCTAAGATTCTCAGTAAACTAAATTAGTCAAAATGTTAGCATGTTGCTAAAATATTAGCTAAACTCCAAATTAGTAAAAAAGCCTCAGTAAATGCAAAATTAGCCAAAAATCTAACATATTGCTTAAATACTGGCTAAAAATCCAAATTAACTAAATCTCTCAGTAAAGTAAATCAGTAAAAATAGTTAACATGTTTAAAATATTAGCTAAACTCCAAATTAGTATAAGAACCTCAAAATTGGCCTAAAATTTCTAACAAAACCAAATTTGTCAAAAACGTTAGCATGTTGCTTAAATACTAGCTAAACTCCAAATTAGCATCAAAAGCCTCAGTAATAACAAATTTCTCCAAAATGTTAGCCTGTTGCTAAAATAGAAGCTAAACTCAAATTAGCCTAAAAACCTCAAGTAGATAACAAATTAGCCAAACCTGTAAGAATCTTGCTTAAATACTAGCTAAAGTCCAAAAGTGCCTAAGATTTCTCAGTAAACTAAATAGTCAAAATGTTAGCATGTTGCTAAAATAATTAGCTAAACTCCAAATTAGTACAAAAAGCCTCAGTAAATGCAAAATTAGCCAAAAATCCAACATATGCTTAAATACTGAGCTAAAATCCAAAATGAGACTAAATCTCTCAGTAGTAAATCAGTAAAAAAGTTAACGTGTTGCTAAATATTAGCTAAACTCCAAATTAGTATAAAAAACTCAAAATTGGCCTAAAATTTAACTAAACAAATTTGTCAAAAACGTTAGCATGTTGCTTAAAATACTAGCTAAACTCCAAATAGCATCAAAAGCTCAGTAATAACAATTTCTCAAAAATGTTAGCCTGTTGCTAAAATAGAAGCTAAACTCCAAATTAGCCTAAAAAAACCTCAGTAGATAAATTAGCCAAAACTGTAAGAATCTTGCTTAAATACTAGCTAATCCAAAGTGCTAAGATTTCTCAGTAAACTAAATTAGTCAAATGTTGCATGTTGCTAAAATATTAGCTAATCCAAATTAGTATAAAAACCTCAAAATTGGCCTAAATTTCTAACTAAACTAAATTTGTCAAAAACGTTAGCATGTTGCTTAAATACTAGCTAAACTCCAAATTAGCATCAAAAGCTCAGTAATAACAAATTCTCCAATGTTAGCCTGTTGCTAAAATAGAAGCTAAACTCTAAATTAGCCTAAAAAACCTCAGTAGATAACGAATTAGCCAAACCTGTAAGAATCTTGTTTAAATACTAGCTAAGTCCAAAAGTGCCTAAGATTTCTCAGTAAACTAAATAGTCAAAATGTTAGCATGTGCTAAAATATTAGCTAAACTCCAAATTAGTACAAAAAAGCCTCAAGTAAATGCAAATTAGCCAAAAAATCTAACATATTGCTAAATACGTGGCTAAAATCCAAATAGAGACTAAATCTCTCAGTAAAGTAAATCAGTAAAAAAAGTTAACGTGTTGCTAAAATATTAGCTAAATCCAAATTAGTATAAAAGACCTCAAAATTGGCCTAAAATTTCTAACTAAACCAAATTTGTCAAAAACGTTAGCATGTTGCTTAAATACTAGCTAAACTCCAAATTAGCATCAAAAGCCTCAGTAATAACAAATTTCTCCAAAATGTTAGCCTGTTGCTAAAATAGAAGCTAAACTCTAAATTAGCCTAAAAAACCTCAGTAGATAACAAATTAGCCAAACCTGTAAGAATCTTGCTTAAATACTAGCTGAAGTCCAAAAGTGCCTAAGATTTCTCAGTAAATTAAATTAGTCAAAATGTTAGCATGTTGCTAAAATATTAGCTAAACTCCAAATTAGTACAAAAAGCCTCAGTAAATGCAAAATTAGCCAAAAAATCTAACATATTGCTTAAATACTGGCTAAAATCCAAATTAGACTAAATCTCTCAGTAAAGTAAATCAGTAAAAAAAAGTTAACGTGTTGCTAAAATATTAGCTAAACTCCAAATTAGTATAAAAGACCTCAAAATTGGCCTAAAATTTCTAACTAAACCAAATTTGTCAAAAACGTTAGCATGTTGCTTAAATACTAGCTAAACTCCAAATTAGTACAAAAAGCCTCGGTAAATGCAAAATTAGCCAAAAAATCTAACATATTGCTTAAATACTGGCTAAAATCCAAATTAGACTAAATCTCTCAGTAAAGTAAATCAGTAAAAAAAAGTTAACATGTTGCTAAAATATTAGCTAAACTTCAAATTAGTATAAAAAAACCTTTAAAATTGGCCTAAAATTTCTCACTAAACTAAATTTGTCTAAAACGTTAGCATGTTGCTTAAATACTAGCTAAACTCCAAATTAGCATCAAAAGCCTCAGTAATAACAAATTTCTCCAAAATGTTAGCCTGTTGCTAAAATAGAAGCTAAACTCTAAATTAGCTAAAAACCTCAGTAGATAACAATTAGCCAAACTGTAAGAATCTTGTTTAAATACTAGCTTAAGTCCAAAAGTGCCTAAGATTTCTCAGTAAATTAAATTAGTCAAAATGTTAGCATGTTGCTAAAATATTAGCTAAACTCCAAATTAGTACAAAAAGCCTCAGTAAATGCAAATTAGCCAAAAAATCTAACATATTGCTTAAATACTGGCTAAAATCCAAATTAGACTAAATCTCTCAGTAAAGTAAATCAGTAAAAAAAAGTTAACATGTTGCTAAAATATTAGCTAAACTTCAAATTAGTATAAAAACCTCAAAATTGGCCTAAAATTTCTCACTAAACTAAATTTGTCTAAAACGTTAGCATGTTGCTTAAATACTAGCTAAACTCCAAATTAGCATCAAAAGCCTCAGTAATAACAAATTTCTCCAAAATGTTAGCCTGTTGCTAAAATAGAAGCTAAACTCTAAATTAGCCTAAAAAAAACCTCAGTAGATAACGAATTAGCCAAACCTGTAAGAATCTTGTTTAAATACTAGCTAAAGTCCAAACGTGCCTAAGATTTCTCAGTAAACTAAATTAGTCAAAATGTTAGCATGTTGCTAAAATATTAGCTAAACTCAAATTAGTACAAAAAGCTCAGTAAATGCAAAATTAGCCAAAAAATCTAACATATTGCTTAAATACTGGCTAAAATCCAAATTAGACTAAATCTCTCAGTAAAGTAAATCAGTAAAAAAAGTTAAATGTTGCTAAAATATTAGCTAAAACTCCAAATTAGTATAAAAACCTCAAAATTGGCCTAAAATTTCTCACTTAAACTAAATTTGTCTAAAACGTAGCATGTTGCTTAAATACTTAGCTAAACTCCAAATTAGTAAAATCAAAAAGTAATAACAAATTTCTCCAAAATGTTAGCCTGTTGCTAAAATAGAAGCTAAACTCTAAATTAGCTTAAAAAACCTCAGTAGATAACAAATTAGCCAAAACTGTAAGAATCTTGTTTAAATACTAGCTTAAGTCCAAAAGTGCCTAAGATTTCTCAGTAAATTAAATTAGTCAAAATGTTAGCATGTTGCTAAAATATTAGCTAAACTCCAAATTAGTACAAAAAAGCCTCAGTAAATGCAAAATTAGCCAAAAAATCTAACATATTGCTTAAATACTGGCTAAAATCCAAATTAGACTAAATCTCTCAGTAAAGTAAATCAGTAAAAAAAGTTAACGTGTTGCTAAAATATTAGCTAAACTCCAAATTAGTATAAAAGACCTCAAAATTGGCCTAAAATTTCTAACTAAACCAAATTTGTCAAAAACGTTAGCATGTTGCTTAAATACTAGCTAAACTCCAAATTAGTACAAAAAGCCTCGGTAAATGCAAAATTAGCCAAAAAATCTAACATATTGCTTAAATACTGGCTAAAATCCAAATTAGACTAAATCTCTCAGTAAAGTAAATCAGTAAAAAAAAGTTAACATGTTGCTAAAATATTAGCTAAACTTCAAATTAGTATAAAAAAACCTCAAAATTGGCCTAAAATTTCTCACTAAACTAAATTTGTCTAAAACGTTAGCATGTTGCTTAAATACTAGCTAAACTCCAAATTAGCATCAAAAGCCTCAGTAATAACAAATTTCTCCAAAATGTTAGCCTGTTGCTAAAATAGAAGCTAAACTCTAAATTAGCTTTAAAAACCTCAGTAGATAACAAATTAGCCAAAACTGTAAGAATCTTGTTTAAATACTAGCTAAAGTCCAAAAGTGCCTAAGATTTCTCAGTAAATTAAATTAGCCAAAATGTTAGCATGTTGCTAAAATATTAGCTAAACTCCAAATTAGTACAAAAAGCCTCAGTAAATGCAAAATTAGCCAAAAAATCTAACATATTGCTTAAATACTGGCTAAAATCCAAATTAGACTAAATCTCTCAGTAAAGTAAATCAGTAAAAAAAGTTAACGTGTTGCTAAAATATTAGCTAAACTCCAAATTAGTATAAAAGACCTCAAAATTGGCCTAAAATTTCTAACTAAACCAAATTTGTCAAAAACGTTAGCATGTTGCTTAAATACTAGCTAAACTCCAAATTAGCATCAAAAGCCTCAGTAATAACAAATTTGTCCAAAACTTTAGCATGTTGCTAAAATGTTAGCTAAAGTCCAAATTTTTTGGAAATGACCGTAAAATATGAAAACAGCCCATGAATATATTAAAATGCTTTTTACTGATCAACCTAAAATGTTGAAATTTGAAGACTTTTATTTCCTTTGATGCAGATTTTGCTCAATATTTCAAAAACTTTAAAGTTTATGAATACTAAAAATACAGGCATGTTTACTAAGCATTCACACAAAGAGGAGACAATAAACGTAACCAAAATCTTGTTATATTGAGCAAACCCTGGACGTTGCAAAGCCTGTTCCCCAAAAGGCCTTTAGAGCTTCTGAGTCACCTTCAGGTTTCAACGTAAAGAACAATGGATGAAGCTGCAGTTGATTTATTAGTATCATTATTTATCAGTGTATTTCCTGAAATGTAATCCTGGGAGGATTGAAAGTTGAGTCACCATCAGGAAACACGCCCTCACCTGATCCACCTTCATTTCCTTCATCTCTTCTTTTTGATGAAACTGATATTTATTTCTTTGTGTTCTGCTCGACTCCTGTCAGAAGCCTGAAAAGGGCTGCAGTCGCTCCCCCCCTGTTGGGATTGTCAGACGGGGAAGAGGCAGAGCCGTCCTGACGGACACCGGGACGAGCGGCGCCGGCGGAGGGATGACATTCCGATCCGCGCTGCCAAATGTCAGCTTCCAACCCCAGCCTTTTGTTTGGATGTTGTCTGTCAGAGCTGCGTAAACAGCGCGGCCGCATCGTCAGGAAGTGAAGCAATCAAAGGATAATGGATTCAGACATCTCTGGTATCAACAGCTGCAGGAGGGAAATAAATGTCACACTGAAAGTCAATTAGAGGGAGCTTAACTCCGGTTCCCACTTTGGATCATCCAGTTCACCTTGACTGGAGAGTGACTACGTTTCTGTGTCAGGAGCTTCAGCCACACCAAATATTTATTCAGTCAACAGGTTTGTTTCAGGTTCTAGTTTACAAACATCTCCTGGTGGCGTTCCATCACATGATGGTCGAATTGGGTCATTGAGGCACCCATACTTATCACTTCATGGTCCTCACTGGAAACGGTCCGGTCCATGGAAACCAATGAAAGTAAAAAATGAAAAACTTTTGATTTAAAAAAAAGTTCCAGTAATTTTTTTAATGATGATTATGAAGTTTTTAACCAAAATGTCTTAAAAAGAAATTTTTCATGTTGATCTGAAGTTTCTGTTTCCTAAATCTCCTCTGAGGGGGCGTGGCTTTTGGAGCTCCGCCCCCGATCCCTCCTGTCTGATTATGATATCTCTGTGTCTCACTACCATAAATCTTCATAAAAATCTCCATGAATATGGGTTCTGATCCATCTGTATGGTTCTGATCCGGATGTCAGCTCAGATCTTCATGGACAGAACTTCCTCCAGAATCCTGATTCTTTCTCCTTCCAGCTCATTCTCCAACGTTTCTTGACGTTGCTGTGATCAATCCATTCAATCATTGGTTTCTCAGAGCAGAAAATAATGAAAGCTAACATCCAAATGCTCTTTCATTCATTTACAATCCTTTCGGTCAAACGAGCCGCCGTTCACATTTCCGTGGTCACATCAAGAAGCTCTGTGGAGTCTGTTGGAGATTTTCCAGAGTTCTCAGCCCTGCTACCGTAAGTATTGGATGAAACTCACACTAAAAATCCAGTGACGGCTGATTGGACCACAGAAATGTGAACGGCGGCTCATTTGACTGCAGTCAATGTGAAGATAGCATCTTCTCTTCTCCAGAACCTGAACTAGACACGCTAGCCGGACCAGATGAGGGTTTAGTGCAGCAGAAAAAAGATCATTGATGAAAAACAGAGTCTGTCTAAGACTGTTGGATTGATTTAAAGGAGAAATAAAAACTAAATGATTTCTGATTATATTTGTTCTCTTTCAGAAGAAAAATGACACACAGACATGTTAAAAACTCTAAAACAGGTTTTCCATCAAAATTCACGAGTTTTCACTTATTGTATCTCCACTTTCTGTTTTCAGTTCACTCTGGAAAAATGTTTACACTCCAATCCGGCCGTTAATGAACAGGAAAGACGAGGCGGAACGTCGGCCCACATCATCAGGAAAAGGCACGCCGAGGGAAAAATGGGGAAGTTAACTGTTAGTCAGTCACAATCACAAATTATTTTCTTTTTCTCTTTCAGTTCAGGTGAAAATGTTTTCGCAATTCCAAAAAATTCAAGTGAAAGAAATGTGTGTTTGCAGGAGGAGAAAGTAACGAGTCTGTAAGAGGAGAGGACAGGATTATGGAAGCCAAGCCCAGGATCTTAAAATAATCCTCTCTGTGGGCCCGGCTTTATGTTCTGTGGGCTGGAGGCCATTGAAGCCTCAGTGTTTTTGCTCGCCGCGCTTTGAAAGAGCAGAAACGACTCTGAGCGGGACAGATCTTCACCTGTGTGCTGCAGACATTACGAGGTTTGAAGAATTTGGATTGAGATGTCAAAC
The DNA here is from genome assembly GCA_003999625.1 of Oryzias javanicus. Lineage (NCBI taxonomy): Eukaryota > Metazoa > Chordata > Actinopteri > Beloniformes > Adrianichthyidae > Oryzias > Oryzias javanicus. The sequence goes on from CM012440.1 coordinate 2,798,708, forward strand.
TCAATCACACACGGGGTCAAAATCGAAATCCCACCTTAGATCACAGAACGAACAGGATAAACAGTTATTGGACACTCTAAAACTACATTTTTAAAAGTTTAAACCGTAACTTTTTAACACAATTATGAACTAGATATGTTACATTACCTGTGATAATGCTGGTGTGAATGCTGGAAGCTGAAATTGACTGCTGAAAATGCTCAGGTTGATAGCTGAAATCACAGAAGCCAATAACTGAAATCACTTTAGGTGATGGCTGAAAATGCTGAAGCTGATATCTGAAAATGCTGAAGTAAGTATATAGCTGAAATCATGAAAGTTGATAGCTGAAAATCCTTATGCTAATAGCTTAAACAACTGAAGTTGAAAGCTGAAAATACTGATGTTGATAGCTGAAAATGCTGAAGTTGATAGCTGAAAATGCTGAAGTTGATAACTGAAAATGCTGAATTGATAGCTGAAAATGCTGAAGTTGATAACTGAAAATTCTGAAGTTGATAGCTGAAATCACTGAAGTTGATAGCTGAAAATGCTGAAGTTGATAACTAAAAATGCTGAAGTTGATAGCTGAAATCACTGAAGTTGATAGCTGAAAATGCTGAAGTAAGCAAATAGCTGAAAATGCTGAAGTTGATAACTGAACATGCTGAAGTTGATAACTGAAAATGCTGAAGTTGATGGCTGCAAATGCTGAAGTTGATAGCTGAAAATGGTGAAGTTGATAACTGAAAATGCTGAAGTTGATAACTGAAAATGCTGAAGTTGATAGCTGAAATCACTGAAGTTGATAGCTGAAAATGCTGAAGTTGATAACTGAAAATGCTGAAGTTGATAGCTGAAATCACTGAAGTTGATAGCTGAAAATGCTGAAGTAAGCAAATAGCTGAAAACACTAAAGTTGATAGCTGAAAATCCTTATGCTTAAACAACTGAAGTTGAAAGCTGAAAATGCTGAGGTTGATAGCTGACATAACAGAAGCAAATAACTGAAATCACTTTAGGTGATGGCTGAAAATGCTGAAGCTGATATCTGAAAATGCTGAAGTAAGCAAATAGCTGAAAACACTAAAGTTGATAGCTGAAAATCCTTATGCTAATAGCTTAAACAACTGAAGTTGAAAGCTGAAAATGCTGAAGTTAATAGCTGAAATCACTGAAGTTGATAGCTGAAAATGCTGAAGTTGATAGTTGAAAACACTGAAGCTGATCGTCATCTAAAATGTTAGCTAAATGCCAAATTAGTCTAAAAAAGTAAAAAGTGAAAAACTTTGGCTAGCCAAAGCAGCTAGCATGTAGCTGAAAAACTAAACTTCAAAATATCGTAAAAAACTTAAAACAACCTAACTTAGCCAAACCAGCTAGCGTGTACATATGGCCAAACTCCAAAACAGCCTAAAGAAAAACTGAAATCATCCAAAACAGCTAGCATGTAGCTGAAATAGTGCTTAAACTCCAAAACACCAAAAAAAATCTTAGTAAATTATAAAACAGTCCAAAATGTTTACAGGATCCCAATTTTAAAACGCTAAAACTGTAACTTTTTAACATTATGAATAATAAAAAAGCAGGAATATTATTCCAGAATAAATTAAAAATAATTTAAAAAATTAAAATAATTAAACCTTAAATAACTTTCAATATTTTATTCTCCGTAAAAATATATTTGTCAGAATTATAAAAGTGAGAAATAAGATAACATCGGGTCATTAATAACAATAAAATAAAATGATCTGGAGGGCCACATAGAATTACCCAGAGGGCCGGATCCGGCCCCCGGGCCGTGACTGTGACACATGTGCTTTAACGTTCACACACACACACACAGAGGCACGCACGCGCACACACGCACATGCACGTTCATCTGCCCTAATCTGGAAAGCTGATTGAGAGCAACATGCATGAAGCTCTAAGCTCCCGCTTCTTTCCATGCTCAATGTTCTAATTTGGGCATCGCCATGGTTACGTAATGTTGAGGGTCAGGGGGTCAGTAACACTGCAGCCACACAACGGATGTATGTTTGTGCTGTGGAATAGAACACAACCTGAGAGACACGACAGAATAAAACCGACCAACAAAAAGGTTTTGGAGTTTGGAAAATATAAAAATAAAAATTCGGAACTTTTCATTTATGTTTCTCTCAGAAACTCTTTTAGTTTCTGTTTCTGTCCGAATCTGAGCTTTGGACACCAACAGTTTGTTGTAAAAAGGTCCTGAAAAGTCTTTTCCAGAGGACTGCACGCAGAACCGTCCAATGAGGAGACGCGGTGCGCACGCACCCCGAGAGAGGCGGGAGTGGAGGCTCCGCGTGCTCCACTAACCTACTTACCGTAATCTCCCAGTTCTCCTCATTTCATAACTGTGCCTAAGTTACATGATACGCTCGTCATCTTGCCCACGCTTGCAAATCAATTATTTTCATCAGACCTGTTATCAATAAGATTGGCCTTTTGAGAGATTGCCGCGTGCCAGCTGGATTGGACTGCTCTCCTTTCTGCGCACGAGCGCGCGCGGAACTGATGGATGGGCAGACTTTGATCTGCTCTCGGGTTTTATTATTATTATTTTTTAGTTAAGACACATTTTAAAAGTACAACATTCGAATATTTACACGATGTGACAAAAGGAAAATAAAAATCAAAACCAGTTTGAAGATTAGAGTTTGTTAATCCTGTGACTCAATCTGAGCTCCTGGAATCCGCGGGAAGCCAAATGAAAAGTGAGACGTCACTTCTTGATGTTTTATATACTCTAACATCAGATTCTTATTATTTATTATAAGATTTTTACATAAATAAGCGTCTGTTTCCACTGAATCCCCCGCTTTTCATGTTTCAGAATGAGGTCATTTTTGTTTTGGTTGTTTATTTTGTGTTTAATGATGTGTTCAGTTAAGTCCTGGTTGGAACCGAATCTACATTGTGAGGATGAGGTCCAGTTTTTGGTTCTGTTGGATTCGCCTCTATGTGGATCAGCCGGTCCTGATCCGAACCCACAGAACTCTGAATCGGTTCCCACGCTGGAAAGCGCCGCGCAGTCCTGACACACTGCCACACTTTCCCACGCACGCGAGAGCCTCCTTAAAGCGCGCGCGCGCGCGGCCAGGCCGGCGGGCGGGGTGGCGCGCGCGCGCGTGTGCTCACGGGGCACGAGGCGGGCGGGCGGTGAGGATCATGTGTAGTCCACGCGCAGAAAGTAGGTTAGAGCGAGCAGCAGATCTGTGAAGAAGCGCACGCGGAGAAGCTGCTCCTGTTCCTTTTCGCGCCAGCGTCAGCGGCGGGAATCTACGTGAAGCAAACCGGCTGAGAGTTTTCCTACAGACCGGGGGGGTCATCCCTATGAAGGTTCCTGCGCGCGACACTTTGCTGCTGCTTCGCTTTGGAGCGAGTTTCCGCGCGTCTTTCTCTGCGTCCTCCGGTTCCCGCTCCATGTTCCGCAGAGTTGGTTGAACTTCACCGCCGAGAAGATGAGAGGTGAGTTGTTTCTCTGGACACTTCTCGTGTTGGTAAAGTGTTGGGTGTGTGGGGGGGTGCAGCGATGACAGTTCAAAGTGCGTCAGTGGATGCGCAAAAGCGCAAAGTATTCTGCGGGGAAACGCATAAACGCGCAGGTGACTTTGTTTGTTTGTTTGTTTGTTTGTTTGTTTTGCGCAGAAGAAATGCGCCTCTCGCCGCTTAAGCCTCTTAATTTTCGCAAGTTGAGCCGCTGACTCCAGTTATGTAAGAGGGGGTGGGGGTGGGGGGAGTGAGCGGAGTGATTCATGGACGGTCCACGCGCACTAAAACCTGCTGGGAAAACTTGTTTACCTCAAACAACAAGTTTCCCGCCACCCTCTCTTCTTTGATCCATTTATTCCTTAAAACATTAAAAGTCTCCTTGCTGCCGGATGGAATCTTTTATTTTGAAAGGTTGGTTCTGGAGTGTCACTCTGCTGTCGGTGCTTCAACTCCAACGACAGGACGGATGGCGGTCAGTCCGCGCGCGGGGCGGTCCATTGACCTACTTCTGTCAATGACGATTACATCGTGTGTGCGCGTGCGCGTGCGTGAAGGGCTCCTGTCATCCCCGATGAAACAAACGGTTTTGTGCAGAAGTTCAGATGTTTTTGAGGCTTTTTCTCCGCATTCTCGGATGTTGAATCAGAGATTAGGATCATATAATCCCAGATATTCCCTCATCCGCGCTTGCGTCTGTTCGGCCTCTGGCAGCAGCAGGACCTTCTGCGGGGATGTGGCGGGCAGGATATGCGCACAGCGAGGACGCACTTAACCACGGCGCCCTGCAGGGTTCAGCTGAGATCCGCTTCCCCTCCACGGCTAAAGTTACTGCAGAGCAGGAGAGTCCAACTCAACCTCACAGGGGCCAACATCCAAAACACACCTGAGGACGCCAGACAAACCTTTATGGAACACTCTAAAACTACATCTTTAAAACTTTTTAACATAATTATGAACCATATATATATAGCATTACCAGTGATAAGTATAGTGTGAGTGCTGGAAGCTGAATTTGGCCTCTGAAGATGCTAATAATTGAAAATACTGAAGCTGATAGTCAGCTAAAAATGTTAGCTAAATGCCAAATTAGCCTAAAAAATAAAAAACTTAAATGATCCAAAACAGCTAGCATGTAGTTGAAAAATTAAACTTCAAAATATCGTAAAAAATGAAAAAACAAAAAAAACTAAATTAGCTACATGCTAAATTAAATTTAAATGAACGAGATGTATAGCATTATCTGTGATAATTCTAGTGTGAGTGCTGTAGGCTGAATTTGGCCGCTGAAGATGCTGGAATTTGATAGCTAAAAATGCTGAAGCTGATAGCTAGCTAAAATATTAGCAAAATGCCAAATTAACTGCAAAAAAAAATGTTGGGTTGTCAAAACAGCTAACTGAAAAACGAAACTTCAAAATATCGTAAAAAATAAAAAAAAACCTATATTTGCCAAATTAGCCACATGCTAAATTACATTTGAATGAACAAGATGTATAGCATTATCTGTGATAATTCTAGTGTGAGTGCTGTAGGCTGAATTTGGCCGCTGAAGTTGCTGAAATTGCTGAAATTTGATGGCTATAAACACTTAAGATGATAATGCTGAAGCTGATAGCTGGCTAAAATATTAGCAAAATGCCAAATTAGCCAAACCAAAAAAAAAAAACTTAGGGTAGTCAAAACAGCTAACATGTAGCTGAAAAAATAGCTAAACTTCAAAATATCCTGAAAAACCTGAAAAAACCAAAATTATCCAAAACAGCTAACATGTAGCTGAAAAAATAGCTAAACTTCAAAATATCCTGAAAAACCTGAAAAAGCCTAAATTATCCAAAACAGCTAGCATGTAGCTGAAAAACTAAACTTTAAAATATCGTTGAAAAAAAAAAACTAAATTTGCCAAATTAGCCACATGCTAAATTACACTTGAATGAACAAGATGTATAGCATTATCTGTGATAATGCTAGCGTGAGTGCTGTAGGCTGAATTTGGCCGCTGAAGTTGCTGAAATTTGATGGCTATAAACACTTAAGCTGATAATGCTGAAGCTGATAGCTGGCTAAAATATTAGCAAAATGCCAAATTAGCCACAAAAAAAAAACTTAGGGTAGTCAAACAGCTAACATGTAGCTGAAAAAATAGCTAAACTTCAAAATATCCTGAAAAACCTGAAAAAGCCTAAATTATCCAAAACAGCTAACATGTAGCTGAAAAAATAGCTAAACTTCAAAATATCCTGGAAAACCTGAAAAAACCTAAATTATCCAAAACAGCTAGCATGTAGCTGAAAAACTAAACTTTAAAATATCGTTGAAAAAAAAAAAACTAAATTTGCCAAATTAGCCACATTCTAAATTACACTTGAATGAACAAGATGTATAGCATTATCTGTGATAATGCTAGCGTGAGTGCTGTAGGCTGAATTTGGCCGCTGAAGTTGCTGAAATTTGATAGCTAAAAACACTTAAGCTGATAATGCTGAAGCTGATAGCTGGCTAAAATATTAGCAAAATGCCAAATTAGCCACAAAAAAAAAACTTAGGGTAGTCAAAACAGCTAACATGTAGCTGAAAAAATAGCTAAACTTCAAAATATCCTGAAAAACCTGAAAAAGCCTAAATTATCCAAAACAGCTAACATGTAGCTGAAAAAATAGCTAAACTTCAAAATATCCTGGAAAAACCTGAAAAAGCCTAAATTATCCAAAACAGCTAGCATGTAGCTGAAAAACTAAACTTTAAAATATCGTTGAAAAAAAAAACCTAAATTAGCCAAAACAGCTAGCATGTAGCTGAAATATAAGCTAAACTCAAAAATAACCTAAAAAATCGTAAATACCAAAATAGTCCAAAAAGCTAGCAGAAAACCTTAAAACTTTAAAACTGTAATTTTTTAACATAATTATGAATAATAAAAATACAGGAATATTATTCCAGAATAAATCAACTTAAACTTTAAGTAACTTTCAATATTTTATTCTCCATAAAAATATATTTGTCAGAATTATAAAAGTTAGAAATGAGTGAAAGATAAAATCGGGTCATTAATAACAACAAAATAAAATGATCTGGATAGAATTTCCCGGAGGGCCGGATCCGGCCCCCGGGCCTTGACTTTGACACGTGTGCTTTTAGAGTGTCTCCTTGCAGACGGGGAGGATTTCTGGATCCGATTTTGGAGAACTTTTTAGCGGCTGGGTGTGAAGAAGAAGTCCATCCACTCTGTTCTAAAGCCGCCCTGGTTCATGTTTTCATCTTTTCACAGGTCTATTCTTGTAAAGCGTTGCATAAAGAGGCCTGGCAGGTGTGAGGCAACGCAATCCCAGCTCAACAAATCGTTCTTACCTAATCAGAGTTGCATGGGAGCAGCAGGAGCGCCGGGCTCTCGGCCTCACGCCTCCTCTCTGAGCTGCTGAACTTCCCCGTGTCACCGCGCCCTCTGTTTCTGAAACCATTCGAGATTGAATGTTTCACTCAGCATGTGAGACGTGTGATAGCACGAAGGAAGGAGATTATTTCCTAAAATCTCATCTTTGACATCAGGCTGGAGCGCCCCGTCGGAGTGTCATTCCGATAGGTTTTCCCAGAGATAGCGACAGCTGAACCAGCTGAGAGATTTGAATTCAAGGTGACTGATAGCTCAGCAACATTAAGGTTGTGTAATGTTCTTTATCCTGGTTTGGACTGGGTGGCTCCGGTCCTTCTGGGTTTGGACTTTGAGCAGCGAAAGTAATTTTTCGCTTCTGATTGTGAGCTCAGGATTATCTCATTTCTGAGCTGGAAGAGCAGATAATGAAAAAGCAGGAAACCATCTCTGACGATGATAAATGCATATTTACTGTCATTGGTTTGTGCAGTTTGGAATCAAGTCCATCAGGAAGCTGTTTAGCCTTTGGTGCATTTTCAGAGAGTCAGTGTGGTTTCTCATTCTATGTATTCTTTGTGTTTTACAGTGGATGGGAGGAGTTCACTTTATTCATTTACTTTTGTCTAGAAACTGTAAAATCACCATGTCAGAGATGTCTGTGTGATGACAAACCCCTGAATCTGAATTAAATGAAATTCCAATGATGGTTATTATAAACTAGGAGTGTCAAACTTAATCACACAAGGGGCCAAAATCCAAAACACACCTCATGTTGCGGGCCGAACACGATAAACATTTATTGAACACTAAAACGACATTTTTAAAACTTAAAACCGTAATTATTATTTTTTATTTATTTATGTATTTAAATTGGGACAGTGCATATTCATCAATGTTTTAGCATTAAAAAAACAATATGCCAGAATTAGCACACATGCTAAATTACATCTGAATGAACTAAATATACAGCATTATCTGTGGTAATGCTAGTGTGACTGCTGTAAGCTGAAGATGCTGAAATTGATAGCTAAAAACACTTAAGCTGATAACGCTGAAGCTGATAGCTAGCTAAAATATTAGCAAAATGCCAAATTAGCCACGAAAAAAAACTTAGGCTAGTCAAAACAGCTAACATGTAGCTGAAAAAACAGCTAGCTAAACTTCAAATTATCCTGAAAAACCTGAAAAAGCCTAAATTATCCAAAACAGCTAGCATGTAGCTGACATATTAGCTAAACTCAGCTAATAATAGTGCCAATAATAATGCCAAATTAGTCTAAAATAAAAACAAAACTTAGGGTAGCCATAAAATGGCTAAACTTAAAAATATTCAGAAAAAAACCTGAAAAAGCCTAAATTATCCAAAACATCTAGCTTGTAGCTGAAATATTAAACTTCCAGACAGCGTAAAAAATCTGAGTAACTGGCAAAACAGTCCAAAAAGCTATCAGAATGCTAATTTTAAAACTTTAAAACCGTAACTTTTTAACATAATCATAAATAATGAAAAGTCAGGAATATAATTCCAGAATAAATCAACTTAAACCTTAAATAACTTTTAATATTTTACTCTCCATAAAAATATATTTGGTCAAAATTACACATATAGTTGGAAATGAGCTCAAGATAACATCGGGTCATTAATAACAATAAAATAAAATGACCTGGAGGGCCGGATCCGGCCCCTGGGCCGTGTCTTTGACAGGTTTTAAACCCTGTCTGAAATGTTAGTGTACAGTGTGGCAGGTAATGTAAATTGCTGGGTAAATAGGACATTGGACTCTGTTTGATTAGCTGGTTTGACGGGACAAAGTCTGGATGATTGCAGCAATAGCCATGAGAAACGGTTGATCCAAAGACGGGAATATTGTTTTTATCCAAGGACAAACCGGTGGATAATGCAGGTATCAGCTCCGATCTTTAAATATCATGAGGATCTATCATCTGTCTGTTTGTGTGAGCGAATGTCCACGTTTCACAAACATCACATGCAGACTCGGATCAGAACCTGCTGAAGGAGAAGTTCCGTCTGAAGCTGATCCACACATCCGACTGTAGCAACGAGGAGTTGTTGACGCTGGAATCTGCTTCCTTTGCTGGAGTGATGGGAGTTGTGCAACGTTTGTTAGCTAACAGGCCAGACGAGCGTCCGTAAATACGAGACGGTCGACTGCATCCCAACCAAAATAGATTTATGGTTCTCGCCGGCTGAAATTTCACCCGCGAGCCGCTGGGATGCGGAGGGTTTAATGTCCTTCGCCGTCTTCATCTGATGATGGGAAAAGTTTACTCCTCTTCTTATTTACTGATTTGTTTCTGTAAATACCCACAAAAATAATGAAAGGCTTATTTTCTTTTCAAAACAATAAATATGAACAAAAAATACAACAAATATTGTTTTAAAACAAAATATAAAACATAAAAATGTCTCCATAAAAGATAAAAGTCTTATTTGTCTTTTAATGTTTACTTAAAAAAGTGTTTCAACTGAAATGGAAGTCGGCGCTCCAGTTTCACTTGTTGGTTCCACCTTAAAACCCGTGAGAAATCAGACCATGTTGCCCGTCAGGCTGTGGTCACAAGCCCCGCCCCCTCAGCTGAATGGGAAACTGTGTCAGTGGAGCACTTCCTGCTCGCTGGTCCTGATCCGTGCCACTCAGCTGACTGGCAGGTGAGGCGGCGAGTCGGCGGCGCGGCCCCGCGTCCACCGGCCAATGGGAGGGCGCGGCGGCGGGGAGGGATCGCCTCCGTTGCCACGACAACAGCCCCTTTGAATGAGTGCCTTCATGGAATTCAGCCAGACAGCAGTTATATAACAAGCTGGAGGGGGCAGGAGGGGGTGAGGCTTTGAGGAGGGAGGGAGGAGAAGGGTTCAATGTCCATCCCTCCATTTTGTTCATCCACAGATCAAATACTTTTTTGTAGAACGAAGACTTTGTTTACCCAAACGGAGAGTCGTCCATCAGCCTCTCCCGCTTTGACTTGAGCGTGACGCACGCCATCGAGTGACTCATGTGAAAGTGGCTTCTGACCAAAAGCTGTTCTCTGAAGCACCGGCTGATTGAGCGGCCCTGCGTGACTCCGCACAAGCGCTTCTGGAATGGTTTGCCGCTCTGGACCAATCAAACGGCGGGTCAACAGTCAGCGGCGGCTCCACAATGCGCCTTTGTGGTGGAGGAGCGGCTGAGGACGGCGGAGCCGTGAAACTTTATAACCCCGGGTCTCGGCTAATGCAATTGACCTGCTATTCTGGGCTGAAGAAGGCCCGGCTACTTAGATCAACAGCATAATGAAAAGAACAGGCTGTTCTTGGGTAACAGCGCTCAGGCGGCCACGGCAAAAACAAGGCGGATAATGTATGCACACCTACACTTGACCCTCGCGGGGTCCGGTTACTCCTGAAACATAAATCTCAATGCCGACGTGCAGAAACCCTGAATGGAACCGTTTTTGTTCCACATTAACCTTCATCTCTGTTATGGCTTATTTCTGCACCAAACCAGGGTCAAAAGAAAAGGATTTCAAAGTAAAAGTTTTACCAAATAATAGTAATAATTTTAAAACAAGATGTTACTAATTCCAACATAAAAACAAATAATTTAAATTGTGAAAATCTTTTGATTTGAACTCTTAGTCCATTATAGATGTTAGTATTATAATACCATCAAAATCAATTGGATTAAATTAATCCAACCTGCTTTGGTTGGTTGGTTGATTGATTAATTGAATTAATTAATGATTGATTAATTGGTTGGTTAGTTTACTTCAAGCAATTTTTCTGCAAGGAAGAAATAGAAAATAAAAAATAAAAATACATAGAATATTGAGTATGCATGTGTGTTGTGTCTGTAGCCCCCCCCCTTCATTGCTCTGATCCCATAGTTCGAGTCTTTGGTATGACTCCGCAGTGGATTTGAACTCACAACGTTCCAGTTTTAGGGGGGACACTCTACCACAAGCCCACTGTGTTGGCTAAATTAGATTTAAACTTGAAGAAAGTTTTATTCTTCAAGCTCGATTTGATGTTTTCTGTGAAGCACAGCCGGGTTAATAACCTGAAATATGTTTCCTGTGTTGCTTTTCAGCTCAAATAGAAGTAATCCCGTGTAAAATCTGTGGGGACAAGTCTTCAGGGATTCACTACGGTGTCATCACCTGTGAGGGCTGTAAGGTGAGTGGTCACATGCGGTCGTCATAAGCAACCATCGCTCGCGGCCCGCAGTCGTACTGCTGACGACTGAAGACGCGTTGGTGTGTTCCAGGGCTTCTTTCGGCGCAGTCAGCAGAACAATGCTATGTACTCCTGCTCACGGCAAAGGAACTGCCTCATCGACCGGACCAACCGGAACCGGTGCCAGCACTGCAGGCTGCAGAAGTGTCTGGCTCTGGGCATGAGTCGCGATGGTGAGTCCAGTGGCTCTCCGTCGTGGTTGCAGAGCTTCAGAAGACTCTCTGATGGATTTCTGGTCTTCCTCTTGCAGCTGTGAAGTTCGGCCGCATGTCCAAAAAGCAGCGGGACAGTCTGTATGCTGAGGTCCAGAAGCATCGGCAGTCCCAGGAGTGTGCCGGGGCCGGCGCACGCGAGGAGAACGCCGACATGGCGGACTACGGCCGCAGCTGCAGAAGAGGCTCCAGCGCCACGCTCAGCGACCTGGATGACATCACCAAGCTCCCGGACGGCCTCCTTTTCGACCTGCCCCTGACGCCGGGGGACCCAGGAGGAGAATACTGCAACCTGGACATGCTGGACGGGAGCGCCGGCAGCAGCTCCTCCTCCCAAAGCTCACCAGAGCAGACCAACTTGGACTTTGTCGATGGAAACCAAAGCATCAAACACGAGTACCAGCTGCTGCACGATTCTGGACTCTTCTCGCACGCAATCCTCAACCCGGTACCAGACGGATGCTCCCTGCTGGAAATCGGTCAGTGATTCCAGAAATCTGGAAATGCTCTTTCGCTCGGGGACAATTCTAATGAGCGCCTTTCTTCACATAGAACGTATAACACAGAACGTGGTGAAGTCCCACATTGAAACGAGCCAGTTTAGCACGGAGGAGCTGAGGAGATTGGCCTGGACCTTCTACAACCCCGAGGAGACGCGCTCGTACATCGGCAGGGTGAGTATCTAAAGCAGGGGTGTCAAACTCAATCGCACAAGGGGCCAAAATCCAGAACACACATTAGGTCCCGGGACGAACAGGATAAACATTTATTGAACATTCTAAAACTACATTTTAAAAACTTTAAAACCTCAACTAAATAACATAATTATCAACGAGATAAATAGCATTACCTACGATAATGCTAGTGTGAATGCTGTAAGCTGAATTGGGCCGCTGAAGATGCTAGTGATGATAGCTGAAAACGCTGAAGCTGACAGCTGAAAACACTGAAACTGATAGCTGAAAACACTGAAGCTGATAGCTGAAAACACTGAAGCTGATAGCTGAAAACGCTGAAGCTTATAGATGAAAACACTGAGGCTGACAGCTGAAAACTCTGAAGCTGATAGCTGAAAACGCTGAAGCTGATTGCTGAAAACGCTGAAGCTTATAGATGAAAACACTGAGGCTGACAGCTGAAAACTCTGAAGCTGATAGCTGAAAACGCTGAAGCTGATAGCTGAAAACGCTGAAGCTGATAGCTGAAAACGCTGAAGCTGATAGCTGAAAATGCTGAAGCTTATAGCTGAAAATGCTGAAGCTGATAGCTGAAAATGCTGAAGCTTATAGCTGAAAATGCTGAAGCTGATAGCTGAAAACGCTAAAGCTGATAGCTGAAAACGCTGAAGCTGATAGCTGAAAATGCTGAAGCTTATAGCTGAAAATGCTGAAGCTGATAGCTGAAAACGCTGAAGCTGATAGCTGAAAACGCTGAAGCTGATAGCTGAAAACGCTGAAGCTGATAGCTGAAAATGCTGAAGCTTATAGCTAAAAATGCTGAAGCTGATAGCTGAAAATGCTGAAGCTTATAGCTGAAAATGCTGAAGCTGATAGCTGAAAATGCTGAAGCTTATAGCTGAAAATGCTGAAGCTGACAGCTGAAAATGCTGAAGCTGATAGCTTAAAACGCTGAAGCTGACAGCTGAAAAAGCTGAAGCTGATAGCTGAAAACGCTGAAGCTGATAGCTGAAAACGCTGAAGCTGATAGCTGAAAACGCTGAGGCTGATAGCTGAAAACTCTGAAGCTGATAGCTGAAAATGCTGAAGCTGATAGCTGAAAACGCTGAAGCTGATAGCCAGCTAAAATGTTAGCTAAATGCCAAATTATCCTAAAAACAAAAGAATAAGGTTAGCCAAAATAGCTAGAATAGCTAGAATAGCTGAAAAACATAGCTAAACTTCAGAAAATCTGAAAAAAGTCCAAATTAGCGAAAACAGCTAGCTTGTAGCTGAAATGTTAGCTAAACTCCAAAATAGCCTAAAAAATCTTAGTAAATGCTAAAATAGTCCAAAAAGCTAGCAGAATGCTAATTTTTAAAACTTTAAAATTGTAACTTTTCAACATAATTATTAATAATAAAAATGCAGGAATATTATTCCACAATAAATCAACTTAAACCTTAAATAACTTTCAATATTTTACTCTCCATAAAAATATATTTTGTCAAAATTATACAAGTCATTAATAACAACAAAATAAAATGATCTGGAGGGCCGGATAGAATAACCCGGAGGGCCGGATCCGGCCCCAGGGCCTTGACTTTGATACACGTAGTAACATGACCCGTACGGGTTCTGCAGGTTTCCGGGTCTCTCCATCTTAACCCATAAGAGCCCATCTATACTAAAAGAATACATTTGTTGGGATTTACCTCAGAACACATTTGTGATGGTGTTCTGTTACCCCGATGACACCGCAGGTTCTTATGGGGTTTGGGGAGCTCAGGTGTCCAACCCCAGAAAAGCTGCAGCTCCGTTTGCTCCTCAGAGGTGAAGCTTTCGTGTTCTGCAGACACGATGATCAGACTCCTCATGACTGTGTGGTTTGCCTCCGGTCTGTCCTCTTCTTTTACCAAATGAGCATGGACCCCCCCCTCCTGAAGGCTCAGTAGTTATGCTTACCCCCCCCCCCCCCCCCCTCCGCTAGCTCAAACATAAATTGAAAAGTGTTTTCAAAGTGGCCTTTTATTGAAAGATCTGCCCTTTTAAAGCTTTAAGAGTAAAGATTTATCTTTTAAAACGTACCGATTGATGATCAGAACCTTCTCATGGTACATTCCGTCTCTTTGGTCAGGAGTGAAACCTTTCTGGAGATGATCGGGAGTTTGGGGACGTAGACCAGAGGTGTAAACTCAAACACAGAAATGGAAAACACACCTTAGGTCACGGGCCAAACAGGACAAACACTTATTGATCACTCTAAAACTAAATTTTTAAAACTTTAAAATCGTACATTTTTGACATAATTATTAACTAGATATATAGCATTACCAGCAATAATGCAAGTGGGAATGCTGTAAATTGAATTTGTAATCACTAAAGCTAATATTTGAAAACACTTAGCTGAGAGCCAGCTAAAATATTAGCTAAATGCAAAATTAGCCTAAAAAACTAAAACATAAAAAAATAAATAAGGTTAGCCAAAACAACCAGCATGTACCAGAAAAATAGCTAAAGTCTAAAACAGCTTAAAAACAAAATCCTAAATTGCCAAACCAGCTAGCATGTAGCTGAAATATTAGCTAAACTCCAAAATTGACAAAAAAAAACTGAATTAGTCACAACAGCATGCAAATAATCTCCGGAACAGCCTAAATTAGCTCAAACACTTATCATGTTGCTAAAATATTAGCTAATGTCGGAAACAGCCTATAAACACTTATAAACAATTGCCAAAACTAGCCAAACCTGCTAGCGTGTAGCTGAAATATCAGAAACTTTAAAACTTTAATAAAGTTTGAATTAGCCAAAACAGCTAGCATGTAGCTGAAATATTAGCTAAACTCCAAAATTGACAAAAAAACTGAAGAAAAAACTGAATTAGTCACAACAGCATGCAAATAAACTCCGGAACAGCCTAAATTAGCCAAAACACTTATCATGTTGCTAAAATATTAGCTAATGTCGGAAACAGTATAAACACTTAACACTTAAACAATTGCCAAAACTAGCCAAACCTGCTAGCGTGTAGCTGAAATATCAGAAACTTTAAAACTTTAATAAAGTTTGAATTAGCCAAAACAGCTAGCATGTAGCTGAAATATTAGCTAAACTCCAAAATAGCATAAAAATCTTAGTAAATGCTAAAATAGTCCAAAAAGCTAGCAGAATGCTAATTTTTTAAACAATAACTTTGCAGCTCTCTCATGCTTAAGTCGTGTTTTTTTCTCTCTCTTTCAGTCCGCTGAGATGATGTGGCAGAAATGTGCCGTTCAGATCACCAATGCGATCCAGTACATCGTGGAGTTTGCCAAGCGCATATCTGGATTTATGGACCTTTGTCAGAACGATCAGATTATCCTCCTGAAAGCAGGTCAGTGCACGACAACAGCAGAAGCGCTTCCTGCAGGCCGACACTCGCGGCCGAGCGATTACCGGGCAGACCGGAGCCTGACAAACACAGCTGTCATGTTGCTGTTTGACTTCTCAGCGTCACATGCTAGCAGGGTGATTTAAAAAGCTCTGTGGCTGTTCTCAGTGGAAGAATGGCCAGCTTTGTTTCCGTCCTGCGGCTTCTACAGGACAGCCGCCTCCTAACAGCAAAAGTTGGAGAGCGGGACGGCCCGCTTTTGATCCCAACCAGATTTCCTGCAATGTTTTTTATTAAAGTAGCTGCAATTTTAGTCCAAACTTTACATGAAATTCCTGTATTTCATAGCTGACAAACAGCTGGAGAATTTAACTTTTAGATGAGGATATGTGGTGGAGCGGCTGACCTTTGATTGGAAGATCGAAGGTTCAATTCCTGCGTGGTGTCTTTAGGTTGGTGTGCACAGCACAACACATAGGGAGGGAGGGAAGGATGTAAGTTTCTATGAACTGAAGGTAAATCAATCAATCAATCAAACTTTATTTGTTGAGCGCTTTTTATGTACTTCTGTACAGCCCAAAGTGCTTTATAAGTTAAAAGAAAACATATTTCAGCAAAATAGATCAGAAATATCCACCTCATCAAGACAAAAACAGCATAAAAACACATAAAATCAAGACATCATATAAAAAGCTTGCGACAAAACTAGCATCATCATTGAAATAACAAAATATTAAAACAATAAACCCTAAAAGTTCAAAGTGAATCATTAAAAGCTTTACTAAAAAGGTAGGTTTTTAATTTGTTTTTAAAGATCTCCACAGATGTAGCAGCTCTCAGGTCCTTGGGCAGGCTATTCTAAATGCCGTTTATCATCAGAGTCCACATTTCAGATGTAGGTGGTGAAGCGTAATGACTGCTGGCACAGACACAGATCTGATGTTTTCCATTAAATTCCATTAAAACGAGTTTCACGCTGAGATTAGGATTATTTGAATCCATTTTTTTCTATTTCTAGTTTCTTCACTGCATAAAACAGTCAAAAATTCTCATTTTTTTCAAAATTGTCTTTCAAAGAGTTCTTATAAGATATTTTCTTTGAGTTCTTTTCCTTCTGTTTCATCTGTATCTTTGCGTGCGGACAGGCTGCATGGACGTCCTCCTGATCCGGATGTGTCGGGCCTACAACCCCATCAACAATACCTTGTTCTTTGACGGGAAGTTTGCCAGCGCCCAGCTGTTCAAAGCTCTGGGTGAGTCTCCCTGTCCTGTCCTTCAGCTCCAGCTTTTATGTTCTGCTTTGCTTACTTTCTCTTCTTCTCTGGTGCCCAAGGCTGCGACGACCTGGTGAGCGCCGTCTTCGAGCTGGCGAAGAGCCTGAGCCGCATTCAGATGACGGAGGAAGAAATGGCTCTGTTCAGCGCGGCGGTGCTCCTCTCACCCGGTGAGATCATAAATCCCATTTCAGCTAATTAAGCGCTCCGAGCTGAACTGGCTAAACTGGTATTTGATTTACAGTAAATAGAATGCTGGGCGGAAACAAATGCCAAACATTGACTGTACTGAATGGTGCAAACAGACACCTGCTCTGATGTTGGAATTTGGCCTGAATCCAAATGTTTGATGTTTGACTGATGATGCTTCTGTTTGAGCAAATTGAATTCTTTACTGTTTACCTTGATGCTCCAACCGCACATTCCTTCATTTAGAGAGTGATGACAAGTTAGCTTCAAATGGAGAACATTAATACATACCTGCTGATGGACGGATCGCGGCATCTTTTAATCATTTATTATGTCCTGGAGCCGTCATGAACTGAAAGATTTTCACTATTCTTATTTCTTTTACATTTTTTAATCCTCGCCACATACTCAAAAACTCACCAAAATGTGCTTGTATCTAATAGATCAGGGGTGACAAACTCAACATCAGATGCGGCCAAAACCCAAAAAACAACTTAAGGTCGCGAGTCGAACAGGATAAACGTTTATTAAACACTCTAAAACTTTAAAACTGTAACTTTCTAACATAATTATGAACTAGATGTATAGCATTATCTTCAATGATGCTAGTGTGAATGCTGGAAGCTATATTTGGCTGCTGAAGCTAATAGCTGAAAACACTGAAGCTGATAGTCAGCTAAAATATTAGCTAAATGCCAAATTAGCCCATAAAAAGCTAAAAAAAACCCCCAAAAAACTTAGGTTAGCCAAAACAGCTATTATAGTGCTGAAAAAAAAGCTAAATAAAGCTTAAACCAGCCAAAGCAGCTAGCTTTAAATATTAGCCTAACTCCAAAACAGCCTAAAAGTTTTTTTTTAAAAAGCCTAAATTAGCCATAACAGCTAGCATGTAAATATTAGCTAAACTCCAAAACGTGTTGTGGTCTAAAGTATTGTTTTTTGGCTCATACTTTCTTCTTCTTCTGGAATAAGCTGTAATGCTGTAGCGCGATCGCCACCTAGTGGCCAAACTTTCTTTCTTTCTTTCTTTCTTTCTTTTATTTGTTTCCTTTCATGAAGCATCAAGAAAACACAAAATCAAATACAAAATACAACACAGTCCTAAAACTTCAAGAATGAAAGGGAGCAGATGGAAGAACAATGTTCTTATTTTGTGTCTGCCCCTGCTAAATCAAAAATACTCATATGTATAAACAAATATACAGTTTTAGATGGCCCCACCGTTGGCCATTAACAAGCCAAACAATATAATAATACAAAAAGAAAATTAAATCAGAAGATGAAATCAACTCCTTTTAACATAACTTTCCAATTTCATTCTCCTAAACATATTTCTAAACTGAAGAATATTTGTACAACTTTTCAAATCAATTTTTTGTAAGTTCCAAAGTTTAACACCAATAAAAGAAAAACACATTTGTTTTAAAGTGGTGTGAACCACTGGGTACTTGAAATCAAATCTCCTTCTATGATTTAAATCTTCACAACTAAAAACAAACATCTTGAGCAAACTCTCTGTTTTTAACTTTAAACATTCCTAACAGAATTTATTGTTCTATTATGTCTTCAAATTTTAAAAGACCAGACTTAATAAATAATATATGTGTGCTGTCCCTATAGCCAACTTTGTTTATTATGCCAAACTGAAACGTCCTCCAGGAGAAGCAGAACAATGTTTACAAAGTAAAAAAAAGAACTTCTCCTTTAGAGAATCCATGTAACTCTGGATGATATTAACAATCTCAGTATTTTACTGATACATTTACAGTCTGTGAACTTTATCAGATTAATATAAATATATTCAAATCAAATTGTAGATTATTAATGTATTTCTAAAAATATGTCTAACTGTGTAAACAAAAAATATAGAAAAGAATAAATAAAAAAAATCATAATTGAATCGATCCATTCTCTTGAATTGAATCGTTTCTGGAAGTTCTTATCATTACCCAGCCGGAATAACGGGTATTTTACGTGCAAACAGGAAGTGACAGAAGCGCATCTGTGCTGAGTCCGTGTTGTTGCTGTTCTCAGACCGGCCGTGGCTGACCGACATCCAGAAGGTTCAGAAGCTGCAGGAGAAGGTCTACGTGGCTCTTCAGCGCTGCCTGCAGAATAAGGGAGCGTCTGAGGAGAAGCTGGCGAAGGTACGGCAACACCCCCACCCCCACCCCCCCCCCCCCGCTTCAGTCAAGAGTTTGACTAAACTCGACGTTCTCCTCCTTCCTAGATGGTGTCCAAACTGCCCCTCATGAGGTCCATCTGCAACCTCCACATTGACAAGCTGGAGTTTTTCCGCCTGGTCCACCCTGACACGGCCTACAGCTTCCCCCCCCTCTACAGGGAGGTTTTCGGCAGCGAGATCGCCTTCCCAGACTCCACGGAGGGCTAGCGCGCCGGTCGGCTCTTAAAAGGCGCGTTTAGATGAAGGCGAACAGGCGGCAGAAACAACCTGGTGACAATCCCTGTGGCCCCGCCCCCTTTGAGCAGCTTCACTGAGATCCGCCCACCTTCAGCGGCTGCTTTAAGAAAAAAAAAAAAGCCCAAATAAATCGAATCGAAAGGATTTTTGTGGAGACGCGTCAGAGGAGTTGAACTGTTGAATGTAACCCAGCGCAGCCGAAGGTTCCACGCCGAATGTGTCCGCCTGAACCCCTCAGCGCGCTCTGTGGAGGTTTACCGTCACGTCGCCTGTTCTGGTGGTTAGCTTAGCTCCGTCGCCGTGGTAGCAGCCGTAGTTTTCTGTTTTGTGACGTGTGAACAAACAGCTTAAAGGGACCAGGATCAAGCGGGTGAGCTGAGGAGGTTTCGGACGCGAGAGTCGCGAGCGGACGTCCGGCAAACGAACGCCGGGTCGCCCCGCCACCAAACCCAAGTACTGATGTAACTCCGTTCTCTTTGTTTTTCTTATGCAATCGATGACCTCAGTCCAACTACCTTTTCCCTTTCAGAAGACACAGCAGTGCAGAGATATTCAAAGCGTATTTTTAGATTTTTATATATATATATTTATATATAAAAGCCTCCGATGGATTTCTTAAAACAAGTTTATTCTTGTGAGAAATGAAGGGTTTCTGTTCTGTTCTGTTCTGTTCATCTGGTCCAAAATTTGGGCTTCAGGGACAAAAATGATTGTAACTGAAAAACAAGTTTTTATTTTCCATGTTTCATATGTGAGACCCCCCCACCCCCACCCCCCACCCCAACCACCATTCGAAAGCAGCAGAACTTGGAGCTGTGAAACCAAACCCTCTTCTGACGAGCGAGGAAGAGGAGGGTTTGGCGTGAGCGGGTAGAACATGTGTTTCCTGTTTCCTGACCCCCACCCCCCCACCCCCACCCCTCCCTGACTACCTCACTGTTTCTGAACACAACGTGGAGCAACACGAAGGTGACAGAGAAGTCAGCTACCCCCCTGAGTTCAGGCTCTGCAAACAGAACGATCGGAGGGGAAAGCTCAAAGGCCAGTGAAGGCCGCTCGAGGGCCGCTCGAGGGCCGCTCGAGGGCCGCTCGAGGGCCGCTCGAGGGCCGCCTCTGGATCTCACCAATCAGTCCAGATCTGATCAGATAAAGACAAGTGCTCCAATTATTGATTTTATTTATATATGAATGATTTGACTTGTATTTAAAAGGAGGAGCTTCGCTGAATGTGGGCGGAGTTAGTCAGCTCCGCTGGAACGGTGCTGTTCACTCCTCCCGGAGCCGCCCTGCCGTCGACTTCGGATAGTGGCATTGAGGGATTGTGCAATAATTTTTTTTTCCCGCCGCTCTCGGCGCTAAAAACAGAAGGTACCAAAAACGCCGTCAGAAACGGCGCCGTCTGACTTTGAGCGCCGCTTTGACGGGCACTTAGAGAGGCGCTCGGGGAGATAGCTGGGCTCTCTGTCGGCACAACACTGAAGAGCTGCGAGGCTTCGATCACTGTGTACAGTTCATGTTGTGGTGAATGTTTTTGGACGTGTTTCCTCCTGCCGCCCGCTCGCTCGCTCGCTCGCGCAGGATCCTCTCTGAGTTTGAGTCATAGCTTCTATAGGATCTGATACGATCAATATAAACGATGAAATGTAATCTTTGAATTTTGTGTTGGTGTGATCCATCGTTTCTAAGCTCTCAGCCTGTTTTGTTTTGTTTCTCGTCCGTCTAGTGTCCTTTTTTGTCCTGCAGAGATGTAACTATTTTTATTTTTTAAAGATGTCTCTCTAAAAGCTTCTGTTTCGTCATGATCCTTCTCTCGGTCGGTGATCTTTCTACTCTATTTTAAGACAATTCTATGAAATCAAGGTAGATTTTAACATGAGATAATTTATGACGGTTGTGAAGATCAAGAGATGAAGTGTTATTATTGCACAATGGTGATACTGTCTGTGGTTGAAGAATGTAATAAAAGTCTTTTTACAGTTGTAATGTGTCTGCTCACATTTTCTCCAGGAGTGTCAAACTCAATCACAAAATCCAAAACACTTTAGGTCGAACGAGATAAACATTTATAGAACACAATTAAACTACATTTTTAAGACTTTAAAACCGTAACTTTATTACATAATTATGAACCAGATATATAGCATTACCTGCGATAATGCAAGTGTGAATGCTGGAAGCTGAATTTGTCTACTGAAAACGCTGAAATTGATAGCCAGCGGAATGATTAGCTAAATGCCAAATTAGCCTAAAAAATAAAGAAAAAAGTAGGTTAGCTAAAACAGCTAGCATGTAGCTAAAATATTAGTTTAGCTCCAAAGTAGTCTAAAAAATTAAAAAAAAAAACAGTCCAAAAATCTAGCAGAATGACAATTTTTAAAACTTTAAAACTGTAACTTTTTAATATAATTATGAATGATAAAAAGGCAGGAATATTACTCCAGAATAAATCAACTTAAACCTTAAATAAATTTTAATATTTAACCATCCTTAAAAATATATTTTGTCAAAATTATACAAATTAGAAAAAGCGCAAGATAACATCGGGTCCGGATCCGGCCCCCGGGCCTTGACTTTGATTGACAGACGTTCTTAAAAGGGACATTAAAGTTGAAAAAAAAAAAGAAGAAAAAAATGTTCTAAAAATACAAAGGGGTGCAGTGAAAAATTAAAGTAAAAAGAAATCTATTTACTATTACTCTAATACTTTATAATAAAGTTCCATGACAAGTTTTATTAACCCATTAACAAGCATAATTAATGTGTTCAGAGGATATTTATAAGACATTTATAACCATAATAAGTCAAATAAGATTTATTAACATGCTTAGTAAGATTCATTACAATCTAAACTGACACAATTGTATACAAAAGCCAATAAACTGTTTACAAGCTTAACAAATAACAAATTAACAATCTTTGTCAACATTATGCTGAGTGTTTTTCAGCAGTTTATCTGAAGTGTTACCCCAGTAGTTACTGTCCAGCTGTTTTTTTAATTCTTTTTTAATGAAATATTTAGAAAAAAAGAATATTCTGGTCAATAACTGGTGCACACCAGAGAGTAACTAAAAAAATGTTTTTCTAAAAATTCAAGTAAAAAAACAAATTCCTGTTACAATCTGGTTCACAACATCTAGATTTTTTTTGCTTCATGTTTTTAGAAAAAAGGATGTTCTGGTTAGTAGCTGTTTTGCACCAGATAAAAAAAATTAAGTAAAAATGTATTTACCAAGTGGTGCTTTTTTTAACTTCTATTTCTAGAAAAAACAATGTTCTGGTTAGTAACTGGTAGGCACCAGTGAGTGATTTTTAATTTTTTATCTGTTATTTGATTTATGGGGTGCACTTTGGGGCAGTGGTTAGCACTCTTGCCTTACAGTTCAAATCCTTGCTGGGTTCTTTCTGTGTGGAGTTTGCATGTTCTCCTGGTCAGTTTTCTCCTCACTGTCCAAAAACAGGATTTATGGGTTCCTTAGTGGGTCTAAATTTGCCCCCTAGGTGTGTAGCTGGGATAGGCTCCAGCAACCATGTGACCCCAAAGGGGTTTCAGCAGTTTTTTTAAAGTTTTTTTTTATTTATTCAAAAGAAATTCATTCCTGGGTGGAGAAAAAAAAGGAAAAATGTCGATTTTATTGTGCTGCATTCACAGCTGCTGGAATTTAAAGTTTCTAGAGATTCTAAAAAAACCTGAAACTTTTCTTCTGTTCATCTGAAAAATGCTCATTTACTTCAGACCAAGTTCCTTTAATGAATAAGATTCTCAACTTATCAAAATACGTTAGAAACATTCAAAATAAATTAAAAGTTAAAATAAAAAGTAAATAAGTAGTAAAAAGAGTTCAGTAAAAAGTAACTCAAACTGAGCTGTGTTTCACAGAAAATCAGTTGGAAGTCACTAAAACCGACCAGAATTAAGAAACATCAGATTATAAAGTGGATTTTTTAGATTTTTGATAAAGTAAATGATTTTAAGTGAACTTAAATGTTTTAAAACATGCACGGTCAGGGTGAATTAATTGGCTCTGATTTAATTTTTGTTCATTAATTTACAAAATTTATGGCTGAGATTCACCACAAAAGATCACATTTATATATTTTTAAAAATCACTACTGCACTTGCTGCACTTAGATTATTCTAACTGACAAAGAATGTATTTTATGTTGAAAGGAGGTCATGTGAGATTCTGTCAAAAGTTATAAACAATTGATCTTTTTGAATAAAAGCTTATTCTCTCTTTATGTTTCCCCAAATAAAAACAGTTTATTTATAATGAAAGTAACAACATAAACACAAAAATCAGTGTTTTATTTTCCTAAAGGGTGAATTACGACTTTGAGGCTCCAACAGGTTTTAGTTAAATTAAGTGTTGACGATTAAAGACCCTGATAGAGGAAATAAAAAGGTTTTTGTCCATGCCTGAAATCTGATTACAGGTGAAGGAAGGTCTAAATGCTAAAACATTGTATTAATCATTTTGAAATAATAAAGAACCACTCTTTATTTAAATATAATTTATCTGGATTTGCTAAGAGTTGGTCCTGTTTTGTATTTTGCTGATGCATTTATTGTTTTTGATGGAGTTCATGCAGATTTGCTGCAGATTCCTCACAATGATGCTTTGAGGATTCCAACAATGAACCTCAGTGTAAATGAAACGTTTGTCTCTGCGAGAGTCAATACGAGTGAATTCAAGAATTTCATGCTGTATCTGCTGACTGATATCGTCACGGTGTTCTGTGACCTCAGAAAAACTGTGAGAAAATACTGATTTGAAAACTAACCACTTTATTTAGTCACAAGTCCTTAATTTGTTGTGTCCTCACGATTTTATAAATTAAGACGCTTTTATTCGGCTTTTTGTTGACTCTCTTTTACTGTGACTAAATCTTTATTTCTTCTATGAATTAGGCAATTGTTCTGATTTCCTGTTTCTGTTTGATTCTATGCTCTATTGTGACGCACTTTGTGATTTTATCAGAAAAATGTGCATGAATTCCAAATTGAGATTCTAGCTTTTGAAAGTTGTTTTTGATCTTTTATAAAGGAATAAATGTATATTTTTATTAGATTGTCAACAAAAAATGTTTTTTTTTTTTTACATAATTCACCAATCCACTGATTAAATATTGTTTTTATTCTCTCTTTTCTCGGATGACTTCCGCAGTCCCAGTTTTCCCAGGTGCCTTGAACGTTTCCGTGTGGAAAGCTTGGAACGTACCATCTCTGTCCAGCAGGGGGCAGTGTTTACCAACTTAACGAGCCTCGCGGCGCCGCATCGAACGGTTTGCTTTATTTGTGGTTTTTCGTGAGTGGCTGCTGCAGATTTGGTCTTAGGAAGATCGTCTCTGTCTTTACGTGTTCTTGTCGTCCGAGCAGGAGACAGCGGAGATTCGTCCGTCTTTGTCCCCACACTTTGCGCCCCTTTTTTTTTCCGCCGTGACATCTGGAGGAATCCCTCTCTCGACGTGGACAGTTGGCGTGTCCCGACCAGGAGTGACGGCGGATCCGTCCTATGATTCACCCGAAGCGCTTTTTGCACTGGCTCGGGTTTTTTTTTTTTTTTTTTTTTTTTTTTAATAATAAACTTTTTAACTTTTTGAATCTCATTTTGGTAGCGGAGGACCGTCGGGCCGGAAGATGTCTGTGGCGGGTTTGAAGAAGCAGTTCTATAAAGCCAGTCAGGTTAGCAAAAAAAAAACTTTTCTTCCCGCGAGGCGCAACCGTTAGCCGCTAGCTCCACGTAGCATTTCAAGCTAGCGCTCCGTTACAAACAACAAAGTGTTTCTGACAACAGAAACGGCGCTGACGTGGTTCCGACACGGAGGGTGCTTATTGTTAAAGTATTCAGTCACATAAACGGTGACGTTTGTGTTACTTCACAGCAGCCATCGTTGAGTTTATGTTTACTTTGACGAACTTTCTGCCACAGAAACAGAAAAATCCTCCGACTGCTTTTGCAGACGTCCTAAAGTCGGGTCAGATTTCAGGATAATCCGGGCTCAGCTGTTTAATCTCAGCTCTGTCTGTGATCCAAGCGGATCGGGACTAACTGGGGGGGCCTCCACCCCTCCTCCTGTGTCTTCCCGGTTTGGGGGGGGGTTCTGTTTTTCATTACAGTTCCAGTCATGGGAGGGACCCCCCCCCACCCACCCCTGCTGATCTCAGCAGGAAACTCGCGGGGTTCGTGCTTCCTGTCAGGAAAACTCTGTTGGGTTTGTGTCGGTTTGGAGCTTTTGGTGGTTGCAGGAGCGGGAAGGGGGGGGGCACAGATCTGACTGCATTGCAGCTGCACTTCCTGCCAAAATTCCTGGTTGGTCGATAACATTCCAGAGAGCTCTGAGCGTGAGGGAAGTCAGCTGTGGAAACCTGGATCTGGGCTTTGTTTGGGAGGAATCCGGCAGGATTATCTCTTCTTCTGTTTCCTGATAGACCACATGTGTCAAAGTCAAGGCCCGGGGGCCAGATGTGTTACGTTATTGGTATTAATGACCCCATGTTGTCTTGCACTTATTTCTAACTTCTATACATTTCACAAAATATATTTTTATGGAGAGTAAAATCATTAAAGTTGATTTAGTTTAAATCGATTTATTCCGGAATAATATTCCAGCATTTTTAATAGTCTTAATTAGGGCTGCCACGATTAGTCGACTAATCGATGACTAATCGACTATTAAAATAGTCGACAACTAATTTAATAGTCGATTAATCGTTACTTTATATTGTATGAAGTCAGAGTGTAGTAAAGTTAAAAGTTATAATAGCATTCTGCTAGCTTTTTGGACTATTTTGGCATTTAATAAGTTTCTTTGGCCTTTTATGGAGTTTAGCTAATATTTAATCTACATGCTAGCTGTTTTGGCTAACTTAAGGTTTCTTTTTTTTAGTTTTTTAAGCTATTTTTAAGTTTAACTAATATTTCAGCGACATAGCTATTTTGGTTAATTTAGGATTTTTCTGGGTTTTTTTAGGCTAATTT
Organism: Oryzias javanicus; assembly: GCA_003999625.1. Taxonomy (NCBI): domain Eukaryota; kingdom Metazoa; phylum Chordata; class Actinopteri; order Beloniformes; family Adrianichthyidae; genus Oryzias; species Oryzias javanicus. The sequence continues at coordinate 2,824,907 of CM012440.1, forward strand.
TGAGTTTAGCTAATATTTCGGCAGTATGCTAGCTATTTTGGTTAACTTTGGCTCTTTTTATTTTTTAGGCTAATTTGGCATTTAATTAATATTTCAGCTGGTTATCAACTTCAGCGTCTTTACATCCAGTTTGCGCATGACCCGATTAGTCGACTAATCGGAAAAAATAATCGGTGATTAGTCGACTATTAAAATGATCGTTTGTGGCAGCCCTAGTCTTAATGTTGAATAGTTACGGTTTTAAAGTTTTAAAATTTGTAATTCTTCTAGCTTTTTGGACTATTTTGGCATTTACTAAGATTTTTTAGGCTAATTTGGAGTTTAGCTAATATTTCAGCAACATGCTAGCTGTATTGGCTAATTTTGGCTTTTTTCAATTTTCTTTAGGATTTTTTTAAGTTTACCAAATTTTTCAGCTACTAGCTGTTTTGGTTGACATAAGTTTTTTTTTAAAGGTTAATTTGACATTTAGCTAGTATCGTAGCTGGCTATCATCTTCCGTTTCAGCTATTAGCTTCAGTTGTTTCAGCTATCAACTTCAGCATTTTCAGCTAGCATCTTCAGAGGCCAAATTCAGTTTATAGTATTCACACTAGCATTATCGCAGGTAATGTTATATGTATATAGTTCTTAATATGTTAAAAAGTTATGTTTTAAAATTTTAAAATTTGGCGTTCTGCTAACTTTTTGGCCTATTTTGGCATTTATTAAGAATCATTGGGCTATTTTGGAGTTTAGCTAATATTTCAGCTACATTCTAGTAGGGCTGCCACGATTAGTCGACTAATCGACGACTAATCGACTATTAAAATAGTCGACAACTATTTTAATAGTCGATTAGTCGTTAATTTATAATATATGGAGTCAGATGTAGTAAAGTTGAAAATTAAAATGGCATTATGCTAGCTTTTTGGAGAAATATGGGATTAACTAAGGTTTTTTTAGGCTATTTTAGAGCACAGCTAATATTTCAGCTACATGCTAGATATTTTGGCTAATTTTGACTTTTTTTAAGGATATTTTGGAGTTTAGCTAATATGTCAGCTGGATGCTAGCCATTTTTGCTGACTTAAGCTTTTTTAGGCTAATTGGATATTTAACTAAGATTTTAGCTGGCTATCAGCTTCAGCGTTTTCAGCTGTCAACTTCACTGTTTTCAGTTATCAGCTTTAGGTTTTCCAGCTATCAGTTTCAGCATCCTCAGCTATCATCACCAACATCATTAGCAGCCAAATTCAGCTTACAGCAACTACTAGCATCGTCATTTATGTTTTTTATCTAGTTTTTGAGTTAGTTTAAAGCTGATGATGGTTAAGATGTGTGCTTTACATCTAGTTTGTGCATGACCCGATTATTCGACGAATAGGAAAAAATAATCGGTGATCGATGATAAATTACAGTCTTAAATCTTTATACCAATCAATTAACTGTTTCAATCTTCCTGTCAGAAAAAGAATAATTTCTCAACTCCTGCTTCCCATATTTGATTATCTGGATATTATTTACTTTAACACTTCAGCAACTAATTTACACCCCTTAGACGTAATTTACAATAGTCTCTGTCGTTTTGTTCTGCGCTGCCCCTATATGACACATCATTGTTCAATGTACCAACAGTTAGGCTGGTTTTCACCCTCAGTTCGAAGAATGTATCATTATTTACTGTTCACTTTTAAATGCATTCATTTTGACTTTCCCTCATACCTAAAACAATATCTTGTTCCATTGAACTCACAACATAACCTCCGTCACACTGGTCAGATTTATTTTTTTGTTCCTAGATATAATAGACAACCAGGAAAATATGCATTCTGTGTTCGAGCCCCCAGTGAATGGAATAACCTCCCATCTCAAATACGATCCCATACGTTTTTTCCATTATATAAAAGAGCTCTCTCAACATATTTATTTGATCGTTGTACTTGTTCTCATTATGTGACTTAATTCTTTAACCTTTTTTTTTTTTTTTTGCATCTAATTGTATATATATTACTTTGTTTTGTTTTTGTCCTTCATAGTATTTATTCATTATGCTATGACTGAATTTGTTTTGTTAATTGCATATTGACGAGTGGGGAAAAAGTGAGAGCTGTCGTGTGTGAGAATGTAATTGTGTATTGGTATATACTTTGTACTCCGTCATTATTTATTTAAGATATCTGTTTTCATGAGGAACCCCTTGAAAACGAGATGTGACATCTCAAGGGGCTGATACTCTTATTGTTTTTGAAATGTTAAATAATAATAATAATAATAATAATAATAATAATAATTAAACGACTATTAAAATAATCGTTTGTGGCAGCCCTACATTCTAGCTTTGGCTAAGTTTGTTTTAGGCTAATTTGGCTTTTAGCTAATATTTTAGCTGGTTATCAGCTTCAGTGATTTCAGCTATCAATTTCAGCATCTTCAGGAGACAAATTCAGCTTAAAGTATTCGCATTATTGCAGGTAATGCTATATATCTAGTTCATAATTACGTTAAAAAGTTACAGTTTTAAAGTTGTAAAGATGTAGTTTTAGAGTGTTCAATAAATGTTTATCCTGTTCAGCCTAAGACAGCTCCGGAGTGAAATCTCTGAGAAGCAAAACATGCATGAAACATAACACCCAACATATACGCTTTTGCATTCTTGTAGAAGCTGAGACATGCAAAGCAAAACAACCCAGAAGCTGTTGCTCTGTGGTTTCTGAGCTGCAACTTTCAACATGGAAGCATTTTCCATTAAAGAAAATACTTCAAAATATGATCAAATAAAAGCCCATCCAGATGTTATGTAATTGTTTATTTAAGAATCAAGGAGGAACAATAGTTTTGTGTTTGTAAGTAAAATATTTAACATTTATTTGTTTAGTTTCACTCTTAAAACGCAGCCTGAGACCCTTCCTGTGGTTTGATGCTGGTGTGTGATGTTGAGGTTAAAGCAGTTCACGCTGACAGGATTAATGTTATCAACCTGGGTTGAGATTAAACTCCTTTGTAGTGATAATCCTCCGATTGGTTTTTAATCGTCTTAATCTGAAGCTCTCGCCAACAGGTTGTTCACATTTAAAGCAGCAAATGCAGCTGAAGGTTAGACAGAGATGAAGGAGTCACTTCTTGTGTTTTTCCTTCTGCCTCAGGTCAGAGCTAAATCAACAACCATCATCTGGAGGATTAGAAGCAAATCTTTTTACCTAAATGGAAATCTTTCATGTTCTATAGAAACATTTTCTGACATTTCATCAGAAGAACTTCCTCACTTACAGGTGATGAGGCAGAAACTCCCTTTTCCTCTCCAGTTTAGATCCTGAAGTCTCACTCCGATCAGGTTCTGATCTGGTTTCAAAGCATTCCTATTAGCCTTTTCATTATGATGATGCCGTTTTAGACACACACACACACAAAGACTTTTCTAGGACGGAGCTTCTGCAGAGTGAATGGAGTTCATTAGAAATTCACCTCTTAGTTGTGGGCGGGGCCATTGGCGCTGGGTAAGCTCGTCCCGTTAGCGGAGTGGAGGATGGAGCTTGTGGCTTCTCAGTGTATTAACGATATATTTTTTTCATAATTTTTCCGTCTGCTCCTGATTTACAATGATTTATATAAATAAATACTCAGATTTATAAATTATTTATAAAATGCTAGGTTATTTTCTGAGTCTTTTTCCTACCCGGAAGTAAAACTAATCGATTCCTGAGGCTCCGCCTACTGTTGCGAGTTTCATTACGTGATTCTAGAGTCGGCCGTGGCAGCGTTCACATAAACCAACAACAGTAACGAACTCCTGTGAGAGCTGGAGACAGGACACTACAGTATTCTGCTTCTAAAATGAAGGGTTTTTGCTGATCATCACTAGCTCTGTGTGTTAGACTGGGGGCGGAGCTGTCAGAGCAGACACTTCTGGGCGGAGCTGTCTCACTCTGACATCAGCAGGAGGGGCTGCTGCTGAGAGCGCAGGTTTTTAGAGGATCACTCTAAAATACCACTTTGGGGGATTTCATAGAGAGGAATGAGCACTTAAACGCTCAAAAAGTTATTATATGGTCCCTTTAGAACCTTTTTTTTATTTCTTAGCCATTTTGTAATCTGTTATTCATTTTCACTTTGCACTGAAAGTCTTTTTCTGCTGGAGTGTATTTCATTCTGACAGCGACGTGGATGAAATCTGCTTCCATTGTTTGTTTGAGCAGCTCAGCAGGTTTATGCAGAAATCCATCGTTCTGCCTGATACCTGAAACTTCCATCTGTCCATCCCTCTCTCTCTCTCTCTCTATCAACCTTGCTCAATCCATTTTTGATTATGGGGTTGCTGGAGCCTATCCTAGGGTTGCTGGGCTGAGATTCTCAGTCAGACTCTGTGCTGCATCTAGTAAAGAGTTTATTTCTTCACATCGATGTCGGTGTTGATGTTTTTGTACGTTAAAAGATTTTACTCATAAATGATAGAGTGATGTCTTGTGGGTAATTCAAATTCAAATTCAAATTCAACTTTATTTATATAGCACTTCTCCTACTTCCAAGCATCTCGAAGTGCTTTCCACAGTAACATAACAGTAAAACAAGTAAGATAAAACAAAATAAGTATACATTAAAACATTAAAACACCTTAAAAAACCCAGCAACGTACACGTCCCGTAAGTACACAGAAATAAATTAAAAAAGTATATACACATGCATACATAAAATCAGAATTAAAACATGTGGGCATGTAAAAACTAAGTAAAAGCTATACTAAAAAGATGAGTTTAAGCTTTTTTCTAAAAACCTCCACAGTGGACGAAGCCCTCACATCCTCAGGCAGGCTGTTCCACAGGCGAGGTCCACAGTGCTTAAATGTGGCCTCACCGTGGGTTTAGTTCTAACTTTTGGGACCACAAGCAGACCTGCACCTGAGGACCTGAGGTTCTGGGAGGTCATAAACTAAAAGTAAATCTGTTAAAAATGAAGGTCCAATACCATGTAAGGCCTTGTAGACCAATAAAAGAACCTTAAAATCGATCCTGAAGCTGACCGGAGCCAGTGCAAAGATTTCAGAATGGGAGTAATGTGCTCCTTCTTTCTGGTTCTGGTTAAAAGGCGTGCAGCAGAATTTTGGACTAGCTGCAGCCGATTGATAGTGTTTTTCTTAACACCAGAAAGAAGAGCATTACAATAATCTATTCTAGAGGTTATAAAAGCATGTATCAATATTTCAGCACTGGCTCTGGAGAAAGGGACTCACTCGGGCAATATTTCTAAGATGATAAAATGCAGTCTTTGTAACATGGTTTATGTGCGCTTCAAAAGATAGATCTGCATCTAAAATCACACCGAGGTTTCTGACTTTACTACACACATTCAGGTTCAGAGTTGATAAGTATGATCGGACCCTTTCTCTCTCAGCTTCAGGACCCACTATTAAAATCTCAGTTTTGTTCTTGATTGAGCTTTAAAAAGTTCTCTCCCATCCACTTTTCAATATCCGAAATAAACGTAAAAGGTCGTCAATGGGTCCCATGTCATCAGGAGACACAGCCACATACAGCTGGTTGTCATCAGCATAAAAGTGAAAGTTTATTCCATGTCTCCTGATGACATCTCCAAGGGGGAGCATATACAGGTTAAAAAGTGTGGGACCAAGAACGGAGCCTTGTGGCACACCACATGTCAGTCTGTGCCTCTTAGATGACAAATCATTTACGCTGACAATAAAATTTCTTCCTGTAAGGTAGGATTCAAACCAGCTGAGTACAGTTCCAGTGATTCCTATCATCTCATGCAGTCTGTTTAAGAGAATAGAGTGGTCGACTGTATCAAAGGCTGCACTCAAGTCCAGCAATACTAAAACCGATGGGTTTTTGTGTCAGTGTTGGACCTGAGATCATTTATAACCTTGACCAGTGCCATCTCTGTGGAGTGATGTGCTCTAAAACCAGACTGAAATTTTTCTAAAACATTATATTTATTAATAAAGTCATTTAACTGAATAAAAACCATATTTGATGCTACTCTGTAATGTACTGCTGATCTCATGCATTATTGCCTGTGACCTCACCCCCACATCAAACACCCCACATCAAACACACCAGTGACTTTCCATCAAAGTCATTTTGACAGGTGACCTTTGACCCTATATACCATTTATATAGCAAATTGATATTAAATTGTTACGTCATATTGAAGGATGGGGCAAAACAAGTTTGAAAGTATATTCCTTATTTCTCTTTTGATTTAATCTCGTTCTGATCCCAGAAACTAATGAAGGACAGAAGCTGCATCTTCATTGTCTTTAGTTTAGTTAGTTTAAAGCTAATGATGGTTAAGATTCTTTATAGTGCACTATGTCGTTAGGAATTCGGACATAGCCGTGGATTCAGCTCCAGAGGAAGTGACCTCACAGGAAGCTCGAGACTCTACCAGATGGTGACACAGGGATGAAATCCAAAGTTCCGGCTCTGTTTGAGAGTTCTGGCCGTGTGGATGCTGCTCACAGATGTTGTGATCTCCTCGGGTCTCGTTTGAGTTCCACTCTGATCATCTGTGATCTGTTTCCTGTGGTCGTTTGGTCGTGACGGTACCGTCTTTTTTCTAAGACAGTTTCTGTAAAGCAGCCGGAGTTCATTAGAAATTCACCTCTGAGTTGTGGGTGGAGCTGTTGGTGCAGAGAAACCCCGCCCCCCATCCCATCCCATCCCCTTTGCTGGGAGCCTTTCTTCTACATTACAAATGGGATTTTTTCTCACAAAGTTTTTTTCATCTGCTCCTGATTTAAAATGATTTGAATAAAGAAATACTCAGAAATACAGTTTTAAGCTTAATTTTCTTTACATCATCAGAAAAAGGCCACAAGAACATATTTAACAGTTCACCAAAATAATGGAGTCTTTGTTGAATAAGTTTTACTTTTTGGGTTTTTTTGTGATGAGGTCGGAGGGTTTTGATCCTCCATACTGTCCTGCTGCTGATTGGACCTTTCCACACATCAGTGAGGTTGCCTAGCAACACCAAGAACGCGACTAAAAGGTTTAAGACTCTCAGTGTGATATGTCTTCAAATGAATGTTGATGTTTTTCCTCTTTGGTCTTCCACGTGTTTTTAAGGGTTTTTGCTTCTCAAAGCTCTTAGATTTTGTCGTATTGGATGTCCAGGTTTTATTCTCTAAACTCTTTTTCTTCTCGGTTAGTTTTTCTGTTCTTTGATTTCTAGACTCAGTGAGGTGATTAGATCAGGTGAGACGCAGCCAGCATGTTGTTGGTCTGGACAGGAAGGCGTCTGAACTAAAAAAGGATGTAGTGGAACCATGTGACTCCCTTCCTTTAGTCGCACCTCCTCCTTTTCTGCTCCTTTCTTCAGATGGTCAGTGAGAAAGTCGGCGGTGCTGAAGGAACCAAACTCGACGATGACTTCAGAGACTTGGAGCGGGTAAGCGAGCAGGAGATCTGGAGCCTTTTCTTCTCTGCTTTTATTTCACGTCACCCACCTCCTCCTGACTTTGGCGCTCCTCTGTCTTGCGTTTGTGCTCGCTGTGTTTTGTAGAAAGTGGATGTGACCAGCAAGGCGGTCGCCGAGGTGATCTCCAAAACGTCAGAGTACCTACAGCCTAATCCAGGTGAGAGGAACGCCTGCAGACACGCGGCTACCTAACAAACATCAGCATGAGGTCCCACGTTCCCTCCACAGCATCCCGAGCCAAGCTGTCCATGCTGAACACCGTGTCCAAGATCCGCGGGCAGGTGAAGAACCCGGGATACCCTCAGGCCGAGGGGCTGCTGGGGGAATGCATGGCCAAGTACGGGCGGGAGCTCGGGGAGGACAACAACTTTGGTAAGACGTTCTACCAGGGTATCCCCACGATGTCAGAAAGCTCCGTGGATGCAGCGAGCCTCTGCGTTCTCAGGTGGAGCGTTGGTGGATGTAGGAGAGGCCATGAAGAGACTGGCAGAGGTCAAAGACTCCCTGGACATCGATGTGAAGCAAAACTTTATCGATCCTTTACAAGTACTCTGTGACAAAGACCTCAGAGAGATTCAGGTACTTTTTGTTTCTCAGATCTCTGTGAACAGACGACAAAATCTCGACTCTAATGTCTAAAAAAACATCTTCTACGTTCCTCCAGCATCACCTGAAGAAGCTGGAAGGCCGTCGGCTGGATTACGACTACAAAAAGAAGCGCCAGGGCAAAATCCCGGACGAGGAGATCCGGCAGGCCCTGGAGAAGTTCCACGAGTCGAAGGACGTGGCTGAGACCAGCATGTACAACCTGCTGGAGACCGATGTGAGGACGGTTCTGCACTTTGGCCCGTTTGAGGTTCTGATTCTGAGCCGCAGGATCCAGTCTTAATGTTAAGATGGCTCTTTGTTGGTCAAACCTTTACAGTCCAGGTGATGAAGAACACCTGTGATGGTGCAGTGGGGGAAGATCAAAACAAACAGTTTATCTTCAGTGTGGAGTCCAGATGTGGATCTGGACGCTGGTCTTTTAAACAGGACCATCTGTTTGTCAGCTGTGACCCCTGACCCCACAGAGCGTTGGTTTCATGTTTCGGGGTGTCTGTACCTGTGCAGATCGAGCAGGTGAGGCAGCTCTCGGCTCTGGTGGACTCGCAGCTGCAGTACCACCGACAGGCCGTGCAGGTTCTGGAGGAGCTGTCGGACAAACTGAGGGAGCGGTCAGTGACGCTTTCACTCTTCAATCCTCTGAAATATTCCCAGATTATAATCCAGGAATCTCTCGGAACAGGATGAATGAAGGTCAGTCGCGGCCCAAACGGGAATACACGCCCAAACCCAAACCCATCTTCGACTTGGGAGACAACGGTCACTCGAACGGCGGCTACCCGACCTCCATGGCTCCGCCCCCTTCACGCAGCTCAGGTAGGAAGCTCCGTTTGTCACGTAGAAATGAAATAGAATAGAGAATGTTTTGCTCTGGGGACTTCACCTCCATCCACAGCTCAACATGAAGCCCGAACCACCAGAAACACTCTTCGTTTGGCTCGTCCTCCTCTATCATCTCATCTCTAAATGTGGGAAAGACGTCATTCCAGAGCGGGAACATCATCCAGCTGTTTCATGCTCTGAGCTGCAGAAACCAGCTCCTCGCGCTGCCATCTCCATTGCTCAACAGCACACGCGGTTTTCATTCCTCCAGAAGCTGAACTGAGTGTTTCCACATCAGCGGCGACTGAGGAACTGAGCATGTGCGATGGAGAACGATTGTTCCTCTTGTAAACCTGTAAACAAACCTTCACGTCTGAGAGTCCAGGCTCTCGTCATCCTATAGAAGAGTCTGATCTTCTACATAAAACTCAAACACAAGGGGCTGAAATCCAAAACACACTTTAGGTTTCAGGCCGAACAGGATAAACATTTATTAAACACTCTAAAACTAACATTTTTAAACTTTAAAACTGTAACTTTTTAACATAATTATGAACTAGATATATAACATTACCTGTGATAATGCTAGTGTGAATGCTGGAAGCAGAATTTTACCGCTGGAGATGCTAGTGCTGATAGCAGAAAACGCTGAAGCTGAAAGCCGCTAAAAAATATGCTAAATTCCCAATTAGGCTAAAAAGCTAAAAAAAGCAAACCGATGTTAGCCAAAACAGCTAGCATGTAGCTGAAATATTAGCTAAACTCCAAAATAGCCTAATAAATCTTAATAAATGCCAAAATATTCCAAAAAGCTAACAGAATGACAATTTTGAAAACTTTAAAACTGTAGTTTTTAACATAAATATTATTAATAAATATGAATATTATTCCAGAATAAATCAACATAATCGTGTTTCTCTTTTACTCTCCATAAAAATATATTTTGTCAAAATTATGCAAGCCAGAAATGAGTGCAAGATAACATCGAGCCATTAATAGCAATAAAATAAAAGGATCTGGAGGGCCGAATAGAATTACTCGGAGGGCCGGTTTCGGCCCCTGGGCCTTGACTTTGAAACGTGTTCTACAGCTTTTTGTTTCTCCACCTGGAGTCTAGTGTTTGTCGTTTGTTTAAGAGAAGGTGTGAGCTGATCTGCACACTCCTCATGAGAGACAACAAAGATTCAGTGACTTCTGTGGTCAGAGTGTCTGTTTCACATCCTGCTCATGTCCTGTTGGACACACGTGTGCATTACTGACACCTGCTGGCAGCCTGTGGAATTACAGAAGTCTGGTTCAAACATTTTTGGATGAGGTTTGCAGAAGCAGAATGGATCGGTGTTAATGAGGAGGTGTATCTCCAGAGTCTTCAGCGTTTTCCCCTTCAGTGTCGCAGTGTTCGAGCCTTCCCGTCTCCAGTTTACCCCGCACGCCGGCCGCACAAAGACAAACTGTTTCCAGCCAAAGAGGGCCTGTGTGAGGTCACAGCGACAGCAGGATGTCGCGGCGTTTGCCTGCTCTCGGGTAAATGTTCCTCTTGTTCGGACTCGTCGAGGTTTTCACGGCTCAGTGCTGCTGGGATTGGAACAGACGGTTTGTGGCGAGGTGCTGCCGTTTACTCCGATTATCTCTGTTTGGATGAACACCTCAGCAGGAAGGTTGAGCCGACCGGAGTTTATTTAACTTCTCTGGCTTTGACGTTCCTCCTCCCTCAGACTTCCTCACATCACCTCTGAGGAGGTTTTTCATTATTTATGTGCGATTGTCTTAAATTCCTCCTGAGCTCCAGCTGTTGAGGAGGAGTTTCTGCTGCTTTTGTTCAGATCAAGTTTCACTTTTATCAGTTTGTATTGAGGAACGTCAAACAACCAGAGGAGATGATCTACAGTCTGTATTAGTGAAAAAACTCTATCATGATATAGATTATGTTATATCACAATATGAAGTATATTTTCAGCTGTTCTCTGAAAAACACGGACAAAATGTTATTATGTACTTTTCACTGACTCTATTTTTGTCAAGTAACTGAATAATTACAAATGAGAAACATTTTTTAAAGGGAACAACAGATTCAAGTTCAGTTGGAAAACACATTTTTGCACAGAAGCTCAGGGATAAAAAATAAACAAACAGAAACAATAGACAGTTTTCCTGTTCATATTCAGACCATTAAAGAAGACTATTTATTAAAGAAGAAGAATAGAACTTTAATTGATTCTGTAGTTGAGAAATCAGGTCAGTTGTAGAGGACAGAATAACAGGACTTCTTGAGTGCAATGTTTTCTTTTTTCTATGTAAATGGTTTCCAGTGGTCTTTTAATTATGATTATGTTATTTTTAGCTAAAAACAAAATACGAGGGCTGTGAATGTTGACGTGCTAATGGAGTATAATTCATTTGTTAATAGGGCTGCCACGATTAGTCGACTAATCGACCATTAAAATAGTCGACAACTAATTTAATAGTCGATTAATCGTTACTTTATAATATATGGAGTCAGGCTGTAGTGAAGTTAAAAGTTATAATGACATTCTGCTAGCTTTTTAGACTATTTTGGCATTGATTAAGGGTTTTCAGGCTAATTTGGAGTGTAGCTAATATTTTAGCTTCATGCAAGCTATTTTGGCTAATTTAGGCTTTTTCAGTTTTTTAGGCTAATTTGGAATTAAGATATTTTAGCTACATATTAGCTCTTTTGGCTAATTTGGGATTGTTTTACGTTTTTTTGGATAATTTCAAGTTTAGCTAATATTTTAGCTACAAGTTAGCTAGCTAATTCTAAATGTTTACAGTTTTTTAGGCTAGTTTGGAGTTTTGCCATTATTTCAGCTACATGTTAGCTATTTTGGCTAATTTGGGATTTTTACAGTTTTTTAGGCTAATTTGGAGTTTAGCTAATATTTCAGCTATATGCTAGCGATTTTAGCTTATTTAGGATTTTTATTGTTTTAAAGCTAATCATATTTCAGATTTTCTTTACATCCACTTTGTCCATGATCCGATTAGTCGACTAATTGGAAAAATTAATCGATGATTAGTCGACTATTAAAATAATTGTTGGTGGCAGCACTATTTGTTAATATGATTTAACGCTCTCAGGCGTCCTGCCGTGCAGCTGTGAGATCAACATAATGAAGTTCTGTCTAAAATAAAATAAACTTTTTTATATGTCATGCAATTGAGAATTTATTGAATTAAAGAGATAAAATGGCATTTATTTGTAGTTTTTGGACAAACCCATCTTTTATTTTAATTAATAAGGTGGAGAACAAATGTCAATGTGGTTGTAATCCAGCCGCAGTGCTCCTGCTATAGGGGGCGGAGCCAAACGGAGCATTCTGTTACTAGAAATCCAAAGAGGAAACGATTATTGTTCTGTTTTGGGATGAGGACCTACATTAATTTTCCACGATAACAAGCAAAGGTGTCTAAAAACTCTGTAAACTCGGCGGTTCTCCGTCAAAGTCCCGCCCACCAACGTAGCGGGAGGCGAGCAGTTCAGAACGGACAGACACGCCCCCATCTGTGTAGATTCCAGCCGAGCCGACCTGAAATCCAGCTGGATCAAACTTATCCCAAAAAATGTTTTATTATTTTTCACAAACACAATAAAGAAATTTTATGAGAAGAAAAGAAGAAAAAACTGAATTCCAGGAAAAACATCAAATAGACGGCAGTGAGAAGCTGCCTGGTGGGATTTTAGTCTGGATTTTTTTGTTTTTTCATTCAAAAACATGTTGATTAATATATTGACAGATTTTATTCTTGTTATTTCTATAAAATGACACCTAAAACTTTTATTCTATGTTGTAAAAACAACATGTTCATTATTTTTCAGGTTTCCACAACAAAATGAATCCCTTTTTTCCAGATGGAGTTTTCTGTTTTTACATGATTTTATGTCTAATGTGTGAATACAGCATGAAAAATGACTAAATAAAGGCAGTGTCACAGAGGAGACGTTGAGCTGGTTCAAATGAGACCAAATTATCAGACAGGTGGACTTTCAACGTGAAAATACAAGCAAATGTATGGTATGGTTCTGTTTCCTGTCGGGGTCTGACTCCTCCTCCTCTGTCCTCAGCCGCCCCCGAGCAGCCGAGCTGCAAGGCGCTGTACGACTTCGAGCCGGAGAACGAGGGCGAGCTGGGCTTCCACGAGGGCGACGTCATCACCCTGACCAACCAGATCGATGAGAACTGGTACGAGGGCATGCTGAACGGCCAGTCCGGGTTCTTCCCTCTGAACTACGTGGAGGTTCTGGTTCCACTGCCGCACTAATACCGACACGAGGCTTTGAGGGGGGGCAGACGGGGTGGAAAGTGAAGTGAAGATCAGGCAGGTTTGGGTTTACCTGAAGGACCGGTGAATCATTATGTTGGTTCATAAATGCATATAAATGATGCAGGGCTGGTTGAATACGTTGTCGGGGTTACGTCAGCTTTACCCCCACCCCCCCCGCTCATGACCGTTCAGCAGGTGAAGTGACAGGTTTGGGTTTTTACTCCTCCTGTGGATGGAAGTCTGTTCCCTGATGCCCCCTTGTGGCCATCCTGGGAACTGCGGTCACCTCAACACAAATCTGGACATCATTTGTTGACCTGGTTGTAAAAGCAGAAAAAAAAAAACCTCCACATCCTCTTGGAGAAATGAATCTGGAACGTTTTACTGGTGATGGCAGACATTCAGCTTCACTGTTAGAGTCCCGTCATCCTGAGCGTCTGTCCTCACGCCTCCCCCCCGTCCGCTCCTCCCAGGAGGCGGGCAGACATGCAGAAGTTGCACGTTTTGGTGACTGGCTGAAGCCGGTTCTCGTTACCCATAAACACAGGGAGTAGCTGTTACTCTGCTCAGAAAAGGAGGCGGAGCCAAAAATGCAAACGCAACATATCGTTTGGTCAGGTGCTAACAGCCATATTTTAGCTTTGAACGCAGCGTGTTTTTAGAGACCACTCGACCTTCTGCTGCTGGCAGCAAACCCTCAACGTTCTATCGTTTACCTTCACGACTGAAAGACTGTGAAACTCCGCCCACCTCACCCTGACTCTCACCTGGTTTGTTGATTGACGTCTTGTTTTGTCGGCGGTTTCAGGCGAGGGCGGCTCCTCGTTTGATCCCTTCAGTCCGGACGATGATCCGTTCATCTGCGACTGTTACCCCCCTCCCCCCGACTCGTTTAAATGTTTACGTCTCTGAGCGCCACGTGAGCAAGTGCCTTTGGAAAAGCCACGCCCACTCAGAAGCGGTCAGTTTCCGTGCACTTTTCTGTCCCGTTTGGAGCAGATTTCTGTCAGGGCTGCCACGAACGATTATTTTAATGGTCGACTAATCACCGATTAATCGGGTCATTGATGAAGTGGATGTAAAGCTCACGTCTTAACCATCACTAGATTTAAGATAACTACAATTAAAAGACAATAAAGATGATAGTTTATTAAAGTCATGCAGCCTCTGTCCTCATCAGGTTCTGGGATGAAAACAAGATTAAATCAAATAAGAGATAAGAAATACACTTTCCATCAAACTCATTTAGACAGGTGACCTTTGACCCTTCACCATCCATCAAACTCGATGCCCCGCCCCTCAAGATGACGTAACAGTTTAATATCACTTTTATATATAAAGGGTAGATAGGGTCAAAGGTCACCTGTCAAAACGAGTTTGATGGAAAGGAAATTCCTTTTCTCTCTAATGAGGTCAGAATCTGAAACATGGAACGATTTTTCAATAAAGATTCAAATATAACAGATTTTGATTTTTTTGGTGCTGAACGCTCACAACCGTGTTCAACTTTACGACACTCTGACTCCGTGTAATATAGAGTAATCGACTATTAAAATAGTCGACTAGTCGTGGCAGCCCTCATCTCTATTCCCCGGACGACACTACGGCAGTTCCTGATCCGACGAGTCTTAACAGCTCTAGTTTGACTCTTCTCTCTAAAGAAATCCAGATGTTTTTTAAAGAGCTGTAATGTTTGTATTTTAGTCTTACTCTCCTTTATAACATGAAATCACTATGGCTCTCTATAGTATTTTTATATCCAACCATCAGATTAACCTTTGCATGTGCTCCTATAAGAAACTCTAAGTGTTTACGTTAGATATAAATCGCCTTTTTACTTTTGCTATGGAAACTATATTTAACTGCAATATTTTGTCATTTATTATCTCCGTTTTTGTTCGTGCTTCCTCCGTTTTCTTTGTTACAAATTCTTATAAATAAAGCAAAAATAAAAGATTTTCTGCACAAGTTTTTTTTTCTTTTTTTCACCACAGAGCAAACAAACAAACAAACAGATGCTTTAATGCAACACCAAACAAATGACAGTTAAAATAGTTCCAGTGTGTCTTTGAACGCCTCGTGGATCATCAGCAGGCGGGAGGCGGAGCTTCAATCGCTAATAAATACAGTAAAGGTCGTTTTCCGAACCATGGTGATGGGGGGACAGTAGATAAGCGCACACGGGGATCTAACCCGAACCCTACCGTACGGCTCAGCGTACACAAACATGAACACGGACATCAAACACAAACGTTTCCACGACTCCTGGTGAAGGCAAATGAAAGAACAGTTTACACGGACCGTACCTGAGGCATCTGAGCACACCTGCAGATGCTGTCTCAGGTAGGTACGTAGGTCCAGACGGAGACATTCAGCTCCTCCCGCTCGCTTGTCGGGCTGTTTCGTGACCGTCTGACCTCCAGCTGCTCCTCGCCGTGGCTGGCCTGTCGCTGCAGGTGCAGATCCATCAGTGGACGCCGCTCAGCTGACTGTACACGTGCTCCAAGATCTGGGAGTAGGCCTGGTCTTTGGGGGCGTGGCAGCTCAGGGATCCCTGTGCAGGAGAGCGTCGGTCATCCCCCGCGGCCCGGAATCTAACCCCCCAGAACGCGTCCTACCTTGATCTTGTCCATCATGGTGGTGTCAGGACACCAGTACTGGTTGAACTGGACCAGGTCCGGAGCTGCTCTGTAGTACTCCACCAGCAGCATCTGTCGAGACAGCAGAACCCTGAGTCACCCGCAGCGGCGGGGCGGGGCGGGGCTGTGCCGCAGCGTCCGTACCATCTCGTTCAGAACGTCGCTGGTGAGGAAGTTGTCCTGGACGTAGGTGACCTCCACCGCCACCGGGATCCCGTAGTCGTTGGGCCGTTGCTGCAGTCGGTCAGGAGGAGCGTGAGGAGATGTTTCCAGAACCGAGAACTCAGAAAAGTTCTGCAGTCTTACCTCCGGCGGGGGCACCACCCAGAACGGGGTTATGGTGGATGCCACACCCTGGTTTCCATGGTAATACGGTCCTGGAATAGATGATAAAATCTCTGTTCCTAAAGATCTGATCCCCTCAAAGAACGTCCAGAATCAATCGCTTCTGATCATCAACTAAACAACATTTTCCCTGAAGTGGCAGGAGCAAAAAAATCTTTAGTCAAAAAGAAGAAAAGCAAATCAGTCGCACTTTTGGGAGAAAAGTGACGATTCAGAACAAATCTGCCAAGATCAGCGTAACGCCGCGTTCACACCGAACGGGAGTCAATGCTCAATGCACGTACGAAAATGTTTTATAAACTAGACCAGGAGTGTGGAACTCAATCGCCCAAAACACACCGTAGGTCGCGGGCCGAACAGGTCCAGCCATCCACGAAACTCTCTGAAAACTAAAAGTTTAAAACTTAAAAAATGTTTTGTTTTTTTTTACATAATTGTCAACTATCTATGTGTTATGCAATAATGCTAGTGTGCATGATGTAAGCTGAATTTGACCACTGAAGATGCTGAAATCGATAACTGAAATCACTGATGCTGATAGCTGAAAAAGCTGAAGCTGATGGCTGAAAAAGCTGAAGTTGATAGCTGAAAAAGCTGATAGCTGAAAAAGCTGATAGCTGAAAATGCTGAAGATGATAGCTGAAAAAGCTGAAGATGATAGCTGAAAAAGCTGAAGCTGATAGCTGAAAAAGCTGAAGCTGATAGCTGAAAATGCTGAAGTTGATAGCTGAAAATGCTGAAGTTGATAGCTGAAAATGCTGACGCTGATGGCTAAAAAAGCTGAAGCTGACGGCTGAAAAAGCTGAAGTTGATAGCTGAAAAAGCTGATAGATGAAAGCTGAAAAAGCTGAAGTTGATAGCTGAAAAAGCTGAAGTTGATAGCTGAAAATGCTGAAGCTGATGGCTAAAAAAGCTGACAACTGAAAAAGCTGAAGCTGACAGCTGAAAAAGCTGAAGTTGATAGCTGAAAAAGCTGATAGATGATAGCTGAAAAAGCTGAAGTTGATAGCTGAAAAAGCTGAAGCTGATAGCTGAAAAAGCTGAAGTTGATAGCTGAAAATGCTGAAGTTGATAGCTGAAAAAGCTGAAGTTGATAGCTGAAAACTATGAAGCTGATATCCAGCTAAAAAACAAGTCAAATACTAAATTAGCCTAAAAAATAGGTTAGCCAAAACAGCTAGCATTTAGCTGAAAAAATTGTTAAGCTTTAAAATATCCTAAAAAACCTGAAAAAAGCTTAAATTAGCCAAAACAGCTAGCATGTGGCGGAAATATTAAACTCCAAAATAACCTAAAAAAATCTTAGTAAATGCTAAAATATTCCAGAAAGCTATCAGAATGTCCATTTTTAAAACTAAGTTTTTAACATAATTCTGAATAATAAAAAGGCAGGAATATTATTCCAGAATAAATCGACTTGGTATAAGTTACACCCCTGAAACTGCGGTTTCAGCCCGGAAGTTAAACTCCAGCTCCATCATTTTGAGGCTCCGCCCCTGCTGGTGAACTCCCGGTGATCGTGTGTGCGTGTGAAGGAGCACTGACCACAGATGATGCCCAGGCACGGCTGGAAGCCGTTGTTGGATCCCTGCAGCCGCAGCTGATGGTCCATCTGAGAGTCGATGTCCTGCAGCGACGGCAGCGCCGGCCCCCGCGGGTGACTGTGGTACCAGCCCACCAACGACAGGCCGCGCATGAACAGGTTCTGACAGATCTGAAGCAGCACACACACAGACAGACAGACAGACACCAGCTTCAGTGCAGAGGAGGGAGAGAGGAACTCTGGATTTTAGAAGCAGCTTCTGATTTGATTTAATCTGTTATTTAAACAGCTTTTGGTTTTGTTTGCTGGTCGGTTTTCTACCACGACGTGTGAAGACGTCCGACACTCTGGAACTCAAAACATTCATGAAGAGATGATAAAAACAAAACATTTCAGACTTTATATCTGCAGTTACAGAGTACTGCACTATAGCCGCTTATCCTTGGGAAGGTGGATACAGGCCTCAGAAAAAAAAGAAAAAAAAACAGTTTTTGATCTGAGTCTGAAGGAAGTTTTATTTTGAAAATCTAGAGGATTCTCCATTAGGGCTGTGGATCGTTGCTCAGGTGGCGATCTGATTCGATTCATGAATCAAACTCAACGATTCTTACTTTATAATATGTTTAATGCTATTTGTATGTCTACTTATTTTATGGATGAAAATAGATTTTATTTGTATTTAATCATTATTTATACCTTTATTTAAAACAGGAGATCAGAATTAACAAAACTGATTAAAAACACAAAGATTCTGATAGAAATGCTGTTTGTCATTTTAAACTTTTTTTTCTTTTGTAAATCTTCTGGTTAAGTTCGCAGTAACATAAAAAGGATAAAAATCTCTGCTGTTTTGGATTATTTAAAAGCAAAACCTGAAAATGTTTTTCACAATTTTCTATCCACAAAGTTCTTCAACATTTTACGTTTTAAGCTTTACATATCGGTGCAGAGACCGTGTGAAAAAATGTTTTTTCCCGCTGCAGAATCATCTGATTCACGTAGATGACATCCTCCTTTCAGCAGAGCGAGGCTGAGTTTCTTCAGAATAAGATGGAGTTTCGTTAATTACATCAACTGTTGAAGAGTTATCATAACCAAAAGAACGTAAACACTGGAGCTAAAGCTCCGATGTTAAAGCTAATTATTTTTTTCAGAGGTTATGTCAGTGAGCGCGACTTTAGTCTCAGTTTCTGAACGGAAAAAATCTCTCGCTAGTTTTACTTTGAAAACAGGAAGTTCACCGTCACGAAGATGTTTACTTCTGGTGGTGGCACCGGTGCTTTTTAGGCTTTGCTTTAGTTTGTTAAAAAAAAACATTAATCTGCATTTCAGAGCAAAAATACATCGTCCCTAGATCATATTTTGACAATATTTTACTCCAATTTACTATATTTATAAAATTCGCAAATCAGCGATATTTGACATCGCGAATATTTATACTTGAAATTTCGGGAGCAGATCACGAATACCCGAGCACCCGGATACTCGTTCTCCACCCCCTCCGACTCGCTCTCGACGCATGTCAATTCACTCTGTAACATATCAAAAATCCATCTGCTGCTTTCTTAAAGCTGAACTGAAACCTCCAAACTAACAGAGCTGACAAAAGCAAATGTGTTTGGAAACAGAAGAATTCAAAATGAAAAGCTGCATTTAGCAGACTAAAACCAGGAGTCTTCACTCAAAATCTGGATTCATAGTGACAGTTCTTCCAACAGACCATAATAATAATGCAGATTATTCAGGAAATGACTATTTAATGTTATCAGGATGCAGCTAATAAAGTTATTCAATCAGTGGATTCGCATTTATGGTTATTATATTTAAAAAAAAACAGTTTTAGTGACTATTGTTTGCATTCATTTATCACACATTAAAATTCAGACGACCGTTTTTTTCTTTAACTTTCACTTTAACAGTTATGGATTTAAGGGAAAATCTAGGTCGAGTTTTAATGGTTCCAACAGGAAATCTAGAGAACAAATAAAGTTTTTTCTCATGGACGACATCCCATCAGGAGTCACAACCTCTTCATTCATCCTTTAAAAAAAAGAAACACCAATTTGTGTTTCTGTTATTGATACTCGGATGAAAAATACAAACAAACTTTTGCTTTCAAACATGAAAGAGAGAAAAACACATTTTTCCAGAAATATTACATAACTTTTGATAGAAGTTCACCTCCTTTCAAAATAAAAGACACCCTGTATCACCTCTCAATGCAGCAAATAATGATGATGATTTAAAAAAATAATATAGTTTGTTTTATTGTTTGAGGTGAATCTCTGCCAGAAATTTGTACATGTAACCAAAATTAAATCTGAGCTAATTAAGTGACACTTATTGTATTTTTGAGCCTTAAGTTTTATCATAAATCATAATCTGGTGGAGTTTAGTTAGAAATTCTCCAACTGATTTTCTGTGGGAAATCTGTTTTATTTGGACTTTATTGAGAACTGCTTGATGGATTTCTTATCTTTTTTTAAACGTAATAAATTTGATCAATGAATGGAAATAAACAGCAGCAGAATAAATGATTCTGAATGCAGAGCAACAGTTTAAAGAAATAAGAAGTGTGTTGTCCAAAAACCAAAAACAACAGGAAGTCACATCATAAAACAGGAAATAGACTGAATAAACTGGTCGTCATTTTTGATTGGATGACCTTAAATTCTGAGATTTAACTTGAAGAAACTTGTAGGAACCCATACAGGTAAAAAGTCAAGATTTTTTATTCAATCTTGACTAATAGTGTAATTGTTTTTAACATAAAGGAATGTT
Organism: Oryzias javanicus; assembly: GCA_003999625.1. Lineage (NCBI taxonomy): Eukaryota > Metazoa > Chordata > Actinopteri > Beloniformes > Adrianichthyidae > Oryzias > Oryzias javanicus. Next base: position 2,845,343 of record CM012440.1, read on the forward strand.
TTCCTAAAAGTGCCTTATTTAGGTTTCCTTATTTGACTCAATCTTTATTTCTGTTAATTATTTGCATTAAATTTAAAATGTTTTTGCAATCTAGACTTTGTGTTCAAGTTTAGGCTTCAAACACCAACTTCAGCCTCATCCGACTATAAAGACGTTCACCTTTCAGGTCATCCTGTCAGGAGTCGCCTCAGCCAATCAGCTTTCACTGATTCACACAGGTGGTTTGGGAGTTTTTCACCAAATGCTCTTAAATAAAATGATTCAACCGTCATAAAAATGGGAAAATTCTATCAGCAGAAGAGTCCTCGCTGTATATTTTGCACCTTAAATGTGGATTTCTTCATCTTTGTTTTCATCTCTGATTCTTTTCTGCCCTAAAAACGTCCAAATTTGTTTGTTTTTATGAACTTTGTTAGTTTGGGCTTTAGATTAAGCAGCTGTTTGTGAAGGAAGCGAGGAGAACCATTTAACATTCATAAGAGTAAATGATAAAACATTAAAAGATCAATTTAAGCTCATTTTCTACTGATCAAACTTAATAAAAGTTTTATTTTGATACTTCTATTCATTACAATGTGTTTTTTTATAATAAATATGAATGATGTCTCTTTTGTGACATGAATAAAAACAGAAATATAAAAAGAAACAAGCATTTTCTCAACACTAAATTCTTTTTTTACGTTTGACAGAAGCTTGTATGATTTCCTTTCAAAATAAAAGAACCGGATCGTCCCGGTGCCGCTCATGAGGTGACGGCTGCAGACTCCTGTCATAGAATCTGGTCGTTTTCCAAAAATAAAATGTTTTATTTGTCTGCAGACCGGTACCAAGCAACCCTCGGACCGGTACCGGTACCGGTCCGTACATATTACCTAATATGCTCAGATCTGTTTTATTTTTATCTCATTGATTCTGTTTTTGTTGTTTGATGCTGCCTCTGTTTGACGACAAAACTTTGTTCTTTAATGTGAATCCATGTTCTGGTCTGTAAATAAACCTTTGATGTTTCATGATTTTCAAACTAAAAGTCCTAAATGATGTTTTTACAGCTTTTCTGTTTCTCAAAGGCGTTTTTTCTCCTCCTGATGAACGGACGTTCACCTCCTCCTCCACGGCAGAGGCGGAGTCCCGGTCCCCCAGCCTGGTCCGGCACGGGAAAGCCCTCAGGACCGTCAGAACTGAAGCAGAGCAGGAGGGAGACGGCGCTGATGAAGGCAGAACCGATCGGACCGGCGGGGGTTTCCAGCACTTACGTTGTGTGTTGGTGTCCCATCTCCCCCCGAGGTATCCCACCACCTCGCTGGTGGTCAGGTGGCAGTGGAAGTCCTGCGGAGCCCAACATCATCCGTCTTACTCTCCAAAGAGTCTCTGAAAGTCCGCGTTTGGAGCGGGTCGGGACTCACCATCAGCAGCAGAACGTTACTGGAGACGGCCACGTTGAACGGCTGGAATCTGTTGATGGCGGAGAAGGCCGACAGCTCCACCAGCGTGTGCGGATCTCTGAGGACGCAAGGTCACAAGGTCACCGTGAGGTCGCGGGCGACGCGCCGGACACGCGGAGGGAGACGTACTTGGCGGCGTCTCTGGTGCCTAAGGTGCAGTATCGGACGGGAATCCTCTCTCTGTCGGTCCGGCGGGAAACCACCACGTCTGCAGAGCGGCGAAGGCGAACGTGAGACACGGACGGACGCAAGGCGAGACGACAGCAGAAACACACCGTGCAATCCAGGCTTGACGTTCTTGTTCTTCTCGTCTGTCTGCACCGCAGTCTTCCCTTCCTCCTCATCCTCGTCATCATCTTCCTCACTCACCAGGCTCTGGCATTGCAGAAAGCAGAGGATGATGGGAGTTCAGGGAGCTTTAAGTATGCTTCTGAGGTCAAAACAAGTTTAATATTTCATATAGAATCATTCCACTTTCTCCACATTTGGCCCCGCCCCTGAACGATATCAGAAACGCATGATTGGATCAAGAAATTCTGACTATCAGAGAAAACAGATGTAGTCCAGTCAGTTTTTTAAATCCACAAAAACTACAGTTCCCAGAGCTCCGCCCCCTTCACATTTGTTATCATTGGAAAGTCCCGAATGTCTTCTGCAGGAACCAAAAGGAGTTCATGCAGGAGGAAGAAGGTTCAAGTTGAGACCTGTCCTCTACAGAAAACACTCCAACACTGCTGGAAGTCTGGAGGATGTTCAGAACTTCTATGGAATGTTCATTCGTTAGTTTCCTGAATTAGAAAAGACTCATTGTTTTTTTTTATTACTGATAAAAACACATTTTTGTGTGAAAAGTTAGACTCCATAAGGCAAAAGTCTGAACCCTGTTGGCAAAAACTTGGAGTCCAACTCGATCACAAATAGAAAAATAGAAAACTTAGGTTAGCCAAAGCAGCTAGCATGTAGCTGAAATATTAGCTAAACTCCAAAAATTAGCCTAAAAAATCTTCATAAATGCTAAAACTGTCCAAAAAACTAGAAGAATTACAATTTTTTAGAACTGTAACTTTTTATAATAATTATGAATAATAAAATATTCAGGAATATTAATCCAGAATAAATCAATTTAAACCTTAAATAACTTTTAATATTTTACTCTCAATAAAAATATATTTGGTTAAAATGATACAAGTTAGAAATGAGATTCTATCGGGTCATTAATAACAATAAAATAAAATGATCTGGAGGGCCGGATAGAATTACCCGGAGGGCCGGATCCGGCCCCCGGGCCGTGACTTTGACACCTGTGCTCTAAAGGAATCAGCTGATGGAAGAACCGGATCAGAACCTCATGTTCCTGACGTTCTTCTGTCTCATCAGTTTGTTACAACAGCAGCGTGACTTGAACCTCCAGAACCTCCTCCAGCAGGAGCTTCAGACCTCCAGAACCTCCTCCAGCAGGAGCTTCAGACCTCCAGAACCTCCTCCAGCAGGAGCTTCAGATCTCCAGAACCTCCTCCAGCAGGAGCTCCGGACCTCCAGAACCTCCTCCAGCAGGAGCTTCGGACCCCCAGAACCTCCTCCAGCAGGAGCTCCGGACCTCCAGAACCTCCTCCAGCAGGAGCTTCAGATCTCCAGAACCTCCTCCAGCAGGAGCTTCGGACCCCCAGAACCTCCTCCAGCAGGAGCTCCGGACCTCCAGAACCTCCTCCAGCAGGAGCTTCGGACCTCCAGAACCTCCTCCACAGGAGCTTCGGACCTCCAGAACCTTCTCCACAGGAGCTTCGGACCCCCAGAACCTCCTCCAGCAGGAGCTTCGGACCTCCAGAACCTCCTCCACAGGAGCTTCGGACCTCCAGAACCTCCTCCACAGGAGCTTCGGACCCCCAGAACCTCCTCCAGCAGGAGCTTCAGATCTCCAGAACCTTCTCCACAGGAGCTTCGGACCTCCAGAACGTTCATCCAAACCTAGCGGTTCAAAGTTTGGACCTCTCACCATGTCTGCGCTGGGCTGGTACTTGTGCAGCCAGGTGGTTTTGTACTGGACCAGCTTCTGCCCCCGGTACCGCACCGACGCCCATCCACAGCCGGACTTCTTGGCCGGGTTCACCAGCCGCTTGCAGTGGGTGGCCCAGGCGCTGGGCGAGTTGAAGATCTGACCCGTTTCCACCCAGCGGATTTTCCCATCATTCAACAGGTCGCCGACGAAGTTCTTCCCCTGCGAGCAGAAGAGAGGTCCCGTCTCTGCGGCAGAACCAAAGCGGGTTCTGCTCGTGGAGCGGGTCAGTACCAGGTAGTGGATGCCCAGCACGCCGTCGCCCGGCTCCACCAGCCCGTCCTTCAGCAGAACCCGCAGCGTGATGCCCCTCCTGGTCAGCAGGGAGCCGCGGCCCGAGCTGGACCGCAGGTCTCCTTCCTCGCCTCCGCTCAGCTCCTCCTCATCCTCCTCACCACCGTCCTCCACCGCCTGTGGGGAGCCGGGCGGCTCGGAGCCTGCAGACACAAACACGCAGACGGTGAGGAGGAGCAGACGGTGAGGAGGTGCAGGAGCAGACAGAGGAGGTGCAGCTGAAGACAGAGGAGGTGCAGGAGCAGACAGAGGAGGTGCAGGAGCAGACAGAGGAGGTGCGGCGCAGACAGAGGAGGTGCAGGAGCAGACAGAGAGGAGGTGCAGACAGAGGAGGTGCAGGCGCAGACAGAGGAGGTGCAGGAGCAGACAGAGGAGGTGCGGCGCAGACAGAGGAGGTGCAGGTGCAGACAGAGGAGGTGCAGCCGCAGACAGAGGAGGTGCAGGAGCAGACAGAGGAGGTGCAGGAGCAGACAGAGGAGGTGCAGGAGCAGACAGAGGAGGTGCAGGAGCAGACAGAGGAGGTGCAGGTGCAGACAGAGGAGGTGCAGGAGCAGACAGAGGAGGTGCAGGTGCAGACAGAGGAGGTGCAGGCGCAGACAGAGGAGGTGCAGGAGCAGACAGAGGAGGTGCAGGAGCAGACAGAGGAGGTGCAGGAGCAGACAGAGGAGGTGCAGGTGCAGACAGAGGAGGTGCAGGCGCAGACAGAGGAGGTGCAGGAGCAGACAGAGGAGGTGCAGAGCAGACAGAGGAGGTGCAGGAGCAGACAGAGGAGGTGCAGGTGCAGACAGAGGAGGTGCAGGTGGAACCAGAGGAGGTGCAGGTGGAACCAGAGCAGCGTGATGCTCCTCATTCTCTCCGGCGTCAATCGCCGCTGACTCAGCAGAAATCCGCCGCTGGAATGACAAAGACTTCCCGGTGAGCCGCTCCGTCGCGGCAGCATCATTCGCGGTTACAGTCGCCGCTACCGGGAGACCGACCCCCGTCCCCCGCAGACCTGCGGCTCCTCCGGACGGTCCTCCTTCAGCCCCGCGCGGCGGCGGCGGTCTTTGTCTCCTCCTCCATCTGGCTCTGACCGCCGGAAGAGGCCTGCACGCGCCCCCCTCATGTACGCCCCCCTCCCCGCCGCCACAATCATCTCATTCTTCTCACCCATTTCTCTGAAAGCGTTCGGATCCAGCGCGGCGCGAGGCCACTCGTTCCCGGCGCGCGGAGCCGCTGTGGGAGCGCGCGCGCCTGCAGCTCCGGCGGCTCTTCAGGCGGAGAAACCGAAGGAGGAAGGAGGCGCTGCGGCTCCGCGGACCCGTTTCCTTGTTGTGTTGCTTTAATGTCAGCTCCCCTCCCCTTTCCGCCCCCCCTCCCTGCTCCTCCGCGCGCCCGCCTCCATCAGCCGCGCGAGCCTCCCGGCGCGAGGACGAACGAAGATCCGCGGGAAACCGGAGTCAAAGTGCGGGTTTCTGCCCCGCAACCGCCAGAACGTCTGTCTGTTTGAGAGAGAAGTCCAACGGGAAGTTCAACCTCTGCAGATTTCCAACGTTACAGTCAAACTACAGTTTTATAAAGTTTGATTCATCTCGTTAAACAAAATCAAAACATTGAGATAATAAAAGGGAAATCCAAACATGAAGCCTCACCTGTACAGGTAAATCTGCAGATGAAGGTAAAAGGGAAATATTAGCCTATAAGATTAAGATTATTAAGATTATGGGGTGCCGTTTGTAAATCAGAGATGTCAAATTTTTACATCAATGTTTTCAGATATTTAGCGTGTTTTAGGAGAAAAAAAAACAGGTTTTGTTTTTCAAATGCATATTCTCACTCTTTAAATTAATATATTTATAAATGTTACATTTAATAACTAAATATTTAGTTAACCAACTAAATATTTAATTTTAAGCTAAATATTTAGCCTACAAACTAAATATTTAAGTTTTGCAATTAAATATTTAGTTTGCTCATTAAATATTTAAATCTAACCTAAATATTTATTTTTTCAAACTAAATATATAAGTTTTGCAGCTAAATATATAGTAAGGATTTAAATATTTAGATTTGAGTTAAATATATAGTTAAGATTTAAATATTTAGATTTAAGTTAAATATATTGTTCAGATTTATATATTTAGATTTGAGTTAAATATATAGTTAGGATTTAAATATTTAATGAGCAAACTAAATATTTAATTGCAAAACTTAAATATTTAGTTTGTAGGCTAAATATTTAGCTTAAAATTAAATATTTAGTTGGTTAACTAAATATTTAGTTATTAAATGTAACATTTATAAATTATATTAATTTAAAGGGTGAGAATATGCATTTGAAAAACAAAACCTGTTTTTTTCTCCTAAAACACGCTAAATATCTGAAAACATTGATGTAAAAATTTTACATCTCTGATTTACAAACGGCACCCCATACAAGATGATATTTAAATGTTAAATATGAAATTGAATATTTTCTACATATTTGTATCTAACTAAAACATCGATTCACCAAAATAATTGAAATGTGTTTTAAAGGTAAAAGTGAAGAATGACCAGAACGATTCAGTCTTGATCCAGTTTGAAAGCTTTAAGTGTTAAATATTGATTTGAACACTAAAGAAATAAACTTATGATTCACCTTTAAATGATCTAAATATAAAGTCAAAAAATGATGTATTGCGATGAAATCTTGATCCTAAATCTAAATATTTAATCTTATATTTTTATAAATATTTTTATGCATTTAAATGCTAAATATAAAACTTTCATTATTTACATTGAAATTTGGTCCAAAGGTTGTTTCTGTACTGACATTAGCTTCTGTCAGGAGTAGAAGATGTTCAGATGTTTCTGAAGACCAAGAGGACAAACTCTGTAAATCAGTCAAAACAAATAATAAAAATGATCTCATTCAAATTCATAACACGGTTACACGCATGTTGATGAACACGTGATCTGTGGATAATTATTAGAAATCTTTATTTTGAAGGGTTTTAGCTCCAGCTCCACTGTTGATGTTCTGTGACTTCTGGTGGAGCTGCTGGCGCCGCTTTTCTGAAAAAAAGTAAAAATAATTAAAAAAAAAAAGTTTAAAAGTTACCATCTGCTAACCAGTCTACAGATCTAAACCCAACAGAAAATGTTTGGAGGCCAGAAACAGCCCCAGAAACATCTCTGCTCTAGAGGAGATCTAATGGAAGAATGGACCAAAACATCATTGCTCTAGAGGAGATCTACACGGAGGAATGGACCAAAACATCTCTCTGAGATCTACATGAGGAATGGACATCTCTGACTGGAGGAATGGACCAAAACATCTCTGCTGTAGAGAGGAGATCTACATGAGGACATGGATCCAAATACATCTCTATCTCTAGAGGAGAAGATCTACATGGAGGAATGGAAACCAAAAATCTCTGCTGTAGAGGAGATCTACATGGAGGAATTGGACCAAAACATCTCTGCTCTAGAGGAGATCTACATGGAGGAATGGACCAAAACATCTCTGCTGTAGAGAGGAGATCTACCATGCTAGAGGAAATGGACCCAAAACACTCTCTGCTCTAGAGGAGATCTACATGGAGGAATGGACCAAAACATCTGCTGCTGTCTACAGGAGGGAGACATCTCTACGATGGAGGGAATGGAACCAAAACATCTTCTACATGGAGGAATGGACCAAAACATCTCTGCTGTAGAGGAGATCTACATGGAGGAATGGACCAAACATCTCTGCTCTAGAGGAGATCTACATGGAGGAATGGACCAAAACATCTCTGCTGTAGAGGAGATCTACATGGAGGAATGGACCAAACATCTCTGCTCTAGAGGAGATCTACATGGAGGAATGGACCAAAACATCTCTGATCTAGAGGAGATCTGATGGAGGAATGGACCAAAACATCTCTGCTCTAGAGGAGATCTAATGGAGGAATGGACCAAAACATCTCTGCTTTAGAGGAGATCTCCATGGAGGAATGGACCAAAACATCTCTGCTGTAGAGGAGATCTGATGGAGGAATGGACCAAAACATCTCTGCTGTAGAGGAGATCTACATGGAGGAATGGACCAAAACATCTCTGCTCTAGAGGAGATCTACATGGAGGAATGGACCAAAACATCTCTGCTGTAGAGGAGATCTGATGGAGGAATGGACCAAAACATCTCTGCTTTAGAGGAGATCTCCATGGAGGAATGGACCAAAACATCTCTGATCTAGAGGAGATCTGATGAGGAATGGACCAAACATCTCTGCTCTAGAGGAGATGATGGAGGAATGGACCAAAACTCTCTGCTTTAGAGGGATCTACATGGAGGAATGGACCAAAACATCTCTGATCTAGAGGAGATCTACATGGAGGAATGGACCAAAACATCTCTGATCTAGAGGAGATCTGTATGGAGGAATGGACCAAAACATCTCTCCTCTAGAGGAGATCTACATGGAGGAATGGACCAAAACATCTCTGCTCTAGAGGAGATCTTAGTGGAGGAATGGACCAAAACATCTCTGATCTAGAGGAGATCTGATGGAGGAATGGACCAAAATACCAGCAACAGATTGTGAAAAACTTGTAAAGACTTACAGAAAATGACAACATATTGAGATGAACTTTTATTCATGACCAAACGATTATTTTCCACTGTAATTTCAAAGAAATTCTTTAAAAAATCAAAGAGGTTTTATGGATTTTTTTTTCATTTTCTCTTTCATGGTTGAAGTTTAGATATTGGTCTCTCTCTCTCTCTCTCTCTCTCTCTCTCTCTTTATGTGGGAGAACTTGAACAATTAGTGGCCGACTGAATACTTTTCTGGCTCACAGTAAGTTGAGGGACGTTGCTAGGCAACCGTTATCTGTTGTAGAAAACTTGATTCTCTTCACACTTTCTGAATCCGCTTCTCGTCTCTCAAAGGTCGAACCGGATCCGCAGAAGCAGGACCGGAACCATGTCGAGCCCGGAGGAGCAGGCCAGAGCGCTCGCCTTTCTCTGCCGCTGGGACCGCGGAGACGGTCCGGTTCGGGTCCACCTGCTCCGGAGCTTTCTGAAACGACACGCGAGGAAGACGTTCTACGAGCTGGAAGTGGACCTGGCCCAGACCGCCAGTCTGCTTCTGGCTCGGATCACCGTGTGGATGAGAGTCTCGTATCCTGCGGGTTCTGCGGTTTCTGCGGCAGGTTCTGGAGAGAAGAGAGACTCTCCCAGATTTGTGTAACTTTGGGTTTGTATGTACCGAACTCCTAATTTGGTGCATAAATTTGGATTTGTGTGTGCGTAATTCTTTTTTTTTTCTGCTAATGTTGGATTACTGTGTGCGTAATTCTTGATTTTGTGCGTGATTTTGGATTAGTGTGTGCAATACTTGATTTGTCCGCAACTTTGGATCTGTGCATGCATAATTCTTGATTTTGTAACTCTTATAATACATTTCGTGCATAAGTACAAAAATTACAAAATTTGAAAAACCCCAAATACAATTTACGCACGAACAACTTAAAATTTAAACATCCTAAAATTAATTATACTCACAAATCATCAAAATTTACAAACAAGTTGCTTGTTACGCACACACAAAACCACATTTACGCACAAATCTGATGTGAGATTATGTTTAGGTCTTCAAGATTTGTGTGGAAGAGATGCGTTTAAATGCTGCTAGAATGCTGGGTCATCAGAGTTTTCTTATCCACCGCTTTAAACTTAGATTTAGTGAATATTATCTGGTGAAAAGTTGACATTTCCCGATTGTTTTGAATGTCATAAAATGCACAAAATGTATGAGTTCTAACCAGGGCTGCCACGATTAGTCGACTAATCGACGACTAATCGACTATTAAAATAGTCGACAACTAATTTAATAGTCGATTAGTCGTTTCTTTATAATATATGGAGTTAAAGTGTCGTAAAGTTGAAAGTTATAATAAAAATATGCTAGCTTTTTAGACTATTTTGGCATTTATCAAGGTTTGTTTAAGCTATTTTGGAGTTTAGCTAATATTTCAGCTACAAGCTAGCTATTCTGGTTAATTTAGGCTTTTTTCAGTTTTTTTGGCTAACTTGGTGTTTAGCTAATATTTCAGCTAGATGCTAGTTGTTTTGGCTAAGTTAAGCTTTTTTAAAAAAGTTTTTTAGGGTGTTTTGGAATTTAGCTCATATTTAAGCTACATGCTAGCTATTTTGGAAAAATTTAGGATTTTTTTTCAGTTTTTAGTTAAGTTCATATGTCAGCTACATGCTAGCAGTTTTGGCTAGTTGAGGTTTTTAAATTATTTTTTAGGCTAATTTGGAGTTTAGCTAATATTGCAGCTACAAGCTAGCTATTCTGGTTAATTTGGGCTTTTTTCAGTTTTTAGGCTAACTTGTTGTTTAGCTAATATTTCAGCTAGATGCTAGCTGTTTTGGCTAACTTAAGCTTTTATAAAAAAAAAAAGTTTGTTAGGGTGTTTTGGAATTTAGCTAATATTTAAGCTACATGCTAACTATTTTGGAAAATTTAAGATTTTTTTCAGGTTTTAGTTAAGTTCATATGTCAGCTAGATGCTAGCAGTTTTGGCTAACTTTAGCTTTTAGGGTGTTTTGGAATTTAGCTCATTTTTAAGCTACATGCTAGCTATTTTGGAAAAATTTAGGATTTTTTTCAGTTTTTAGTTAAGTTCATATGTCAGCTACATGCTAGCAGTTTTGGCTAGTTGAGGTTTTTAAATTATTTTTTAGGCTAATTTGGAGTTTAGCTAATATTGCAGCTACAAGCTAGCTATTCTGGTTAATTTAGGCTTTTTTCAGTTTTTAGGCTAACTTGTTGTTTAGCTAATATTTCAGCTAGATGCTAGCTGTTTTGGCTAACTTGAGCTTTTTTAAAAAAAAAAAGTTTGTTAGGGTGTTTTGGAATTTAGCTAATATTTAAGCTACATGCTAGCTATTTTGGAAAAATTTAGGATTTCTTTCAGCTTTTTAAGGCTATTTTGGAGTTAAGTTAACATGTCAGCTACACGCTAGCAGTTTTGGCCAGCTGAGGCTTTTAATTATTTTTTAGGCTAATTTGGCATTTAGCTAATATTTTAGTGGCTATCAGCTTTAGTGTTTTTAGCTATCAATTTCAGCATCTTCGCTGTCGTCACTCGCTTCAGCTTCAAAATTCAGCTTACAGCATTCACACAAGCATTTTCACAGATAATGCTTGTGTGGATATATTTAGTTTTTAGTTTGTTTAAAGTTAATAATGATTAAGATGTGTGTTTTACATCCTGTTTGCGCATGACCCGATTAGTCGACTAATCGGAAAAAATAATCGGTGATTAGTCGACTATTAAAATAATCGTTTGTGGCAGCCCTAGCTCTAACTCGATCAGGGTGATTTGTGGGTTCTTCTCTGATGTTTGCACTAAAGCGTTCAGATCCATTTGAAACCATCTCCACACATCACCTGCATTCAGGTGAACTCCTCCCCTCTGTTCTCTGACGCCTTCACTGACGGCTCAGATTCCAGTCTGAAGGGTTCCTGGCTCTCCAGCTGAAGGCTCTCGGGGTTTTCCTCTCTGCTTCAAACCAGTGAGTGAAGCTGCAGCTCCATCTCCCGTCCGAAGCCTCCTTCCTGAGCCGCAGCGTGTCTCCTGACAGTGACCAGTACCTGGTGGAGTTCCTGGAGGCCGGGGGCGTGGTCACCCTCCTGGACATCCTCAGCAGCTCGGAGGTCAAAGAAGAAGACGAGGCTGGAGCGCTTCGTCTTCTGCTGAACATCTCAGACGCCGGCCGCAAGTACAAAGAGTTTATCTGTGAGAATGACGGTAGGCGGCGTTTATTTAGGAACGTTGCTGCTTTTTCCTGCTCCGTTGACCTCTGCTTCTCCGGTTTGTCAGGGGTGGAAATCTTATCGGCCTGCATGGTGGGTTCAGACGTTGGTGACCCCGCCGGAGCTCTCCTGGAGTCGCTGTCACATGGAAACCCCAAATACCAGGAGCAGATCTACCGGAGCCTGATCGGCCTCCTGACCCGGGTCCGGTCCGGAGCCCGGCTCCAGCTGCTGCAGACCTTACGCTCCGTGCAGGTAAAGGCGCCGATCGGCGCGCAGAGATCCACAGAGAACGACCAGAGAATGACGGGGATTCCTCCTGCAGCTCACACGGAGAGCGGCGCACGGCGCCATCGTGGCTCCGCTGCTGAACACGCTCAGGTCGCTGCACCTCGATGTCCAGGAGGAAGGTCAGGAGGGGGATCTTTATTTACTTTTTCTCAATTATTATTTTTTTATTTGTTTTAGGGCTGCAAATGTCAACACAATAACGCACGCATTAATAAGACATAATTAATTTGTTAATATATATTAAGACCCTCAGGGTTTATCAGCTGTGAGATCAGCGTAATAAAACTAAATTAACCATAAAGTTCTTTTTTAGATTCTGTGATTGAGATTTTATTACATTAAAGAGATAATATGACATTTATTGGTATATTCTGGACAAAAGTGATCTTTAATTTTAATAAATAAGGCAGAGAATAAACATCAATCTGACAGCTGTAATGCAGCAGCAACGCAATGGGGGCGGAGCCTAACAGAGCTGTCTGCTATAAGAAATTCAACAACAAGGAAACTGACCGTTATTTTATTTTTGGGATAGGAACCAACATGTATTATCCCCAATAACAAGCATCGTGTTGTCTAAAAATTCCAAAAACTACAAAAGAAAAAGTAAATTAATTGCAAAAATCCAGATTTGTGATTAATTTGTTCATATTATGATTTGGCCCCCCTCCACCAGATGGCGGAGTAGGCAGCTGCCTAGGTCACCTGTGCCCAGTGCCGGGCCTGTTTTGGGGTTTGGGTTTTTTAGATTTGCAGAAAGACCTTTAAACTTTCGGTTCTGTTGGAAGATTTTCTGTCCGGGGTCAACCGCTCCTTTGGTTTCCTGCAGCTTGTTACCTGATCAGAGACCTGAAGGGGGACGCCGTGAAGGCGCCGCTGCTCTCTGGACTCGTCGCTCTGCTGAAGCCGGTGGAGGAACGGACAGAAGGTGAGCTGGTCCTGTCAGAATCAACACAACGAAATGTATTTTTTTAACCAGATCCTGAAGTAGATCAATCAGACTGTCTGTCGGTTCTCCTTCCTGAATCAGAACCTGAGGGGACCGGATCGCTCTCTGCCTTTGTCCAACAAGCTGCAGCAGCCAAAGCAATACGGTACACCAGCCTGCACCTTCATACCACACGTGTCAAAGTCAAGGCCCGGGGGCCGGATCCGGCCCTCCGGGTAATTCTATCCGGCCCTCCAAATCATTTTATTTTATTATGAATGATCCGATGTGATCTTGCTCTCATTTCTTACTTGTATAATTTTGACAAAATATATTTTTATGGAGAGTAAATTATTGAAAGTTATTTAAGGTTTAAATTAATTTATTCTGGAACAACATTCCTGCTTTTTTTATTATTCATAATTATGTTAAAAAATTACAGTTTTGAAGTTTTAAAAATTGGAATTCTGCAGCTTTTTAGCCTATTTTGGAGTGTAGCTAATACTTCAGCTACATGCTAGCTGTTTTGGCTAATTTAGGCAATTTTTTTGTTTTTTAGGCTGTTTTAGAGTTAGGCTTATAGTGGTTTTGGCTACTTAAACATATTTTCAGTTTTTTAGGATATTTTGAAGTTTTACTATTTTTTCAGCTATATGTTAGCTTTTTTGGCTAATCTAAGTGTTTTTGTTTTGTTTTTTTAGGCTAATTTAGCTTTTAGCTCATATTTCAGCTAGCCATCAGCTTCAGCGTTTTCAGTCACACTAGCATCATCACAGTTAATGCTATATATTCAGTTCATTTCGTGTTAAAAAATGACTGTTTTAATGTTTTAAAAATGTAGTTTTTACGTGTTTAATAAATGTTTATCCCGTTCGACTTGCGTTCTACGATGTGTTTTGGATTTCGGACCTTAAGCGATTGAGTTTGACACCGCTGACCTTTAGGACGTTCCTTTGCTCCGTGAAGACTCCAACATGGTTCTGATCTTTGCTGAAGGTTTCTGGCTGAGGAAGACGAGGAACTCTCTCGTGAACTTCTTTCTCTTGGGGCCGTTCCAAACCTTCTGTACGCGATGGGGAACCGAGAACATCCCGAGGCCCAAATCCAAGCCAGTCTGGCCTTAAAGGTACACAGGCACATGTTTGCCCCGCAGAGGCGTCCTATAATGAGCGCTGCAGCCACATAAAACCCACGGAGGCTCTTCTGCTGGAGGGTGAAGCTGTGAAGGCTGGAATGCCCAGCTGGTACCAGCAACTGCTCCTCGTTAAGAGCTGGAATTTGTTTTCTAGAGAAGCTCATTGTTCTGTTGTAGATGAAAAGCAGAGATCTCAAACCACACAGCAGAGCCGAACGCGAGCTGGACTCTTTCATGTGTTGTTGACCTGAAGGCAGATGACATCATCAAACCGCGTCTTCCCCGTTGTTCTGTGTCCAGCACTTCGTCCGCTCGGATCCGAGCGCTGGAGCGCACGTGTGCAGAGTGATGGGCGGCGAGCTGTTTGCAGCCTTCACCGTAAGCTCTTCTGCATGTTAGTTGGAGCTGCTTGAAGCTAACGCTAACGCTAGCTCCATCTTTCAGAACAAACCCGATTCTTTACACATGGAGATGGATGAAAGACAAGCAGAAGTTCTGCTATCAAACCATCTCATCATCGATCCAGGTGCTGCTATGTTTGCTTTAACCAATGATCTGTTTACCGTGTTATACTTGTATTGATTTAAAATGCTCAAAATAAAATGAATTTGACAATTTTATATTACCGTATTTTCTGGAATATAAATCGCAAGAGCAAAAAATGTCTAATCAAAAAGAAGAAAACCACATATAAGTCACTCTGGAGTATAAGTCGCACTTTTAGGAAAGAAGTCTGACGTTTCAGAATAAATCTAGCATAGCTAAAAAAATAAATAAATGAAGAAATACAAAAATACTCATCTGTATAAGAGCAATTATCAAGTTTTAATGGGATCAGATCCTCTTTCATGTTGTTTTGACGACACTTTTTCTTCTGCTGCTGTCAGCAGTACATACTTATACTCAGGTGCAGCGCCCTCTAGTGGTTGTTAGAAGAAACATCACCTAAAGAACAACCGATGTTCACTGGGAAGATAACAAATATATGAGCCTATTTATGTCTAAAAAATCATGGATAAGTCGCTCCTGAGTATATGTCGCACCCCTGGCTAAACTATGAAAAAGCTGCCACTTATACTCCAGAAAATACGGTAATATTCAGGTAAGCATTTTTTCTTTCTAAATCAAACTCTTAAAAAATTGTTCTGATACAGTCCTGAGATAGACCGCGATACATATCGTATCATGAGTTGGATGTTGGGATACGTATCAAATCACCAGACTCTTGCAAATACACATCCCTAGTTTATGACTTCATTTCATCATAACTTTTTTTTTCCAGGTTTGGACGATAAAGTCTGACTGCTGACCAGAGGAGCACTTCAGCTTCATGTTCTGAAGACTGTTTAAACATTTCATGCATTCATTAAAAGTCTTGAAATAGTTCAATGTTTGTGTCAAAGTGGTGGGTAGGATATAAAACTTAACTAGTTTCTGAATATTTGGTCTTTAATTAGATGAAGGTTGAATGAAGAGCAGAAATGATGAATCCTCACTTTGAAGATTCTGGATTAAAGTTGTTCTCAGTAAACGTATTGATTCTGAAGCTGGAAAAAGTTTTATTTGTGTTGAATTAGAGTTCTCTTGCTGACATTCTGGACCTGAACTCACAAATCCAGAGCAGATCGTTGATCCAAAACCCTTCAGGCAGCTTCAGTAATCAGAACAATGACCTGAACCAAAGTTACCAACCATCAACAAGTTTTCCATTGATCTGCTCCTGCGTTTTCTTTTTTTTAGTGCAGCGTCCCTGCGTGACCCGCAGTCATGGACCTGCACCACATGACCGAGAGAATCTCCCGATGTTCACAACGAGCTTTTGTTCTGAAAGGACAGGATGTCGTTTGTGGAGCGTGCTCAGAGGGAACTGACTGGTTTGGAGTGAAGAGTCCTCCGATCAGCTGAGCACGCTTCAACAAGCTCTGGATTCACACAGACGTGAGCGCTCGAGAGTCTTCAGAAACTGTTGGGAAAGGTGATAATGCTCACTTTAGAAAAGGTTTGGAACAACAGATGAGATAAAAGCTTCAATAGTTTCCTTTTATATAATTATCCTTCAGAAATAGTAAAAATATTCTTCTCAAGTTTAGACTTTAGTTTAATGTTTCTCCAAAAAGTTTCAGTTCATCAAACTTTAACAGTTTCAAAGTCTCATTTCCTAAAGAAGCTGCCAAGTAAAATTTGCAGAAGTTTTTTTTTTTTTTTTTTTTACAAAGCTTGCACATTTCCAATTTTTTTTTTCTTTTGAAAAAGTAAGACATCCTGGTGCTACCCGTTACCATGGAAACCGCCGATGCTCTGGTCAGAAACCAGCTAACTAGAGATGCTTGATTAGTCTGTTCTCCAAATGATGTTTTTCCTCTCAGTGGATCTTTCTGGACCCCAATTGTTTTTTATTTGTAAAGTAAATGCTGAGAAACATGAGATTGATTTGCTAAAGAGAACAATCAGAACCCATCAAGATCCGCTGTTTCTCCCGGTAACTACATTTTTACCGTCATTAACCAGCATCCTCCTGGTTAAAGATGTTAGCTCACTCAGAGGTTTAACATTATTCCTGATCAGGAATTATTCAAAGGAAAACTGAGTGTTTGAGTGATCATAAAAATAATATAACTTTGACTAACTTAAAATAAAATTGTGTGGAGTGCATGTTTTATGCCGAATTTAATGTTTTGTTTTGTTTTTGTTTCCTTTTTACTTCTGTCTATTTAGACTTTCATTATCCTTCAAATCTGCTTCCTTGATGGAAGCAGTGCAGAGATCTTTTATAAGGAAGTAATGCAGCACACAAGCCAAACATGGCTCACAATGTTTGTGTGATAATATATATGCTTTTAATTTTGGAAGTACAAACAGTAAAAACAAAACAAAAAAACAAAGCTTTTACATTAATGGAAACAACGTTGATAAAAAAAAAAAAAAAAAAAATATTCATAACATTACAAAAGAAGTCAGGACCATTATTAAGTCACATGGAAATTCTAAATTTTAGTGTCGTAGTCAATTATAATGTCCTCAAAATGATGTACAAGGCACACAGGTCATGGTTACCCTTTAATCTACAGGTTAAAATCAATAAAAGACAAAGTCACAGTCATTTAAAAGGACATGAAATATTCAGAAAAACAAAATTTAGAACAAAAGTGTTGAAGAGATCTGTCTCTGTGTACGGTTACAACATGTAGAATCCACTGGATACGGAAATTAAAGATATAAAAAGACCAATAGAATTATCGAGAAGGAAATGTTAAGATTATATTTTTATTATGTAATATATACTTTCATATTTTGTGGGATATTTATAATAGTTGAGACTTTTAAGGGGGAAATGGTAACAGTTACAAGGAAATCAATCCCAGAATGCAATGCCCAGGGAAAGAAATCTGCCGGAAATGACGTACGTGATAAATTATCCTCGCTCCGGATTGGTCAGTCTGCGCCTGGCGGGAGCAGAGACCAGCTCAGGATGTAAACAAGCTGCTCGGAGCTGAAAACGTCGCCGAAGATGAGCAGGTTACGTTTAACTTCCATCAAAGGAAAGAAACTTTTACCAGGAGCTGAAGAGACGAAGAATCCGACCCGGAAGCGGCGGAAGACCGCAGCGGAAGGAGGTGGGGGTCAAAATGGAGTCAGTTATCTTAAAACTTAACGATTTATGTCAGAGTTCAAACCAAACTGTGTCCATTCAGCTCACGTTTCTCTTTTTAAATCTGACGTTTTGCTGAGTCACGTTTCACCCTCATAATAATCACATATATACAATATAATCCATACATGGAAGAAATGTACTGTATAATATATTAAAATACTGCATTCATGTATGGGAATATAAACTATACAATATTTACTGAAACGTATTACAATATATTGACTAATATACTATGTAATATTATATTATATTCCAGGAGTCACATCATACCTGAACATAAACATATCAAACCCAGAGTTACATGATACAATATACTGCTCACAAAAATGAAAGGAACACTTTTTTATTGTTCCTGGCATGAATAGAATGAAATTGTCAGATAATGTTCTTGTTGGTTCAGCAGCTGAGGGCCTCGTTCATCAGTTTCATCTGTATTGGTGTTCATGAATTCATGAGTTCATGAACAGAAAGACCTCATAGGGTGGAGGGAATATTTACTTTGTCTCTTAAAAAATTGAGCTTTAAAATCAGCTTTAAAATCAGGATGGAACATCCACACGTGCTGCAGCAAGAAGGTTTCATGTGTCTCCCAGCACAATCTCCAGAACATGGAGGAGATTTCAGGAGACTGCTGGTTATTCTGGGCCGTAGAAGGTCCTCAACCCCTCAGCAGGACCCATACCTGATGAAGGAATTGAAACAATTGAATGGCCTTCATGATCCCCTGACTTAAACCCAATAGAACATCTCTGGGACATTATGTTTGGGTCCATTAGGCGCCACCAGGTTGTTCCTCAGACTGTACAACAGCTCAGGGATGCCCTCACACAGATCCGGGAGGAAATGCCACAAGACACCATTCGTCGTCTCATTAGGAGCACGCCGCCACGTTGTCAAGCATGCATACAAGCTCGTGGGGGGCACACAAGATACTGAAAAGCATTTAGAGTTGCAGAAATGAAGTTTTGGAGAAAATGGACTATCCTGCCACATCTTCATTTCACTCTGATTTGATGGTGTCTACACAATTGAGCCTCTGTAGACTGAAAACTTTTATTTCCTTAGAAGACTTGACATCCTTTTGTTCCTAAGACACTGACCTGTTGTTATTTGGATAGATATCCAACTTCATATTGAGATCTGATGGATCTAATGAGTTTCTTTAAAGTGATCCTTTCATTTTTGTGAGCAGTTTATATGATACAAAAACTCAAATCATTTTTTTATTTCAAATAATTTAGTATTGCAGTCAACAACATTTAATCAGTCAAAATATAAAATTTTTCAACAAAGATACAGTTATGAACTAAATTTATTGATTTAAATATATATGTATGATTTGTCTAGCTATATATTACAACATATTTTAAAATTATAAGAGTAATTTGGCGATGTATTGAAATATATTTCTTAATATATTTGATCAATTTTTCAGTATTGTATATATTTTTTCTTTTACAGTCTTCTCTGAATGAAGCTGTTTGACTCTTCATTAAATGTTTTTTTTTAAGCTTATCAGTGAGATTTTTTTGTTATCTCTCTTTAGAAAAAGCCCCAAAAGCCTCCTCCTCTTCATCCTCCTCCTCCTCCTCCTCATACCACAGCTTCAGCGATCCTGCAGAATCGGTGCAGCTGCGCCGGGAGCTCCTGAGCTGGTATGACAGCGACAGACGAGAGCTTCCATGGAGAACTCTGGTGAGATTTCAGGCCGTGGATCAGCGGCGCTTAATGATCATAAATAGTTTGTCTTGTTGTTGAATTTATTTATAATTAGCTCACTAATTGCATTTATCTGCAGGACAGCAGACTTTCAAACTCAATTTCTTGTTAAAATTCTATATATAAATATATTTTCTTAACCAAAATGTTACTGTTAATGAATTAGAACAAAGCCTGAAAATTCTCAGTGTTTGTTGTTATAATTCCTGAATAAAAAGTCGACTGATGTTGATCAAGAAATGAACCTAAAGATTCTGGTTCTGTCTCCCTCCTGGTTGGTTCCGAGCAGGCTGAAACCGAGCCGGACGTCGACATCCGGACGTACGCAGGTCATCCACGTCCCCTGAAAACTGTCGCTGCTGTTTTTCGTGTGTGAAACGATCCGTTTTGTGTCCGTCCAGTCTGGGTCTCTGAAGTCATGCTGCAGCAGACTCAAGTCGCCACCGTGACAGACTATTACAACAGATGGATGAAGGTAGAGGACGGCCTCACGTCAGTGTGTTAACATGAATCTGTGTGTGATGTTGTGTGATGTTGTGCGTCGTTGCTGCAGAAGTGGCCGACCGTGCAGGATCTGGCTGCTGCTACTCTGCAGGTAATTATTGATCGTTTACACTTGTATCTTGTTAATATGTTTTTTTCATTTTTCAAAGTAAAAGTTTTGTCTGTCCAGGAGGTGAACCAGATGTGGGCGGGGCTTGGATACTACTCTCGGGGCAGGCGGCTGCATGAGGGGGCGCAGAAGGTCTGCATGCTGTGAAGCCCCGACAGAGTAAAGGTGTTTTTGAATGCTTGGTCATGTGACGTTTGGGGCTTCAGGTGGTGTCGGAGCTGAAGGGGAAGATGCCCCGAACAGTCGAGGACCTGCTGAAGCAGCTGCCGGGTGTGGGTCGATACACCGCTGCGGCCGTGGCCTCCATCGCCCTGGGACAGGTGGGTCAGAGGTCAGAGGGCGCTGAACCGAGGCCGAACGCTGAACCGAGAATGAGTTCAAGTCTCAAGTAGGGCTGCCACGATTAGTCGACTAATCGACGACTAATCGACTATTAAAATAGTCGACAACTAATTTAATAGTTGATTAGTCGTTACTTTATAATATATGGAGTTAGAGTGTCGTAAAGTTGAAAGTTATAATAAAAATATGCTAGCTTTTTAGACTATTTTGGCATTTATCAAGGTTTGTTTAAGCTATTTTGGAGTTTAGCTAATATTTCAGCTACAAGCTAGCTATTCTGGTTAATTTAGGCTTTTTTCTGTTTTTTTTGGCTAACTTGGTGTTTAGCTAATATTTCAGCTAGATGCTAGTTGTTTTGGCTAAGTTAAGCTTTTTTAAAAAAAGTTTTTTGGGTGTTTTGGAATTTATCTCATTTTTTAGTGTATAAGTGTATATGGTTTATTGTTCATGCCTTTTTTTTTTTCATTTTACAAGAAAACATACATTAAACATATTTGGGCTTGAACAACTGGAACAGAGTGAAGAAAAAAATTCTTTATATAATCTGTTCCCTTTTCCTAAACAAAAACAGAAACAAAAAAACAAGAAGGCGACATTTTAACAGAAAAAAAAAAAAAACAAATCTTCAAAGACTTTATATTTCTACCCCTTCCTAATCCGTCTCGGTCTATGGTTTACATTTATTGTCCCAATAAATTTTCCTTCATGTATTTATCTAATATCCTATCTTTAAAGATTATTTTAAATGCAGCTATGCTAGTAGTTTCTTTCAATATTGTGTCCAATGAGTTCCCATAGATTGAACTCCATAAACTGATATGTGAGTCTGTCTCAGGGTGTTGCGTGCAAATGGCACTTTGAAACTGTTTTTTCTTCTGTTGCTGTTATCTTCTGAAGTAAATGAAAAAGCTGATTGAATGATGTCCGGGAGAGTTTTTAATTTGGGCTTTTAACATAAATATATAACATTTTTAAATCACTAAATCTGAAAACTTTAGCAATCGTGATTCAGCAAAAAGATTATTTGTGTGTTCTATGCTGCCGTTTTTGTTGATTATTCTTATTGCTTTTTTCTGTAAGATAAATAAAGGCTTTGTATGAACTGAATATGCTTTTCCCCAGATTTCAAGGCAGTAACTAAAATATGGTAAAATAAAGGAACAATATAACATGCGTAAGCATTGACTATTAAATATATCTTTTACTCTGTAAAGAATTCCAATATTTTTGCTAATTTTCTTTTTCAAATGATTAATGTGAGATTTCCATTTTAACTTTTCATCCAAAATAACTCCTAGAAATTTTATTTCACTTACTTTGCAAATGTTAACTTGACCAATGTTTAATGTTAAATTTTCATCTGTTTGCCGATTACTAAAAATCATAAACTTTGTTTTCTCCCAATTCAAATATAACTTATTTTCAGAAAACCAATTTTTCACTTTAGTTAATTAATTTTTAAGCTACATGCTAGCTATTTTGGAAAATTTAGGATTTTTCTTCAGTTTTTTAAGACTATTTTTGAGTTAAGTTCACGTCAGCTACATACTAGCAGTTTTGGCTAGCTGAGGCTTTTAATTATTTTTTAGGCTAATTTGGAATTTAGCTAATATTTCAGCTACAAGCTAGCTATTCTGGTTAATTTGGGCTTTTTTCAGTTTTTTAGGCTAACTTGGTGTTCAGCTATTATTTTAGCTAGATGTTAGCAGTTTTGACTAACTTAAGCTTTTTTTTAAAAAAAAGTTTTTTAGGGTGTTTTGGAGATTAGCTAATATTTAAGCTATATGCTAGCTATTTTGGAAAATTTTGGATTTTTTTTCAGTTTTTAGTTAAGTTCATATGTCAGCTACATGCTAGCAGTTTTGGCTAGTTGAGGTTTTTAAATTATTTTTTAGGCTAATTTGGAGTTTAGCTAATATTTCAGCTACAAGCTAGCTATTCTGGTTAATTTGGGCTTTTTTCAGTTTTTTAGGCTAACTTGGTGTTCAGCTATTATTTCAGCTAGATGTTAGCAGTTTTGACTAACTTAAGCTTTTTTTAAAAAAAAAAGTTTTTTAGGGTGTTTTGGAGATTAGCTAATATTTCAGCTAAATGCTAGCTATTTTGGAAAAATTTAGGATTTCTTTCAGTTTTTTAAGGCTATTTTGGAGTTAAGTTAACATGTCAGCTACATGCTAGCAGTTTTGGCCAGCTGAGGCTTTTAATTCTTTTTTAGGCTAATTTGGCATTTAGCTAATATTTTAGTGGCTATCAGCTTTAGTGTTTTTAGCTATCAATTTCAGCATCTTCGCTGTCGTCACTCGCTTCAGCTTCAAAATTCAGCTTACAGCATTCACACAAGCATTTTCACAGATAATGCTTGTGTGGATATATTTAGTTTTTAGTTTGTTTAAAGCTAATAATGGTTAAGATGTGTGTTTTACATCTAGTTTGTGCATGACCCGATTAGTCGACTAATCGGAAAAAATAATCGGTGATTAGTCGACTATTAAAATAATCGTTTGTGGCAGCCCTAGTCTCAAGTCTCGCATCATGGAAACGGACCACGAGTCGACTCCGATTATCTTTGATTTGTTTTTAAATAGTTTCCAGTCGTTTTTAAATTTTAATGATGCCATTTTTATCCAAAATCCAAAAATTTTAGGACATAGTTTCTGCAGAGCGGCAGGAGTTCATTAGAAATTCACCTCTGAGTCGTGGGCGGGACTGTTCATCCCTTTGTTTACGCTCTCTCCCACTAGCTTACAGCCCCAACCTGACATTAGCAGTGCAACAAATCCAGCCGTACAGTTCTGATCCAGATTCCAGCTCAGACCAGGAAAACAAAGACGTTCATGGATCCATTAGTCTGAAAGTGGATGCATCAGGGGGCGGAGCCTGTGAACTTGGCCATGGCATTTTTTTCTTCTTCCTCTGATTCACAACAATTTAAATAAATAAATCCTCAGAAATGCAGTTCTGATCTTCATTTTATTCACTTGTTTTCTGTCATCAGAAAAATGCCAAAAGAACATGTTAAAGAACACGTTAAAGAACATGTAAAAACATGTTAAAAACACAATTTAATCAGTTGCTTCTTTTCAACCAAAAACCTGGAATGTTTAAAGCTCGTTTTTGCTTCAAAGTTCCAAATCTGATCCTCAGTGTTTCAGAATAATCCTGATGTGATCCACATGCGCTGACTGACTTGTGCTGCTTTAGGTCGCTGGAGCTGTAGACGGAAACGTGACCCGGGTTCTGTGCCGGCTCAGAGCCATCGGCGCCGACAGCACCAGTCCTGCAGCCACTCAGGCTCTGTGGTAAAACACCTGCACGGGTTTTCTATAGAATCCTGTCTAAATCCAGGAAAACAAATTAAGTTCCTTCATCCTCTAAACCAAACATGTCAAAGTCAAGTCCCGGGGGCCGGATCCGGCCCTCCGGGGAATTCTATCCGGCCCTCCAGATCAGTTTATTTTATTGTTATTAATGACCTGATGTTATCTTGCTCTCATTTCTAACTTTTATAATTTAGACAAAATATATTTTTTTGGATAGTAAAAAATTTAAAGTTATTTAAGGTTTAAGTTGATTTATTCTGGAATAGTATTCCTGTATTTTTATTATTCATAATTATTTTTAAAAGTTACAGTTTTAAAAATTGGTATTCTGCTGCTTTTTGGACAGTTTTGGTATTTACTAAGATTTTTAGGATATTTTGAAGTTTAGCTATGTTTTCAGCTACATGCTAGAGGTTTTGGCTAACCTAAGTTTTATTTATTTATTTTTTTGGTGGCCAATTTGGCATTTAACTAATATTACAGCTGGTCATCAGCTTCAGCATTTTCAACTTTTAGCTTCAGTGATTTTAACTATTAGCTTCAGCATTTTCAGATGTCATAATTGACATTTTCAGCTTCAGCATTTTCGGCTATGAGCCCCGGCATTTTCAGCTTTTAGCTTCAATGATTTCAACTATTAGCTTCTGTGATTTCAGCTATCAACTTAAACATTTTCAGCTATGACCGTTGCCATTTTCAGCTTTTAGCTTCTGTGAATTCTGCTATCAATTTTAGCGTTTTCAGCTATTAGCTTCTGCATTTTTTGTTATCAGCTTCAGCCGTTTTAGCTATGAGCCCCAGCATTTTCAGCTTTTAGCATCAGCATTTTCAGCTTTTAGCATCAGCATTTTCAGCTTTTAGCATCAGCATTTTCAACTATTAGCTTCAGTGATTTCAACTATTAGCTTCAGCACTTTCAGCTGTCATCATTGTTATTTTCAGCTTCAGCATTTTTGGCTATGACAATGAGCATTTTCAGCTTTTAGCTTCAGTGATTTCTGCTATCAATTTTAGCATTTTCGACTCTTATCTTCAGCATTTTTTAGCTATCAGCTTCAGCCTTTTAAGCTATGAGTCTCAGCATTTTCAGCTTTTAGCTTCAGCATTTTCAGCTATTAGCTTCAATGATTTCAACTATTAGCTTCTGTGATTTCAGCTATCAGCTTCAGCACTATCAGATGTCATCATCGACATTTCCAGCTTCAGCATTTGTGGCCACGAGCCTCAGCATTTTCAGCTTTTAACTTCTGTGATTTCAAATATAAGCTTGAGTGATTTCAGCTATTAGCTTCAGCATTTTTAGCTATTAGCTTCAGCATTTTTAGCGATCATTTTCAGCCTCTTCAGTGGCCAAATTCAGCTTCCAGCATTCATACTAGCATTATTGCAGGTAATTCTGTATATCTAGTTCATAATATGTTAAAAAGTTAAAGTTTTAAAAATGTAGTTTTAGATTCTTCTATAAATGTTTATCCTGGTCGACCCGTGACTTCAGGTGTTTTGGATTTTGTCCACTTGTGTGATTGAGTTTGACTCTCCTGATCTGAGATCTTCATGATCTTTGTCTTTATGTTTGATCAGATCTCGATGCCTTCTTCTTCTCTGTTTTAGGAGTCTAGCTAACTTCCTGGTGGATCCAGAGAGACCCGGAGACTTCAACCAGGCCATGATGGAGCTGGGGGCTCGAGTCTGCACCCCCAAAGGCCCCGCGTGCAGCCGCTGTCCCGTCCGGTCGCACTGCCGCTCGTATGAGAAGGTCGATCTGAAGGCGGGACGGCTGCAGCAGCTGTGAACTCCAGCTGACGTTCTCCGATTCTCTGCAGGTTCAAGTCAAACGTGACGGAAACGCAGAGAAGCTTCTGGGGAGGACGGACAGCAGCGGGTCAGAAGTTCTGGACGTGGAGGACTGCAGTGAGGATGCTGTCTCTTCTCCTCGCTTCTCTCATGGTGATGAAGCTCTGACGTCTTCCTCCTCTTCAGTGAGCGGTGGGGCGTGTCCGCTGTGTCCTCTGGAGCCGTGGGACGACGGTCTGGGGGTCCAGAACTTCCCCAGAAAGCCGGTTAAGAAGGCCCCGCGGGCAGAGCGGACTCTGACCTGCGTGGTGGTCAGACCCGGAGAGCAGGAGGACGAGTTCCTGGTTCTGCAGAGACCCAACAAAGGTGAGCGTGAGGTCTCACCTGCAGCAGGAGGGGGAGGAGCCAGGCCTCACCAGCGCGTGTTCAGGTTTGTTGGCAGGGCTGTGGGAGTTCCCGAGTCTCCTGCTGCAGGACGGACGCTCTGAGGCTGAGCAGAAGAGGGCGCTGTGTCATCAGATCAGCAGAAGGCTGAACGCGGACGTGAGTGACGGCGTCCTGCGGCGCCTCGGAGAGGTGAGCTCCACACTGACCTGCAGTCCTCCAGCATGTCGGGACCGTCCTAATGTTTCCTGCTGCCCCGCAGGTGCTCCACGTCTTCTCCCACATCCACCAGACTTACGTGGTCTACAGCGCACGCTTGAGTCAAAGCGGCGCCGGAGCGCAGGCGGAGAGCACGCGCTGGCTCAACAGGTCGGCTCTGCAGGACGCCGCCGTGTCCACGGGGCTGAAGAAGGTCTGAGCCGGTCCTGGTTTTCACCGCTGACGTCCTCCGTCCCAATGTCTCTGTACAGGAATGATCAAACTGCAGCTGGAAATGAACCATAATGAATGTAAAAGATGGATTTTCCTCAGTGTGATCTCACAGCTGATGCTTTGTGTTCCTGAACTAATGTGTTCTAGAGCAGGACCCAGACTTTTCCTGTGAAGGCCACAGAACAATTTTCCTCACTGATGTTAGGCCGGTAGGCTAACAGGAAAAGTGTTCTGTCAGCGATTGATGCTAACAGTGTTTTCTGTTAGCCTTTTTGTCTACAATTGATGCTAACAGTGTTTTCTGTTAGCCTTTTTGTCTACGATTGATGCTAACAGTGTTTTCTGTTAGCCATCACGTCAGCGATTGATGCTAACAGTGTTTTCTGTTAGCCGTTATGTTTACGATTGATGCTAACAGTGTTTTCTGTTAGCTGTTACATCAGCGATTGATGCTAACAGTGTTTTCTGTTAGTCGTTATGTCTACGATTGATGCTAACAGTGTTTTCTGTTAGCCGTTATGTCAGCGATTGATGCTAATAGTGTTTTCTGTTAGCCGTTACGTCAGCGATTGATGCTAACAGTGTTTTCTGCTAGCCGTTACGTCAGTGATTGATGCTAATAGTGTTTTCTGTTAGCCTTTTTGTCTACGATTGATACTAGCAGTGTTTTCTGTTAGCCTTTTTGTCTGCGATTGATGCTAACAGTGTTTTCTGTTAGCCTTTTTGTCTGCGATTGATGCTAACAGTGTTTTCTGTTAGCCGTTATGTCTACGATTGATGCTAACCGTGTTTTCTATTAGCTGTTACGTCAGCGATTAATGCTAACAGTGTTTTCTGTTAGCCGTTATGTCTACGATTGATGCTAACCGTGTTTTCTGTTAGCCGTTACGTCAGCGATTGATGCTAACAGTGTTTTCTGCTAGCCGTTACGTCAGCGATTGATGCTAAGTGTTTTCTGTTAGCCGTTACGTCAGTGATTGATGCTAATAGTGTTTTCTGTTAGCCTTTTTGTCTGCGATTGATGCTAACAGTGTTTTCTGTTAGCCGTTACGTCAGTGATTGATGCTAACACTGTTTTCTGTTAGCCGTTACGTCAGCGATTGATGCTAACAGTGTTTTCTGCTAGCCGTTACGTCAGCGATTGATGCTAACAGTGTTTTCTGTTAGCCGTTACGTCAGTGATTGATGCTAACAGTGTTTTCTGTTAGCCTTTTTGTCTGCGATTGATGCTAACAGTGTTTTCTGTTAGCCGTTATGTCTACGATTGATGCTAACCGTGTTTTCTGTTAGCCGTTACGTCAGCGATTGATGCTAACAGTGTTTTCTGCTAGCCGTTACGTCAGTGATTGATGCTAACAGTGTTTTCTGTTAGCCTTTTTGTCTGCGATTGATGCTAACAGTGTTTTCTGTTAGCCGTTATGTCTACGATTGATGCTAACCGTGTTTTCTATTAGCTGTTACGTCAGCGATTAATGCTAACAGTGTTTTCTGTTAGCCGTTATGTCTACAATTGATGCTAACCGTGTTTTCTATTAGCTGTTACGTCAGCGATTAATGCTAACAGTGTTTTCTGTTAGCTGTTACGTCTACGATTGATGCTAACAGTGTTTTCTGTTAGCAAAACACCATTTTGCTCTCAGTCTTAGCAAACAATCTCAATGCCAGATGGGGTGGGGGTGGGCGGGCATCATGCATCTTTGATGTTGTTCAGGGGCCAGGCTAATTGTGGATGTGAGTTGGTTCCGGCCCGCGGGCCGTAGTTTGGGGACCCCTGTTCTAGATGAACGCTCATGTCTATTATGTTCTTTTTTCTCCTTCAGATCTTGAAGCTTTATGAATCTCAGGTTGGTCTGGATGGATCTCATAAGGTGAGCTTTAGGTTGATTCTTTCCAGCAGATCCTCAGTTCCAGTCCAGCAGACTCCATAAGATTCTGTTTGTCTGATGTAGGAGGAGAAAGCCCAGAAGAACTTCAAGAGGACAGAGAAACCCAGACGGGCGGGTGGAGGCAGACAGCTTCCTCTCAGCTCCTTCTTCACCACTCTGAAGGAGGAGAAAGACTCTTGAGGTCATGATGACATCATCAGGGTCTTAACGTCTCATGAATGATCCGGTTCTGTAACACTGTGATCATCAGATGTCCCATAATGCTTTGGAATCAGGTTTTAAATGTTTTACTAAAATAAAACAATGTGACTTTCATGTTTTTATTTTCAACTGTGGAGCGTCTCAACTGTTTTCTACGGTGGCCCTGAAGGGCAAATCACATCAACCAATCACTCGACATGAAAACAGTTAACCCAACAGTAACTGTAAAGAACAAAGATGGGTCTCATATATATATATATATATAATATATATATATATATATATATATATATATATATATTATATATATATATATATAACTGGAAAAACAAAGTAAAACAAATATATGTGATGGAAAAAATGACTGCCTCCTCTCAAATGAAAATAGAGATTTAATGAAAAATGGAACAGAGTCAAATCCTATTTAGAGGTTGTTTTATACATATTCAAATGTATATATATTTATAAAGATAAAGCTAAATATAATTACCCAAGATCTAATTGAAATAATATGAATATAAATCAACTCCAGGTCTCATTTACTCACTTTTTTTGATGATTTAATGTTTGATGGTTTTCTTTTTCTTCTTTTTGTCTTTAAAGAACTGATAACTTCCTTTATGTCTAAAGTTTCTCTATTAGTTTGATATATGTTTGTGTTTAGTTATGTACCAGTAGCGAATCATAAAAATAAAATGTTTTTATATAAAGAAAAAACTTTTAAAAATCATAAAATTTAAAAATCAAAGCAAATATTGCAAAAACAGCATTAAATTTTAGAAAAACGTAACTACATTTTAGAAACAGAAGCAAAAAATTCAGAAAACAAAAGTAATTTCCAGAAAATAAAATGAAATGTCGGAAAACAAAACACATAAGAAAATGGAAAATGTCGGTAAACATCACTGATTGGATGATGATGTTTGTCCATTATTTAAACCGAAATTTAATTAAAGGAGACTCATCATCAGGAAATCATCATCCAATCAGAGATCTACCACAGTATCTACCTTTTCTGATTTCTTATTAATTTTTGAACATTAAATGTTTTGTTCTAAAATGATTTTCTGTTTAAGTTTTTGTTTCTGAAATGTAATAATTGTTTTTTAATATTTGTTTTTATTTTAAATTCTTTATTTTGCTCTTTAAAATGTTTTTGAGTCGAGAAATTTGTTTATGTGATTTGAACTTCAGGGTCTCTGTAATTTTTATTCAAAACTTTATTAACAAAGCTACCATTAAAGACAATTTTTACATGAAAATATAGTTGTACAATGACTAAAATAAAATCTTAACATTTCACCAAAATAAGTAAGTGGGTTCACTTTTTTTATTTCAAATATATAAAAACAGGTGAAAAAAATCATAAGTGTGTACATTTATCTTTAGGAAAATTATAATTGTCTTAAATAAGAATTAAATCAAGTATATCCTGTTCTTTTATTACAAAAAAAAAGCTAAAACAATTTGTTTAAAATATAAAAACATTGTAAGACAGCAGACCAAACTGTTGTAAAGTTTTGTGCTGATTTACTCTTGAAATCTTTGGAAAATAAAATATTTACCAGGGCAGTAAATTCATTAAAAATGTCTTTGAACTTGGGCATTTATGATACTTTTAAATTTCTTTTTATGAATGTTAATATATTTTAATTTCATACTAAAACATTAATTTGTCATAATTTAATAAACTGTAATATAAAATGTTTTAATCCGTCGGTCAAACAGCGCCCCCTCGTGTCCCAAACGCGCACTTCGCACACCACAGGAACCGGAAGTGGTCCGGGTTCGGGGTTTCCGGTTGGGTCCGAAGCGACTTAGTTTTTAATGCTTTAATAATTCTAGGGAATAAAACAGATATTCACAAACCAGACAACATTTTATTACATTCCACGAAGAGATTTGTTTATATTTTGATAATTAAAATTAATAAAAAATAAAAAAGCAACAAACATTTTCGTCTTTGTTGCTGATATTCATTTGTACGAAAACCTTCCGTATTTATGTGTATATTTATATATTTCCTTGTGTATGTATATGTTCTTAATGTATCGTGTTTGCAATCGTTAAATAAAGTTTGGGGAAAAAAAGTTTGGAGCGGTTCCGCCAGCGGGGGGCGTGGCCTGTGGACTCTGCCAGAGACTGACTGGCGGTTGGCCGTCAGAGATTAGAGGTTTTCCCAGCGCGGTCACCTGAACTTCACACGGAACCAGGTGAGAACCCACCGGCCGGGTTTCCGGTCCAGATGCGGTTTCAGAACCAGAACTGAGTCCGGTTTCTGCAGATGGCTGCTGCTGTGTGGAACCATGTGGTCTCGATGCACCAGAGGATCGTGGAGAACGGAGGTTTGATCTTTGACCCTTCACTTAAACTGTAGTTCTGTGTGCGCGTGGGACTCTGTCACGTGACTATTGATTCCATGTTCTTGATCGGGACAAAGTTTCTGTGCGCGAATGGGAGGAAGTCACGTGGGACGTGAGGTTGCAGGGAGTAGATTCCAGGTGCGATGAAAAGGTGTAGAGGATTGAGGTGGGAGGAGCCATAATGGTTCAGAGACAGGAGAAGATGTTGAGTGATCTGGATGGATCAGGACTCAATCAGAGGATCAGATCTGGAGATAAAAGCAGGGAAGCAGATGGAGAGTTTGATGATCAGGTCAGAGGAAGTTCATAGATGAAGGTCAGATGGAGGCAGATGATTGGCTGAAGGTGTGAGGTGCTCCTCCCACGCGTCTCTGTGCTGCAGACAAGCGGACGGACCCGTGGCTGCTGGTCTACTCGCCGGTCCCGGTGGCGCTCATCTTCCTGGTCTACCTGTGCGTGATCTGGGCCGGACCTCGTCTGATGAAGTCCAGAGAACCCGTGGACCTCAGGGTGGTTCTCATTGGTTACAACTTCGCCATGGTGGGCCTGTCTGCATACATGTTCCATGAGGTGAGTGTTCCAGCTGAGCTCCAAAAGGGGGAGGAGCTTCAGATGTGAATCATTTCAGGATCAAAATCAGGACAAACATTTAGAAAAAAACTCTGAAGAACTGAGGTGAAGCAGGGAGGTTTGAGCTGGACGGCGTGACTCCGCCCCCCGGCATTCCAAACAGGAAGTACCTTCTGTAGAGCTATAAACGGCGCTCTTTAACGTCTTTCATATAATTCAAGTTTATTTCCCGATATTTTTTCTGTAGTTCAAGTAACAAACTGACCAATCAGAAGTCTCAAATGTAAAATAGGCGGAGCCTGTTGTTCCCCTCATTCAACGCATTCAGGAACGATGTCCTCTAGCCTACTTTAATGGGGTGTGGCCTTCCAACTAGCTCACTCCTGACTGGTCAGAGTGGTTGCCATAGAAACTCTGACTCGGGCCCACTCGGACCAATCACTGCTCACTGTCTGGCTCCAACATGGCGACTGAATTGACTTCATTTGGTTCTATTTACTCCATCCAGTTCACTTACAAAGTTAAGGGTTTGAATCCGACTTCTTTCAGTGAATGGGTAGACACTCCAGCACAGAGACGCGAGGAGAATAAAAAAAACCCCAAAATTATCAACATTTGTTGATAAACAGACAAACAGGAAGCAGAAGATGTTTGTGGTGTTCTCTGGTCTTTCAGTTCCTGGTCACCTCCTGGCTCTCGGACTACAGCCTCCTCTGTCAGCCCGTGGACTACAGCACGCGACCTCTGCCCCTGAGGGTACAGCCGCCTGCACACGCCCCGCCTGCACACGCCCCGCCTGCGACGAGTGGGAGGTCTCACCTGTTTGAATGTCGTTGCAGATGGCCAGAGTGTGCTGGTGGTTCTTCTTCTCTAAGGTCATCGAGCTCAGCGACACCGTAAGACCCACGACTTGTTCTGAATGTCGAGTCAAAGACGAGTCAGAAGCTTCAAACGCCGTCGGTTCTATTTTTAAATCGTTTTTCTGGCCAACATAGACTTTATTTTCTTAATTATTGTGTGAATGTTTAATAAGCATTCACTACAGTGATTCTCCTGCTCCTTTCTAGACGTTTGGCACATAAAAATTCATCAATCTCAGCATCTAAACGTTCATCTGGTTCAGGACATTACTGCTGGTATTTATAAACTTGATAGTTTTTGAAATATGAAATGAAGGAGAAAACTGTTTCTGTTGCTTTTTTAGAAGTTTTTTAGACTATTTTGAAGTTGGCATGCTAGCTGTTTGGGCTAATGTTTTTAGGCTAATTCAACATTTAGCTAATATTTTAGCTGGTTATCAGTTTCAGCATCTTCAGCGTTCATATTCAGCTCACAGCGTCCACACTGGTGTGCTATAATCTAGTAGGGCTGCCACGATTAGTCGACTAATCGATGACTAATCGACTATTAAAATAGTCGACGACTATTTTAATAGTCGATTAATCGTTACTTTATATTGTATGAAGTCAGATTGTAGTAAAGTTAAAAGTTATAATAGCATTCTGTTAGCTTTTTGGACTTTTTTGGCATTTAATACGTTTCTTTGGCCTTTTATGGAGTTTAGCTAATATTTAATCTACATGCTAGCTGTTTTGGCTAACTTAAGGTTTCTTTTTTTAGTTTTTTAAACTATTTTTAAGTTTAACTAATATTTCAGCGACATAGCTATTTTGGTTAATTTAGGATTTTTCTGTTTTTTTTAGGCTAATTTTGAGTTTAGCTAATATTTCAGCAGTATGCTAGCTATTTTGGTTAACTTTGGGTCTTTTTATTTTTTAGGCTAATTTGGCATTTAATTAATATTTCAGCTGGTTATCAACTTCAGCGTCTTTACATCCAGTTTGCGCATGACCCGATTAGTCGACTAATCGGAAAAAATAATCGGTGATTAGTCGACTATTAAAATAATCGTTTGTGGCAGCACTATAATCTAGTTCATTATGTTAAAAAGCTTTAGTTTTAGAGTTTTAAAAATGTAGTTTTAGAGTTTTCAGTAAATGTTTATCCTGTTCGACCTCAGGTGGATTTCGGTACACGGTCTGTGTCCTCGTCACTGTATCCATGGTAACCGATGTTTTTCCTGTTCCTTAACACGGATTCAAACCATGGATCGTGACGGAGAAAACCCACTTCTCTCCTGCAGCTCTTCTTCATCCTGAGGAAGAAGAACAACCAGCTGACCTTCCTGCACGTTTACCACCACGGCACCATGATCTTCAACTGGTGGGCGGGGGTCAAGTACGTGGCGGGGGGCCAGTGTAAGTCTGAGCGCCGTCAGGAAACCCCGGTGGAGCTCGATCTCCTCTGACGTCCCTGTGGCCTCTTCCTCCTCCTCTTCCTCCAGCGTTCTTCATCGGCCTGGTGAACACCTTCGTCCACGTCGTCATGTACTCCTACTACGGCCTGGCGGCCATCGGCCCCCACATGCAGAAGTACCTGTGGTGGAAGCGGTACCTGACGTCCCTGCAGCTGGTGAGCGTCCCGTCGTCTGTGCGCTCGCCGTGCGCGCCGCCCGTCTGACCTCCCTGCCCCCCCCCGCAGCTGCAGTTCCTGCTCTTCCTGCTGCACACCGGCTACAACCTGTTCACCCCCTGCGACTTCC
Organism: Oryzias javanicus; assembly: GCA_003999625.1. Lineage (NCBI taxonomy): Eukaryota > Metazoa > Chordata > Actinopteri > Beloniformes > Adrianichthyidae > Oryzias > Oryzias javanicus. Next base: position 2,879,136 of record CM012440.1, read on the forward strand.
CCGACTCCATGAACGCCGTGGTCTTCGGCTACTGCGTCACCCTCATCATCCTCTTCAGCAACTTCTACTACCAGAGCTACCTCAGCAGGAAGAAGAAGAAGAAATGAGAGCATGCAGTTCCTTCAGTGTCCAGCAGAGGGCAGCAGCAGCACGCAGACGTGAACTGTTTATTCCTTCAGTCCAGAAATCAAAGAATTGTTGGTAAACAAACTGTACATCTATACATTTAATAACAATAATTATTATTATCATAGTGTGAGGTCATTTTTATCAGCGATGTTGCAGAATGAATGACATAAACACAAACAAACAAAAGAAAACATTTCTTGAACGTCACAGCAACATGATATATTCTGGACTACACTTCAGTTTAAAGGAGCCTGTAGAGTGGGAGGACGTCCCGGTGAACGGATTCGAGTCGTGAACCGTTCCTCTGTCAATAAAGACGGTTTGGAATCTGAATGGGAGCGTTGGAGGTTCATGTCTCCGTGTAGACGGACGCCATGTGGCTCAAGCTGCCCCCCTGGAAGAACAGGTTCTCCTCGGACGCCGGGGGGAACGGACACCCCGCCCCTCCCTGCAGCTCCGGCACCAAACCGAAGCCTGCGGCAGAGAGAGAGGAGGAGGAGTCAGGAGGCGTCCGCGCGAGGCTCGGGGCCACGCCTCCAACCGTTCTCACCTGCGGAGCCGGGGCCGCCGGCCGGCACGTGGAAGCCGTTGTGCTGGTGGGAGGAGTAAAGGTGCGAGTCTCCGTGGACGCCGTCCACCGCCTGCTCCATCCTGTAGGAGTCTCCGAAGTGGAAGCAGCTCTGGAAGTTTCCCTGGTACTCTAGGAGACGAGGGAGGTCGGAGGGTTAAACGTGAGGTCCACGAACACATCACAACGCCACGATATGTTCCGTTTGTCCTCACTAAACCACAGGAGTCCTGATGGAGGGTCTCTGATGGAGGATAAACTGGAGGAAATAAGGATCTGATTAACTTAAAGAGTAAATCAAGAAATTCTCTCAAAATAACTTATATACATTTATTTGTATAAGTATTTGAAGCCTTTAGTACTTTGTGTCAAAAACCAACTTATCTACAGAAGCTGAAAACAACCTCTCAAAGTCTTTTGGATTGTTTCCTCATAACTAGATCCACTATCTCGTTTTAACTAGATCAACAATCTCTTTAGAACAGGATCCACTATCTAGTTATAAAAGATCCACTATCTCATTATAACGAGAAAACACACTTTGTTTTCTCATTACAAGATAATAAAGAATGAAGCTTTCCTCTTTCTTTCCCGATTAATTTAATAGTCGACTAATCACCGATTATTTTTTCCGATTAGTCGATTAATCGGGTCAAAGTGGATGTAAAAATGCTGAAGTTGATAACCAGCTAAAATATTAAATACCAAATTAGCCTAAAAAAGAGCCAAAGTTAGCCAAAACAGCTAGCATGTAGCTGAAATATTAGCTCAACTCAAAAATAGCCTAAAAACCTTAATAAATGCCAAAATAGTCCAAAAAAGCAAACAGAATATCTTTATAACTTTCAATTTGACTAAACTCTGACTCCATACAATATAAAGTAACGACTAATCGAGTATTAGTATTAGACTTTATTAGTCAAATAATCGTGGCGGCTCTATCCCGCACTGAGACTTAGAGACTTTACCTGATTTAAGTTTCTTTATTTTGAGTTAAACAAGTAAAACGGTGAAATAAAACACTTTTTGCTGTATTAGTGGATCTCCGTTCCTCTAACGCCTTCATTCCTCTCCAGCCCCGTCTCTCTATTCCCCTGAAACCTCAGAACAATCCGATTGGTCGACAGGATCCGGGGCTGACGAGGATCTCAGCGTGGTGCGTTCACTGATCTCCGGACATCAGCGAAACCCAAACAGCCTCTGCCTCCTCTTCAGCGAGGCTTCGTCTTGTCTGCGTGTTTTGGGTTTGACGGTACATGGCTCCGCCCATCCACACAGTCAAGCGCTCCCAGAGCATCATGCTTCCACCTCCATGCTTGACAGTGGGGATGGTCAGATCTGGTTTGGAGCTCCAGACCTACAGGTGGATTGAAGCTCATGTTGTGACCTTTGACCTCCAGCTTCCATTCCGGTCTAGTAGAAGTCTACAATCCTCCTTCTTTAGTCGTTCCATGTTGGAGTCATATTCTGTGGACAGGTGACTTTTCTACAGGTGAGTGGTTCAGACAGGTGTCTTCCATTCAGGTGACAGGTTGATGAGGAGAGTCTGTGTGAACCAGAACCATTTATACTTACTGTAGGGTACATGTGGCCCGGGGGCCGGATCCGGCCCTCCAGATCATTTGATTTTATCGTTATTAATGACCCGATGTTATCTTATTTCTAACTTATATAATTTTGACCAAATATATTTTTATGGAGAGTAAAATATTGAAAATTATTTAAAGTTGATTTATTCTGGAATAATATTCCAGCATTTTTATTATTCATAATTATATTAAAATACAATACAAATTTTTTAAAATGGGTATTTTGTCAACTTTTTGGACAATTTTGGCTTTTACTGATATTATTTTAGGCTATGATGAAGTTTAGCTGATATTTCAGATACATGCTAGCTGTTTTGGCTAATTTAAGTTTTTTTTGTGTAGTTTTTAGGTTATTTTGCATTTAGCTAATAATTTAGCTAGCTATCAGCTTCTGCGTTTTTCAGCTTTCAATTTCAGCGTTTTTATCTATCAGTTCAATGTTTTCAGCAGTAGTAGTTCATAATTATGTTAAAAAGTTACTTTTTTAAAGTTTTAAAAATGTTGTTTTAGAGTCTTCAATAAATGTTTATCCTGAAATTGTGTTTTGGATTTTGGCTCCTTGTGAGTTTGACTTTGACCTTCCTGCTGTAGGAGATCAAATAACAACTGTGGATCTTCAGAAGGGAAACAGAGTTCAGAGCATCAGCTGAGCAGATGAAAGTGTCATCCAGCATCTATTGGCTAGTCCGGAGCAGGCTAAAGGTTTCTGGTTTCTCAGAGCGCTGCCGTGTCGTCTCCTTTTCTCTGTGTTTAGTGTTAATAAAAACATCTTAAGATGTAAATAAATGAATCATTTAGAGCAGAAACTCAGAGTCCTCCTCTTTACCATCAGTGAGTCAGATCCTTCTGGTTTGGTTGTCTCACCTTCACCTGCTGACTGATGATGATGATGATGATGGTACTGAGGATATGGTTTGTGATGAAGGTGGGAGTGCTGTTTCTCCAGAGGAGGATCTGCCTTTAACCCGGGGGGCAGGAGGGGGCCTGACACACTGGAAAACAGGAGAGAAAAAACGGTTTTCAAATCCAAATCATGTTATAGAATCTAGTGTAAACCTCAGACGTTCATCAGCTGCAGCTCTCTGCCTCAATACTAAAGCCCAACTTCATAATTAATATAAAACAAATGATTTCACTTATCAAATCATTTTCACATCAAACTGAATTAGTGCTGCCACCAACGATTATTTTAATAGTCGACTAATCATCGATTAATTTTTCCGATTAGTCGACTAATCGGATCATGGACAAAGTGGATGTAAAGAAAATCTGAAATATGATTAGCTTTAAAACAAAAAAATCCTAAATAAGATAAAATCGCTAGCATATAGCTGAAATATTAGCTAAACTCCAAATTAGCCTAAAAAACTGTAATCCCAAATTAGCCAAAAAAGATAGCATGTAGCTGAAATAATGGCAAAACTCCAAATTAGCCTAAAAAACTGTAAAAATCCCAAATTAGCCAAAATAGCTAATATGTAGCTAAAATATCTTAATTCCAAATTAGCCTAAAAAACTGAAAAAGCCTAAATAAGCCAAAATAGCTAGCATGTAGCTAAAATATTAGCTAAACTCCAAACTAGCCTAAAAAACTGTAAACATTTAGAATTAGCACGCTAACATGTAGCTAAAATTTTAGCTAAACTTGAAATTATCCAAAAAAACGTAAAACAATCCTAATTTAGCCAAAAGAGCTAATATGTAGCTAAAATATCTTAATTCCAAATTAGCATAAAAAACTGAAAAAGCCTAAAAAAGACAAAAATAGCTAGCATTTAGCTGAAATATTAGCTACACTCCAAATTAGCCTAAAAAATTGTAATCCCAAATTAGCCAAAAATAGCTAGCATACAGCTGAAATATTAGCTAAACTCCAAATTAGCCTAAAAAACTGTAATCCCAAATTAGCCAAAAATAGCTAGCATATATCTGAAATATTAGCTAAACTCCAAATTAGCCTAAAAAATTGTAATCCCAAATTAGCCAAAATAGCTAGCATGTAGCTGAAATAATAGCAAAACTCCAAATTAGCTAAAAAAAACTGTAAAAATCCAAATTAGCCAAAAGAGCTAATATGTAGCTAAAATATCTTAATTCCAAATTAGCCTAAAAAACTGAAAAAGCCTAAATAAGCCAAAATAGCTAGCATGAAGCTAAAATATTAGCTAAACTCCAAAATAGCCTGAAAACCCTTAATAAATGCCAAAATAGTCTAAAAAGCTAGCAGAATGTCATTATAACTTTCAACTTTACGACACTCTAACTCCATATATTATAAAGTAACGACTAATCGACTATGAAATTAGTTGTCGACTATTTTAATAGTCGATTAGTCATCGATTAGTCGACTAATCGTGGCAGCCCTAAACTGAATGAAGGAACTTCTATAAAGTGATTCTTCCATCCATGAACGGTTTGACCCAGAAAACTGAATCATGACTTTATGATGTTCTGTTTTCCAAATTCATCTCTGTTCAATAATAACTGGTTCTAAAATCCTCACTCATCTCCTAATCTGTCTTCAAGCATTCCCGGTGATCTCGTCATCCTGATGATGAGGATTTTAACCCACAAATCTAAAAAAAACTGTTGTTTTCTAGGACATAGTTTCTGCTAAGCAGCAGGAGTTCATTAGAAATTCACCTCTGAGTCGTGGGCGGGGCTGTAGGTAAAGAGGAAGCCTGTTTTCATTTCCCATAATCCATCTGTTTAGTGGCCTCCCAACTGCTAGCTTATAGCTCCTCACCCTGACAGCAGTGGAACAAAAATGGCAGCAATCTGGTTTCTATCCAGTTCAGTTCATGGATCTATTTGTCTGCAGGTGTATGCATCAGAATGGGGCGGAGCTGGGAGACTGCGGCCCCGCCCAGAAGTTTTTCTACGTCACAAATACGATCTTTTCAAATAGCATTTTTTAATACTGTATTTTCCTTGGTATAAATAGCAGTTCTTTTCATAGTTTGGACAGGGGTGCGACTTATACTCAGGAGAGACTTATTTGTGTTTTTTTCAGCCATAAATACTCAAATATTTGGGATTTTCCCAGTAAACACCAGTTGTCTTTTAGTGTTTGTTTGGTCTAACATTCACTAGGGGGCGCTGCACCTGAGATTAGGATTTGATACTGACAGAGGCAGACAAAGCAAACATGGAAGAGAATCTGATCGTTTTCTCTTAAACTTTGATATTTTTCTTATAGCCATAAAGAAAAACTTTCTGAGCTTTTAAAAGAAATCTGCACATGTCACTCTTGACCTATCAGTACCTCTCCTAATTACCTGTCCTATTGTTCATTTTATTTTAATTGTTTTAACTGTATTTTATTTTGTACTGATGTCTTTTGGCCCAGGTCTCTTGAAAAAGAAATGTAGTCTGAATGGGATTTCATGATAAAATAAAGGTTAAATTAAAAAAATATTTATATCAAAAGATCAGCATTGCTGGATTTATTTGACGTTTCTTATTTTAGCTAAGCTGGGCTTGGAGGATTTGTTCTGAAACGTCAGACTTTTCTAACTAAAGTGCGACTTATACTCCAGAACGACTTATACAGTACTAAGAAATTCAATTTAGAGTTTCATTTTCTGTATCTATGTTCTCCATTATCAGGAAAATTCCACATGATGATGTTAAAAACACCATCAGAGTCTTTAAACTCAGCCACATGAGCTGAGAGGAAACGTCATCTTTCCACATGTTTGACCTCCACCATGACCTTTACTCATTAACACGTGTAAACCGTTCAAACAAACTTTTGTTTACAACATTTCTGCAGCCAGAAGAGCAAAAGTTTCTGATTCCTGCTCTGGTTTGGAACTCCGACTCGACCTCTAAGAGTCGGACTGATGCTGCGGACAGAACCGGAGGCGTGAAGGAAAGCTGTGACGGTTCTGAATGTGGCTCACCGACAGCTGAGGGAGGTCCAAACCAGAACCAGCAGAACTTTTCCTCCAACCACTTGAGTTTCCCTTCAAATTAGAATTTGTTGATTAAATGAAAATGAGTCCACGAGCTTCTCTATAGACAGGAAGTCTCACCAGGATGTCATACATTTGGTGAATTAACTTCCTCTCTGAGCTGAAACTGCAGTTTTTACCATCAAAAACACAAACAAACAAAGAAGACTCGATGAGCTGAATCTGTTTCTAATCCTGCAGGAATGATCTGTTCTCTCAGGCTTTGATAAACAGGAAGAAGACGTTGGTGCATCTTCATCTCAGAGCGAGAATGGAGGAGAATGGAGACCTCCAGTGAACTCCAGAAGGACTCAGAGACCATTAGAAGGTTTGATAAACATGAACTTAATGAAACGGTTTGGATCCAGACTCTGTGGCAACAAGCTGAACCCCCCCCCCCTTAAATATTAAGGAGCTGCTGATGCTGAACTGCTGCTGTGTTTCTGAGCGCCGCCGCTTAAATGTGATGACAGCGTGTTGCTGGAGGCGGCCGGCCGGGAGCCGCAGCGGCCTGCTCCACGCCGGGGGGACGTCCCTGCAGAACGCCGCAACGCTTCACACAGGATTTGATCTGTAGACGATATTTGAATATTGAAGCAGAAAACTAAAAATAGAAACTCTGAAACTTTTAGGCCCAGATTCTGTTTATTTATCATCTAACAAACGTTCCTCTCGTCTTTCATAAAATCAAATATTTCTGTCTGAAATTTACATTTTTAAATAATTTTAACAAATTATTTTATAATTGAGCGTCTTTTTACAAAAATGAAAAACATAAACGAACTTTTTGAAAAAGTCTAGACATTTCCTGGTTTGTTATTGGAACTGTGTGAACACGTTTTATGTAAAACTAACTAACAAACTGCTTTGGCATGTCGCCCTTTATCAGAGCAATCATTCATTTTACAAATTATTATTTCAGTTTTTTAAATTACATTTTTTGGGCCTCTATAAGTGGTACGACATAAAATGAACAAAACAAATAAATACAAATTTTCAAAAGAAATTTAGAAAGTTCAGAAGAAAATTGTTTTTTGGGCTGCGCAGAATTAAGAGTTTGTTCTTCCATCTCTAACATGTGGCAGTAAGTTGAAGTTTTACTTGTAATTGAACACAAAAAAGATATTTTTAACAGGGCTAGGAAATGGTTTAAATTAAAAAAATAATGAATGAATTGCATTTAATTATGATTATTTATTTATTTTTTTTTTTAGTTTCAGTATTTGCTGATCGCATATTATCAAAACTGCTTTTAGCACATTTATTTTGAATTAAGGCTGTCGACTGTTTAAAAAAAAAAAAATCAGATTAATTAAACTTTTGTGTTGTGATTAATCTCTATTAATCACAACTTTTTACTGGGTAAATTTTATACAAGAATAACAATTTTTGAACAAAAACAGACCGGAGAAGAACATGTTCCTTCATTTTTATTTTCTGAAATCTTTAAATTTATAAAGTGTTAACTAGAGCTGCCACAAACGATTATTTTAATAGTCGATTAATCACAGATTATTTTTCCCGATTAGTCGACTAATCGTGTCATGCGCAAACTGGATGTAAAACACACATCTTAACCATCATTAGCTTTGAACTAACTAAAAACTAGATATAAGCAACTACCTGCGATAATGGTAGTGTGAATGTTGTAGGCTAAAATTGATAGCTGAAGATGCTGAAATTGATAACCAAAATTGCTGAAGCTGAAAGCCAGCCGAAACTTTAGCTAAGCCTTAAAATGGCTTAAAAATCTTTAAAAAACCCTAAATTAGCCAAAATAGCTAGCATGCAGCTGAAATATTAGCTAAACTTCAAATTAGCCAAAAAACTTTAAAAAACATAAATTAGCCAGAATAACTAGCATGTAGCTGAAAATTAGCTAAACTCCAAATTAGCCTAAAAAGACTGAAAAAAATTCTAAATTAGCCAAAACAGCTAGCATGCAGCTGAAATATTCGATAAACTACCAAATAGCCAAAAAAACAGAAACAATCCTAAATTATCCAAAACAGCTCGCTGAAATATTAGCTAATCTCAAAATTAGGCTGAAAAAAATGATAAAAATCCTAAATTAGCTAAAATAGCTATCACGTAGCTTAAATATTAACTAAACTCCAAAATAGCCTAAAAACCTTAATAAATGGCAAAATATTCCAAAAAGCTAGCAGAATGCTAGTATAACTTTCAACTTTACTACAATCTGACTCCATATATTATAAAGTAACGACTAATCGACTCTTAAATTAGTTGTCGATTATTTTAATAGTCGATTATTCATCGATTAGTCGACTAATCGTGGCAGCCCTAGTGTTAACCCAGATGTGTAATTAGTGAGCACAGAATGAATCAGCAGTAAGATGAGAAGAACATCTGAACTGATGTTTTATTTCAGCATTTAAGTTATTTTCCTTTGCCGCTGCAGTGCAGGCTCAGTGACACGCTGTCGTGTTACCATGGCAACCGGACAGATAGTCCTCTTTTTGTGAGAAAGCGATCTAAACCGAGAAAAATAGGAAGGATAAAGAGCTAAAAACTGGTTATTTATAAGTGTCCAATGATCAAGTCTTTTAATGCACGCTGTGGAACGCTGAACAGCCGAGGTGACATATTCATATTAGTTCTTTTTTATTAATTATCTGCATTTACCTTCACAGCCCTAAGTTTTTAAAGTTTTTTAAAAAAATGTTCCTGTCTGGTTAAACAGTTTTCTCAAATCTGTAGAGGTTCAAAAGTCTTTTTCACTTTAGTGCTGCTTGTTTGTTTGTTTTAGTACAGTTATCTTTCATAAATGATGAGATTTCTGCAGAAACTGGAAACCAGAGACAGAGTTGTTCTGGGTGAATCGTAGGAGCTTAAATACATGTTGAGCTCCAGGAACTTTGAGTTGATATAAAACAAACGTTTTCACAGAGACGAACAACTTGAGCTGTTTGTGAGCAGCTTTTATTTCTGTTCTGGACCCATGATGCTGCTGGGGCCCGATGCGTTCAGTCAAAGCCAGAGAGGCTAGCTGTTAACGCGTCCGGCTAACCCGTGTGCTGGCGCGGGCCCAGAGCGCGGCCATGTGTTCCTGCAGAGCGCCGCGCTCCCCCAGGAGCTGCTGTCAGCACAAACTCAGGAAACAGTTATACTGTTCATATTTTTACAAGCTGCCTCTATGTGCAGCTAAAGTGAATCATAAGCTAATCGCTGCCAGCTGCTCCTCTTAATCTGTGGCCCGCCTGCTGCTCCAGCTCCAGGTATGAGGGGAAGCTTTCACGTGACAGAGCATGAATCTGTCGCCTTAAATCCCCCTCACTGATCGCTCTCTTTTCTCCAGCCGGGCCACCCACTCCTGCTGAGGGGCTCTGACCCGGAGGAGGTGAAGAAAAGACCAATGTTGGGGAGAAGCTCTGAAGCAGATATGAGGACAACCCCGCAGCTCGCTGGAAGCAGGAGAGAAACAAGCTCAACGCTAAAAAAAAAAGCAGGACGTTGGAGTTTTCCTGGAGAAGATCTGAAGCTCCAACTGAAACGTCTTCGTCTTCAGAAGCTGCCTGTGGAGGCTCTGAGGGGGAAGGAGACCCACGGGCGGAGCGGATCCGCCCCTCATTCCTCTACCTGGGACTGGGAATCAAACCCTCCCCACCCGCAAACCTTTAAGCTTCCTTTGATGGACGAGAAGGTGCAGATCAGAGTTTCTGCTTCTGGTTAGAGAACCTGAGTGTGCTGAGAGTCGGACGGCAGCGTCCCGGCCGAAACGGAAGCTGAAGCTAAGTTAAACTGAAGCTAAACTAAGCTAAAGCTTAGGCTTAAGCTTAAGATAAAGTTAAAGCTGAAACTGAAGCTAAGCTGAAGCTAAGCTGTAGCTAAAGATGAAGCTAAAACTGAAACTAGAGCTGAAGCTGAAACTGAAGCTAAAGCTAAAGCTAAGCTGAAGCTAAAACTAAAGCTAATATAAGCTAAAGCTTTAGCTGAAACTGGAGCTAAGATGAAGCTAAACTAAGCTAAAGCTTATGATAAGCTTAAGCTAAAGCTAAAACTAGAGCTAAAGCTGAAACTGAACCTCAGATGAAGCTAAAATTAATGCTAAGCTAAAGTTAAATCTTAAGCTTCACTTAAGCTGAAACTGAAGTTGAGTTGAAGCTAAAATTAAAGCTAAGCTAAAGTTAAAGCTTAAGCTTCAGTTTAAGCTTAAGCTGAAACGGAAGCTAAGTTGAAGCTAAGCTGTAGCTAAAGATGAAGCTAAAGCTAAAGCTGAAACTAGAGCTGAAGCTGAAACTGAAGCTAAAGCTAAAGCTAAGCTGAAGCTAAAGTTAAAGCTAAGATAAGCTAAAGCTTTAGCTGAAACTGGAGCTAAGATGAAGCTAAACTAAGCTAAAGCTTAGGCTAAGCTTAAGCTAAAGCTAAAACTAGAGCTAAAGCTGAAACTGAACCTAAGATTAAGCTAAAATTAATGCTAGGCTAAAGCTAAAGTTAAATCTTAAACTTCAGTTAAGCTGAAACTGAAGTTAAGTTGAAGCTAAAATTAAAGCTAAGCTAAAGCTAAAGCTGAAACTGAAGCTAAGCTAAGCTAAAGCTGAAGCTATGTTGTAGCTAAAGCTGAAGCTGAAGGCCCTGGAATGAGAAGCAGAGTGAGGTCAGGATGATCTGCCTCAGACTCAGAAGGATCTTCTTCAATCTGCAGACTCTGGATTGTTTCTCCAACGTCTATGTTTGTGTAACAGGTCCACAACTCCGTACCTGATGACAACAAATGGGTTGCAAAAAAAAAAAAAAAAAGAAGCACTAAGCGGTGACCTGAAACTCGTCTGATCAGTTTCCAGCATCTCTGCAAAATGGAAATGACAAGAAGATTTAAGAGGTAAAGGTTGAACACGTTAAGATGTGAACACTCGAGATGTGAAGATTTGAGATGTTAAAATGCAAGACGTGAAGATTGGATAAATGAAAGTTTGAGATGTTTGTTTAAGATGTAAAGAGTAGAAATGTTTCCTTCAGAGCTGGAGCTCTTAATGCAGCTCTGTGCTGCCACTCTAATTGAATTAGCCTGCGTCAATCACAGCTGCGGAATCGAACCCGAGTCAGACTAATATTTGCCGAGGGGCTCTAATATCAATATACACATGAAGCCAGTGAAGCCAGCACCCCCCCCCCCCCCCCCTGCAATTATATAACCGCACTTTGGCGAACAACAACATTTACGCCCATCTCTCAGTGCGCCGGGCTGCTGTGGTGGAGCGGCTGTCCGTGCGAGGGGGTGGGCAGGCTGCTGCTCGCGCCACAATGACGGGTAAATGAATTCCGACTGGCGGGTCTTTAATATCAGCCGCAGAGAAGTGACAGTCGTGTTTACAAAGTGGCTGTAAATGGCCGGTTGGAGCCAGAGTCAACACATTTAGCCGTGAGGTCAGAGGCCGCCGCTCCGCAGGCGCGGCGCTTTGATAATGTTGTCAAAATGTTTCATGTCCAGCTAAAGCGTTTGGGAAAACCGAGCGCGGCACCTCTGTTGACTTTGGCTGAGGCCCGAATACCGCCGCGCTCACGGCGTGTAAATCAAACGCTCCGCCTTTAGTGGAAGTCGACAACGGCTGAACGGCGACGGACGCAGCTGCACGCCGAGAAGACGGGCGGCGCCGTCAGAGTCTGCAGACGTGAGGACTTGTGGGTCAGACATCTCGACTCGTGTGATTGTGGAAAGTGGTCAGAAAATCCTGAGAGTTGAACACGATGAAGCGAAGACGGAAATGTTTGGAGGTTGAGTTTGTAGGTATGAAGAGCGGATTCGAACCACGTTCACGCGTTCAGACGCTCCACACACGTCTCTTTTTCCCTTTTCCATGTCTGTCCTCGCTCTGGGAATCGGTCATTTTTGCCGCCGTTCTCCTCCAGATGCTCGCAGGCCCGGCGCAGCGCGGCGGACGTTTCCACCGCCGCCGCCGTGTTTGTGCTGGGTGTCAAGCGGCCTGCCGTACCTCATAGTCACGAGCGTTTCCTGAACTACGTAGACGCTCTCCCCACCCACCCACCCACGGCGCTCGCTTCAGCCGAACACGTTTATGAGACGCGACGGCTTCTGCTTTACGCCATCCCGTCGTCCTCACTGTTATTAAACCGTAAAGGACTGTTTTCTCTCCGCTGCTCCGAACAAGCCCCGCCCCCTGAGGCTCCGTTCCTGCGCTCTGAAGGCTCTCGGGGGAAATCAGCGACTAATGGGAAACATGCTGCGTCACGCAGGAAAAAACAAAGCCGGCTCCGAGCGAGTCTGGAGCCACAGAGCGGCCTTTAAGAACCTGGAGTCTTCAGCTCCTAAATATTCACATCCCTAAACCACGTTTACAGCTGTAAGGCGGTCCCAGTCCCACAGATGAACACGGCGCCAACCCATAACCACCAGGAGCAATGTGAGGTTCAGTGCCTTGCCCAACAACACTTCAACAGATGGTGGGGAAGGCAGTAACTGTCCCACTTCCACTATTTCTAAATGAACTGAATTGAAATCAGAGCGTCAGTTTTAATGTTAAGTCAACGTAGATGCTATCAGGCACTCAGCTTTAGTCTGTGATGAGTTGATGATGCAATCAGTGGGTGGAGCCCAAAACCAACATGGAGGAGACTAGGTTTCAGAGAGCTCTTCAAAGGACATGAACCTGATCTCCTGATCCTCCCAGATCTCACGTTTCTGAAAACGTCTTTTGTAATGTTTACAAATAAAGTTTCTAATAAAGTGTCTGGGTTCATGAGGTCATTCAGAGACTCTATCAGTAGTTTTTATTGTTTTGATATCTCAGTATTTACAGATCTACAGCAGATAGAGCGACTTGCACTGTTCCACCAGAGATGGAACAAGAGATGGTTTGACTTTCAGAGGGAACACTTGACTCGACAGGAGCAGCACTGGTCATGTGACCCCGGCTGCTCTGGTCATGTGACCCCGTCTTCCATGATGCCCCCCACCCCACATGCTACGCTTCCACTCACCCATCCCTGGCTCCATCCATGGCCGGAGCCAGATGATGAGGACTTCCAAGGTCCTGGTCCAGCCGGTGTTGTCGGGGGGTCAGGTCTGCGACGGGGGCGGGGTTAGGGGGGAGGAGCTCCACCGAGGCAGTGTGATGGGGGGTGTTGGATTCAGCGTACAGGCCTGTGAACAAACAAAGCCGTGACGGTTCATTCTACCGTTTGAAGGATCGATTCAATCTGAGAGTGGCGCCAAATGGCCCTGCAGATGCTATCTGCCCCAGCCCTCACCGCCTCCCTTAGATCTGCCCCGCTGGTCAGAGTGACACGTGAAAAATTCAGGCAAAAGAAAACAAAAGACAAATGTTTTTAAATGGTGGCTTTTCTGTTAGTTTATCTCCATAGAAACCATTTTATTTGTTGGTCATCTGGAGGTGTAGAGCAGATCTACGCGGCATTTGCGCAGCATTCGCTCTCCTACAATTCACACCAGACGCACATTTTTCCATAACGATCGACAGGCGTTTCTCATGTTTTAGCCATCATGGGAAAGTTAAGAACCTAAAAATATGACCCCATGTTTCTGCTAAGAAGAAGCAAGTAGTTAAACCTACACTTGTTGAGACAGAGAGAAGTGTTTGTGTTGTGATTGTATGTTTATATTATTTATTTCTACAGGCTGTTTACATACAAGAACATGATCGTATTAGTCAATCGCAGTGTTTTATTGTGAAAAATTGGTCATATTTTGAAAATAAACTAGATTTTCTCATGTATCTGATGTAACTTCCTACCAACATTGTACCTACCTTGTTGAGAACCACACTGTAGGTTAACAATGGCGCCAAATGGAAGCAGCCTCCGATCTACTTCCAGTATGAGGTTTTTGGTTAGCCACGCCCATTTTCCTCAATAGTCACGTTGTATGTCGTATCATTTTGATCAGCTCCAGCCATATGTTACATTCTCTCAGTATTCAAATACACCAACATTTCTTCTCGAGCAGCTTTAGAGTTTACATTTGTAGACGGTAATAAAACTGAATTTTTTTTTTCCATTCAAGATGGCGGCCTCTTCCTGAGGTCAAAGGTCAATACCACTTTGATTGTGGTTGTTATCATCTGGTGCGAATCTTCATCAAAATGACTCACTTTGAGCTGCAGGTCCTGCAGCCATCCCATAATAATTTAAACCTTCCTTTGGATATCCCCGACAGAGTGGATGTTGAAACATTTTCTTCTGAATCACATCAGAGATTTTATCCCCATTGATTTTTTGAACACGTCTGTCACCTGTTGTGTCTGAATCTACCCTAATCCCTAACTACTATAAGACTATCTGGTGCAGGACTCTCTTGTCCCTTTTAAGGTCATTCAGACATGGCGCTCTCGACCTTTCCTTCATTTTTCCAAACGCCGTATATGATCTCACCAATTTCATGAAGTCAAAATCGAATTAATACAAACATTTCCACAGGTTCGACTGCAATGCATTGTGGTCTATATTCGCTAATCTAGTGAGCATCGATGCACACGAGTTTTTCAGTGGGAGCAGCACTAGAAAATGGAAAACGCACTATATAGTGAATGGGGGGGTCGGGGGGTCGGGTCGGACATAGCTATTGGTTTTTGATTTTTCTGTGTTTTCTTCGTGTACTTCCTGGTTTCTTAAAAACACACTTCCTGTTCCAGGAAGTCCGGTAAAGCTTGTTTAATTTTAAAATGTTTTCTTTTTATTTTGCTTAGAAATTACCGTAAATTGGAGACACACATTTTTGTTTATTTATGTTCGATTTGTTACAAGTAAAATGAACGTTTCTGTTTCCTGTGACACGTGTTTGTGTTGGTTTGGTGAAGGGGCGTGGCTAACCACCTGCACGTCTTATGGTTCTCACTGTAGGTTGCTAACCTTCTGCTGCTCTCAACTCATGAATGTTTCATACTTTTGAACATTAAAACAGCATAAGTTGTTTGTTCATGTGACAGTACTCTGTGTGTAAATGTATGTGAGTTTTACACATGTGGAGGAAGTGAAACTTTTACTCAAAGATGCAGAAAGAATGAAAAAATGTTCAGGACGGCTGTTTCTGCAGAATGGAAATAGCATGAAAAGTGAAATAATATAATTTAACTTCACTTAAATACTACATAAATTTGGTTTATGGAGCTTTGAGAGTTATTTTTTGATATTTGTTTTGTAATAAAATGCATATTAAATCAAAAATTTGTGAAATATAAATGTTTTGCTTTTTTAAATCTGTCCTGTTGTTAAATTTTTGGATTAACCAGAAACGTAAAAACGTGAAATTCTTGGATGAAAGTGAGAAGAAGTGTGAGAAGTTATTTGGTTATTCGCGTCTCTGCTGATGCTCGGAGGATTACTGAATCTGATAAAACCTCCACAGCAGTAAAATCCAATCAGCTTTGAACATCTGGATCCAGATGCGTGTTCAGTCACAAACTCTGCAGACTCAGAAACGTTTCTGGATCGTCGTAAAGGTTTTTGTTTGGTCTGCAGCTCCTCCAGGAGAGGAGCAGAGGAGATGAAAGGAGGAGGCGCTCCGCTGCTGGGAAGTGGAAGCGTGCGGGGGCCCGATGGGACGGCACACTGAAACGGTTACAAGCTCGATTCATTATCCCCAAATCATCAATCACGGCTCTTAAACGTTTTCCCCTTTAGCCCCGACATCTGCAGCCAAACAGTGGACAAATAATGACCGCCATTGCCTTCATTATAACACCAGTTACATGCTGGGGGGGCCGAATCTGATGCTGCGATTTGCACTTTGTGGGGGATTTGGTTCCGAATATTTAAGGTGGATCTAAGCGTCTCAGGTCAGCTTAAAGCTGGTTTTCCTCCTTTCATTCTGCAAAACAAACAACAAACCTGACTGTGTTTCAGTTTAGCTTACATGACCTCAGAATCAAGTTTAACCCAAGAGAACCCGTGGTGACATCACAAACATGTCAAATGCATTACGGGGTCTGTTTGGTTTGTGGTGTAGTCCACATAATTTTAGGAAAAATGAGTCTTTATGGGTTAAGACAGGCAGGCTTGCTGTAGAGATGGAGATATAATTAGGGAAAGCAAAAAGAGCCAAAATACAGCAGAAAACATGCATCATGTTTTCTGCTGTATTTTGGCTCTTTTCGGTTGCCGTACAGCGAAAAACCCAAAAACTCCACTGACATGCAACCAGTTTCAGTTTTACAGAAGTTAAATCAAACTATGAAATAGGGCTGCCACGATTAGTCAACTAATCGATGACTAATCGACTATTAAAATAGTCAACAACTAATTTAATAGTCAATTAGTCGTTACTTTATAATATATGGAGTCAGGCTGTAGTACAGTTGAAAGTTATAATGACATTCTGCTAGCTTTTTAGACTATTTTGGCATTGATTAAGGGTTTTCAGGCTATTTTGGAGAGTTTAGCTAATATTTTAGCTTCATGCTAGCTATTTTGGCTATTTAGGCTTTTTTCAGTTTTTTAGGCTAATTTGGAATTTAAGATCATATTTCAGCTAATATTAGCCTCTTTTGGCTAATTTAGGATTTTTTCAGTTTTTTAGGCTAATTTGGAGTTTAGCTAAATATTTCATTTACATGTTAGCTAGCTAATTCTAAACGTTTACAGTTTTTTTAGGCAAATTTTGAGTTTTTCTATTATTCCAGCTACATGCTACTATTTTGGCTAATTTGGAATTTTTAACATTTTTTAAAGGTAATTTGGAGTTTAGCTAATATTTTCAGCTAACATTTAGTCTAGCTAATTTGTAAATGTTACAGTTTATTAGTTAATTTGGAGTTTTACTAATATTTCAGCTACATAATGCTAGCGATTTTAGCTTATTCAGGATTTTTTAGTTTTAAAGCTAATCATATTTCAGATTTTCTTTACATCCACTTTGTCCATGATCCGATTAGTCGACTAATCGGAAAAAATAATCGATGATTAGTCGACTATTAAAATAATCGTTTGTGGCAGCCCTACTATGAAACACCTCAAAGTGATGAAACATCGATGAGAAACCAATCAGACCCTGATGCTCGATCTCCAGGTTTATCTAATTCAATTTCAATTTTATTTATATTATTATTATTTATTATATTATTATTTATTTATTTATTTATATTGTAGCCCAAAATCACAAAGAATTTTGCCTCATTGGGCTTCATGCAGGTAATTTTACAGTTGCAAAAAAGAGTAATCTGAAAGATTTCACAGACAAAGAATTGCAGAAGACTCCCAGTGGGTCTGTTTCTATATTTAAAGTCTCCCTCCAATGACTAGAAACTTCATAATCATAATTTTTTTAAAATAATTTATTCTATAATAGGGCTGCCACAAACGATTATTTTAATAGTCGACTAATCACCGATTATTTTTTCCGATTAGTCGACTAATCGGTCATGCGCAAACTGGATGTAAAGACGCTGAAGTTGATAACCAGCTGAAATATTAATTAAATGCCAAATTAGCCTAAAAATAAAAAGAGCCAAAGTTAACCAAAATAGCTAGCATACTGCTGAAATATTAGCTAAACTCAAAATTTAGCCTAAAAAAAAAAGAAAAATCCTAAATAACCAAAATAGTTATGTCGCTGAAATATTAGTTAAACTTAAAAAGCTTAAAAAACTAAAAAAAGAAAATTAAGTTAGCCAAAAGCTAGCATGTAGATTAATATTAGCTAAACTCATAAAAGACCAAAAGAATTATTAAATGCCAAATAGTCTAAAAAGCTAGCAGAATGCTATTATAACTTTTACTTTACTACACTCTGACTTCATACAATATAAGTAACGATTAATCGACTATAAATTAGTTGTCGATTTTTAAATAGTCGATTAGTCGACTAATCGTGGCAGCCCTATTCTATAAATGATTAAAATTACATTTTTTATAAACAAAAAAAAGTGTAATAGTTGGACTTTAAAGTTGATAAAAACCAACATCCACGTTTCTGATGGTTTTCTTTAGCCAATCAGAGGCCTGGAGCCTGATCATGGCTCAATTCAGCCAGAGTCGGAGTTGAAGAAAAGTACGGCACAAACGCCATAAATGAGGGCAGAGGGGTCTTCTGGGTAAACGGCGTTAGTCATTCTGGGTAGCAGCAGGAGAGTTAAACGTTTGGGCTGAAACTCTGAAGACTCCTTCTGCCGCTCAATCAGGAGACACTAATTAGGCTCCATAAAACAGAGGTTCCTGTAAAGAACAGCTGACAGGAAGACCGGCTCTGACTGGAAACATGACTCACTCCACGACCGCTAAAGGTGGGATTCCTGCCTCCTGTCAGAAACTCTGAATTCCATCCAGACGGAACAGTTTTCCTCCAGGTCTCTGACTGGAGAGCTCCAAACCGAACAGATCCCTGTGGACCTGGACGGAGCAGAAATGGACGCATGGATCCTCAAACAGGAGCTGCAGGGATCTGTTAGATCTCTGCACCATCGCTGGACGACAGAGTGAGATGTTGTAACACGTCCTCCATAAAAACCAAACACACTCCAGCAGCTAAACTGCTCATAAAAGCCTGAGTAAGCAGTTAAAGCTGAGCCGAGCAGTGCGTTATTCCCGTTTGCCCAAAGGCACAGCGGGCAGAGTCTTCACAGGATGGATCTGCAGGAATGTTGACGTCGAGGAATCCGTGATGGCTCTGCCAGCTGCTGTGATTCCTGGCAGCGCCGCTCCCGTGTTTTGGAACCAAAACTCTCGATGTTTTCAGAATTTGGTGCCCGCATCTTAAGCGGCCGGACCGATTCGGCCCCCGTTGCTGTCAGTCATGCGGCGTTCGGGCCCCGAGCAGGTCATTAGGGCTGCAGTGGAGGAATTATCGCTGGATATCAAGTTTCAGCTGCGCAGCAGAGAAACCGCGCCGTCGTTTTGAGAACGCAAACCTCTGGGGAAATCCACGTTTGAGGAGATGACAGAGGGCTGGGCTCTGGTCACGGGTGACCCCACTCTGATCTGACGGCTGTAAACCTCCATGAAAATGTTTACCTTGACATCACAGACCCCAGACACAACTCTGAGACCTTTCTGCACCTGCAAGCTCCTCCTCCCGTCCTCTTCTGATTCATTTTTTAATCTTTCCATGGATCTGTTAATTATTAAACAAAATCTAGAAACCTGCTGTTTTCTAGGACAAAGTTTCTGCAGAGCAGCAGGAGTTTATTAGAAATGCCCCTCAGAGTTGTGTGTGAAACCATTCGGAGCAACCCCGCCCCACTTTCCCTCACCAATCTGTTTACACACCCTCCTGCTAGCTTACAGCCCATCACACCCCCAAACTAAAACTAAAGCTTCAAAATATAAAGATGAGGATTAAAGAAATATGATTATAGGGCAGAAATCCTGAAAAATCTACTTTTTGAGCTTTTAAGTGTATTATAATGTTCATTCTCCCTATAAATAAAACACAAAGCGATATAGACCCTTTTCACGTGACGTCACACATCGCCGGTCTAGTTCAGAGTCGTGGTTTAGAACGATAAAGCTGAACGATGTTTAAAGTAATTTGACATAAATAATAAAAGGTCATCAAATCAATTATAACTGAAATATCTACAATATTTATTTCATAAATGTCCTGCCTGGTTGTGTTGGTTTTCCTCTCTTAGATGGTTCATAAATCAGAGTACAAATATCAGTAATCCTGTCTGCAGATCAGCTGATCCCCATAATTCCTCTGGATGATATTAAACAGATTATTTCTCTCTGATAACCCGTTAAAGTTAGACGAAGGTTACAAGAACTTCACTGAATGCTGCTGGTTTGATTATGAAGGTTATTATGATTTTATTCTATTATCTGTGCTAATGCTAACGCTAGCATTAGCTTTAGCTGATCTACAGGAAAATGAAGGGAAAAATGATCTAATTCATTGAAAACTGTTAACAAGAATATGGAAGTGAATATTTCCACGTCATGTTATAAAAAACTTTCATCCAGAGATGATTGTTGAACTTGACCGCTCTTATTTTGAAAGCTGAAACTACGTGAGTCGATATCTGCTCTGAACATTTTCACTGAACCTGATTTTACAATTATCCACCAAAATATCCTGTAGAACAAGTAAATTTATCCTAAGAAGAGATTAAAATGTGTACAGACAAAACAGAGATGTGTGTCTTTACTGAAGGAATGAAATGTGAACGACATGAATTTCTATCAGTTTTTGTGCTGATCGCAGTAAAACACAAACAAACAACATCAGTCAAAATAGAACCTGTTAGAATAATATCTATTCAAATGAAAGGAAGATATTTTCAATAAAATATCCAATATTGGAGGATTAATCAAATTTGTATTTAGATTAATGATCGATCTAAGAGAAGAAATGAAAATACAGTTCATCAGGACATTCATCAAATAAATATTGTACATTTATCAGTTTGGTTACCTTTTATTATTTATGTTAAACGGAGTCAAACACTGTCAGCTCTGCCGTTCTAAATCCAAACGTCAAAAGTAAATATTCACTTTTTGGTCCTGTCACCGTTTTGTCTGACGTCACAGTGAAAAGGATCTATTCTGATCATTTTTTTGCATTTCTGAGGATTCCTTTAAAGACCCGCGCTCTGAGTACCAGCCCCTCCAAACCCCGTGACATCACAAAGTGAGGAACAGCCCCTTTCAGGAAGAGTCTTTGCTGCCAGCTCCGCCCCCAGGCTAACACACAGGAAGCTAACAGTGAGCCGCTAGCTTCGTTCAGTCTGTGGCGTTTGTGTTGTGATCCAGTGTAGTGACGGTGAGGAAACATTTAAACTTCATGCGGTGACAAACGACAAAGAACGTTCTGGTGAGGAATCTGCACGATCCTGAACGCATCACAGAACGCCGAGAAGACGGCTGCAGAAAGGGAGCAGACTATCTCCTGGAGGGAAAGTGAGCGACATTAGAAGAATTGGTGTGAAAAGTCAAGATTTTTGATATGGAGATTGGTGGTTTTGGAGACCGGATGTTTGTTTTCGTAGGAGAGACGCAGACACGCCGCTGAGGCCGGCTCTAGTCTGACATCATGACGTCATGAATATCCTCCATCTACACCTCCTGCTGCTTCAACCGGACCAGAAACGTTCTACAGAACCAAACTCAACCCGACTCTCTCCTCTTCAATCTGCTGCCGACCGGTCAGATTTAGACAGTTCCTTATTTGTCGCAGATTTTTGGCACATTTACTAGTTACTTGATGTTTTTATATTCTATTGTATTTATCTTGATTGACAGGTTGAGAGAACTGTACCTGAATTTCATCGTACGAAGTAAAATGAAGATAAAGGCATTCTATTCTATTCTATTCTATTCTATTCTATTCTATTCTATTCAACCTACAAGGAGAGAGAGGCGGAGCCTCAAAGATCAAGCTGTCTTTCTTCTGATTAGGAAAAGAGTTCACAAAAATAACTCATATTTCATAAATAATTAGTATTTTAGTGTTCCAAAGGTCATATATGATCAGAATTATAGATAAAGTTTACTCTGAAAAGCTTAATAAACTTTAATCTCTTTAAAGTTTAACTTCTTTTTATTTATCCTCCATCAGGAAAAACAACGAGAAGATGTTAAGAACATCATTTTCATGGAAGAGGGTCTTTAACCACGGAAAAATGTTGATTTTCAAACTAACTTTTTACAGCATCTGATGCTCGACAGGATGCTGTAATCAAGCTAACTTCTCCTCCACCTCTACAGGTGTGGCTCCATGACCTCTGACCTCCACAGTCTGAGCCACTAAACTCCCTGAAAGACTTCAACCTCTGACCTCTGCTCTGCTAACGATTCAGCTTCTCCTCTGATGAATCTCTGAACGTCGGAGTGTTGCCAGCACCTGCGTAGATGTCTGCAGCCAGTGCAGGAGGAGGCTGCGAGGGGGCGGAGCTCTGGAGCTGCTGCATGGACAGGCAGTCGCTCAGGACGTCCTGCTCCAGGTGGGGGCACGGCCGCAGCTGTGGGGTGTAACAAGAAAACACATCAAAACCAGAATTCACTTCAGTTATGGGTCACTTTAAATAATTCTGATGTCGGTTCTGTTCTGTTCGGTACTTCACGACATCAAACATTTCACAGGTGAAGGAGATCAGTCTGTATCTACAGTTAACATATTTACATATTGCAAAAAAAAGCAATAAGAATCATTACAAAAAGTAATTATAGGGACCCGTCAAACCCATTATTTATTAAATTGAAACTATTAAAACTTAATGATCTTATAAACTTTAATATTTTGAAATTTATGCATAAAGTAAAGATGGAAAGCTTTCCTCCTAATTTAATGAAAAGAAAAAGTAAATTTAATCTAAAAGGACATGAAATATTTGTCAAACCAAAACACAGAATTCTGATAAAACAACGATGTGTATCAGTATATGGAATTAATATATGGAATAAATTGAGCTTGGAAATTAAAACTGCTACAGCAATATCAAGTTTTAAAAACAGTATTATCAATGACTATAAAACTATCTAAAACAAATAACAATGACTCATCCCAGAGGTATTATTTTCCCTTCACACTGGTTGATGTTGTAATTATAAGATTTTGTTTTTTTTTCTTTTTTTCCCAATTTTCTCTTACTGTGTAATGAATCAGCCAAATGCTTGTGTATCTGTATCTTTCTTTTTTTTATTGATAGATTGATGTATTGATTGTTAAAAGGGGCAGACAAAATAAGTTTTTCTTCTTTCTGTCCCCTTATCATTTTTTTTCCTTCATTTTCTATCATGCTTGAGTTTACAACTCAAGTTTATATTGTATGTTTTTTATTGAATAAAAATGAAATTAAAAAAAAAAAAAAAAAAAAACATGACCAAAAAATACCAAAAGAAGTGAACTTTTTACTAAAAAAAACATTATTTATTCCCACATGGAGTGATTATAGACCTTCAGCTAATAACACTATAGGTGTAAACCACTAAACTAAAAGAACACAGAGTCAAAAATGCCTTCGTTTTCCATTTTTAACATTAATTCTACCAAACTTCCAGTAAAATTGAAGAAATGTTGAGAAAACAAATATTGATCCAATCATTAAAATCAAAAAGTGCAAATCAAATCATAAATAAAGTTGGTTTTCATGAATCTACAAATGCAAAAATGTAAAAAACGTATAAATATAAAGAATGAAAGAGCCAGACTTAAATAAGTTCATCTTCTGCATGCTCCCTTTCAAACATGGAGTGTAATGTTTTGGTTGTTGCTGCTATTATTATTATTATTATGTACTATATGTGTCATAGTGCATGTCATATTTATTTATAACATTATTTGAAATTTTAATAATATTAATAATGTAAAAATGTTGAATATTTTTGTTTTGTGCGATAAAAGCAGTTTGCTCTAAAGAGAAGATTTATCTTTTAAAAGAGGAGTTTATTATTAAAGATGTTGTTATGTGTTTGAATCAGATTATGAAGTCAAGTTGGGATCAGCTTAAAGTGAATTTTAATTGTGCTAAAGTGCTTTTTAAAAAATAATTTTAATCTTTACTTTGAAAAAGAGATTTTTAATCTCTTTTTCAAAGGAGCTCCTTTCCAAGGAGTCGGTGATGATAATGAATAAAAAACAGATGTTGAAAATTTTAAATAAAGTGAAAACTGAAATCAGTTTTAAAAACAATATGTAAACACAGAGAAATGATTGAAACTGGGAAAAACCAAATAGCAAATTTAATTTAATTTAATTTAATTTAATTTAATTTAATTTAATTAAGATTGATCTCAGAAGATGTACTGAAAATAAAAAAAGTACATTTAAAATTTGCTGTAAAAGCAGCTGTTGTTCTATATTTTCAACTTTTGTAGTTTTCTTTTTTTCATTATTTTGTTTTCACTTCTCAGTTTACAGTTTTAAGTCGAACGTTTCAAGTTTTGACTTATTTTCGTGGGGGCGGGGCTTAAGCTCATTGAATACTAGGATGCATGTATGCTGTGTTTGAGATAATTAACTACAAAGTAACAAGTTACTGTAATTTAATTACTTTTATCAGTAACAGATTTACATAATAAAGTACATTTAAATCGACTGCCTGCTTCAATTCAAGATATTAACAATAGTTAAAATAAATACATATTGTATTTGTGTCTTCATGTTTAATTATTGGTCAAATGTTTCACCAACATCATTTGTTGATTTTTTAAATGTATTCTTCTAACGAGACGCTGTGATGATTTCTATCTTCCATCCTGTAGAACCATCATCAATCCAAATACAGAGTACACGGAGTACACAGAGTATACAATTACAGAGTACACGGCTTTGGAATCATTTAAACTCTATTCTTAAATCTTTTTCTTTGTTAAATAAATGAAAAAAATATTTAAAATTATGCTTTCTTTCATAAACTAATTCAAAAAGTGTATGTATGTGCAAATCAAGAAAATTAAGAAAATCAAAATGAAGCGAAACCATCAGCGACTAGAAGAACAAATGAATTAATGTAGTTGATTTTGGCATCGTCTGTTGAATAAATACAATAAAATGGATCCTAATAAAATATAAAAACAGAGTTACTGATGCAGATTTGGAGATTGGTCAAAGTAAATAAGAACTGGAGATAAAAAAGATATTCTAATTATTTCCAATTTGTTGAAAACAAAGTTAAAAACATTTCAGTTAAACGTCCTGGATTTGAACTGTTTCCACTGCCGTAGTGCCAATGAGCAACCTGTCCATACATGACGAACATGTTCTCATGTTCTTGTGGTGAAATGAAAGAAAAACTTTCTGAAACCTCTATGTTTTTATTTGGAGGATTTTACAGGAGGATCTGGTTGATGCTCGCTGTATTTGTAAAGTAATTTAACCACAATTTCATCCAGTAACTTCAGTAATTAAATGTGTCTGAATGTTTTTCTGGTTTTGACTTTAATGTAGTACAAATGTGACGTTTTTAGAACCAAAGAACTACAAACTATCACAACTTCCCTCCTCTATTCCTGATCTCATGTTGTTACTGAACTGAAGTTCTAAATCTGTAAGTTTGAAGCTCTGAAACATCTGAGCTTGATGAAGAAGAGGATGTTTTTCTGGTTCTCCTTCAGTAGATCCAGTCTGTGACTCAGCTGGGTGGAAACATCCAGACGGACACATCTGCTCTGGTTCTTCCCTCAGAGAGCGGCGGCAGCTCTAAGCTGAGCTGAAGGAGGATTCAACCTGCAGTTCATGAACGACTTCAGCTCCTGAAGCTCCTGAAGCTCCTGAAGCTCCTGGAGCTCTGGAGCTCTGAAGCTGCGCCGCTGTTTGCTTCGATTGCAGGTCTTGCATCCAGAGTGAAGGTCAGTGAACGCAGCGCAGCATTCATCACTCGCTCTCCTCCTCCTAACAGGTTCTTCTCCGGGCCAACTCTCCCGGCGTTTCAGTCCAGAACATCTGGCCGCTGCGGCCGATTAACGAAGCAACGATCAAACATGTGTTTCCCTTTAGGCCGCGCAGCAGAAGAACACATCATCCAGCCTGCTACCATCCAGCTCTCTCCACAACAATGAACTCTTTCTCTCCGCCGCTCAGCTTTTCACCACGCCGATGATGAAACGCGCTCCCATACGCTCCTGATGGTCAGAGACGTTCCCGACACCGCCCAGAACCACAAACTCCTCATGGATGGGAGGCCCCGCCCACTTCAACTTTCAGTTTGGTTGGACTTTAGAGAAAATAATCAAATCTGAAAAAACAGCTTTTCTATTGTGTTCTTTCTTTGTAAAATGGTTGAATTCCTGACAGACTGTCATTCAGACTTATAGTCACAGTCAACTAAAGAGTCACAAAAACAACTTAAAGCTGCATCTCTGCTGTTGTTACAGCGTTCAAACTGAAAAATGGATTTTCAAAATAAGACTAGAACTTTCAAAGCTCTTAACTTTACCACCGTTTGATGTTATTATGAAGGAAATGAAGGTGAACTCACTGACCTGTAGCTGACTTCAATGTATATCTTTAAACATATTTCAATTCTATGAAATGTCTCGAGTGTTTGTGACTTTTGTCTCTTGACCAGAATTCCTTTGAAAAAGAGATAAAAGGATCTCAATCAATGGGATTTGTTTTTTTTTCTGGTTGAATAAAATAAATAAAGTCAACTTTTAAAGAGAATCCACTTAAGTCAAACTGATTCATAGTCCAGTGAATCAGATCCATCGACTGTATCAGAGAACTGGACTGAGTGAGTTTGACATCATCCATGGAAAACGATTTACTTACAGATCCAATCAAATCAAGTCCATTTTTGTTCCCATTTTTTGAAACGCGTCAATAAACTGTGATTGGTCTGATTCAGTTTGAGTCATCGTTTCTGTAGCGACGCCTTTGAATCCTGAAGGGAGAAACCAACCGAGGCCGGTTTGTGGAAGGATTGAGGGAGGAAGCATCACTGGGAGGCGCGACATAAGGCATGGTTAAGGCATGATTTGAACTTTTTTTTGGACTGAACTTAGAGTGGGCGGGGCTTAACTGAAATGTTTGATCTTGAGCTGACTATCCAATAAACATGAGTTTAATGTATGGAATAGATGCACACATTTTGCCTAAAAAATATGTTTCTCCAAATTAAGAAATAATTTTGTGTTTAACCTCTTCTTGTGTGTTTATTCTGTGGTAACTTGGCTGGTGATCCTTGTAAATTGGTTTAATTCTTCTAACCCTTAATATTTTCTCTCTGGATGAAAAAGGAAAGTAGCTTAGACTTGTAAAAGTCATGAAGTGGGCATCATTTTAATTTAGTTTAGTTAGGTTTATCAAGCTGTGGCTGAGGTGGTCATAGAACAATAAGATAAACTGGTTTTTACACCCCTGCTGACAATTGTCAAGTTTTGTCTTATTTTCTGAGTTTAAAGCGCATATTTTAAGCTGCACAACAATCTTTATTAGCGATACAGAAGGGAGTTGTTCAGAAAATATATTTTTTGAAATCATTTCTATAGAATGATAAACCAACGAAGGTGTTTTTCCAAAGGTTAACATCAGTAGTAAGTAAGGAAAAGGATGATAGAGGGATGATCCTGTGAGACACAGGATGTCTTTTATTTTGAAAGGAAATAAAAACTAATTTCCCATTTATTAAAAAAAATACTTTTTCACCAACTATTTAAGAGTAAAAATACATCAATAAAAATATGTATTTAAAAAATATCAACAATATGAATGCATCAACATTTTCAAAAAGGTGAAATACGACTAAATGGCTTTTTAAAAAGTTTAGATCAGTCAGAAACGAGTTCAATGGTCTTTTAGTATTAAAGCGTCCGTGCCATGATTTTCTTAATCCTTTCAGAGTGAACTAGATCCATATATAAGATCATATATTACCTTTGGAACACTGAAAAACAAATTATTTATGAAATATTAGTTATATTTCGTGAGTCTTTTCCTACTCAGAAGTAAAACGATTCGATTCCTGAAGCTCCGCCTACTTCTGCGTGTGGCTACCGCCCATCTCATGACATCATCATCTCCTGCGAAAATAAGCAGTATCCAAACTTCCTCAAAGATGGATGCAGATACCATATATAGCAGCCCTGATCATCACTACACCGGTTCACAACAAGAATACACAACGTCTGCACGACTGTACCCGACGGGGGGGTGGGGTGTAGATGGGTGTGTGTGTGAGTGTGTGTGTGTGTGGGGGGGTTGAGCTGGAACTTATTGAAGACAGAAAAGCTGGAAAATACACAGTATTCAGCATCTAAAATGAAAGTTTTTTTCTGATCATCACTAACTCAGGGGAGAAATTGAGTGTTGTGTTAGACTGGGGGCGGAGCTGTCAGAGCAGACTCTTCCTGGAGGGGCGTTCACATCAGCACGTTTCCACTACAGGATTACTCTTAAATACATGAATGGGTCAAAATACCACTTTGGGTTTTTTTTATAGAGGAATAAACAGTAAAATGCATTTAAAACCTCAAAAAGTAGAATTTTCATAGTAGGGCTCCTTTAAAGGTCCAACCAATCAGGAGCGTGCTTGTAGGAAGGCCACAGCCCCACCACTCAAGAGCAGGCTGCACAAAATCTGTCAAACGCTTTGAATGTTGGATGTGGGGGACCAGCAGGCTCCGCCTACTTTTATTGAGGCATCTGATTGGTCAGTTTATACCTTGAATAATTTGAACTACAGAAAAAATATTATCAAAAAACAAGATTATCAAGAAGTTTTAAACATTTTTCAGAGCCATAATGTTTATTCTGACCAATAGAATGACGCAGTAACAGCTGTTGGTTTCTCCATAGAGGTCCCTCCCTGGGGGGGAGGAGTCACTCAGTCCCTCATTACTTAAACACTATATGGAGCATTTTTTTCCTCTGAATCTACAGTCCCAACATCCAGAGCCCTGGAGATTTCCCAGAAGTCTCTGCGAGAAACCAATGCTCACCAGACCACAATGCATGGAACAAGAATTATTTAATTATATATATATTTAAAAATTACCCAAGTTTTCACCATCAGTGGATTCATTATCAGACTTCATGAAATGTTCATTTTTATGAGATGATGTTGTATTTGCCGTTTAAGAAACAAAAAAAGAGTGAACATGTGTTTGATTTGTTCCAGGAGTTCTGCAGTAATGAGGGAATTCAGTCACAGCTGGAGACTCATCTCATGTCATCAGGGATCAATTCCTTCAAACTATTCCCTTAAACGTCTGTCTTAAAAAGGAAATAATCTCAATAATCAGAGCTGGATTTTTGAGAAGGTTTCGCCGTCTGCCTCCTCCGCTCACCTTCCTGTGCACCTGCTGCTCCTTCGCCGAGTGGATCTTGACGTGTTTGCGGAGCGAACTGGGATCCGTGTAGCGCTTGGTGCAGCCAGAGATCTGACAGGCATATGGTTTCTGTAAGGACAGGACGGGCTTCAGGTCACCGGAGCCGGAGCACAGAGACGGCTAAAGCAGAAATGACAAGGCGTGGCGCCGAGAATCTGAAACGTGTTAGAGGAAAAGCAAAGATCCAGTCCTACCTTTCAGCGGAAACTGACAGAGGGAAGAGAGGAAAAAAGATTCATGAGCCAAAGAACAGACAGATTTCTGCGTAAAACACACGTACGGAAACACAGACGTTTACTTTAAAAAGTGAAGGTGTTTTCTTACAGAATAAAGACATGAAAATGTTCACAGAGGTTTAGAGTTCAGTCTGATGTTTGTTGTTGGACAAACAAGCAACAAAACTTTTCCCGCACTTTTATAATGGGACATGAACGCCTCACGAAGAGGCTGTTCTGAAACAAACTTCAGATGGGGTCAAATCAGGATCCCTTAAAGCGAACGAAAACAAAAAACAGACAGTAAATTTAAAAAAAAAAACATTAAAAGAAGTTTTAAACTTTTTTAGTTGATAAAAGTTTTAAATTTCAATTTTTTTTCAATATTATTTTTTCAAATGTTCAATTATATTTCTTTCAAACTACTTTCAACTTTTAAATCTGTTTTCTGTTCACTTTAAGCCGATCCTGATTTGACCTCATACTCAGATCTCTGTTACTTCAGCAGATAATCTCAACAGCAACAAATAAATACCAGTTTTTGTATTTTACTTTGAAGGAGGGCTCTTATTGTGAAGTCAGGGTCCCCGATCAGCTGTACATTTAGATGTAAAAGAAAATATGAACGATGAAAAGGAAGAACACATGCAAAAACCTCATAAATGAGCGTCACAACTCTTTGTTTTATTCATTTAAATGAACTGCAGACGTTAAAAACCCTGTTTCTAATTTTGCTGCTTTTGTTTCATGTTTTTCAAAGTAATGGCTGACTTAAACCAAACACTAGTTTGGTTTATTTGGAGACTTAGAGGTTA
Organism: Oryzias javanicus; assembly: GCA_003999625.1. NCBI lineage: Eukaryota > Metazoa > Chordata > Actinopteri > Beloniformes > Adrianichthyidae > Oryzias > Oryzias javanicus. The sequence goes on from CM012440.1 coordinate 2,909,106, forward strand.
AACAGTATTTGTTTGGGGAGGATTTGAGTTAAACAGACGTTCCAGTTTTATGCCTTCGCTCCATGTGTCGATGCTTTTCCTGCAGAAGCTGGAGGTCCCTGAACGCACCACGACTGACTAAAGGGCAGCAGGTGAAGCTGTAACTTCCACAGATCACTTTCTAAAACTGTGTCATTGTTTTAAAACTGTTCATCCAGCCTCTGTTTGCACCTGCAGGGTCAAAAGGGGGAGGAGCTTAAGCCTGCAGGTGAAAAATCTGCCATGACACCTCAGTAAAACCTGATGCTGACCAGATTTCTTTCCTGAGTGAAAGTGGTTCATGTTCATGCACTAACACACTGACACCCCCACCCCCCACCGACCCCCCCTCTTAAAAAAAGCAAAGAGGCTCCTGACCGTGTCCAGGTGAGTCCGCTGATGCTTCGCTCGGTCGCTGGAGTTACTGAAAGCTTTCTGGCAGCCAGGGTGCTGGCACAGGTACGGCTTCTCTCCCGTGTGGCTCCTCAGGTGAATCTTCAGGTTCTCCAGGCGGGAAAAGGCTTTGTTGCAGCCCTCAAACTGTGGACAGAGAGAGAGAGAGAGAGAGAGAGAGAGAGAGAGAGAGAGAGAGAGAGAGAGAGAGAGAGAGAGAGAGAGAGAGAGAGAGAGAGAGAGAGAGAGAGAGAGAGAGAGAGAGAGAGAGAGAGAGAGAGAGAGAGAGAGAGAGAGAGAGAGAGAGAGAGAGAGAGAGAGAGAGAGAGAGAGAGAGAGAGAGAGAGAGAGAGAGAGAGAGAGAGAGAGAGAGAGAGAGAGGTGTCAGCAGGGGTGTCAAACTCAATTTGACAACTAAATCATTTATTCAACGCTCTAAAACTACATTTCTAAAACTTTAAAACCATTACTTTTTAAGATAATTATGAACTAGATATATAACTCCACCTGAATGTAGAAACAGCCCGAAAAGTGAAAAGAAAAAAAAACTTAGTTAGCCAAAACAGATGTCATGTAGCTGAAAAAATAGCTGAACTTCAAAATATTCTAAAAAATGAAAAAGAAAAGCCTAAATTAGCCAAAACAGCAAGCGTGTAAATATTAGCCTAACTCCAAAACAGCCTAAAAAACTTAAAAATAAAAGCCTAAATTTGCTTAAACAGCTAGCATGTAGCCAAAATATTAGCTAAACTCCAAAATAGCCTGAAAAATCTTAGTAAATGTTAAAATAGTCAAAAAAGCTGCAGAATGCAAATTTTTAAAACCATAACTTAACATAATTATGAATTAGATATACAGCATTACCTGTGATAATGCTAGTGTAAATGCTGTAAGCTGAAGATGCTGAATTTGATAGCCAGCTAAAGTGTCAGCTAAAAACCAAATTAGCCTATAAAACTAAAAAACAAAACTTAGGTTAGCCAAAACAGATGTCATGTAGCCGAAAAAATAGCTGAACTTCAAAATATTCTAAAAAATGAAAAATAAAAGCCTAAATTAGCCAAAACAGCAAACATTTAAATATTAGCCTCACTCCAGAACAGCCTAAAAAACTTAAAAATAAAAGCCTAAATTAGCCAAAACGGCTAGCATGTAGCTGAAATATTAGCTAAACTCCTAGAGCCTACAAAATCTTAGTCAATTCCAAAATAGTCCAAAAATCTATCAGAATGCCAATTTTTTAAACTTTCAAACTGTAACTTTTTAACATAATTATGAATAATAAAAATGCAGGAATATTATTCCAGAATAAATCAACTTAAACCTTAAATAACTTTTAATATTTTACTCTCTATAAAAATATATCTGGTCAAAATTCTACAAGTTAGAAACGGGCGCAAAATAACATCGGGTCATTAATAACAATAAAATAAAATGATCTGGAGGGCCGGACAGAATTACCCGGAGGGCCGGATCCGGCCCCCGGGCCTTGACTTTGACACATGTGGTTTGCAGCGACTGGCAGGACCAAAGCAGAAACAAACAGTGTCAACCAGATCAGAACAGTCAGTGAACAGTTGGTTCTGTGTCCTGCGGGGCTCGAACCGCCGGCACAGACGGAGGTCACTCCACACCACGGCCCGCCCACTTCTGAAGGGGAAGGACGCGCTGACAAACCCTGAAAGGCTTTTTTCCACGGCTCAGAGTTCCGCTCTGAAAGGCTTTGCTGAAACCGCATCTTGAAAAAGCGCGGCGAGCCGGCCGGCGGGGACGGACGGCTCGCCTGCGGCGCCGCGCTGTCATCTTAATTGCGGGGGAAACTGGAGCGTGCTCGTTAATGGGCTGTAATGCATAGCGCGAGATAAGTGGAGTGGCGTGGTATTGAGCGCGGGACTGACAGGTGACAGTGACTGTAAGCAAGCTCATATCTGAGCGGCGCGGCTCACCTGATCCCAACCACTCAGCCAATGAGCATCACAGATTTGTTAACAGGTGAATCATTCATGAAGCGTCTCGCATGTCCGGTTCTGCTCTGGAGGGAGTCACGGGCTCAAACGGGGAACGGGTTAAAGTTCCCCCTCGTGTGAAGATCTGTTTCTTTTTAAAACTTTCAGTTTTCTGTCCGTTAGCGGGTCCGGCTCACCACAGGTCCAGTTTGGACCTTCAGTACTCAGAACCTTCATCCTGTTTACCCAGACTCCTTTGAATGCAGGTGGAGGTGAAGGCCGTCATGGTGGAGCCGCTTCAGGTGACCCTGCGGCCAGCAGTCAGGGAACCCCAGGAGAACAGCAACATGGGTGAACCTTCTGCTTTTATTAACCCTTTAACACCTGGTGACGCTTGAACACAACATCTTTAAAATACTGTAACTTTTCAACCGTTAACACGACGATTCCAGCAGAATCTGAGGAAGAAACGCGGCTCAACAAGAATCTACTGGAATTATCATGTTAACGGTTGAAACGTTACAGTAAAAATAACAAAAATAATAAGAACATAAACCAGGGGCGTCAAACTTTCACTAGCTGAAAACGCTAAAGCTGATAGCCTGATAAAATATTAGCTACATGCCAAATTAGCCTCAAAAACAAATAAAAAAAAATAAAATAGGTTAGCCAAAACAGCTAGCATGTAGCTGAAAAAAATAGCTAGACTTCAAAATAGCCTAAAAACTGAAAAAAATCCTAAATTAGCCAAAATAGCTAGCAGTTAAATATTAGCCTAACTACAAAACAGCCTAAAAAACCTTCGTAAATGCCAAAATACTCCAAAAAGCTAGAAGAATACCAGTTTTTGAAACTTTAAAACTGTAATTTTTTTAACAAAATTATGAATAATAAAAATACAGGAATATTATTCCAGAATAAATCAACTTAAACCTTAAATCATTTTCAATATTTTACTCTCAATAAAAATATATTTTGTCAAAATTATACAGTTTAGAAATGAGCTCGAGATAACATCAGGTCATTAATAACAATTAAAATAAAATGATCTGGAGGGGCCGGATAGAATTACCGCGAGGGCCGGATCCGGCCCCCGGGCCTTGACTTTGACACATGTGACAAACACTGAAGCTCTGGTGCTAAAGGGTTAATTATTTAGTAAGGTTTGACTAAAGAAGATAAAAGAATAAAGAAATCTAAAAACAGTTCAATATGGAGTAGCATCAATATAAAATAAAATTCTAAAACTGACCATTTTCTGCTCACACGTTCCCTTATCCCTTATTTATAAATACATGAGAATAAAGTCATTATAAGAAAAAAATCAGCATTTAACAAGAACAAAATCCTACATTTCTGGCTTAAAAAGAATTAATTTTAGATGCAACATTTTTAAAAATATATATTTTTATTTAACCAGGAATAAAATCCCATTGAGATCCATTGATCTCTTTTTTCAAAGGAGTCCTGGTCAAGAGGCAAAAATAAACACCCAAAACAGGTCATAGAATTAAAATACGCTAAAAATAAATAAATATGATGAAATAAAACATAATAACACACGGTAATTAATAAAAAAGTTACAAATGAGTGATTTTGTTTCCAGGTCTTTCATAATAACATCAAACGGAGGAAAAGTTTTGAGCGTTGAAAGCTGGATTGTATTTTGGAGAAAGTTCCAGTCTGTAGGTGCCCTATATTGAAAAGACATCTTTATTTTTTCTGTCCGAACACTCGGGACAGACAGCAAGTGAACGCCCTGAGACCGGAGAATACTGAAACTCCTCCCCCTTCTTTATCTCTTCTCCCTGTAACCTCACTCTTCCACTTGGGTTCCTCTCATTCACACACATGTACTCTCTTACTGCAGCTAACCTTCATTCTTCTCCTTTCCAGGGCAAACCTCCACCTCTCTAGCTCCTCCTCCACCTCTCTAGCTCCTCCTCCACCTCTCTAGCTCCTCCTCCACCTGTTCTCTGCTCTGGCTATAAATCACAATATCATCTGCAAACATGATAGTCCATGGTGATTCCTGTCTGACCTCATCAGTCAGTCTGCCCATCACCATTGCAAACAAGAAGGAGCTCAGAGCTGATCCCTGATGTAATCCCACCTCCACCTTGAACTCCTCTGTCACCATCACACTTCTCCTCCATTCCTCAGACATCTTCTCACCACCTAAGATTCTGTTGAACAACCCGGTCAGAAACTCCACGTCCATCTCTCCTAGACACTTCCATACCTCTACAGGTATATCTTCAGGACCAAGAGCCTTTCAACTCTTCATCCTCTTCAAAGCCCCTCCCACTTCACCTTACTTCCTGCTCCACAACAGTCACCTCTTCTAGACGGTTCTATGTTTTTATGACTTAAACAAGTTTATTTCAATGTTTCTAAAATTTGGCAACAGACAACACCTTTAAAGCCCCATTTATAGAGATCAACAGCCAAAAAGAAGTTCATTTAGGGTTTGGTTACCATTCAAGTAATCTTATGTCATTTTAGTGATTTGGGTTTTTGTGGCACTCTTAGATAATAATGGCCGTGGAAATGATATCGATCCTGACAGTCATATACCTTTGCCTAATGGAAACTCCGCCCCTCCCTGCAGCTTTCTGTCAATCAGTCACAGTGTTTACCTGAGGCTGATGTGAATTCAGAGGAAACAAATCCCTCCTCTCACTAGGACTAGTTTCTGTCATTCTTATTTGTTTTAACTTATTTTCTGAATCATAACTTGAATATTTGTGTGGATTTTTTCTTTTTATTATACTTATTTTTTCTTCATAGTCGTCACTTTATAACTGAACTGAATCAGCGTGAGAACATTTCCAAACACAATCAGAGATGAGTTTAAATTCTCACATTTCCCTTTTATTTGGGATTTATTTTCACATTTTTTTCCCGAATCTCATTATTTCAAATCCACAAAAAAGAACTAGGGCTGGGAATCAATTAAAAAAATCTAACTAATTCATCTCAAATGGGAAAGAAATGTATTGCGATTACATTGTTTTGCATGTGCAGTGTTTTACCAGGTAAATTTGATATGACAATATGCAGCTTTTGAACAAAACAGACCAGTGAGAACATTTTTCTTCATTTTTATTATCTGAATTTTTCAAATTTATCAACTGTTAACCCAGAATAGTAAATTGTGTGCAGAAACCACACAGACAGTAAGATAATCAGAACTCTAAAGACTTCAGTGTGTGCAGTATTACTCTAACAAATACAGCCATAAGAAACGAAACTGTTGACCTGTAAAAAAAAAAAAACCTCTGTTCACACACCCAAAATGTTCTATATCATTGCACTGTCTGCTTTAAAACAAACCTTTTCTTCATCATCTGGACAAAAACAAGAGGTAAGCGGTGAACTTTCTCTCCAAACTGATGCTTTATTTAACACATCAGGACGATCAGCATTTATATCACTTTTCTTTTGCAGTCGAGGCTCAGCAACGCGTCTGTTTTATGTGAAAAACTGATCTAAATCGAGAAAATAACAAGATTAAGTATAGATTTGGTATAAGTGGAATAATACCTGACGTAGTGTTTTAATGTGTGACGTGGAATCCTGAACCACTGAAGCAAAGCAAAGGAATGTTTCTTCATGAGGTCGAACTAATTTACATAACATGTTAATTCTCTCTGATGAATCGCTTTAGTGAACACGTTCACAGCCCTAATTTATAAACTTAAAAAAAAAAGATTTTTTTTTTTTTTTTAAATCATCAACAGAAGACTACTTTAAGAAAAATTTAAATAAAAAAAGTTTTTTACATTTAGATGGGATTAATTCTCCTCTGTAACCAAATGTTTCCATTTAGTGAAGTGAGATTATTACAAATGTAATCCCAAATCCAGAAATGGGTAAACATCCTGTCTGGCTTTGAACCTGAACTTTGTTCAGATGTTTGGGATCTGGAAAATCGAGCGGGAAAAGGCGGGAAAGTTCAGGAGAGGCCGGACTGCAGGAGGTTGTCTGGACTCTCAAACGTTCAGTTCCTTCTACAGAGAGATTGGAAAACCAAAGTGTGACTTTACAGTATCAGAGTGTGAGCACTGTTTTGTTTCTGTTCTTTAACACACATTTGCAGAGTTGTAGAAACAGACAAAAAGATTTCCTGCTGGTGGAAACTGGAGAAAGAGGCTTCAGCCAAAGACAAACATGAAGAAACTCAACAGAGTTAAAAAGAGCCTAAAAACGAGTCCGTGATTTCTGCAGTGAATGACTGAAAATGTTTAAAAGTCTTTCTGATGACGTTCATGAACTGAATTATTTCTTTGTTTAAATGAGTCAGCACAGATTCATGTTTTCAGTCGGAGCTGAAACGATGACAAAAGAATCTGAGACGAGCTCCAGGAATGTTCTGTATCGGTGCGGTTCTGGATCATCCGTGAAGAGCCGAGGGACAAATGAATGTTTGGAGAGTAAATAAGAGTAAAACGTGGAATCAGCAGACGGTTAGCGGCGGACAGAGTATGGATTCTACCTTTGATATCAACAAAGAAAACATGTTCTCAAGATGTATGAAAGATGAAAAAAGTGAAACAGGAAACGAATCCTGTCAAATGAAACCTCAGTCCCACCTGTCTGTATCCACACAGGTAGATATGGGAATTAAACTAACACACAGGTGACCCGCACCAAATACGAAGGTTGCAGACCGCTCAGTGAACCCACAGAGAGAAAGTGTCCATTTTTTCTATGGGCATGCTGCGGGTGAGAGGTCATTATGAATGCTAATGCTACATTCACCTTTGACTGAATGCGGTTTTAGCATGAGGTGTTCACACTGGTCTGTTGCTACTCGATACCAAACAGTTGGAAAATGATTTGGTATGGAATGTCAAAGTGGTGCCAATCTGGTGAATTTTACTATTATTCTTTTTTTATTCTCTTTGTTTTCCCAGAATCTGTTTTTTTTTAGTTTTCCTGAGAAGGATGGTCTAAATCAGAGGTGTCAAACTCAATCACACAAGGAGCCAAAATCCAAAATACACATTAGGTCGAACAGGATAAACATTTATTGAACATTCTAATAAAACTACATTTTTACAAACTGTAACGTTTTAACATATTATGAACTAGATATATAGCATTACCTGTAATAATGCTATTTGGCCGCTGAAGATGCTAGCGCTGATAACGGAAGATACTGAAATTGATTGCTAAAAATGCTGAAGCTGATAGCCAGCTAAAATATTAGCTAAATTCCAAATTATCCTAAAAAATAACAACAAACTTAGGTTAGCCAAAACAGTTAGCATGCAGCTGACATATTAGCTCAACTTCAAAATGTCATAAAATAACGGAAAAAAGCTTAAATTAGCTAATCCAGCTAGCGTGTAGCTAAAATGTTAGCTAAACTTCAAAATAGCCAAAAAAATGTAAGTAAAAACCAAAATAATTGAAAAATCTAGCAGAAAGACAATTTTTAAAACTTTAAATCTGTAACTTTTTAACATAATTATGAATAATAAAAATGCAGGAATATTATTCCAGAATAAATCAACTCAAACATTAAATAACTTTTAATATTTCACCCTCCATAAAAATGTGTCAAAATTATACAAATAAGAAATGAGCTCAAGATAACATCGGGTCATTAATAGCAATAAAATAAAATGATCTGGAGGGCCGGATCCGGCCCCCGGCCCTCGACTTTAAGGGCAGCGATGTCCAGTTGAGTTTATTCTGTTTAGTAATCAGTTGTTGTTTATATTTTATGATTGATTTGATGTTTTTTGGACCAGTGTTAAGCCCACTGAGACAACCGTGTTATGCTAATGGGTTATATCGATCAAACTGAATTGTTTTTTGTAGCACAGCTCTATTCCGATATATATGAAAAACTCATTCCAGCCGAGCACAAACCAGAAATACTGATTTCTTCTCTGTGATCAAATTTTCAAAAGTTTCTTCTATAAATGAAAGAAGTCCATCATCTACACATCTCTACTGAATCAGAGTCTCTGGTTAAACGTTGCGTTCAATGACGGCACATTCTGAATGTAGAGCCTGAAAAAGGACTTAAAGATTTCTGCGAGTGAGCCTGACAGACATGATTCAGGGGGAAAATGCTCCGAACAGGCTGTACCATGTTACACAGAAAACAGAAGATTTATCACTGCGTGTCTTTCTCTGCTCCGACCAATGAGGAAAACCACCAACACTTCAGGATCTGTTGGGAGGGGGGGAACATGTGCGTTTAATCTACCCGCTTCCAAATGCCCTGTGGCAACCGCAGCAAAGAGCACAGCAACCTAAATGGATGAAATTATATCCATATGATTCGAGCAGACAGCGGAGGAGAGGCAGGTTTCTCATGAGCTTCATCATGCGGCGAAATGAAACGCAGCTTGGCTGAAACAACACTCGGTTTACACAAATCATTTCCACGGCGGATCCAGCCGCTTTCTCTGCGGATTATTCCGTATTTACATCCCAGGTAAACGTCTGCTCCTTGAAGAAGATTATTAATTCTCCTGCGAACACTTGGTCCAAAACAGACCATTTGGGGGGGGGGGGGGGGGGGGGGGGTACGTGCTGTCCAGATGTGAACTCAGCCGATAAATCGCTGGGAGGAAGTAGTCATGTAAATGACCACAGAGATTGATCTTAACAGCCGATTGGTGCTCATGCCTGAGCAGCTTTAGGTCCAGGTTAAAAATGATGTTGATGGCACAACATGGAGGCCTCCTATGATGATGATGACCGGACCGGACCGGACCGCCCCCATAATGAGACGCTCTGGAACAGTCCACCCTGACCTGAAGAGTCGTCATGGAAACGCTTAACCCGCACCTCAGTCCGACCGTGTGACTTCCCCTCCGAACTGGAAGTTCATCAGGAAATTGAGAGCGGGATGTCGGCCGTGTTTCAGCTTTACTGTGGAGAAACATTTTTCCTCCAGAGAATCTCAGACATGTCTTCATTTCAGCGGCAGATTCAAAGCCAGACGCTGCGATGAACCTAAAGCAGACTCGTGGAACAAGCAGGAGAGCTTCTGCTTTTATTTACGCCCCAAACTGAGGAAGTTTGAGAGCATCAGAACCAAATCACAGCTCCTGAAATCTCATTCTCGCTTAAAAAAAGGAGCTTTAAGATATTTGATGCAGAGAGCCGCTTATCCTCCAACATCCATCTCCGTCATTCTCCAATATGTGTCAAAGTCCAGGCCCGGGGGCCGAATCCGGCCCTCCGGGTAATTCTATCCGGCCCTCCAGATAGTTTTATTTTATTGTAATTAATCACCCGATGTTATCTTAATTCTAACTTGTATAATTTTGACAAAACATATTTTTATGGAGAGTAAAATATTGAAAGTTATTCAAGGTTCAACTTGATTTATTCCGGAATAATATTCCTGACTTTGTATTATTCATAATTACGTTTAAAGTTACAGTTTTAAAAATGTAAAAATTGACATTCTGCAGCTTTGTGGACTATTTTGTCATTTACTAAGATTTTTCAGGCTATTTTGGAGTTTAGCTAATATTTCAGCTACATGCTAGCTGTTTTGGCTAACCTGAGTTTTTTTTTGTAGTTTTTTAGGTTAATTTGGCATTTAGCTAATATTTTAGCTAAATATCAGCAACAGAATCTTCAGCTATCAATTTCAGCATCTTCAGCGGACAAATTCAGCTTCCAGCATTCACACTAGCATTATTGTAGGTAATGCTATATATTCAATTCAATTCAATTCAATTTTATTTATATAGCCCAAAATCACAAAGAATTTTGCCTCATTGGGCTTCATACAGGTAATTTTACAGTTGCAAAAAATAGTCATGAAACATAAAAGAAAGATCACTAAAGACTAAACAGACTAAATAAACTGGATATCCTGCTCTTAGACCCTCCCTCTCGGTAAGGAAAAACTCCTAAAAAACCTGAATCAGGAAAAACGAAGAAACCTTATGGATTCCCACATGAGGGAGAGATCCTATCCCAGGACGAACAGGCAATACCAGAACTGGTAAGGGAAAATTAGCTTCTACAACTACGTATTTGAATAGAATTCATTCAGATAGAGCTGCAGATAGAGCTGAGGGACGAGTGGAGATGATATATCTAGTTCATAATTATGTTAAAAAGTTACGTTTTATAGTTTTATAAATGTAGTTTTAGAGAGTTCTATAAATGTTTCTCCTGTTCGGCCCGTGACCTCAGGTGTGTTTTGGATTTTAATCCCCTGTGTGATTAGTTTGACACCCCCGCTCTAAGACAGGCATTTCCGTCTCTTTCCATGAACTTTCTCTCAATGTGTCTGAATCCAATTCAAACCTCTGAGTGGACGGTGACCATCGAGGCATTAATTATAAACCCGCTGAGGAAATCCAAACCCGTCCTGAAAAGGACCGGCTGGGGGTTACGCAGCCCAAATCCAGAACATGATCTGTGTTCCCAGCCGGCGCCTCGACTGGTGTTACTGGCAGTCAATGCCGGATCCCGTCCGCTGACACCCGCTCTTCCATCTATTCAGCACCTTTCACTCACACCTGCCTCCGCTCTCTGCTCGCCTTTATCCCTTTCAACTCGTGAGCCCGTTCTTCTGCGAGCGTCTGAGCGCTCCGAGTCTCCATTTCATTTTGGCGTCACTGAGGAGTGATGGACGATTATCTGATCCTGTTTGACCTCATGTTATGGATGCTGGGAATGGGGGCCACGAATAGTCGGTAAGTCAATTTAATCGTCGATTAGTCTTTTTAAAATGTTATCTCAACTTTCTAACACGACGTCTGCCGTTGTCTGTGACACACATGCGCAGTCATGCTAATCCGGGTCAGTAGTGATGTCACCGGAAGTTCTAGGAAGACTCAGTCACCATAGCAACATGCTGACGGAGCTTGAAAATGGAAAAGATTAAAAAAGAAAAATTGTCCAATGCAACATCTACAAGGCAGAACTTGTGTTTTAACGGCAGCACAGCGGTGATGCATGAAAACCTGAAGAGGAGGTACGTTGTGACAGTAACGCTGAAGACGGAACCTCGTCTGGGTAAGCTAAGCTAACATTAGTGCAAATAATAAGAATAAACTTATTGGCTAAATGTTTTCTGTTATTTACTGCTATTCTTTATTATTCATCATATTTAGTTCTCTGTGCTTCTGTTTGGTGCAGTGTGATTCGTGTGTTGTTTAGATCCAAGGTGGATCATCTGTGCTCCTGTTCTTAGCTGTGGACCATGCCTCTGTTTCGTCTTGGCCGTGGACAACGCCTCTGGCTTTTCTTGGCCGTGGACCATGCCTCTGGCTTTTCTTGGCCATGGACCATGCCTCTGGCTTTTCTTGGCCGTGGACCACGCCTCTGGCTTGTCTTGGCCGTGGACCACACCTCTGGTTCATCTTGGCTGTTGACCACGCCTCCGGTTCGTCTTGGCCGTGGACCACGCCTCTGGTTCATCTCGCCATGGACCATGCCTCTGGCTTTTCTTGGCCATGGACCACGCCTCTGGTTCGTCTTCGCTGTTGACCACGCCTCTGGCTTGTCTTGGCCGTGGACCACGCCTCTGGCTTTTCTTGGCCGTGGACCACGCCTCTGGTTCGTCTTGGCCGTGGACCACGCCTCTGGCTTGTCTTGGCCGTTGACCACACCTCTGGTTCGTCTTGGCCATGGACCATGCCTCTGGCTTTTCTTGGCCGTGGACCACGCCTCTGGCTTGTCTTGGCCGTTGACCACACCTCTGGTTCATCTTGGCTGTTGACCACGCCTCCGGTTCGTCTTGGCCGTTGACCACACCTCTGGTTCGTCTTGGCCATGGACCATGCCTCTGGCTTTTCTTGGCCGTGGACCACGCCTCTGGCTTGTCTTGGCCGTTGACCACACCTCTGGTTCGTCTTGGCCATGGACCATGCCTCTGGCTTTTCTTGGCCGTGGACCACGCCTCTGGCTTGTCTTGGCCGTTGACCACACCTCTGGTTCATCTTCGCTGTTGACCACGCCTCTGGCTTGTCTTGGCCGTGGACCACGCCTCTGGCTTTTCTTGGCCGTGGACCACGCCTCTGGTTCGTCTTGGCCGTGGACCACGCCTCTGGCTTGTCTTGGCCGTTGACCACACCTCTGGTTCATCTCGCCATGGACCATGCCTCTGGCTTGTCTTGGCCGTGGACCACGCCTCTGGCTTGTCTTGGCTGTGGACCACGCCCCCACCTGTCCCACAGGACATCTCTGAAGTTTCTTCTTCTTCTTTCCTGAATCAGTTTTTTTTAGGAGTTTTTCTTTATCAGGAAGAATTGTCTAAGGACAGGGATAACCAGTTTTATTTAGCCTCTTTAGCTTTTAGCTATTGTTTATATTCTATGACTGACTTACTGCTGCTGTAAAATTACAGTCATGAAGCCCAATGAGAAAATTCTCTTGTGATGTTGGGTTGTATAAATAAAATTGAATTCAATTCTGTGCATCCCAATGTCTCTGCTGAAGGAACATCTGCTCTCTAAAGAGATCAAGTGAAATCATCACTTTCCTGCTATGAAAAAGAGCATCGGACAGTCTGGAGGTCTATAGAGTCACGGTGTAGTGAAGCTGAGTACAGTTCAGCATCTTAAAATCCTCTTTAGTTCTATTTGAGTCAGTGAGATCAAAACTTCCTCTTCAGTGAAAACAGTTCCTTTGTTTCAGATGTCGACCTCATTGGATTCAATCTTGTTTTAATGCCAGAAACGAATGAAGGAAAGACTCTGCAGGATTCATCAAAACTTTAATAAACTATCGTCTTTATTTTTAGTTTGTATTTAGCTCAAAAACTTCAAGTTTAAAAGCTAATGATGGTTAAGATGTGTTTTGAATCCGGTTTATGTGTGACCCGACGAGTAGATTTATCGGAAAATAAATCAGTGATTAGATGACTAATTGGAAAATTGATTGGTGATCAGTGGAAAAAACAGGTGACCAGTCAACTTTAGAAATGACCGCCTGTGACAGCTCTAACTGGGAACAACGTTGAGCAAATAAATCCCATCATCCTTTTCTGCTTGTTCCTTTGTTGACGAGGAAACTGATAAGGAATCAAACTCTGATCCGAAAACGACGGCTGTCTTTAACTACTCACATTCTTCAGATCAGGAGCGGTCAGCCACTGAACCACAGCATCGGCGGTTTCCAGAACCATGAATGTGTTTTAGAGTCTCTGCTGGTTTTAGAAATGATTTTTCCTCCTGGTCGGAGGACGGTTTCTGGAGCGTTTCTTTCCCTCTCCGCTGCGTTTCCTCGATAAGACGGAGACATTTTTCAATCTCTGCGTCTCGCTGGTTCGAGAACTCTGAATGGGTTATTCACACAGAGCAGCCGCTGCCACAGCTGCCTGACTTTAATGTCTGCTGTAACTCTTACATGACAACAAATAAACACAGCAGAAGCTCAGAGACTCTCCAAGCCAAATACCTCCATGCCAGAAGCTCTGACACTCAGATGGAAAACACGCCAGAAAAATTAAACAATAGGTCAACGTGGCATGATGATCAACACCAGCGCAGGAACTCAAGGAAAGTTGAGCGGGAGAAAGTGCATTTACGCAACCGTTGGACGGGCACCAGACCACGAGGCCTTCTGGGTAAAATAGTTGCTGCTTTAATAAAAATATGGTGCAACTGCGACGCCGCCGCGGATTCAGGGTTTGTTGGGTTCCAGGCTCCCGACGTTCGTTTAGTCAGGTGGATTCACGGCTCAGACGGGTACGCCGGCGCTCACTCAGATCGAAATGCAATAATTCCCTCTGCAGGTTAAGCTTTGCCGAAAACCACCAACAAAAACCTCAGAAATGATGCTCTGCTGGTTTGACTCGGTGACAGCTGTTATGTGACACAGCATGAGAAACTGCTGTTATTAAAAGCCGGTCAAACCCGGGGAAAACAAAAGGATATGCTTCCACTTAAAAGCTTTTTCCTTCCCCTGTAATCCTGCCCGAATAACCAAACCAATCTGCGTCTAAATGCTGCGTAAACCGCCTCACATCCATGTAAAACTGATGCAAAGCCGAACAGATTGAACAGGAAACAGATGTTTCTGGACGGGGGGGGGGCTTCTCTGTGAAGCGGGGACGTAAAACTCCACGGGGGAGAGGTAAATCCCGGCTTAAATGTCAGCATCTCGGCGGTGCCGGTTCTTCAGGGTCACAATCAGAACCTATGCTGGTAATAAAGCGGATAACTTGGTCCGCCCCCCCCCTCCCCGGCTCTCCTGACCTCGTGGGGACACCACGTCGATTTCTGTATACATTCCTTAACATTAACGTCTATTTAAAGCAGTTTGATGCCTGAAAGCGCCGGCACTCGCGCAGACCCGCTAACGTTTCACGGCTAACGCTTTGTGATGACTTCTGGGCAGGAGGAGTCATTTTTCCGCGGAGACGTCAGGGAAGCCGGATCGGCCGTCTGGCTCCGTCTCTTTCAGCCTTCACTTCGCTTCACAAACATCCAAATTAAACTCGCCGTACAAACCACAGAGAACCACAGCACGTAATTTAAACCCGACACCCCCAACGTAAACATGTCTCCCTCTCCCCGTAATTTGCCCAAACTTCTCTGGCTGTTTGTTTTATACGGTAGCGAGTGTGTTCTCACATACATCTGGGCTAATCTGCCGGAGCGAACCCGTCCTCGGGTCGGGCTTTGTCCCAGAGACTGATGTGGTCCCGGTTTACACCAACGCCTCATTTTTATTGTCAAAGACGTTAAAGAGGCCGACTGCCGACCTCTATGGAACTGATGAGTCGGCAAACCAAAGGAAAGCAAGAAGTCGTCGTTAGAGTCCCACTCCGATCATCTTCTGATCTGCTTCCAAAGCGTCTTTTAATCATGATTAAGACCTTTTAGGACATCTCAACACGAGTTGTTGGAGGACGTGTGGGGCGGGTCAGGCAGACTCCCACATATTTTGGGACTAACCATTGATAAAACATTTATGGCAGGAAATAAAAGGTATTAAAATTAAGACTCCCATTTAAATTTGAAACGTTTTATCTGGGAAAGTGGAATGTAGAAGTGAAAAGAGCTGAAAATAAGAAGAATTATGTTGATTGCGGAGAAAAAAAGCCATAACTAGAAAATGGATGAAGATTGAGATCTCAAGTGCTGATGAGGGGATGGACATAATATAGGAAATAAATGTAGTGAGGAAGCTAACCTAATCTCTCAGATTGGAATGGGATCAATTTAATCTTATTTGGAGAGAATAAAGAAATACATCAGGCCAGTAAGGGCAGATGTTATTTGACTTTGAAACAATGATTAATCCCTAATTATGTTGCCACAATTTAGTGCAGGGGTTTCAAGTCAATCTCACAGGTGGCAAAATCCAAAATAGAGCTGCCTCAAACAATTATTTTAATAGTCGACTAATCACCGATTATTTTTTTCGATTAGTCGAATAATCGGGTCATGCACAAACTAGATGTAAAGCACACATCTGAACCATCATTAGCTTCAAATTAGGGCTGCCACGATTAGTCGACTAATCGATGACTAATCGACTATTAAAATAGTCGACAACTAATTTAATAGTCGATTAATCGTTACTTTATATTGTATGAAGTCAGAGTGTAGTAAAGTTAAAAGTTATAATAGCATTCTGTTAGCTTTTTGGAATATTTTGGCATTTAATAAGTTTCTTTGGCCTTTTATGGAGTTTAGCTAATATTTAATCTACATGCTAGCTGTTTTGGCTAACTTAAGGTTTCTTTTTTTAGTTTTTTAAGCTATTTTTAAGTTTAACTAATATTTCAGCGACATAGCTATTTTGGTTAATTTAGGATTTTTCAGTTTTTTTTTAGGCTAATTTTGAGTTTAGCTAATATTTCAGCAGTATGCTAGCTATTTTGGTTAACTTTGGCTCTTTTTATTTTTTAGGCTAATTTGGCATTTAATTAATATTTCAGCTGGTTATCAACTTCAGCGTCTTTACATCCAGTTTGCGCATGACCCGATTAGTCGACTAATCGGAAAAAATAATCGGTGATTAGTCGATTATTAAAATAATCGTTTGTGGCAGCCCTACTTCAAATGAACCCAAAAACTAGATAAAAAACATCAATAATAATGCTAATAGTTGCTGTAAGCTGAATTTGGCCGCTAATGCTGTTGTGCTGATAACTGAAAACACTGAAGTTGATAGCTGAAAATGCTGAAGTTAATGAAAAAGCTGAAGCTGATAGCCAGCTAAAATGTTAAATACCCAATTAGCCTAAAAAAGCTTAAGTCAGCAACAATAGCTAGCATGCAGCTGAAATATTAGCTAAACTCCAAATATCCAAAAAAAAAAAAAAGCCTAAATAAGCCAAAATGGCTAGCATGTAGCTGAAATATTAGCTGCGCTCTAAAATATCCTTAAAAACCTTAATAAATCCCATAATTGTCCAAACAACTAGCATAATGCCATTATAACTTACAACTTTACTAAACTCTGACTCCATATAATATAAAGTAACGACTAATCGATGATTAAATTAGTTGTCAACTATTTTAATAGTTGATTAGTCGACTAATCCAAAACACACCGAACAGGATAAACATTTATTGAACGCTCTAAAACTACATTTTTTAAAGTTTAAAATGTAACTTTTTAACATAATTATGAACTACATATATAGCATTACCTGCATGAATGCTATTGTGAATGTTGGAAGATGAATTTGCCCGCTGAAGATGCTAGTGCTGATAGCTGAAAACGCTGAAGCTGACAGCAAAAAACTCTTTTTCATTGGAGTGTGTCTTGTGGGGTCCAGATGACCCAACTTTTAATGCAAACATGCCTCGGACAGCACGAGGGTTACAGCAAAACGAGTCTGCAGCAAATGGGAAAACCTATGATTATGAATGAATGCAATAGAAAGTGAAACACTGACAGAGGGAGGAGCATCGTCTATCACAGAAGTCTGCCGTTCGGTCCAGTTTCTGACAGACCAGAACCAAGCGAGAGCCACAGAATCCCACTTCATCTTTGAGAAAATACACTTCTTTATGTAGCTTTTTTAAAATGTATCTTTTACAATAACTGCATTAAAAAAGTGTGATATTGTTCTATTAATAATAACTTTTTACTTTTGACAGCACCAAATACAAGTTCCTTTCAAAATAAAACACACTGTGTCAAATAAAATCCTCTTGCTGAAGCAGATTTTCAATGAAAAATTCAAGAAAACAAAGTTAAACACGATATTTTATTTCATTATGACAACAACTAGATGCTAGCAGCATAGCTTAGAATGTGCTAAACTCAACCAACTAATTTAATGTTTGTGAAAACACGTTTCTTAAAGCCAAAATGGAGGGGTAAAAGACCCGCATGTGGCTCCGGAGCCTCAGGATGTAGATCCCTGGTCAACCAAAACCAGTTCTGATCAATAAACATCATGTTTTTAGGGAAAAGTTAAATTGAGCTTCAAACAACATCTTGAAGCTACTGAAAATGGACCTGAAAGCAGTCTGTACCGGTAATGAAACAAGTTCATCAGAAATATTTTAAAATAAAGGAATTATAAACTGACAGAGAACAAATAAAAACAACTTAAAAATTTTCAAAAACCAAACATGTTATCCGTCCAGAAAGATCTTTCTGCAACACAAATAAATCTATACTTGTGATCCTAATATCTCTCCTTATTGTATTTTAAGAACATTCTAGGTAAATTACCAACATATTGAAGGGTTGTTGGTCTGATTACTGTTCTGAACAAGCATAGGACGCCAAGTGAATCATGGAGAACATTAATGCAGGTATTACAGAGAAAACAGTAGTTTTGTTTATTGATTTGGTTCAGACATTTAACTTTAAGAATGGTTTTCCTTTTTCACCAAAACTTTTCAGTCACCCATCACACTCAGACATCAGTCAGAACATTCTGATGTCAGTTTTCTTAAACAGATGTGCCCGAAAATTAACCTAAAGAAGTCTAAATAAGCAAAGATGTGGTTTTGTGTTTGTGCAAACACAAAAGCTGAATGTGGCCGCTAAAAACGCTGAAGTTAATCACCGGCTAAAATATTAGTAAGATGCCAAATTAGCCTAAAAAACTGAAAAAACAGAAGTTTGCAAAAATAGCTAGCATACAGCTGAAATGTTAGCGAAACTCAAAAATAAAAATTAAAAAACAAAAAAAATCCTCAATTAGCCACAATAGCTAGCATGTGGCTGAAATATTAGCTAAACTCCAAATTAGCCTAAAAAACCTTAATAAATACCAAAAATAAATACCAGTCCAAAAAGCTAGCAGAATGCCATTATAATATTTAACTTTACTAAACTCTAACTCCATACTAGGGCTGCCACGATTAGTCGACTAATCGATGACTAATCGACTATTAAAATAGTCGACAACTAATTTAATAGTCGATTAGTCGTTACTTTATAATATATGGAGTCAGAGTGTAGTAAAGTTGAAAGTTATAATGACATTCTGCTAGCTTTTTGGAATATGTTGGCATTTATTAAGGGTTTTCAGGCTATTTTGGAGTGTAGCTAATATTTTAGCTTCATGCTAGCTATTTTGGCTAATTTAGGCTTTTTCAGTTTTTTAGGCCAATTTGGAGTTTAGCTAATATTTCAGCTAGATGTTAGCTCTTTTGGCTAATTTAGGATTTTTTCAGTTTTGTAGGCAAATTTGGAGTTTAGCTAATATTTCATTTACATGTTAGCTAGCTAATTCTAAATGTTTACAGTTTTTTAGGCTAATTTGGAGTTTTTCTATTATTCCAGCTACATGCTACCTATTTTGGCTAATTTGCAATTTTTACAGTTTTTTAGGGCTAATTTGGAGTTTAGCTAATATTTCACTATTTTAGCTAATTTGGGATTTTTTTTTACAGTTTTTTAGGCTAATTTGGAGTTTTGCTATTTCTTCAGCTACATGCTAGCTATTTTGGCTAATTTGGAATTTTTACAGTTTTTTAGGCTAATTTGGAGTTTAGCTAATATTTCAGCTAGATGTTAGCTATTTTGGCTAATTTGGGATTTTTACAGTTTTTTAGGCTAATTTGGAGTTTTGCTATTTCTTCAGCTACATGCTAGCTATTTTGGCTAATTTGGAATTTTTACAGTTTTTTAGACTAATTTGGAGTTTAGCTAATATTTCAGCTATATGCTAGCGATTTTAGCTTATTTAGGATTTTTTTGTTTTAAAGCTAATCATATTTCAGATTTTCTTTACATCCACTTTGTCCATGATCCGATTAGTCGACTAATCGGAAAAATTAATCGATGATTAGTCGACTATTAAAATAATCGTTTGTGGCAGCCCTACTCCATACAATATAAAGTAACGACTAATCGACTATTAAATTAGTCGTCGATTATTTTAATTGAGGATTAGTCGACTAATCGTGGCAGCCCTAGTTTGTGTAACAAGCGATAACATAGAAAATATTTTGTATGAGGTACAAATCAAGAATTACACACACACAAATCCAGTGAAACTATATTCTCTCCTTGGAGTCATGGACAGAGAAAAAGGTTGTTGTTTCACCTGGAACGACCTTCAGAATCAGCTGATCGATTTATTGTTGTTTCCATGAGGAAAAGAATCAAATAAAAGTGAAGGAAACACGGACATGCATAAAATAAATCATGAAAACCATCAACAAGCAAATTTGACGGCTACATTTAGAGAAGATTTGTGTGTGGGGGTGTGTGTGTGTGTGTTGTTTTTGCCCACATACCACACACGGACCGTGACGCCAAACAAGTCAAAGTCACTTCAGCAAAGACGTTACAGCAAAAAAAATGTTTTCTTTCACGTTTTAAATGTAATTTTAGAACTGAAAATATTTTGCCGCATCGTCCTGCAGCAGGACTGGTGTCGGTAACCTACAGCCCCCCCGGCACTCGGTGGAGACCCCAACACCCACCGTCGCCTCTCGTGTATGAGAAAGCTGATCTGGCTGAGCGGAGAAGTTAAACTAATTAAGGCTTTGGATGGGACACAATTATGACACAACCGGAGTGCAACGCGAGCCGGGCCGCCGTCCTGCGCGGCTCTTCGGGTTTCTGATACTAGAGCGAGATTAAATGTGGAGGAAATGGGGAAACTCAAAATACTGCATTCCAGACAAACGCAATTAAAGCACGTCACGTGCACGCTTTGATACCTGGTTAGGAAGCTGAAAGCAACGGAGCGGCAGCGTCCCAATCCTTCAGCGCGGCCGCAGAGCGAACACGAAACTCGGCGGCTGTGATTTATTTCTGAGCAGAAACGTCTCAGATGAAGCTCTTGTTCCTGCCGCTGAGAGTTTAAATCAAAACGGAGGAACCCAAACAAGAAAGTTAAGTCTTGTCAGTTGTTTAAATCACTCAAATTTAGATCTGCTTTTCCAGGACAAACTGTGGAACGGTTCCACTTAACTCCTGTCCTGAACCACATGTGATACAGAGGAAAACAAACCTGCTAGAGCACGGGTGTCAGGCCCGGGGGCCGGATCCGGCCCTCCGGATCTTTTAAATTTATTCTTTTTTATTCTATTTTTATTGAGAGTAAAATATTGAAAGTTATTTAGGGTTTAAGTTGATTAATTCTGGAATAATATTCCTTTTAAAGTCTTAAATTGGCGTTTTGCTAGCTTTTTGGATTATTTTGGCTTTTAGTAAGAATTTTTAGGCTTTTTTAGATTTTAGATAATATTTTAGCAACATGCTAGCTGTTTTGGCTAATTTTTTTTTTTTTTTTAAGACTTTAGGCTTTTTTGGAGTTTTGTTATTTTTTTTTCAGCTACATGCTAGTTGTTTTGGGTAACCGAAGTTTTTTTTTTTTTTTTCATTTTTTTTAAGCTAATTTGGCATTAAGTTAATATTTTTACTAGCTTTTAGCTTCAGCATTTTTAGCTATCAATTTCAGCATCTTCAGCAGCCAAATTCATCTTACAGCATTCACATTATCATTATCGCAGGTAACACCATATATCTAGTTCATAATTATGTTAAAAAGTTCCAGTTTTAAAGTTTTAAAAATGTAGTTTTAGAGTATTTGATAAATGTTTCTCCTGTTCGACCCGCGATCTAAAGTTTGTTTTGGATTTTGTCCCCTTGTGCGATTGAGTTTGACACAAGAGAGACCATCATTCCACTTATTTCTAAGAAGAAACAGATAAATGTTTAATCCAGAAACTTGGTGGAAAATTGTAAATGTTTCTGTCCTAAACAAAGTAAAAGTCACAGCTTTTTAAAAAATGTCTCCTAATGTTTTTCAGAACTCCAGCTTGTTGTGAAAGTCATCGTTATGCAGTCCAGAATAAATAGATTAGTTAACGTCAATGAACTGAAAACCCCTAAGGTGAAGTTCTGATCCTAAAATGGATCATTTCTGGTTATTTCCAGTGAGACTTCAAAGTAAACTTTAAAAGTGTTTTGTATTTTACCCAGAAAATAATCAAATCTTCACAGTTTAGTTTGAATTATCTTGTATTTTTAATGTTTAATAAATGGGGTGTAAAGCCAGCAACACTGTGGGAAATTTGAAAAATACACAGATAATAACTAACTGTATATGAAAACTGGACTGAGTGACTCCGCCCCCTAGCATTCCAAACAGGAAGTGGCTCCAAGAAGCCAAAATCTCTACAGAGAAATAAACAGCTGTTCCTCAGTCATTCTATCGGTCAGAATAAACATTCTTGATCTGATACTTTTTAAACATTTTCTTGATAATCCTATTTTTTTTAAGTTCAAGTTATAAACTGACCAATAAGATGCCTCGATAAAAGTAGGCAGATACTGGACCAATGATCACAGACGTCACACAGAAGATGGAAATGGCGAGAATGAAACCTGAGCTGAACTTGCCAAGTTTGCTCCGCCCACATTTACGTTTAAGAATGGGCATTTTGGGAAAGTAAAGGGAAGTAATAGTTTGTAGAGTGCACCTTTGGGTCTATCCAACCAACTAATCAATCAGAAGGACACGCCCCTAAAAATATCCTAATTTTAACTCTTCCCCCACAAGTTCTCATGAAAACATAATCGAGCAATAAAAATGAAGACTTGTGGTGATAAAATCCGTTGTTTATCATGGGAGCCAATGAGAAGCTGCTTCCATCTGCCTCTAGTGGGAATTTGAGGAACTGCAGGATTTTTTATTTATAAGAACTGCCTCCGTTTGTCTGCAATAGGGCTGCCACGATTAGTCGACTAATCGACGACTAATCGACTATTAAAATAGTCGATTAGTCGTTACTTTATAATATATGGAGTTAGAGTGTCGTAAAGTTGAAAGTTATAATAAAAATATTCTAGCTTTTTAGACTATTTTGGGATTTATCAAGGTTTGTTTAAGCTATTTTGGAGTTTAGCTAATATTTCAGCTACAAGCTAGCTATTCTGGTTAATATAGGCTTTTTTCTGTTTTTTTGGCTAACTTGGTGTTTAGCTAATATTTCAGCTAGATGCTAGTTGTTTTTGGCTAAGTTAAGCTTTTTTAAAAACAAGTTTCTCTTAGGCGTTTTGAAATTTAGGACCTCATTTTTAAGCTACATTTAGCTATTTTGGAAAAATTCTGGATTTTCTTCAGTTTTTTTAAAGGACTATTTTTGATAAGTTAAGTTTTCACATGTCAGTTTTACATACTCAGCAGTAATTTTGGCTACTGCTAGCTTTTAAATTTACATTTTTAGGCAATTTGGAGTTTAGCTAATATTTGCAGCTACACAGTTAGCTTTCTGTTAATTTAGGCTTTTTCAGTTTTTAGGCTAATTTTGTTGTTTAGCTAATATTTCAGCTAGATGCTAGCTGTTTTGGCTAACTTTAGCTTTTTAAAAAAAAATTTTTTAGGGCGTTTGGGAATTTAGCTAATATTTAAGCTACATGCTAGCTATTTTGGAAAAATTTTAGGATTTCTTTCAGTTTTTTAGGCTATTTTGGAGTTAAGTTAAATGTCAGCTGCTACATGCTAGCAGTTTTGGCCAGCTGAGGCTTTTAATTCTTTTTTAGGCTAATTTGGCATTTAGCTAATATTTCAGCTAGATGCTAGTTGTTTTGGCTAAGTTAAGCTTTTTTAAAAAAAGTTTTTTAGGGCGTTTTGGAATTTAGCTAATATTTAAGCTACATGCTAGCTATTTTGGAAAAATTTAGGATTTCTTTCAGTTTTTTAAGGCTATTTTGGAGTTAAGTTAACATGTCAGCTACATGCTAGCGGTTTTGTCCAGCTGAGGCTTTTAATTCTTATTTAGGCTAATTTGGCATTTAGCTAATATTTTAGTGGCTATCAGCTTTAGTGTTTTTAGCTATCAATTTCAGCATCTTCGCTGTCGTCGCTCGCTTCAGCTTCAAAATTCAGCTTACAGCATTCACACAAGCATTTTTGCAGATAATGCTTGTGTGGATATATTTAGTTTTTAGTTTGTTTAAAGCTAATAATGATTAAGATGTGTGTTTTACATCCTGTTTGTGCATGACCCGATTAGTCGACTAATCGGAAAAAATAATCGGTGATTAGTCGACTATTAAAATAATCGTTTGTGGCAGCCCTATTCTGCAATCATCTTCCATCATAAGTTTGTCAAAATGTGATCATTTGGTGCTAATAGTCACATTTATTCCAGACAGAAAACTCCAAAAAGCTGCGTCGGGTTGCTGTTCTTCATCCTGTACTCGTTAACATTGTCTGAGCTGTTGCTTTCTCCAGAAGGATGAAGTTCTTCAAGTTGCTGCAGTTCCTCTGTGGCGTAAACACAAACCTGAATGCATGACTTCATTATTGCAGGAGATCAACGGGAAAACTCTCTAAAGCTGGCAGCTTGTTGGCTTGGTGCTTCCAACAAGAAAAACAAGCAGCATTCATCTCCTCGCAGCTTTCATACGGAGGCAGAAATGTTCTGCCAACAGTTTCATAATACGAACACGCGGCGCTCTGGCTTCCACCGGCGCGGCGGCGAGCCACAGATCTGACTGGAGACGGCCTCAGGACTTGATCGCAGTAAACAAACAAGAGTTTGTGTGTTGGGGGGGCTTATGGAACAGCGTCTGTCAGGTCCTCATTTGCTCTGTGGAGTCACTGTTTTGAAACCAACAGTTCAAATGGAGCTAACATGACGGAGGCTTTGTGCTTTTTTTTTTTTCTGGGTATGGACCTCAACAGACCGCCTCCCCTCCTGACCCCGATTACCGTAAATCATGTGTGCCCAAAGTGGAGCCTGCAGGCCAAATTTGGCCCCCTTAAGGTTATCTTCCGGCCTGCCAAGTCGTGGCAACAGAAGTCACAGAGTGTTTAGTTAAAACTTCTTCCATTGATTCTCAATACCATTGAGTCTACGGTGTTCCAAAACTCTACGGCTGTAATATACTTTCAGCCTCCGGGTGGCGCTGTTAGCACACGAGGACCTACGGGTGCTGGTGGTCTGGTTCCTATTAAAGCCCTTATCACATGCCCCCCCCACAAGGGGTTGACCTGTAAAGGTGCTGCAGGTTTTTGGGTTGTCCGGGTTTCATCTTACGAGGAGCTCAGGTGCGTCTTGAAGCTCGTCCGGCCATAAGGAACCTAATGAAAATGGAATGTACCATTGTCGTGGGTGTGGTATCGTGAAGTATTCGTAGGGATAATGGAAGTTACATGCACTTACGACGAACGAGTCATGCTGTCGAACTGTGTCCTTACACCAGGCCTCGAGGGCCGCAGATCTCCAAGCCCTACTCATGACTGATTACCTGGTTCAGGTGTGTCCAGCCAATTAGAACGCTCCAGAGCAGGTGTGTTGGAAATAATGCAGGAATGCGACCTTCGAGGGCTGGAGTTACCCGAGATGTGAGTACTGGCTCCTTATTAGGGGTGAGAATAAGCAGGAGTCTGGAGATACGATACGTATCCCGATGCGTGTCTCACGATACATATTGTATATCGCGATTTGACACTGCACCAAAACAGATTTTCCTTTTTTTCAGAGTATGACTTAGAGAAAAAAAACTTCACCTTAACATTGGTACATCTTTCATTGTAATTGACTGAACCTTTAAAACAAGAAACTTCAGTGAGATCTTATTGCTCCCTGAGAATGATCTTATTGCTAATTAGGGCTGCCACGATTAGTCGACTAATCGACAGCTAATCGACTATTAAAATAGTCGACGACTACTCTAATTGTCGATTAGTCGGTATTTTATAAATATAACGGCATTCTGCTAGATTTTTGGACTATTTTAGCATTTATTAAGGTTTTTTTTTTTTTTTGGTTAGTTTGGAGTTTAGCTAATATTTCAGCTACATGCTAGCGGTTTTTTTTTTTTTGCTATTTTATGCCGTTCTGGAATTTAGCTAATATTTCATATGCATGGTAGCTATTTTGGCTAATTTAGGCTTTTTTGTAATTTTTCAGGCTGTTATGGAATTTAGTTAATATTTTAGCTACATGCTAGCTGTTTTAGCTAACTTAGGTTTTAGTCTAATTTCCCATTTAACTAATATTTTAGCTGTCTATCAGCTTCAGCGTTTCGGCATCTTCAGCGGCCAAATTCAGCATTCACACTAGCATTATCGCAGGTAATGGTATATATCTAGTTTTTCGTTCGTTTAAAGCTAATGATGTGTGCTTTACATCCAATTTGTACATGATCCGATGAGTCCACTGATCAAGAAAAATAATCTGTGATTAGTCAAATATTAAAATAATCGTTTTTGGCAGCACTATTGCTAACTGCTTATAGCAGCCAGAGATTCAGGTAGAAAAAACGGAAACCAGGGAAGCTCATAAATGATCAATTAAATATCGTCTTGTTAGCATTTTAAATCAATACAAGTATTGATGAAATATCGCAATATATCGGCAGAGCAATTATTCCCTACTTCGTACTGACTGCACAAACGGCAGACACACGGAATGTACACGTTACATGCAAGTGCCCGATTGGCTTGCATGTTTCACCTGAATAGAATTAACAGGCTCTTTGTACAGTCTGTAGGCTTTCATTTAAAAATCTGTACGACGCTCCTGCATCCATTACAAGTGTTGGCTACAACCTGTCGCCCGCAGCATACCCGTAGGAAAATAGTGCATGGACAAATGACCTTTGTTTTGTAAAGGTCACCTTTGTGTTCTGTACAGGTTTGGCCATTTCTCCCCAGCTAACAGCCGTATCCTTCCATAGGGATAGTTGGGACTCATTTTTGTGCTTTTCAAGCAACATAGTTGTAACGAGTGACTCAAGCCTCTCTAAAGGCAGACGCTTTCGGATGTTAGCGGCGCTGAAATATTCAGCTGTTTTCACACAATGCAGCAGAAGCAGCAGAAATGGTCCAAGAGAAACAAATGTATCTGGAAACGTTTATGAAGGAACTTCCAAACCACTGAGAGTTCGTTATTTTGCAACCTGAAAAGAGGACAACATTCAAGCCGGTTGCCAGCCTCCTCGGGAGCGGACGTCCCAGGAAACCAAAGCTTCGGGTCAAATCCCGAAAGACTTGGAGCTAAAACGTTTGAGCAGATCATCTGACAGATAGAAGACGTACAGACAGGAGGAAAGACGAACAGAACAGTCCAGGAACGAACCACAAAACCTCTGGAACAGAGAAACCAGGTCAGAGTGGAAGTTCGCTTCTAAGCTGGTGTTGGACCATAAACCATTTCAGCAGAAACACCTGCGCGTCTCGCAGGACGGCCGTGATTTGCAGCCGCCTGGCACACGGCAGGTGACCGTAAAGGTCTCTTTATAGCAAAGACGTAAAGATAAATAAAATTAGAAGCCAAACGGAGACTCATTAAGACGAAAGCCCCAAACACCAATGAAGCGAGTTCAGACCGGAAACGGCGGCTTTTCCGATAAAAGTCGATAAATTCTCTGATTCATGGCTCCTTCTTCGTGGACTCGGACCAGATTTCTGTTCATCTGAAGCTGCTGGATTTAGGAGCTGCCTTGAAGAGATGAGTTTTTTATGGGTCAAAGTAAAGGCAGTAAAAAGTGGCAGCACACACGGCCAAAAGAGCCAGAGGCTCGCGCTTTAGCGTCAGCGTCTCTCCCCACCTGCACTCGGCCGGCTCCAGTTTCAGCCGGCATTCAGGGGAAAGTTGGGTCGTGTGCTGAACGTCACCTTTAATTAGCTAATGGCGTCCATGTTTTACCTGAGCTGGCGGCTGAAAAACACTGAATTTACTGCAGAAAAGACTGGAATCACCTCTGTGAGTTTTTGCTCCAAGCCACAGAAAAGATCAGAATTCTGTTTCTATTTCATAAAAAGAATGAAAACTAAAGAATGTTTGTGAAGTTGTGTGGTTGTGTTCAGGTGTGTGTGTTTGTTACGCAGATGATTCCACTTCTCTAGGATTATTATTCTGTCTCACAGCAGTCCTGGACTACAACCACCAGCTCGTTTCCATAAATCCTCTTTTGTACTGCACCTTCTAGCAAAAAATGTCACCCAAAAGTTTTGACATAGCTCCGCCCCCCAAAAAACTATGACATCACGGCAGACGAAAAAGTTTAAAAAATGAACGAGGACAAAATCTCTTAATGGGACTCAGAAAAAATATTTAAACATCCACTAATGACACCAAAACACTGAAGGTATTATGGGATGGTCACTGGGCCCACAGTTTGGCGGCCATTTTGTGCTGAAGTGAGAAATTTGCAGAATTTCAGATTTGCCCGCAGTACGAGGAGAGAAAACTGTTGTGTGAGCAAATGACATTCTCCCACTTTTTTGAAAAGATATTCCCGATCACGAGTGAATCACTCATGGACGAATTTGTGAGACGTGAAAAGAGTCTCATGATAGATTTGTGCGTGCGTAAGAGCTGATTCGTGCGTATTTTTTTTCTAATTTTTGGGTGTAATTAGTTTCAAGCTGTTTAATTTGTGCATGTGTAAATGGCATTTTATATTTTTTTAAATTTTGTAATTTTTTTACTTTTGCACAAAATGTATTATACGAGTTACAAATCAAAAATGAGAGTGAGTCTATTTTCTCTCCATACTCGAGCATCATTAAAAAGCTACTGTATTTTCCGGTGTATAAGTCGCAAGAGCAAAAAACATCTTATCAAGAAGAAGAAAACCATACATAAATCGTTCTGGAGAACAAGTTGCTCTTTTAGGAGCGTAACGAAAAAAATAAAGAAATACAAGAATACTAATCTTTTTCTGCTGCTGTCAGTAGCAAATACTTCGGATACAGCGCCCTCTAGCGGTTGTTAGCGGAAACAACTGCTAAAGGACAACCAATGTTTACTGGGAAGATAGCAAATATATGAGCCTATATATGTCTTAAAAAAAAAAACAAATAAGCCACTCCTGAGTATAAGTAGCACCCCTGGTTAAACTATGATAAAAACTGCGACTTATATGGTAATAGGGTACTTGAGAAAAATTTTTATTATAAAGTTTGTAGAATTTGAACGACAATAGCATGGTAAGCGCGTTAAAGTACCGTTCCTTCATTCTTTTTTGATTGGACAATTGTAAAAATGTAAAACAGGAATAGTTGGCGTAAGCCGAACAAAACGATATAGCATACAGTATAAACATTTTAGGAATGCGGGCGTGTTTAAAGGGTCACCAAACACTAAATCAACTTATTTGTCTGTTGATTTCTATAAATGGGGTTTTAAGAATGCCGTCTGTTGCCACATTTTGGACAATTTAAAATAAAGTTGTTTAATTCCTGAAAATATAGTCTAAAACTAGCAGTGTGCTGCCCCCTACAAGCTGAAACGAAGTATTGCAGTTGAATTTTGTGTTTGGTCAACTGGTGTAAGTCTCACGTCATTTCAGG
Source organism: Oryzias javanicus (assembly GCA_003999625.1). Classification (NCBI taxonomy): domain Eukaryota; kingdom Metazoa; phylum Chordata; class Actinopteri; order Beloniformes; family Adrianichthyidae; genus Oryzias; species Oryzias javanicus. The sequence continues at coordinate 2,938,149 of CM012440.1, forward strand.
AGCTTCACGCCATCACGCTCTGTAGCGCCAGTAAAAAAGCCACGCCCATCTTTGATTGTGAAACGGTCAGTCGTTAGCGTGTTAGCATTAGCATAGCTAGTTGGTGTACTGCCTGTTGCCTGAAAAAATAAAAAATAAGTTTTTTAGATTCTTCTAAAAATGAATCGCTCGTCACCCCCAGACAACCAAAAAATCAGATGGTTGCTATGGGGTTCAAACCAACAGAGGAGCCAGCATTTTGAAAAAGGAGCTCTTTTTTGTTATGAATTTGTTACATGCAGCTGTGATCAGGATAGCGGGGGCAGAAGGGAGGAGTGGGGGCTGGTATAAAGGTGGTAATGGGGGCGTGGCAGGGGCAGCTATGTGCTGACAGGTTTAATTTATACTGGCTGTGTCATCATTTTGAGTGTTTCACCATTTGCGCTTCTTAGTGTTTGACTTCTGATTATTTTGTTAGTTTCAAAGTTGCTCAGACATTTTCTGTTTTAAAGCCCAAAAAAAAAACCTTTTTAAACAATGTCTACTTAAAGAAAAAAGCAGGGCATTTGCTCTGAATGAAATGAAGCCCACATGTCCAGTTTTAACGTTTTCTGTAATGTCTCACCGATGCCGGGGGGGGGTCACTCTGCCGTGGAGACACTCCTGAGATCTCCGTGGCTTACAAAGATATTTTCTGACCTTGGTGGCTCAGAGAGCAGCCTTCAGACAAATCCGTCAGCCCGCAGTCTGACAGAAGAGCAATAACTCCGTCCAGGACCATGACAAGCCCGCTCTGGACGGATATATTTTTAATATTCACGCAGACACGGGAAAAAAATGTAATAAACTAAAACAACAACAAGTGAATTAGGCATGAAACACAACAGGATATTGCAGGGAGATTATGTTGTTTCCTTTTGTGTCCCTGAGCGTTCGCCTGCCCCGCACAACAACCCAGCTCTAATTGGTGGGAACAAAACAAACTTTGTGAAAGTGAGCAGAAGTTTTTACGAGGCTCGGCCATCTTCGAGCGCCGATGTGGCGTGCAGATGGAGGCGTCCTGGAAACGGCATCCAGGTACAGAGTGTGACAGGCGCATGCAGGGTCGCGGCGAGGCCTGCGCGCTGTGATAATGACGCTTTCCTGCCAAGGCGCAGCGTGAAGCAAATGCTTTGCAGCTGCTTCACGACTGTGTGCAGCAAGAGGAAGAGGGAGGAAGAGGAGCGAGATGTGTTTGGATGTCAGCAGAGCTCCATGAGAGCAGCTGGAAGCTGCTGCCGCTGCTGCCGGAGAGATAATAAAAGGATCAGCTCCGTCCAAAAACAGAACGTCTCATCTGTTTCCTCCATATGAGCGGCTCAAATACTTAGATGCCTTTGTCTATTACATGAGCTCAACAAACACGACAGGCTTCGGCGCTGGAGGTTAAAGGCCCACGAGCTCAGACGAAAACACGGAGCCCCAGATGCATGCAGGGAAACGGAGTTTCTCTGCTGGCTAGTGCTGCCACAAACGATTATTTTAATAGTCGACTAATCACCGATTATTTTTTCCGATTAGTCGACTAATCAGGTCATGAATAAAATGGATGTAAAGCACACAAGTTAAGCATCATTAGCTTTAATCTAACTAAATTATCTGCGATAATCCTAGTGTGAATGCTGTCATCTGTATCTGACAGCTGAAGATGCTGAAATCGATAGCTATAAAACATTGAAGTTGACAGCTGAAATTGCTGAAGCTGATAGCCAGCTAAAATATTAGCTAAATGCCAAATTAGCCTAAAACACTGAAAAAAGCCTAAGTTAGCCAAAACAACTAGCATGTAGCTGAAATATTAGCTAAATACCAAAATAGCCTATAAAGCAAAATAGCCTAAATTAGCCAAAACAGCTAGTACGTAGTTAAAATATTAGCTAAACTCAAAATTAGCCTAAAAAATGAAAAGAAAACTTAAATTAACTGAAACAGCTTACATGTAGTTAAAATATTTGAAATATTAGCTTAATACCAAAATAGCCTATAAAGAAAAAAAGCCTAAATTAGGCAAGACAGCTAGTATGTAGCTAAAATATTAGCTAAACCCAAAATTAGCTTAAAAAAATACAAAATTAGCCAAATTAGCTAGCATGTAATTGAAATATTAGCTTAATACCAAAATAGCCTATAAAGCAATAAAAAAGCCGAAATTAGCCAAACAGCTAGCATGTAGTTAAAATATTAGCTAAACCCAAAATTAGCCTAAAGAAAAATAATAAATTAGCCAAATTAGCTAGCATGTAATTGAAATATTAGCTTAATACCAAATAGCATATAAAGCAATAAAAAAGCCGAAATTAGCCAAACAGCTAGCATGTAGCAAAAATATTAGCTAAACTCAAAATTAGCCTAAAAAAGATTTTTAAAAAAAATGCTATATTAGCCAAATTAGCTAGCATATAGTTGAGGTATTAGCTAAATTCCACAAATAGTCTAAAAAACCTTAATAATTGCCAAAATAGTCGAAAAAGCTAGCAGAATGTTATTATAACTTTCAACTTTACTACACTCTGACACCATATAATATTAAGTAACGACTATTTTAATAGTCGATTAGTCGTCGATTAGTCGACTAATCGTGGCAGCCCTACTGCTGACTGAAGTGTGGAGCGCAGACAGAAAGACTTCTGCAGGTTCCTCTGAGTCAGCAAACTGCAGCTGATCAGACGCACGAACTGAAAGCTCAGAGACGATTCACGATTTCACCAGAAAAAAAGAACTTTACACAGAATCAAGGCTGCCATGATTATCAAAATAGTCGCTGCACCTTTTTGCTCACCTGGTGGGCGGGGCAAATGATCTTAATTAGCACCTGCCAGGTACTTAGACAGGTTGTGTAGGATTTGGGTTTATGGTGAACTGTGCTGGTTTGTTTAATCTTTTTCTCCTCTTTGTCCGCAGCAGTCTTACACTGCTGGGTTTTGTTATTTTAGTTTGGGGTTGGACCTTGGTAGTCTTGGTTTTCTGGCTTTGTTTATTTGTTTTCTTTGGGTAGTTTTGGTTAGAGAGAGCTGCTGACTCTGACGGTCGACATGGTTGGTCAGCAGCAGTCTCTTTGACTTACATGTTTGGCCAACGTTCCAATTCCATTTTGGTTTGACTTTTGTTTGAACAGCACAACAATTATTTGATTTTAGTCTTTCATTTCAGGACATAGAATTTCCTTTATTTACTGAACTGTGCTCCTTTTATTTCCTCTGGTGTCCAGTTTTTGTTATTGTCCTCTTTTGCAAGTTGTGACTGAGTACGTTATCTGAAAACTTTATCTTTAGTAAAAAATAGTTCCTTTGTTTCCAACTTCATTTGATTTAAGTCCAGTTTTAATGGCAGAAACTAAAGCTGCAGGATTCATTAAAGCTTTAATAAACTATTGTCTTTATTTTTAGTTACCATATAGTTAAACACTTCAGGTTTAAAGCTAATGATGGTTAAGATGTCCGATTAGTCCACTGATCAAAAAAATAATTGGCTGACTATTAAAATAATCATCAGTGGCAGCCCTACACAGAATCAAAGAAGCTCGCTGCAGGAAGTTAGCTTTGAAATGAGACATTTATCGCCTTTTGTTCACTGACATTCAGCAGCAAACAACACTGATGTGTTTGAACTGACGTATTAGATTCTTAAATAACAGTTAAATTTGAAGTTTGATCGTTCAAATTTGAAAATGTATTTCTTTATTTAGAATTAAGCAATAAAAATTACAATTTAATTGTATTTGTCTGAAAATAACATTTTGCATAAAAGCAATTGCATTATAAGGTGTGATGGGTTTTTGGTTCAATCATTCAAAGGAAAATGTTCCAATTTAAAATTACACTTGGTCTTTTTTTTTTATGTTTATTTTTAGGGTATTGAAAGTCTGGCAGGATTCATTTTCAGTTTGAATTTTGTATCAAAAAAAGCCTGAAATTATCCAAATATGAATTCCTTTGAAGTTTGACACAAAAATACAGACAAATTAAAATACAATAGATCAGGAGTTTCAAACTCGATCACACAAGAGACCAAAATCCAAAACACACCTGAGGTCGCGGGACAAACAGGGTCATCATTCATCGAACACTCTAAATTTTAGAGTGTTCGATGAATGATGATCATGTAGTTTTAGAGTCTAAAACTACATTTTTAAAACTGTAACTTTTTAACATGATAATAACTAGATACATAGCACTACCTGCGATAATGCTAGTGTGGATGATGGAAGCTGAATTTGGCTGCTGAAGATAACCTGCTAAAATATTAGCTAAATGACAAATTAGCGTAAAGAACTAAAAAAAATAAACAAATTTGTTACCCAAAACAGCTAGCATGTAGCTGAAATAATTCAAAATAGCCTAAAAACCTGAAAAAAGCCTAAATTAACAAAAACAGCTAGCATGTAGCTGAAAGGTTGGCTATACTCCAAATAGCATAAAAATCTTAGTAAATGCCAAAATAATCCAAAAAAGCTAGCAGAATGCTAATTTTTATAGCTGTAATTTTTTAACATAATTCTTATTCCAGAATAAATCAATTTAAACCTTAAATAACTTTTAATATTTTACTCTCCATAAATATATATTTTGTCAAAAGTTAGAAATGAGCGCGAGATAACATCGAGTCATTAATAACAATAAAATAAAATGATCTGGAGGGCCGGATCCGGCCCCCGGGCCTTGACATTGACACACGAGCAATAGATTGTTTTCTTTAAAAAGAACTGAAATTGCCAAAAGCAAATGCTTTTTCAAGTTGCAAATGGAACTGTCTGATGAGAATAGAAAGACGCTTTGAGTCCGGCTGCGTTTTCTACATGTTCCGTCCTCACAAACCTTTTCCTGATGCAGCAGGAACATACATGCGGCGCCCAACAACAACCCAAACAGACACGTGTGAGCTTGTAACAGCATTCGCTGTGAAGGCTGAATTAACGCATGCGGCGCAGTAAATTACTTCCAAATTTCTCTTGAATGATGGCGCGGAGCTGCGAGGCGTGAGAGAAACAAGCGAGTTTGTGTTTTCTGTAACGCTGCAGATGTGTCTGAGAGAAAACAAACGCACAAAAACGTCTCTCAGCGCCGCAGTCGCACCTCCGATTACGTCTCTGGGATCTGGGGGAAAGAAGATTTTTCTATAACTGGTGTCAGGGTCGGGATTTACTGCTTGCTTTGAGAAGGACCACTTCTGACAGGGGCTTTGGGTAGGACCGTGAATTGAGCAAGACTTGCAAATGTTCCTGACGATCCCGCTGCGGCTCCTGCTCCAGACTACTGCATTTCTCCTCGTGTTTAGCTTGGATACGAAGCCGATGCGTTTAATACTTGTGGGACAGCTAAACATTTAAGGCTCCCATTTAAAAGGATCAAGTGTAGGCATTGTTTGGTTATGTTAACCATATGTGTTGGCCTCTGCTGATCCGAGTCCCCTCAGAAAAAAAAAAAACGGAGCGCTCTTGAAAATAAACGTGTCTTCACTTTGCACAAACTGTGGACGAACGGCGTGTTTGGACAGAAGTGCAGCGAGAGGCCGGACGGCTGTTTCCATTTCTGAGAGGAAGCGGGCCGGCGCTGAGCGGCGAGAGCGCCCGTCGAGCCGGAGCCGTACCTGTCCATGACGGAGCGGCCCTGATCTACGACCTCACAGGGGAAACGGAAAACGTAAAAAAATAAAAGGAAGAAAATCACATTTGACAAAGTTTTAAGTAGGACTGCCACAAAGAATTTAAGATCTTAACCTTCATTAGCTCTAAAGTCCACGTGTCAAAGTCGAGGCCCGGGGGCCTGATCCGGCCCTCCAGATCATTTTATTTTATTGTTTTTAATGACCCGATGTTATCGTTCTAACCTTTGACAAAATATATATTTATGGAGAGTAAAATATTGAAAGTAATTTAAGGTTTAAGTTGATTTATTCTGGATTATTATCCATAATTAATTTAAAAAGTTGCACTTTTAAAAAATTAGAATTCTGCTAGTTTTTTGAATTATTTTGTAATTTACTAAGATTTTTTTAGGCTGTTTTAGAGTTTAGCTATTTTTTTTTCAGCTACATGTTAGCTGTTTTGGATAACTTAGGCTTTTTTTTTTGGTTTCTTTTTGCGGCTATTTTTCTTTTTTTAGATTGTTCAATAAACGTTTATCCTGAGGTGTGTTTTGGATTTTGGCCCCTTGTGAGATTGGTTTTGACACTCCTGATCTAAACTATCTAAAAATAAAGACGATTAAGATGATCGTTTATTCAACTTTTAATGAATCGTGCAGCTTCTGTCCTTCATTAGCTTCTGGAATTAAAACTAGATTAAATAAATTAAAGAAATAAGGAACATACTTTCCATCAAACTCGTTTTGACAGGTTCCCCGCCTCTCAAGATGATGTATAAATAAATAAAGGGTATCTAGGGTCAAAGGTCACCTGTCAAATGAGTTTGATGGAAAGTATTTTCCTGATCTCTCTAATGAAGTCGGAGGAACGAGGAACGATTTTTCACTAAAGATGAAGTTTTGGTCTCATTTTTTGGTGCTGAACAATCACAACTTTGTTCAACTTTACCTCACTATGAATCCATAGAATATAAAGTAATGATTAATCGACGATTAAATTCGTCGTCGACTAATTTAAGAGTCGATTAGATGACTAAGTACATAAAAAAGACCAAAAAAATGTTTTAGAGACTTGTGAGAGAAAAAGTCTTTAAAAAGGACATTTGTTTGTGTTAAACTTGACTTTATTAAAATGACTTGTTAGTGGATCTCCTCCTGAATAGCAGCCATGCAGAGTTATTCTAGAGGAGATTTCTGAACTACTTAATAAACTCCTGGTTTCTATTAATAATAATAAATATGAAGGGGCGGGGCTCTGGGAATTGTAGTCTATTTGGTTAAATGTGACACTGTTTCGGGTCAGAACATGGCTGGATGCTTCACTCACCATACACTTGTTGGGCTTCTCCCCGGAGTGGACCCGCATGTGGATGAGCAGCTTGTAGCGGGCGTTGAAGGGTTTGTAGCGCCGGATGCAGCCGGCCCAGAAGCAGGTGAAGTCCTCGCCTTTGCGCTGGTCGATGTGGACTTTCTCGATGTGCCTCACTAGCTCCTCCTGCTGCTCGTACGCCGCGCTGCAGTCGATCCAGCGGCACGCCTGCTTCTCCGCCGGCGCTCCTCCCTCCGCTTCGTCCCGCTCGGCGGCGGCGCGGGGCGCCTGGCGGCCTCCGACGGTCGCTTTGAGTCCCAGGGAGGAGGCGGGCACTGTGGGCTGGCTCTGGGGGTGGGGGCCGGGATACTGATGTAAGTGATAGGGAGGGGGCATGTTGGGGTGAGGCGTGTGACGAAAGTGTCCGCTGGCGCCATGATGGTGGCGGTGGAAGTGGTGCTGGAAAAGCTCGTCTTCGCTGGGGGAGAAGTCGTCCAGGGGCTCCTGCTTCAGCGCGGCCCCGTCCAGAACCGCCCCGACCTCCCCGGACATGACCGTCCCGCTCAACAGCAGCCCCAGCCCGTCGGAGCCCCTCGCTCCTCCCACTCCCCCGGCCCGTCGGCCCCGCGGAACGGAGCCCCGCTCCTCACAAAGGCCCGCGCCGCGCCGCTCCGGCTCCACCAATGACTCTGAAGAGGAGGACGGGGAGGAGGAGAGGGACAGCAGGCAGGTGGCAGGTGAGGACAGCTGGCAGCTCTCCTGCAGCATGGCCTTCTGGGGGCTCCTCCGCGGTGGGGGCCTTTGGGAGGCTCCCTGTGGGCACGCGGAGGGTGGGGACGCAGAGGAGGAAGAGGAGGAGGAGGAGAAGCCGGTGCTGCTGGCGTGGCTTGGCGAGACGTTGGCTTGGAACCCGCAGACGCCGGCAACCATGGACATCTGGGAGGAGCAGAGGATGGCGGCGAGGTTGAGGTGGTCGGAGGCGGCGCCGGCGTCTGACGGGGAAGCGGCGGCGGTGGAGGAGTGAGAGGCCAGCAGCAGGCAGCGCCTCTTCACGTCGCTGGCGCTGAGCGGCCGCGCTGAATGATGGGAGTCCGCCGGGGACAAAGCCAGCGGGGAGGAGCCATCTTCATTATTAAACGCTTGCGCCGCGTCTCCCGACACGCCGCCGCCCAGAGACCGCACTGCGCACACTCGCGCGGCATCCACCGTCCCGTCTCTGGACGCCTCCGACCCCCGGCTGGCCCGGCAGGCCGGAAAGCCGGTCTGCGATTGGCCGTGGACGCCAGAGATCTTGTAGCCGGCCGAGTTCTCCTGCTTGACGGGGTAAGCGGCGGCGGCAGAGCAGGCCAGGCTTGGCGAGGCCCCCACCGGGGCCCCGAGGAAGGCAGAGCAGCCTCTGTCAGGACACAAACACAGTGAAAGACTTCCATTAGCTGGGAAGCCGCTGACAGACGGCGGATTGTCCCTCCGTCAGTTTACCGAACATCGACTTTGTCCAAAAGCAGTTCCAGCGACCCGCTCCGTTTCTGTTTCCACCGTGAAGTGGACGTCGACGGCTTTGATCCAAAGTGATTTCATGAAAAAATGAAACCAGATCTTGAAGCAGCGGGAGGATGTGAATGGCCATTTAAAGCCAAGAATGGAGGGGGGGGGGGGGGGCAGTGACAGGCTTTGATGACACAAAGGGGTTAAACCCAACCCAGCGCGCAGGGTAAATAAGGAGTCACCTGTTTTGGTGGCATCACTGAAGGTTTACAATACTGTGTATTATGGTGGGAATCTTTGCTGCGCTCAATGGGGAGGCCGGCTCGTATTTCCCCATGCGCCGCTGTGATCTCCGACATAATCATTCCTGTCAGTTGGCTCATTATGGATTTTGTCCAAAGCCCATGAGTGATGTGAGAAGAGCCCCCTTTTTCTCCAGGTATCATCTTCGCCCCTGAGCTCACAGGGGAAGAGCGGAGCTGCTACCGGCTCGCTGAAGAAAGAAAGACCTTCACAGACTTTGTTTGTCATCCTGGTTCTTAATAAAGAGCCCCCCCACCCCGCCGCCGGGGCGAACCGTTTCCTGTTGGGTTGTCCCAACAATGTTAAACATGGTGAGGGAAACCCGGAAAAAAACCAGATCTCTCATTGGGCTGGGATGATAAAACTGATTCATCGATCTAAGATTCATAGATCAACAATCGATCCATAAAAGTAGATATCAGGGTTACAGCTCTCTGCTTCAAATAAAATGTTTTAAAAAACGTAACAATGTAGAAAAAAGTAAATTCACTTAAACGTTATTTAACTCATTCAGAAAAAGTTGAACCAGGATCCTAACAACGGAGCCGTAATTCTCCATCAATCCTTTGTAATTTATCACATTTGGACTTCATTTCATGTGGATCTGGAGCCGCAGGTTGCAGATCTCTGGTGTAAGATCTCCAGATCATTTGACTTTATTGTTATTAATGACCTGATGGTATCTTGCTCTCATTTCTAACGTGTATAATTTTGACAAAATATATTTTTATGGGGAGTAAAATATTGGAAGTTATTTAAGGTTTAAGTATATTTATTCTGGAATAGTTTTTTTGATAGCTGTATTGTTATTATTCATGATTCTGTTAAAAAGTTACAGTTTTAAAGTTTTAAAAATGGTTATTCTGCTAGATTTTTGGACTATTTTAGTATTAACTAAGATTTTTTAGGCTATTTTAAAGTTTAGCTAATATTCCAGCTACTTGCTAGCTGTTTTGGCTAACCCAAGTATTTAAGGCTAATTTAGCTAACATTTTAGCTTGGTGTTAACTTCAGTGTTTTCAGCTGTTAGCTTGATTAATTTTAGCTATCAGCACTAGCATCTTTAGCAATCAAGTTCAGCTTACAGCATTCACACTAGCATTATATATCTAGTTATAAAGTTAATTATTATGTTAAAAAGTTGCAGTTTTAAAAATGTAGTTTTATATTATTCGATAAATGTTTAAAATGTGATTGAGTTTGACACCTCTGCTATAGATCAATGTCACAGATAAAGCTAAAGTCCGCTAGCTTAATGCTAACGTACAATGGGTTTCCCATAGGACGGCTAATGCTAACGTTCGTTTGACCTTAACATCCAATGCTGACTAAATGAACATCTTAAAAATACTCACAGGCATGGATTTTCCAAACTTTTAAAAGGAAATATCTCTTAAAATAACCATTAGCGGTCTGAAGCTGTGGCTCCACAACCTTTTTCATGCCCCGGACCGGTCTGAAGCGGTCTGAAATTGGCATTTTTAAGCTTCCGGTTTATGAAGATATATTTTCAAAATAAAATGCCACTTCAGGAAATATTGTTCAAAAAATGTCAGTAGATATTTGCCATGCAGACGATTTGATGAAACAAAGTTTTGTAGAAGTCGTGTTTGATTTGAAGACATTCTATTAAAGAAACATAAGATTTTAACCCCCATAGAATTTCTTTTTAACACTCAATCCAGGCTCAGTTCATCTTTCAGGGCAAAAATATTGATCTTATTTTGTCTTTGCATAAATCCTCATTCATTGGGTATTTTTTTCAGCACAGAAGAACATTTTCTAAGATAAAGTTTCTAAACCTAATCCAGCCTTGCTGTAGGAATATACTCAAATATATGTTTTACAGGTTTCCACAAATCAGCAACTTTATTTGATTAAGTTCTTCAAAGATTTTCCCTTCAACGTCTAAGTGGAGGCTAGCTTCAGCTATGTCTGACTTTTAAGGTGCGGTGGATAAGCAAAGTTAAAAAAAAAAAAAAAAAAGATGCAACCGCTGCAAAACTGGTATTTTCTAGATATAATATGAACGTAAATCCACTGGACCGGCGCCGTACCGCGGCCCTGGGATTGGGGACCACTGATCTGAAGCATTGTTTTTTTGTTTTCTTCTTCTTTTAGAATAAGGTGTAATGCTATAGCGCGATCGCCACCTAGTGGCCAAACTGAAGAAGATGCAGAACAATTGTTAGTTTCTCCGTTTGAGAATCCATGTAAAACTATATACTATTAAAAGTCTCATTATTATTTCACTAATACGTTTTACAGTATGTGAACTGTATCAGATTAATATGAAAATCTTCAAAACATACATAGATTATTAAAATAGTCATAAACAAATGTCAAGTGTCAAACTCAATCACACAAGGGACCAAAATCCAAACCACACCTGAGGTCGCGGGCCGAACAGGATAAATATTTATAGAACACTCTAAAACTGAAACTTTTAAACAGGAAGTTTTTAACATAATTATGAACTAGATATATAGCATTACCTGCGACAACGCTAGTGTGAATTTGGCTAGTGAAGATGCTGCAATTGGTAGCTAAAAATGCTGAAGCTGATAATACTAAAGCTGATAGCCACTAAAATATTTGTTGAGTACCAAATTAGCCTAAAAAAAAAACATTACGTAGCCAAAAAAACTAGCATGTAACTGAAATATTCGCCAAATTTAAAAAAAGAAAACTTTGAAAAAAGCCTAAATTAGTCAAAACAGCTCGCTTGGAGCTGAAATCCAAAATAGCCAAACACATCTTAGAAAATACCAAAAAAATCCTAAAAGCTAAATGCCAATTTTTAAAACTTTAAAACCTTTAACCTTAAAAACTTTTTAACATGATCATGAATAATAAAACAGCAGAAATATTATTCCAGAACAAATCAACTTAAACCTTAAAAAACTTTCAATATTTTACTCTCCATAAAAATATATTTTGTCAAAATTATACAAGTTAGAAACAAGATAACATCGGGTCTTTAATAACAATAAAATAAAATGATCTGGAGGGCCAGATCCGGCCCCCGGGCCTTGACTTTGATACGTGGACTTAAAAGCTAATGAAGGTTAAGATGTTAAATCGTTTGTGGCTGTATAACTATAACAATAAAATAAAATGATCTGGAGGGCCGGATTTGGCCCTGAGGTCTTGATTTTGACTTGATGTAAATCATGTAAACTCTAAATTAAATTGAGAAGATGGGAAGACTTGAATTGAATCGATCCTGGAAATGAGTGTGGATCCCCGCCCCACTCACCCCCCCCACAGCGGTTTACCTGGCATCCTGAGGGCCGTCCTGCAGGAGGACGTCAGCTGCAGGTCGGCTGCAGTGGAGGCCATGGGGGTAAACCCCATCAGACTGACCCCCCAGCGGCAGCGCCAGGCTCTGCCCGCCGCGCATCAGGGCGCCCTCAGCATCCCCCACCTCTGCGTCCGCCTCCCTCTCTGAGCAGTAGAACCCGTTCACTGGAACAAAAAGACCAGAAATGTCTTCATCTGAAGGAGAAACTCGTTTCACACACAGTTACTGCTCGTTTCCAGCCAGCTCTGACATCTTTAAAGTCCTAAATTAAAATCTATGTTAGTATTTCACACTCATACATTTGTTTTCTGTCCTGGAAGAAGCATCAATTTAAAATGAGATCCAAAGCTTTAATGAAAGCATGAAATCTTTTTACGTTGCGAGTGTTCTCCAGAGAGCTGACTGTTGGCTGCAGCTGCAGCTTCTCGATGTTCTGAGCGCTCTCTGGCTGAGGCTCCTCCAGATGAATCTCTCAGATTCATTACCAACATCTGAGCACGGCTCCTCCAAACCCTCATAAATCAAGTCTGGATCACAAAGCGGTTCTGTTGTCGGATGGAGAACCAGCCAGTCAGTGACACGGCTCTTCAAACAGCGTCTATTCTTAAAACTCGTTTCAATGGTTTCAAGATGTTATTCAGCATAATTAGTGGCGTCACGTTTGTCATCGCAGTGATCCAAATGACAACAGGAAAATCAAAAAGTGTTGTTAGAGGAAAAGTTCTGACAGATGATGAAGAGATACAAGGAACAGCATCTCCACCTGTGGAATAGGGGAGGAGTTAAGCCAACCAGGTGTCAAAACACGTTATGTTTTGCTATTTTAGTTTGGGGTTGGGCCTTGGTAGTCTTGATGTTACAGCTTTGTTTATTTATTTTCTCTAGATAGTGTTGGTTATGTAGCTGTTAGCGGGGAGCAGCTGACTCAGATGGTCGATGACTTATTTTATTTTTCTATGGTTCTAATCCCCTTTTGATTTGTCTTTTTGTTTGGACCAGAACACTAATTATTCGATTTAATTCTTTTATTTCCGGACATAGAATTCCTTTATTTAATGAACTGTGTTCATTTCATTTTCATTGGGGTCCAGTTTTTGTTATTGTCCCCTTTTGTACCCCCCCAGGTTTAGCCATAGAGGACGTAACATAAGTTATGAAAGAAATAAATATTAAATTAGTTTCATTTCTTCCAAGAAGTCAACTATTTGGTGTGAGGCGTTTCCATGGTAACTAGTGATGTAAGGATTTAATCAAGCCACGATTTTTATCGATTCACAAATTTAAAGTCACGATTTTTATTTTTATTGCTTTTTTTTCTCAACACGATGCATTAAAGGTATTTTAAGCATGTTTTCTTTTTGCCCATTACATCAAACTGTCTGTTTTCCTACTAACAGAAAGGATTTAATACAAATTTAAAATTATACATATTATTGAAATGATCACAAATGCTTTTATATTCTGTTCACAGCACAGAGCTGTGACCAATCAGGGATCTGGATTTGGGAGTGGCGCGCGGGTAGCCAAACATGATCACGAAAGAAAAATGGATCATTGTGTCCGGACAGACTTTAAAGGAGTCGTTGACACAAAAAGGCCTGGAGCAAGATCTGGGGGATTCGCACCGTTTTGGCTTTTTTCTCTGAGGTTCTCCCTATTGTAAGTGGTGGAGGAGCGCTGATGAACAGTAAAAACACGATAGAAGAAGAAGCTCCTCCTGCTGATACCTGTGTGAGCACGTGCTCCGATGTGGTTACACCTGCTGAGCACACGTTTTCAAACGTAGAGCGCGTCCCTGAACGCACCGCACGGGGCCGGTGTGTAAGCACCACGAACCGGGTTGAACATTCAGTGTGGGCCCGATTTGTGCGTAGAACCTGCAACCCCCACTCTTTTTTTTTTTTTTTTAAATGTTATTTTATTGTACTTTATTATTACTATAAAGATTACCTTGGCTGGGGTGGGTTCGGGAAGGGGGTAAACATGTACTTGTATTAAAAAACAAAAAATTCAATAAAATATGTTTACAAAAAAAAAAGAACCTGCAACCCGACTTAAAAAGGTGCACGCGTTTGCATTGACTTAAGCTGTCAAATCGATTTTTTTAATTTTCTGCATGGATGAACATGTTGACAAGCTGGAATCTGTTTTTTACTGATTCTCAAAGAATCGTTACATCCTTAACGGCTGCAGAACCCGTGTCTCTCGCTCTGCTGCAGCTGCTGGATGAAGACCAAGCAGCAGAGAAAAGGGGGTTAAATGAAGAGATCCAAAGCACTGACTATTTAGTGTGTCTTCAGACTAGAAAAGCCCGCTGGTCCGGACCGAGTCCTGAACTGTACATTTGCTCTGTATCCAGACGACAATCAAGTGGACATTTCTTGTTCTGGACCAAAGCTTGTAAACTAAAGATCTCTTCATTTATTGGCCAAGAATTATGAGGGCGGGGCAAAAAAAAACAAGTAGATTTGTAATAATTGTTGGGATAATTTAGTGATTCAATACTTCTTACTGCTACTTTGGTGGCTGCAAGACAATTAATGAGGACAGGACGGCTAAAAAGGTCTGCTGAGAAGTGTTTTTATGACATAGAGATTGTTGGGAAACCTGTGAGAAGCAATGGGGATCACGTAAATCAGTTGGTGTGCGTTATTCTTGCTCTGTTACTGTGTTTACATCCCACAATGCCCGGCTACGGGGGCCATTTTGGTCCAGTTGTTCCACTCCGAGCATGGAGTCTATTCAGACTAAGGAAACTCAAAGCGAACTGAAGCTCAGTCGGATCAGAAACGAACCGAAACCACCTTCTGTGCCGTCGAGCGCTGCATGATGACGCACGAAGGTCTGTTTATGAGGAACCTTGGTCTTTGTGAATCCATGTCGCCCAAACCTCGATGTGTTTTTTCTTGTACTTTAATCTATGCTGTTGTACTACGATACAGTTGATTGTTGACATCATATCCTGTACTCCCGTATGGGTCTTTCTGGACAATTAGCACCGCCAAAACCAATGAGTTACATCACTGGAGATGACATGCTAGCTTGCTGCGTACGCAAAGTTGGACGCCATCTTGGAAAGGTATAGATGTCTGTTTACTGCTAGGTTATAACTGTAACAGTATGTGACTTTTACTTGTAAACTATTGCTGTCAGCTGATAAACTTGTAGAGTTTTCTCTCAGTTATGAACGTTTAGGATGATCTTGTATCTTTTCAAAGTCGATGGCAGCTTTAGACTATTTCCACGTTTTCTGGCAGAACCAATGATCTTTATAGTTTTATGGAGGATGATTGTGGTATTTATATGCGTGATGGACCTCAGACCACACCGGACGACCCGCTGGTAATCAGATTACTACGTGGAGAAAAATGAACTAACCAGGTATCCGTGGTATGCATTGAGTTTTCTATATAATAACCTAATTATTTATTTTTAAAAAAAGTTTGAAATGTCGTTAAATGGTTGCCCTTTGCTCAAAAATGATTATCATGACCTGGGAATTATTTTTCTGATGATCAGAGTTTGTCCTTTGTAAAATCAGACAAAAATGAATCATTTTCTGGTCATTTTACTGTGTTTGATGACATGTCTCATTGTTTTTATACCATTCCAATATGGCGTCGCTCTTTACGGATCTTGGACGATAGTAAAACGGCTGCGTCTCATCTCTAGAGATGAACCTCTATGGCCAGAACCGCGTTGCTGCTGCCCACCTCTGGGTAATTTGTTGCCCCTTCCACCATCAGTTTTCATTAGTGGGATTAATAAAGTTTCCGTCCATCTCTCTACCTCCAAAGACGATTCTGAGTTCCTGGTCCTAAACCCGAGTCATTCAGACTGAAAACTGTTGGTTTCGGATTATCAGGGTAAACAAACTCTGGTTCACTTAAACCTAACCCAAGTCTGAATACATCCATAGAGACTTTTTCATCAGAACTTCTTTTTGAGTGTCCATTATTGACGGACACTTTGGAGCCAATCGGAATTGAGTACTGGTTTATTTCAAGCAAAATAAAAACACAAAAACCAAAAAAGAAATCTTCTCCTGTACATCAAACTTAGAATATTTATGTATGACCTGATTTGTAAAATCTAAAAGTAAAAGTCAGATACACTACAGTTTATATACATCCACATGTAAATGAATATAGATACTATTTAATCATAAAAGGATGTTTCTACTAAAACATGCAGCACATCTGAAGTTCAAGAATCGCCTGAAAAGGATCAGGAAGACACAAGCGTGTTCCCTCAGATCATGCTAAGGAAACACGTCTGAACAGAATGAGGATTTGTGAAAAACCTGCAGATAAACGGATGTGAAGGAGGTGGAAGGAGGGAAGGATCTGGTTTGAGAGGAAAGCCGATATTTCCACACGTTCAGCTTCCTTAACTCAATTTGTCAATTACATTTTCTCTTAACGATGTTACTGTTAATGTTATCACATACGATCGACGATTATCGGGAAACCCAAACGTGCTTTATGTGAGAGAAAACATTTAAAAAAGTCTGAAAGGTTTCCTGACGTTGACTAACACGGTTATGGAAATGGAAGCAAAAACTGAATTAAGAGAGAAGAAAAAACACGGAAAAGAACAAACATCGGTAACAGATGGAGAAGAATAAACACAGAGGGACTGTTCTGACCAACATCTTCTGCCTGCAGCTCTTCATGGGTCAACGTGAAAACACAAAGCACCGCGAGGCCACGCCCCTCCATCACGCCGGACGACAGCGGCGCCGCTGGTTCCTCTTAACGCAGATCCTGCTCAGTGACACATCTGGGTTTGTGTGAGAGTTTGCTGATGTGAAGCCAAGAGCTGCACTGAACTGAAGTCAATGACTGGGATATGACACGCCCCCAAACACAGATCTGGTGTGGCAGCTTCATGGCACGCTTCACGTTAGACGTTTCTGCAGGACTTTTCTAGGACGAACGCGTCACGAAACTGCAAGAATAATAAAAACCTCAGAGCACATGTGTCAAAGTCAAGGCCCGGGGGCCGGATCCGGCCCTCCGGGTAATTCTATCCGGCCCTCCAGATCATTTGATTTCATTGTTATTAATGGCCTGATGTTATCTTTCGCCTATTTTTTTCTTGTTTAATTTCAACAAAATGTATTTTCTGGAGAGTAAAATATTTAAAGTTATTTAAGGCTTAACTTAATTTATTCTGGAATAATATTGCTGCCTTTTATTATTCATAATTATGTTAAAAAGTTACAATTCTAAAAATTGGAATCCTAGTTTCTTGGACTATTTTGGCATTTACTAAGAATTTTTAGGCTATTTTTGGAGTTTAGCTAATATTTCAGCTACATGCTAGCTGTTTTGATTGACTTTTTTTTCTTTTAGTTTTTTCGGCTAATTTGTCAGCTAGCTAATATTTTATCTGTCTCTCAGCTTTAGCGTTTTCAGCTATTAGCTTGAGTGTTTTTAAATATCAATTTCAGCAACTTCACTATCAGCACTAGCATCTTCAGCGGCCAAATTCAGTTTACAGCATTCACACTCGCATCACCACATTCTACATATCTAGTTCATAACTATGTTAAAAGTTACATTTTTTAAGTTTTAATAAATTAGTTTTAGAGTGTTCAATAAATGTTTATCCTAATCGGCCTGCGACCTAATGTGTGTTTTGGATTTTGGCCCCTTGTGTGATTGAGTTTGACACCCCTGCCTCAGAGTGTCAAACGTGTTCTCTGCTCCGAGGTGTTTAAACGAGTGTTTAAGGACTTGATCCGTCCCTCCGCACAAAGCTGGAGTCCCCGAGTTTCAGGCTCTGGTGCTTTACCGGAGCCCGTCACGCTCCGGCGGGGAAACGTCAGCGTACGGCGGCTTGGACGGAACCCAAGCGCGGATTCTGACGCCGAACGAGCCGCGGTGATTCCAGGCTGAAGACTTCACAGCCGGTTAGAGCGCCGCTTGATCACGGAGGGAAAGCCAGAGGCCGCGTCAGTGACCGGGTGAAACTGCAGAGGGACGAGGGGGGGGCTGCACGAAACAAAACTTTATTGACAACGTTTGGAGAAACAGAAAAGTTAGAATCTGCTTAGAACAGACAGGAGAAAGTTTTTAAAATATTGAGAGAAGATTTCAAAAAGCTTTATAATCTGGTATCTGTCATTAAAAAAATAACACTTGGAAACAATTGAAAGAAATTTTTTTAGGATGGATTTATAAGCTAAACATCTGGAGCTGTGACCGTTGTGACAAAAGCAACAAACTCCATTCATTCCTGTGGAAAACAGAGCAGATTATCATCAGAAAAACCTGATTCTGATTCCAAAATCTCTTTTCTGATGTTTGATTTAGGTTCATTTGTTTGAACCTCATTATCCATCGTTTAATTAGCATTTTGAATGGAGCTTTTTACCTGACCAGTAAAAGTGAAATCTGATCCTTTGAAATGAAATACTGGACATGTTCAGACACATTGGCCCCGCCTTCTGTTGGGCCTCATCAGTTTCAGGCCACACCCACTTTTAAAAACTTTGGGACCAACCTACAAACAAAAACTTTGCTCCTGTCTACTGTTAGTAACTTTTGGCCCTGTGCACTAGGAGTAATTTTAGCCCCGCCCACTTTCACAAACTTGGAGCCCTGTTTCTTATTAGAACCTTCGGCCCCGCCTACTTTTAGAACCTTCAGCCCCGCCTACTGAAAAAACATTTGGACCAAAACTGCCTTTGCAACTTCAGCCCTGTCTTCTGTCAGAATCTGAAGCCACGCCCACATTTGGAAGCTTCACCTTCATCTGATGTTAGAGCCTTCTGCCCCGCCTATTTTTACAAAGTTGGGGCTCTGCCCACTTTTAGAAAATTTGACCCCGCACACTGTTAGAATCTGAAGCCCCGCCTACATTTTGAAGTTTAATCTAATGTCAGAATCTTGGGCCCCGCCTACTTTCACAAACTTGGAGCCCTGTTTCTTATTAGAACCTTCGGCCCCGCCTACTTTTAGAACCTTATGCCCCGCCTTCTGTAAAAAACTTTGGACCCCACCTACTGTTGAAACATAAGCCCTGCCCTATGTCAGAATCTAAAGCCCCGCCTACATTATGAAGCTTATCTCAATCTAATATCAGAATCTTCAGCCCCGCCTATTGTTAGAAACTTGAGTGACGCATTCTCTTCTAAAGCCCCGCCTACATTTTTAAGCCTCTTCTAATGTTTGAAACTTTAGCCCCCATCTACAATAGAAATATTAGCCCCGCCTACTGTTATAGAGTTCAGGCTAAATAAAAACATCTGGCTTCAGATTGGCTGATATCCAAGTGTGTGAGGATGTTTCTACAAAATCACAAGAATGTTTTTCGGTTGCTCTCGTCCTCCAGCTGGAGCTCGACTCACAGATCTGGTTTTACTCAGAAATTTGGATTGACTCGTTCTCTTTCCATTCGTTTCAATTGTTCGTCCATTTGTGAGATAAGCTGACAGACTTTAGTAATAAACAGAGATGTGTATTTCTAAAACACTTTGGATGTTATCTAGATACATTTGAATAAACTCCTTTATAATGTAAAACCTCAGAGCTCATACCAGAAGTTCTGAAGACCTGTTGCATCATGGGAAGAAGACACAGGTGTATGGAGTTCTTACTAGACTAGTTTGTTTTGGTTTCAGGCCTTGTTAAGATGGGTGGAGACTCTGAACTCCACCTTCCTCCTAGAAAGACGTTAAATTCTATTATTGTAATAAGAAGAAGCAAGTTCCCAAAGATTCTGACATTAGATGAAGCTTTAAGATGAAGGCGGGGCTGGAACTTCTAAAAGTAGGCAGGGCACAAAGTTTGTAAAAGAAGGCGGGGCCTCAGATTCTAACATAAGTTTTTAAAATTAGACGGGCCCCAAAGTTTTTAATAGTAGGCGGGGCCGAAGGTTGTAACCTTACGCAGGGCCCCAAGTGTCTGAAAGTGGGCGGGACCAAAAATTCTGAGATTAGATAAAGCTTAAGCTTCCAAATGTAGGCGGGGCTTCAGATTCTGAAAGAGGGCAGGGCTGAAGTTTTAAAAGTACGCGGGGTCCCAAGTTTTTTAAAGTAGGCGGGGCTGAAGGTTTAACAATAGGCGGAGCTAAAAGTTTATGACACTATGCTAGGAAAGAAAATAGAACGGAAAAGATCAGAATGAACTGACGTCTAACAAAAAAAAGAAACACTTGGACTCCTTAAGTGAGACACATTCATGCATCGAGGTAGAGCGGTCGACACTCTGAGGATTGCAGGTTTGATTCCCGTTCTGCCTCCTCATGGGTTGAACTGAACCCCTATAACCCCCGTTACCGTCCCCTATGAAAAGCTTCTTCTGAAGACGTTTATGAATCAATCCTCATTAGAACCTGAATGGGTCCATGAAGCCCTCTGTGTTCAGCCCCCCCCCCCTTCCTGTGGGTGGTCCGGTGAGCAAGGCATCATCCATTCATCCACTGTTTCACGTCCAGCTGTCACTCGTTACCGTGACCAGACTGAGACTTCTAGGTTACATGTTGAGTATTCTCTAATTCTAAAGAGAATACAGGAAACCATAAACATCTCTTCCAGCACAAACTCAACCTCTGACAACATTTCTGTTCATTTTAGCCACAAACTTTTCAGAAAGTTTCAGAATTCACACTTGCAAACACTCAGGCCCAATTAGGAGAAGCTGTAAAAGCGGCGGGGGGTGGGGGGGGGGGTGATCAGGGATGCAAGAGCAGAAGGACCAGCAGCCCCCGGGGGCAAGTGTAGTCTCAAACGGGGAGAACGTGTGCAGATGTGCTGGCACGTTGGCACAAAGCGCTGCTGATGTCAGCAGAGACGCAAACCCGGAGTCTGGAGTTATTAGGCTGCAGGAAGCCCCCCCCCATCAGAAAAGGTAACAGAGCTGGTTCATAAAATGGAGTCTAATTATACTCTGTTACATGTAAAGTGGTATCTTCCGTTCTATAAACGGCATCAGGTGGCATCAATCGCTGGGCCCGCCTCCTCTCCTGTATAATTAAAGCAGAGCGCTTCTTTCAGCGAGCGCCGCCGCGGGATGACGGTAAACCGAGGAGAAGAGAAGACAGACGGCCCGCTCCGTCTGTTCCTCGGGTTTCCAAAATCCTCCTGCGACCGCATCCGCAGGTCCAAATAGTTCACAGGATTCCAGAACCGTCAGAACCAACTACAGCCCGTATGAGGCTCTTCAGAACCGACTCCAGTCTGTTTGGGGCTCTCCAGAACCGTCAGAACTGACTCCAGCCCGTATGAGGCTCTTCAGAACCGACTCCAGTCTGTTTGGGGCTCTCCAGAACCGTCAGAACTGACTCCAGCCCATTTGGGGCTCTCCAGAACCGACTCCAGCCCGTTTGAGGCTCTCCAGAACCATCAGAACCGACTCCAGCCCGTATGAGGCTCTCCAGAACCGTCAGAACCGACTCCAGCCCGTATGAGGCTCTCCAAAACCGACTCCAGCCCATTTGAGGCTCTCCAGAACCGTCAGAACCGACTTCAGCCCGTATGAGGCTCTCCAGAACGACTCCAGCCCGTTTGAGGCTCTCCAGAACTGTCAGAACCGACTCCAGCCCGTATGAGGCTCTCCAGAACCGACTCCAGCCCGTTTGAGGCTCTCCAGAACCGTCAGAACCGACTCCAGGATATTTGAGGCTTTCCAGAACTGACTCCAGCCCGTTTGGGGCTCACCAGAACCGACTCCAGCCCATTTGAAGCTCTCCAGAACCGTCAGAACCGACTCCAGCCCGTTTGAGGCTCTACAGAACCGACTCCAGCCCGTTTGGGGCTCTCCAGAACCGACTCCAGCCCATTTGAAGCTCTCCAGAACCCTCAGAACCGACTCCAGCCCGTTTGAGGCTCTCCAGAACCGACTCCAGCCCATTTGAAGCTCTCCAGAGCCCTCAGAACCGACTCCAGCCCGTTTGAGGCTCTACAGAACCGACTCCAGCCCGTTTGGGGCTCTCCAGAACCAACTCCAGCCCGTTTGGGGCTCTCCAGAACCGACTTCAGCCCGTTTGAAACTCTCCAGAACCCTCAGAACCGACTCCAGCCCGTTTGGGGATCTCCAGAACCGACTCCAGCCCGTTTGGGGCTCGGATGGTGAACCAACACATCAGTGAACTGACAGGAAATTTTAATGTTTTTACACCATTAAGGGAAATCCACAACAGAATTTTGCAATTTCATTTTTGATATCTATTATGTACGACAGAGTCTCATAAAAGAATAAAATAAACACATTTATGAAAATAAAACTACAGTTATGAGAGGCAATAATTTAAACCAAGGAAGTCATTTAATTATCAGAAACTTTACAAGAATAAAGTTGTACAATTATAATTTAAAAACTTATCAAATCACAACAATAAAGTGGTAAATTAATTCTTCAAAATGCTTCTTAAGAATGAATTGCTACAAGTTTTAAACAAAGACGATCAAACATTACACGTTCATTTCCAGTTGCGGACGACTGAACTAAATCTGCTTTTTTTGTTACTGTGTAACTTTAACTTCAGGAAATTACAACTTTAATCATAAATTTACCTTTTTCTCCTCAGAATGTTGACTTTTATTCTTATATTTCTACTAGTTTGTTTGCTTTAAAGTTTACATTTTTTCTTAAAATTTTACAACTTTATTCTAATAATTTAATGACTTTTTCTCATAATTTTACAATGTAATCTTATTAATATTTTGGCTTTGTTTTTAAGTATTAAAAACAATAATAATAATGAATAGTGGGTGCACTCAGTGTGGTAATAAATTAGGTTTTTACTTCTTCTCACTTCCATTTCTTGATTTTTTTTTCAATTTTTTCCCAATTTTTCTATAAAAAATATACACATTAATTGTAAATTAATATTTTTTAAGGTAATTTACTGAATTTTCTTTCACCAAAAAGTTAGTATGAGATGCAGTGCTGAGAAAAAACACTGTAAAAACTGATTTCAATTAACTTTTGATCCTTTTAAACTGAGTGTCATTATTACCACCAAAAAAAAAGAAAATAAAGTTGTAACGTTTTGAGAAATTAGTCAGAATTTTATGAGACTAAAGTCGAAAAGTAAAAAAAATTCATATAAACTTATGAAGAAATAGTCAACATAATTTTATGATTTAAAAATTCACAATTTTACAAGAAAAAAAAATACTTTTCAAACATAAAGTTCAATTTTAGTAAAACATATTTATTGAGGTTTTCGAGCAGCGATCTCCATCTGTTTTTCTGAATTCTCTGCAACATAAATTAAGCGGGAAATGCTGAAATATTTGTTGGAAAACTATCAAATCTAAAAATTACATTTTATTTTCAAAAATACAAAAGTTTTACTTTGTAAATTTAAAAAATTTTGAGGCATAAATTTACCAATTTATTCTGGTAAATTGTTATTCTTTTCATAATTTTACGACTTTTTTTCTCATAAAACTTTAAACGTTTTTCTTATAATTTTATGACTTTAAATTAACATATTTGTTTGTTTTTCTTCTTCGATAGTTTCTCTAATACTCTGTTGTATTCTTCAAATACAGGAAGTAGTTATTTCTAGAAAAAATGAATACTTATAGATGACGTAAAAGTTTTCAAAATTAACAAAAGTTTTCCTTCCGAAAGTGTTTGAGATTTCCTGAGGCGGCCATTTTGGATTGATTAGGAAAAGCCCCTCTACTGCCTCCAGTGGAGAGATGATGAACTACAGGGAGAAAAACTCGACCAAAGTGCCTACAAAGGGTTTTTAAGGAAAGTTCGTGTCATAAAAATGAGATCACGGTCACAGAAGTGTGCGTCATATATAAAGCATGAAGTCCACTGGACCGTGGGAGACTTATGGCGGAAATTGAACGCCATAGGCCGGTTCTGACCGGTAAGGCTGCGCTGGTTCTGGACGCCTCAGGCTCGCTGGTCGGAGTCACGCTGCAGTTCAGCGGCTCTGTTCTGTGGAGGGAAAGTCTCCTCGGTGACTAATAACTGACTAATAAAGCCGAGCAGACATGTGTGTCCAATCCAGCTAAGCCCCGCCCCCTCTCTGCAGCATCATTCCCGTCTCTGCGCCGATTATCCTCCCGCCTCCATCTGATAAACAGATGCTGCGGACAGCACCATTACGTGTAATTGGTGGTAATTTTTTTATATCGGTGACACATCATTTTCTGTAATTCTCGCCTCTCTTTTAAGTCACCTAAGTGCTGCGCTAAGTGCAGGAGTGAGGCTTGTGCCAGCGGACGCAATGAAAAGCAGATGTGCCGCCGGACGGACGGACGGACGGAGGGGATGGGGATCGAACCACCAGAGGTGTGCTGGATCATGGGAAGTGGGGGGGGGGTCGAACATGTGAACTCCAGGTACCACGAGCTGCCAAAACCACAAGACAGATGCTTCTGGAAATCCTGCACGACACTTCAAGCAGCCTCACTAGAATCTCAACATTCAGCACCTAAATGATAATAATGATCATTTTATTGGTGCCCCCCCCGGCCGCGGGACTCGAACCTTGCCGCAGATGTTGCGCATTAGACTCTTTCCCAGCGTCCCTGAATCTCATAACTCGTGTCTATATTTGTGTCTGCAGTCAGGCCCGGAACTTATTTGTTTGCTTAGTAACGGATGCATGATTGAAACCCGGGGGCACGAGTAAATGAAAAATAAAGTCTGGGGAGGAAGCCGCTCTGGAGCAGGTGCAGAGGAGGAAGCATGCAAGCAGAAGCGGAGCGCCGAGGATCCTGGACCTTCAGCCGCAGCTCAGCGACCCGCACAGGCGACCTCATTAACATAATTAGCTTTACACTTGTGAATGTCACCACCTGGTGGTAGCACCTGGACGTACCTGAAGGAGGAAGTTTCATCAACGAACCAGTTTCAGGAGGAATCAGTTCAAGAAAACTTCTGACCTGACACTAGAACCGGAGAGAAGAGACACTCGGACCAGAATCTGGATCCTGAGGCCTCCAGAGCAGAGCTGCCATGATCTGTCGACTAATCGACGTGACTTTATACTTTATGGAGTCTATGGAGAGTAAAGCTGTGAGACCAAAAACAGTTCCTTATTTCAAACACAAAACCTCATTAGATTGTGTGATTGCTTAGTCAGCATTCACACTATACTGATCCTCCTGATCCTTTCTGTTTGTTTTTCAGACAGAAAAACTCAATCACACTTTCACAGGAATCCTGGTATCAAACCTTCATCTCATTCAGGACGTTACTGCTGGTATTTTTGGTATTTATAAACTTTATAGTTTTTGAAATATTGAGCAAATTCCGCCCCATAGGAAATGAATGAGAAAATCTTCAAATTTCAACATTTTAAGCAGATTAGCAACAAAGCTTAAATATATTTATGGGCTGTTTTCATGTTTGAGTAGAACTTCTCAAAAGTAATTTTGAACACAAATTACCAAATATCTAGCACTATGCTAACGCTTTTGTCTAATTTGTCAGCTTCTGATGTTGCATATAGGCCAATTTAGTGTTTAGCTTCTATTTTAGCAACATGCTAACGTTTTTGACTAATTTTAGTTTAACTGAGAAATTTTTTAGAGCAGCTATTGCAAGCTTTTTCTTAACTTCTATTTTTAGCAGCATGCCTAACATGTTTTTTGACTAAATTTAGGCTTACAGGGAGGAATTTTTAAGCTAATTATCCGGAGTTTAGCCTAGTTATTTTAGCAACATGCTAAGTTTTTGCTCATTTGTAATCTTCTGAGGTTGCATTGGCTTTAGTTTAGAATTTAGCTTCTAAGTTTTAACAACATGCTAACGTTTTTGACTAATCAGTTTAGCTGAGGAAATTTTAGGCTATTTTGAAGTTTAGCTAATATTTTAGCAACATGCTAACGTTTTTTGACCAATTTTAGCTTACGAGGAATTTTAAGCTATTTTGAGTTTTAGTCGTATTTTTAGCTAACAATGCTAACGTTTTGACTCATTTTGTAATCTTCTGAGGTGCATTGGCTAGTTTTAGAGATTTAGCTTCTATTTTAGGCACATGCTAACATTTTTTGACTAATTTAGTTAACTGAGGAATTTTAGGCAATATTTTGAAGTTTTGCTAATATTTTAGCAACATACTAATTTTTGGACAAATTTAGTTAACTGAGAATTTAGGGCATTTTGAAGTTTAGCTAATATTTTAGCAACATGCTAACAGATTTTGGGACTAAATTTAGTTAACTGGGGCTTTTTTAAAGCCTGGTTTTGAAAGTCTACTAATTTTAACAACATGCTAACGTTTTTTAGACTAAAATCAGTTTTACTGAGGAATTTTAGGCGATTTTGAAGTTTAGCTAATATTTTAACAACAAGGCTAATGTTTTTGACTAATTCAGCTTTACTTACTGAGGAATTTTTAGATATTTTAGCAACATGCTAACGTTTTGACTAATTAGCTTACAGAGGAAATTTTAAGCTATTATCGAGTTTAGCTAGTATTTTAGCAATATGCTAACGTTTTTGGTTCATTTGTAACTTCGAGATGCTGCTAGTTTAAGAGTTCAGTTTACTATTTTAGCAACATAAGCTAACGTTTATGAAACTAAATTTACTGAGGAATTTTAGGCTATTTTGAAGTTTAGCTAATATTTTAGCAACATGCTAACATTTTTGACAAATTTAGTTAACTGAGGAATTTTAGGCGACTTTGAAGTTTAGCTAATATTTTAGCAACATGGTAACATTTTGACTTATTTAGTTAACTGAGGAATTTTAGGCGATTTTGAAGTCTAGCTAATATTTTAGCAACATGCTAACGTTTTTGACAAATTTAGTTAACTGAGGAATTTTAGGCAATTTTGAAGTTTAGCTAATATTTTAGCAACATACTAACATTTTTGACTAATTTAGTTAACTGAGGAATTTTAGGCGATTTTGAAGTCTAGCTAATATTTTAGCAACATGCTAACGTTTTTGACTAAATCAGTTTACTGAGGAATTTTCAGGATATTTTAAAGTTTAGCTTCTATTTTAGCAACATGCTAACGTTTTTGACTAATTTAGTTAACTGAGGAATTTTAGGCTATTTTGAAGTTTAGCTAATATTTTAGCAACATGCTAACATTTTTGACTAATTTAGTTAACTGAGGAATTTTAGGCGATTTTGAAGTCTAGCTAATATTTTAACAACAAGCTAACGTTTTTAACTAATTCAGTTAACTGAGGAATTTTAGGCTATTTTGAAGTTTAGCTAATATTTTAGCAACATGCTAACATTTTTGACTAATTTAGTTAACTGAGGAATTTTAGGCGATTTTGAAGTTTAGCTAATATTTTAACAACAAGCTAATGTTTTTGACTAAATCAGTTTACTGAGGAATTTTAGGCTATTTTTAAGTTTAGCTAATATTTTAGCAACATGCTAACGTTTTTGACTAAATCAGTTTACTGAGGAATTTTAGGCTATTTTGAAGTTTAGCTTCTATTTTAGCAACATGCTAACGTTTTTGACTAAATCAGTTTACTGAGGAATTTTAGGTTATTTTGAAGTTTAGCTTCTATTTTAGCAACATGCTAACGTTTTTGACTAATTTAGCTTACAGAGGAATTTTAAGCTATTATCGAGTTTAGCTAGTATTTTAGCAATATGCTAACGTTTTTGGTTCATTTGTAATCTTCTGAGGTTGCATTGGCTAGTTTAGAGTTTAGTTTCTATTTTAGCAACATGCTAACGTTTTTGACTAAATCAGTTTACTGAGGAATTTTAGGCTATTTTGAAGTTTAGCTAATATTTTAGCAACATGCTAACATTTTTGACAAATTTAGTTAACTGAGGAATTTTAGGCGACTTTGAAGTTTAGCTAATATTTTAGCAACATGGTAACATTTTGACTTATTTAGTTAACTGAGGAATTTTAGGCGATTTTGAAGTCTAGCTAATATTTTAGCAACATGCTAACGTTTTTTGACAAATTTAGTTAACTGAGGAATTTTAGGCAATTTTGAAGTTTAGCTAATATTTTAGCAACATACTAACATTTTTGACTAATTTAGTTAACTGAGGAATTTTAGGCGATTTTGAAGTCTAGCTAATATTTTAGCAACATGCTAACGTTTTTGACTAAATCAGTTTACTGAGGAATTTTCAGGATATTTTAAAGTTTAGCTTCTATTTTAGCAACATGCTAACGTTTTTGACTAATTTAGTTAACTGAGGAATTTTAGGCTATTTTGAAGTTTAGCTAATATTTTAGCAACATGCTAACATTTTTGACTAATTTAGTTAACTGAGGAATTTTAGGCGATTTTGAAGTCTAGCTAATATTTTAACAACAAGCTAACGTTTTTAACTAATTCAGTTAACTGAGGAATTTTAGGCTATTTTGAAGTTTAGCTAATATTTTAGCAACATGCTAACATTTTTGACTAATTTAGTTAACTGAGGATTTTAGGTGATTTTGAAGTCTAGCTAATATTTTAACAACAAGCTAACGTTTTTGACTAATTCAGTTAACTGAGGAATTTTAGGCTATTTTGAAGTTTAGCTAATATTTTAGCAACATGCTAACGTTTTTGACTAAATTAGTTTACTGAGGAATTTTAGGCTATTTTGAAGTTAAGCTAGTATTTAAGCAACAAGCTAGGTTTTTGGGTCTAATTTGGCCTCTACTGAGGTTTTCTGGACTAATTTTGTTTTGTTTTTTTCATAATTAAG
Source organism: Oryzias javanicus (assembly GCA_003999625.1). Lineage (NCBI taxonomy): Eukaryota > Metazoa > Chordata > Actinopteri > Beloniformes > Adrianichthyidae > Oryzias > Oryzias javanicus. The sequence continues at coordinate 2,966,770 of CM012440.1, forward strand.
CAACACACTAAATATTTAAGCAAATTCAAGCACGTATTAGGAATTTTTAAGCAATTTTTGTACAAATTTTTTACAGAAATGTTGGTCAACTTCAGCGCTCTTTCATAGCTCTTTAACGACATTTCTAGTCTTTCAGCAAATGTAATATTTTGCAAACAGCTTTTGCATTTTCAGTAAATCCCTACAGGAATTAAAGTAAACTGCGTCACTACTTTCAGCAAAAAGAATTCACAATAACATTATTGCAGGGAATGCAACATTTCTGGTGAAATCTTGTTTTAAGACCAAAAACTAAAAACCAGAGACTTTACAGTTGAATAAACTATCATCTTCATTGGTTTTTGTTTAGTTAGTTTAAAGCTAATGATGGTCAATATGTGTCCTTTACATCCACTTTGCGTATGACCAAATCAGTCAATAATCAGAAAAAATAATCAGTGATTGGTTGAGTATTAAAGTAATCGTTTGTGGCAGCTCCACTCCGGTCAGACGGGAGGCTGTGTGGGTCTGGGTCTCTGCAAGCCTCCAAAACCAAACCGATGCATAAAACGCTTCCAGAGATTAGTCGGATCCGGAGTCCGCAGCAGCAGATGCGACTCTGCAGGCCTCTGCGTGGCGATTGCCGGGCGTCTCTCAGGAGAACGGCCGGTGTGTATAAACCTGACGTGAAAAGTAAACACCTGGATTTAGTGCAGGAGCAACATTTTCCTCCTGAAACAATGAGCCCACTCAGAGTCGTATCACGGCGGCGCTGAAACCAGATCCGTTTGGCCCACATCGCCATCAGCGGCTTTGTCAAACTTGTAATGGAGCAATAAAGTTGTGGTGGCTGGGAGAGGAAAATAACTTGTCAAAGTGTGGTCATTTATAACTGATGCTTCACTTTAATGCTGATTCTGTGGGATAAAAACAAAGAAGTTTGACTCTTTTTTCCGGTTTTATATTTGGATGAAGGATTGGAAGACAAAGAAAATGTTGAAAGCTCACAAATGAAACTTTTCTTCCCGTCATGAAACCAAAAACAATAGAAAATACTAAATCAGACCCGAAAATTATTCTAAATTCCCAGAAAGAGACAAACATGACCCCCACCCCCCCATTTCAAACTGCTGACAGTTTCAGAGACGGTTTTAAAAATCTGAGTGAAAATCAGAAACATTTCAAAGAGAAACTGACTTTAGTTAGAATCAAATTCTGTTAAATTCCTTTTAAAGGGAAAATATTGAGTCAGAACTTTTTTAAAACGTTCCATCTCATCATTACGTGGACCCAGATCAGCCTTCTAAACTCCAACATGAAGTCTGATCTGCTAAAACAAAACGCAAAAGGACGACAGAAATCACCATCAAGAGATCACTGACGGTCATCACTTCCTGCCTCAGAAGAATTCTGAGGATCTACTGGATGAAAACCAAAGAGTTCTGGTATGAACAAACCAGAGGAAGAAGAGATTGGAAGGAGAAGATGAGGTTGAATCCCCGAGGAAACCAACATCCAACAACCAACGGAGCAACTGACCGACCGACCGACCAACCAACCGACCGACCAACCAACCAACCAATCAACCAACCAACCAACCAACCAACCAACCAACCAACCAGCTGAGCGAGCAACCAACCAACCAACCGACCAACCAACCAACCGACCGACCAACCAGCTGACCGAGCAACCAACCAACCAACCGACCGACCGACCGACCGACCAACCAATCCACCGACCAACCAGCTGACCGAGCAACCAACCAACCAACCGACCAACCAACCAACCGACCGACCAACCAGCTGACCGAGCAACCAACCAACCAACCGACCAACCAACCAACCGACCAACCAACCAACCGACCGACCAACCAGCTGACCGAGCAACCAACCAACCAACCGACCAACCGACCAACCAACCAACCAACCAACCAACCGACCGACCAACCAACCAACCAACCGACCGACCAACCAGCGGACCGAGCAACCGAACGAGCGAGTAACCAACCAAATGTTCGACCAACTGACTGACTAACCAACCGACTGAGCAACCAACCAACCAACCAACCAACCAATCGACCCACCAATCAGCTGACCGAGCAACCAACCGACCAACCAACCAACCAACCGACCAACCAACCAACCCAACCAACCAACCAGCTGACCGAGCAACCGAACAAGCGAGCAACCAACCAAATGTTCGACCAACTGACTGATTAACCAACCGACTGAGCAACCAACCAACCAACCAACCAACCAACCAACCAACCAACCGACCAACCAACCAATCGACCCACCAACCAACCAACCGACCGACGACTTAATTGACAAAACAATTCTCATTTAAGCAATGTTGGTGTGAATTGTTTTGTCAATAAAGTTATGAAAAAAGTTATTAAACAATATTAAACAAATACAAAATGACAAAAAACAAACAAAAACAGTGTTTATCGAAAGCAAAAAGAAATAATCCAGATGGTAGAATTATAACAATTTTATTTATAACCATTTCTAACATAACTTTAAGCTGTTTTAATGATTAAAGTTTACAATCTTCATTTGGGATCTTTAAAGGCACTGAGGATTAAATACAGAAAAATGAGCAAACAGTCGATTCTCCTAAATATGTAGATTAATAGAATGTATTTAAAGTTAATGATGGAACCGTCTTTCCAGTGTAAGAGTAATAAAATCAGTTCCTCCTCTTTGGGGTCCTCAGACTGTCATCTCAGACTCTCCAGGCTTCAGTTAACATTACAGTATAAGAAACATGAAAACTCCGGACAGAGAAAAGAAATAACAAAACTTTAAGAACCTTGTTGTGTGAACAGAGAAGACACGATGCTGTATAGAGTGATTATCCGAGCTGTACATGTTAGCATGTTAGCCTGTTAGCTTCACTTCTGCTCCTCTGAGGAGCTTTAGCCTCAATAAACCGAATCTCGAGTGAAACGAACAACATGAGGAGCTGAAACACAACTACAAATCCTGCAGCAGAAAGACAGAAATGTTGTAATCCCAGCAAGAATCCAGGAATACTAATGCTTGTTAGACTGGGAGAAGAAACATCTGGAAGTCCTCAACCAGATCAAGAACTGTCAACAACTTTCATTTATCATGTAACAGAAACTAAACTATGAAACAAACCAGCAAAACTTCATTTCTGATTAAAACAGTTTCACCAAACGTGAAATTTATTTTGGTTTTCACTTGGGGTGAGTACTGGCGAGTCTTTCGATACGATACATATCGCGATACTCCGATTCGATGTGTATCACGATACAACCAAAGACTATTCAAGAACAATTTTTAACTCTTTTCTACTTATAAAAATGCTAAAATGAATTGTATTTAATGATCACAGCATTAAACACTGAGACTGTATCTATAGAAGAAACGTTTGATCTTAAAGGAAGCTGACTCATTTCAATATCTGATTTCCACAATAAAATATTTTTCAGTAAAAAAAAAGAAAGAAAAAAAAGCTGAAAACAAAAGTAAGATGCTGAAGGACGATCATAAATAATGATTTAAATATTGCTGTGTCAGCATTTTAAATCGATACAAGTATCGCTAGATAAGTATCGCAATATATCAGTGAATCACTATTTTTCTACACATTTAAGTCTTTTTTCAAAAACACTTTAATGTTTATGTTTTTTTCTTCATCTTTTTCTTTTCTACCTCCTGAATCTTCACTGTTTCGGTCTGAACTTCTGAATCTTCTCGATCGCTAATTTCTTGCTAATTTACCTGAAATGATGTGAAATTTGTGGCAGAGATTTCTTCCTGAATGAAATGAACTTCAACATCTTCTTTTGGACCAAAAGGTCTCATGATGTTCTGCTGCAGTAAACGTTTATTCGTTCATCTCAGCACCATCGGTGGGTTTCTTGTGGTCCAAAGGACAAATGGAGTAAATTCACCATCCGAAACTTCAAGCTCGATTCTGGAAGAGAATCTGATTGGAAGCTTCGGTCCTGGCCTGGCTCCGCCCACCACCGCTCGTCAGTCAGAATCTCTCGAAGAAGAGCTACAGAAACCTTTGGAGGTCAATCCCTGACGGTCGGTGGTCCAACAGCAAGTGAAGTGTTCGTAATCCGAGCCGGTTTGGATCTTCAACATTTGATAATGATTATTCTCCTACCTACACTCAGCCCTCCGCTGCTCTCCGAGGAGACGCTTGTTGTTTGGAACGAGGCCCAAACCAGATGTTTGGGGAACCAGAGGAGGACTCCGGTTTCACCTCCTCGTCTTCTGGTGGGTTTTGTTCTCCAGCGGCAGAGAAAACGGAACGACTCTTAGCGAGAAGGACGCCTTCAAAGCCGGCGAAATGATCGCTTGGGCTTTTGAAGTCTCTGGTCAGAGACGGGGTCAGAGCTTCTCCACGGTACCGCAAGGGTATCAGTCAGTCAAGATGGGGGGGTGGGGGGGGGGGATGGTTTCGGTTACCGTGACAGCAGAGTTCAGTTCTCATGTGATCTGCAAACCTTTACATCTCAAGTATGATGAGACTTGATCTGATCTGAATCTGATGATGATCTACAAGATGATTGCCCAGATCTCCATGAAGAACGCTTTGGTGTCAAAGTCAAGGCCCGGGGGCCGGATCCGGCCCTCCGGGTAATTCTATCCAGCCCCCCATTTATTGTTATTAATGACCCGACGTTATCTTATTTCTTTATAGTATAATTTTGACAAAATATATTTTTATGAAGAGTAAAATATTGAAAGTTATTTAAGGTTTAAGTTGACTTTTTATTATTCATAATTATGTTAAAAAGTTACAGTTTTAAAGTTTTAAAAATTACATTCTGGTATCTTTTTGGAGCATTTTGGTATTAACTCAGATTTTTTAGGCTATTTTGGAGATTAGCTAATATTTCAGCTACACGCTAGCAGTTTCCTTTTTAAGTTTTAAGGTTCTTTTAGAGTTTAGCTAATATTCACATGGTAGCTATTTTAGCTAGTTTAACTTTGTTTTTTCGCTTTTTTTCAGTTTTTTTTGGAAAATGTTCCTATCTTTTTCAGCTACATGCTAAATTTGGCTAACTTTGTTTTTATTTGTTTGTTTTTTAAGCTAATTTGGCATTTAGCTAATATTTTAGCTAGCTATTAGCTTCAGTGTTTTTAGCTATCATCACTAGCATCTTTAGCATCTATTCAGCTTCCAGCATTCACACTAGCATTAGCACAGGTAATGCATAATTATAATTATGTCAAAAAAAACAATTCTAAAGTTTTAAAAATGACATTCTGTTAACTTTTTGGAGCATTTTGGTATTAACTCAGATTTTTTAGGCTATTTTGGAGATTAACTAACATTTCAGCTACACGCTAGCAGTTTTGAATAATTTAGGCTTTTCTTTTTAAATTTAAGGTTCTTCTAGAGTTTAGCTAATATTCACATGGTAGCTATTTTGGCTAGTTTAACTTTGTTTTTTCAGTTTTTTGGGGAGATTTTCCTATCTTTTTCAGCTACATGCTAAATTTGGCTAACTTCAGGTTTTTATTTGTTTGTTTTTTAAGCTAATTTGGCATTTAGCTAATATTTTAGCTAGCTATCAGCTTAAGCGTTTTCAGCTATCATCAGTAGCATCTTTAGCGGGCTAATTCAGCTTCCAGCATTCACACTAGCATCATCACAGGTAATGCATAATTATAATTATGTCAAAAAAAACGATTTTAAAGTTTTAAACTGAAGTTTTAGAGTTCAGAAAGTGTTTATCCTGTTCGACCTCAGGTGTGTTTGGATTTCTGGCCCCGTGTGTGATTGAGTTTGACTCTCCTGCTTTACAGTTTCAGAGTTCAGAGACTCAAAACTTTTTGGACACATTTTATTTTAGTGGAAACCTCAGAAGAACTGATGCAAACTTCAAAATAAGATCCGATCAGCAACATTACAATCAAAACAAATAAAAGTGTTGCCGCCTGCAGAGCTCCGCCTGACTCAAAGGCCCAGCAGAATTTGGGTTTTAATAAAAATACTACATAAATAGGGGGGGGGGGGAGCCTTCCAACCACACATACCTAAGGAAGTTAGCAATGCTATTATTTCATGTTGTGGGGAGTTCAGATGGACGTCATGTAGAAGTCAACATCAAAGCGAGAGAGGATCGTGAAGAGCCCGCCGCCCTGAAGTGATGGCACAGCGCCCGTGTCCCTGCAGTTCCAGGGGGCGGGGCCACGCGGGGACCCCTACGCAGCCAGAGCTGCGGCCACCTATGGAAACACCGTCAATCTTCTGAGGCTGATGCTCAGATATTTACACAGACGGGAGTCCGAGTGTTGGAGCAGACGGGCCCACCGTCAAAGAGCTTTACGAGCAAATATATCCTCACTTAGATGTTGGCGCTCGGCTGCCCCCCACCTCCTTTAATAAGAGTCTTTTTGTCAGGATTTCTGCTCGCCATACGGCCCCTCACCCCGTGAGACCGTCACCGATTGATATCACCGTACAGGAGTCATCTCAATCGTTCATTTCTAACATGAATACAGGAAAGCTGAACCCCAAAGCGGTATTTTCATCTGATCACTCATTTCTGCTCTCTCAACAGCAGCCCCTCCCATACCCACAGAAACGAGCAGGTCCTCACGTGCTGATGTCACAAGATAAGACCCGCCCCCTCCAGGAAGAGGCAGACAGAAACTTGAGCCTCCTGATCTTTGTTTTTATTTTCCGCTCTCGGGTTAATGCGAGACACTTTAACTCGGTCACAGAGACGCAGAAACACAGTGGAAGCGACTGTCGAACATACTCGGCTCTCGGAGCGGGAGTGAAGCTTTGAATGATCATATAAACCCAAACAAAAAGATGTGATTACTCATGTTTATGTAGAACTCTTCACAAAAACCTTATTATCACATTCCTGATATGTTCATATTGTTTTGTTCAGCTTCAGTCAGAAAAAAATGCCTTAAAAACTAATGTTTTAATTAGTTTCTTCATCTTAAAATCAGTTTTTATTTTTTCAACAAACAGCAAAATAGAAAAGCTGAATTACCTGCAGTAATGTAAATGTGAATGCTTTTTGCTGAATGTTGTTCCTAAAGATGATAAAGCCGTTTACTAAAGTGGATTTCTATGGAGCTGAAAAACTGCATAAACTGTGCAAAAATGTAAAATACTTGAAAGACACGAATACCAAAATACAAGGAATATCCTGAATGTGCTGAACATTTAATATCAGTATTGTAAACGTTTAAAAGAGTGCACTCTCGTATGGGACTAAAAAAAAAAAAAAAAAAAGAAATGGCATAAAATGCGTAAAATTTCAAAAACTGCAAAATATACGAACACCAAAAGAACAAGCATGGATGTCCTGATAATGAGAATTTCAAAAGTTCACAACATTTTTGAAGGATTTAAAGAATTTCCCATTCATTTTCAATGAAGCTGAAAAAAATAGAAAAAAATGTAAAAAATCTTAAAAAGATAAACCAAAAGTACACGCAGTACTGTCCTGAAGAAGCTGAACGTTTTGATACCAAGATTACTGAAATCCCTGAACGTGTGATTCATTTTTCTACAAAGCAGGAGAATCACTTTAGTGTGAATGCTTACCAAGCAATCAAACGATTGATAAATGTTTAGAAAATACATTTTTATTCACAGATTCTTCCTGGTTTGTGGTGAAAAGACGTCTGATTGGATGATAAGAATCAAAAACAGAGAAGTCTTTCTTGCCCTGGATTGTGATCTGAGTGTTTCAGGTGTGCTTATGTCTGGGGGGGGGGACCTGGACGGGTCTGAACCGAGCCTCAAACCTTTCCCATGACCTGGCAGACTTGGTGAAGAACTTTTATGAGGCGTTCAGAAATATTCTTCTCACCCTGACCCGTTTAGTCTACAAAAGGGTTTACTTTTCATTTCTCTTTTTATTTGAAGAACTTTGAAATGCAAACGCTTGTTTCCTCGCTAATAAAAATCGAAAGAAGCCGTCGTAAAGAAAAACCTGAGGTGAAATCTGAATTCTGCATCATGGCTGACAGAACCGGGCTTCAGTGCTGCTAAATGAGTGTACTTTGGCAGGGGGGGGGGGCCTCCGAGGCTCAGAGCTCCGGAGGCTTGTAGAAGACGGCCATCTTTACAGGAGCTCATAATGCGGTGTCATGTGACAGCTCTGGGTTTGTAAAACCGAACACCGTCGTAAAATCTGCATCAACATTTACGGCTAAAGCTATCAGGCGAAGCCTCACGAGGTCTGTCAGCTTCAGCTGAAGTGTGGCTCTGCGGACTGGACTCTTCAGCTAAAGTTAAAAAAATGTTTGTGTTTACGGAGACCGTTAGCATTAGCCGTTAGCTCCAGAAGAAGTGATGAAACGGCAGACAGAAGCTTCCAGTCATGTTTTCTGCTTTAAACAAATATAAGTGACGATAAAGAAGAAAATTTGAGTTAAGATTGATTTTTTTTATTTAGGTTTTTTAAACTGAAATGAATTGCTGAGTTATAATATAATGGGTTTAAAAAGCGCATAAATCTGCTAAAGACAAATGGACTGAACTGTTGGAACTATAGTCAAAGTTATAATAAAAAATGTTTCTGAAATTTGACAGTAATTTGAAAGTAAGACAGCTCGTTCTCAGTCATCAGTCGGGGGTCTTCTTTCAGCTCTGAAAACACCCAACTGCCCCTTCTGCCCCATAGGGCGGCCGTATGAACCTGCGGGACACACCTGCTCCTCTACGACCCCCAAAGACCCAAACAACCCCAGAACCTTCAGCACCTGTACAGGTCTACCTGTCGCAGCTTTCCCGCCCTCGGCTCCTCCCTATTGCTCCAACATTTGAAGCTGTACTCGTGTTCGTATGCTTTTTTAAGGAGGAGCTGTGTCCAGACAGGATCCACGGCGAGGACGTACTACCCCGCACCTTTGGGTGGAGGATGAACACATTTTTTCAAGAGCATCTGCTTTGAAGGAGGGGTCTCCAAACTTCTTCTGATGAGAACCGCATAACTGTTTTCTTCTCTGATGTAAAAGAAGCTAAAGATGAGCATAATTTTGAATGAAGCTTTCTGCTTGTTTAGTTCTCAGTGCTTCTGTTTGGTGCAGTGGGATTCGGGTGTTGCTCCTCTTTCCCGCTCCCGAGATTTCAGATCCTGGTGGATCGTCTATGCTTCTGTTTTTGGCCGTGGACCTCTCCTCTGGCTCGTCTTGGCTGTGGACCCCATCCCCACCTGTCCCCCAATCCTATCTGACTCTATTCAAACATGTAGTTGTAGAGTTAGATGAGGTCATTCCTCTTTAATATCCTGGTAAATCTCCTGTCTGTGTGGACATCCTGAGGGTTTCTTCTTTTTTTAGGAGTTTATAAGGTTCTAAGTACATGGATAACCAGTTTTATTTAGTCTGTTTAGTTTTTAGCTGTTGCTCATATTCTATAACTGACCTTCTGCTTCTGTAGAATTACCAGCAGGAAGCCCAATGAGGGAATTCTTTTGTAATTTTGGGATAAATAAATAAAATTAAGTTGAATTGAAAATTGAATTAAACAGTAAACTGCCTCCATGACCCCCCCCCATCAGCAGAGCGCCGGCGGAACAAGCAGCAGGTATTTGTCATCTGATCTGGACCGACCCGGAGGCCGAGGCTGCGGAGCGACGGGCTGTTTTGACTGCGCCGTCCCGGCGAGCGGCCGGCGTGGAGACCGAAAACGAAGCGTGGAGTTCTGATGTTCTGCCCCTCAGACGCCGCTCTGAGGGGCAGAACTGGCACCTGAGATCCTGAGACTTCAGGGTCAGGGGGTCAAACATAAGACCCGTGTTTTGGGTGTCATGACGGCGTGATGAGGACCAACGACGGCCCACGTGCGTCACGTTTATATTTGGCCCAATTCTAAATGAAAACCAACTGTGGAAGAAGAATCGGATAAATTTGTCCCGGGAGATGGCTGCAAATAAATCCTGGAGAGAGTTTTCCAGCTGGCTGAACGCTCAGCACTTGGCCGCCGAGGCTCGGACGCCGCCCGGTTCCCTTCCAAACCGGATCACGCTTAAATCTCAGCCGGTGAGTCCGGATGAGTCTTTCTGAGTGTCGAGGGTTTGTTTGGTCTGTTTGGGTTAGCTGAGACGGGAGGAGACGGGAGGAGACGCGCTCTTCCTCTTCATCACTGAAGCTCTCTGACTCAGCAACAACAGAAACTCATCCGCAATATTCCTGTCAGAAGCTCCCAGGAAAAACACGAGACATTTCCTGCTGTGAGAAAGAGTTTGGATCATGGAGTGTCTGAGCGGATCAAGAGAATCTATCTATCTATCTATCTATCTATCTATCTATCTCTCATTTCTCTCTCTTTCTCTCTCTCTATCTATCTATCTATCTCTCATCTCTCTCTCTCTATCTCTCATCTCTCTCTCTCTCTCTCTCTCTCTCTCTATCTATCTATCTATCTATCTCTCATCTCTCTCTCTCATTTCTCTCTCTCTCTCTTTCTCTCTATCTATCTATTTCTCATCTCTCTCTCTATCTATCTATCTCTCTCTCTCTATCCATCTCTCATCTCTCTCTCTCTCTCTTTTTCTCTATCTATCTATCTATCTATCTATCTATCTATCTATCTATCTATCTATCTATCTATCTATCTATCTATCTATCTATCTATCTATCTCTCATCTCTCTCTCTCTCTCTCTATCTATCTATCTCTCATTTCTCTCTCTTTCTCTCTATCTATCTATCTATCTATCTATCTATCTATCTATCTATCTATCTATCTATCTATCTATCTATCTATCTATCTATCTCTCAATCTCTCATTTCTCTCTCTTTCTCTCTCTCTATCTATCTATCTATCTCTCATCTCTCTCTCTCTATCTCTCATTTCTCTCTCTCTCTCTTTCTCTCTATCTATCTATCTCTCATCTCTCTCTCTCTCTCTCTCTCTCTCTCTATCTATCTATCTATCTATCTCTCATCTCTCTCTCTCATTTCTCTCTCTCTCTCTTTCTCTCTATCTATCTATTTCTCATCTCTCTCTCTATCTATCTATCTATCTCTCTCTATCTATCTCTCATTTCTCTCTCTCTCTCTCTCTATCCATCTCTCATCTCTCTCTCTCTCTCTTTTTCTCTATCTATCTATCTATCTATCTATCTATCTATCTATCTATCTATCTATCTATCTATCTATCTATCTATCTATCTATCTATCTATCTCTCATCTCTCTCTCTCTCTCTCTCTATCTATCTATCTCTCATTTCTCTCTCTCTCTATCTATCTATCTATCTCTCATTTCTCTCTCTTTCTCTCTATCTATCTATCTATCTATCTATCTATCTATCTATCTATCTATCTATCTATCTATCTATCTATCTATCTATCTATCTATCTATCTATCTATCTATCTATCTATCTATCTCTCATTTCTCTCTCTCTCTCTCTTTCTCTCTCTCTCTCTCTCTATCCATCTCTCATCTCTCTCTCTCTCTCTTTTTCTCTATCTATCTATCTATCTATCTATCTATCTATCTATCTCTCATCTCTCTCTTTCTCTCTCTATCTATCTATCTCTCATTTCTCTCTCTCTCTCTCTCTCTCTCTCTCTCTCTCTATCTATCTCTCTATCTATCTATTTATCTATCTATCTTTCCTCCGCCTCTCTGACAGGAAAGGATCATGAATGTTAAGAGAACTTGAGGCAGACCAAGAAAACAGAGAGACCTCTCAAGACGACAGATGTCTCCGTGGAAACTTTGGGGGCCGAGAGCCGAGCCGGTCTGTTAGGCGGGGGGTTCGGATCGTCTTATAGGAAACCGCAGCGCAGCGGCGAGGGGCTCCAGTCATTTCAGGTTTCTTTCTTCTGTCAGTCTCAATCTCAGACAGACACAGAAAAAAGAGGGATCAGACAATAGACGGATTAAAGTCAAGTTTCTCCGTCTTACATAAGAAGAAACCATTCCATGCTGTTGAACATGAAGCATCTGAAAAAGATCACCTTTGCTCCTCCTTCATCTCCTCGTGTCTTACATGACAGTGTTTGGCCGATGAATGGCCTCTTCTGATTGGTCAGCCCGACTAGCCAGACTATGACCATGAGAGATAAAATCGTCTTTGTGTTCACGGATTGGACGGAAATGGAAACAACAGACTTAAAAAATACTAAACTATTGATTCTGCAGATTTAGGTGCAACTTTTCCAGCATCTTTACAGAAAAGTATATAGTCTGCCCCCTGGAGGACATGAAGGAAACAACAAGCTGAGAAACTGGAGTTTAAATCCTCACAGCTCCTGTTACACACACCTATGAGAACCTTTGAGTTTGATTCATGAAGTAAATGTACAAGAAAGCGATGAAAAACTAAATGCTAGTGTCAATGCTTTTTGCTGAAAGTAGTCGCTGAAGATGCTGAAACTTTTTGCTGAAAATAGTGACGCAATTTACTTTAATTGCTGAAGGGATTTGCTGAAAATGCAAAAGTTATTTGTAAAATGTTAAATTTGCTAAAAGACTGGACATTTCGTTAAAGAACTATGATAGAGCGCTGAAGTTGATCTAAATTTCTGATAAATTTGTAGGAAAATTGTTTAAAAATTCCCAATAAATGCAAATTTAGCAAAAAATATTCAGGTTGTTGCTTAAATATGAGCTAAACTCCAAATTAGTCAAAAAACCTCAGTAGATGCTAAATTAATCATAAAGCTAGCTCGTTGCTTAAATATTAGCTAAATTCCAAAATAGCCTCAAATTACCCCGTAAGTTAATTAGTCGAAAACGTTAGCTTGTTGCTAAAATATGAGCTAAACTCCAAATTTAACAGTCCATGAAAACATTTAAAAGTTTGTTTTCTAATCCACTTAAAATGTTGATGTTTGAAGACTTTCTCATTCATTTCCTATGGGGCAGATTCTGCTTAATATTTCTAAAACTATAAAGTTTATAAATACCAAAAATACCAGCAGTAAAGTCCTGAACGAGGTGAACGCTTGGATATCAGGATTGCTGTGAATGTGTGATTAAAAAAACATACAGAAAAGAGCAGGAGAATCACTTTAGTGTGAATGCTGACTAAGCAATCAAGCGTATTATTTACTTTCATTACATGCAGGTAAATGTTTTCATCCACAGACTCACTGGTTTTTCAGCAGACTCCTGGCTTAGAAGATTTATTGATTTAAGGAGCAGCCAAGAGTTTTTCTGTGGGTTCGCAAATTGATTGTAAGGAGTTAAAACTCATTTTTATATCAAATTACATTTACAAAATAAAAGTACTAGAAATGCATATTTATTCATTCATTCATTTTTTGACTTCTTTGTCCCTTTTGGGGGTCACAGTGCTGCTGGAGCCTATCCTGGGTAGTGATGAGCAAGGGCAGCGTTCGTCCTGGATCCCCCAACTGGGATTTGAACCAGCGTCTTTTTGCTGTGAGGCAAGGGCGCCAACCACTGCACCACTGTGCACCTCCACATGCAATGCATTGTGGTCTATATTCACTGATGTAGTGAGCTTCGATGCACGCGAGTTTTTTGCAAAGACTTCTGGGAAATTTCTCGGGCACTTGAATTTGGAATTGTAGATCCAGACAGCTCTAGAAAACGGTATACGCACTATATCATAAGTAGTGAAGGAATACGGATATAGCCATAACATACAGGCTCTCATTGAATAAACTTTATTAGTAAAAAAAGAAGAAGAAAAACTCTCACAAGCGCCCTCTCTGGTGAGACGGTGCTACTACATGCCTGTTTTCAGTGCAGTTATGTCACGTTTAACACAAAATAAACAACAGACAAACATGAAAAACATCAAACATATAATGGAAAGTGAGGACATGCAAAAAAATTACCTTTTGTTTTTTAAATAAAGCATTAGATTCAGGCTTTTATATATCTGGAGTTGCTTTGAGTAATACAGTAAATTGAAAGCAGGTCTTATTGAGGGGGGAGGGGGGGGTGGGGGGGACATCTGTTGTACAGTCGCACTCATTAAAATGGAAAATTAGATTTTTTTATAACAAAATGCTTAATATTATGTTGTAATAAAAAGATGCTTCATTATTAAAGGTTCAGATGTTTGGCAAGGAAAAATATTTATAAATAAACGTCCTGTGTTGGTTTAAATGCATCATGGGAAACAGTCCAGAAGAAGATGTTCCCACAGAACTCCTGAAGCGTCTGGTGTTGTGTTTTTGGATGAAAATGACATCTTCATATCACAGACACAATCTGCTGTCTCTGAGATGAGTCTTCTGGAGAACAGCCTCTGCCTTTGGAGCTCAAAACCGCCTCCAAGTCGTCTGTAAAAACAGCCGGAAGCGCTGCGGATCTCAGTCCTGGCACGGAGCCCCGAAACTTTATGAACATGCAGCGGTGGGCCGGCGGGGGTCCCAGCTCAGTCTGCTCAGTCTCCTCACCAACACCAGAGCCTCCGAACGCCGTTTGAATCCGCTGCTGTGCCACAGCGGCCGCACGAGATTTCAAGCTGCTTTACTCCCACGAATACCAACAAAAACAGCAAATATTTTAGTTTAGTTTAGTTTGAATATCTTATTACAGACAAAACAAACTAACCAATAATTCAATTAGATGCAACTAGTTTTAAAAAAATAAATATTTGATATTTGATCATAAAAACATCTCATTTAATCAATATCTCTATTAAAACCAAGTTTTTACTTTACATGATAAAGATCAGCAAAAGTTTCAGAGGCTGCATTTCTATGACACACAGGAACAAAACTTCATAGAAATTCTAGAAATGTTGAAAAACCCACAATTTCCCAAGTTTCCATTCAATCCTAATTATGTGATGAAACACAAACCAACTCACACGATCAGTCGTTCAGAAACACAGATGTGAAAAATACTTAGATCTACAGCAGATTAGAGCTGCCACAAACTATCACTTTAATAGATGACTAATCATTGATTTAGTATGAATGTAAAACACACATTTTAACCATCATCAGCTTCCAATGCTAAAGCTAAATGCTAACTAAAATAGAGACGATAGTTTATTAAACTCGATTGAATCCTGCAGCTTCTGTCCTTCATTAATGAAATTAAAACAAGATCAAATCAAATGAGGTCGACATCTGAAACAAATCATTATTTTTCACAACAGATAAAGTTTTGGTCCGACTGACTCAAATAGACCTAATGTAATTCAATCAGTCTGTTTCCCCCTCTGACCACCAGAGGGAGCCATCATCTGAGTTCTGAATCTCCTGAGCCTCAACTTCACTACATTTCCCATAAGTCTTTGCCTGCTTTTCCCAGACCTCACCAGCTGTTCCTCATTTAAGCAAACTCCACAGAAATTTATAAAGAGGCTTCAGACTGTGTCCAGGTGCGAAGTCTTGTTCTTCCCTGTAATTCTGAGCGTTACCTCAATCAGGCCTGTTCCTGTTCCTGTTCCTGTTTCCATTCCCTTGTTCCCATTCCTGTTCCCGTTCCTGTTCCTGTTCCTGTTTCCATTCCCGTTCTTGTTCCTGTTCTTGTTCCCGTTCTTGTTCCTGTTCTTGTTCCTGTTCCCGTTCTTGTTCCCAATCCCGTTCCTGTTCCTGTTCCTGTTCCTGTTCCCGTTCCCGTCCTGTTCCCTGTTCCCGTGTTCTTGTTCCTTGTTCTTGTTTCCCCACCTGTTCTTGTTCGTGTTCCCGTTCTTGTTCCCATTCCTGTTCCTGTTCCTGTTCCCGTTCCTGTTCCCGTTCCTGTTTCCATTCCCGTTCTTGTTCCTGTTCTTGTTCCCGTTCTTGTTCCTGTTCCTTGTTCCTGTTCCCGTTCTTTGTTTCCCGTTCCTGTTCCTGTTCTGTTCTTGTTCCCGTTCCTGTTCCTGTTCCCGTTCCTGTTCCTGTTCCCCTCCCCGTTCTTGTTCCCGTTCTTGTTCCCGTTCCCGAGCTTTTGTGATGCTGTACACACAACTGTATTCAGCTTCTCTACACTCTGACTCTACAGAATTCCAGACTTTATGATGACACAATAGAAAGAACACAACATAGTTCTGGGACAAAAAACGACAGATAATCGACCATTAATCAGTCAATTTAAATGGTCATCATGGTCACGAGGAACGACGGCAACACGCCAGCGGATACGTTCACCTTTCTGTCACGCCTCTATCAAAGGAGACGTCGGCGTCTTATCCAGATCATGGAGCGGTGAGCTACGTGGGAGAGGCTCCGGATGAAGGGGATTCTGGGAAATGGTGATCCAACAATTCTGCATGACACACTCAACTTTTGTGGGACGTGTAGTGGCGCCCGCTACAGCGTGGTATCTGGATGTTGGTCACATGACTCGTTTAATTAGACAAAACTTCTGAAATATATACGCTTAAAAAAACTCCTCCAAGAAGAAAAACATTATTTTTGGATAAATGTGAGTTTTTTTTTCTCATCATAAATCTAATTTTTGCAATTTTACAGTCTAAGGAAACGTCTCATTTCAAGTAACAGATTTGTGGAAACTGGAACGTTTTAGATAAATCATGACTTTAGAGACATTTGTCTTAAAATGTTTGATCCTAGTTTTACTTAAGATGATTATCGTCTAGAAATAAGGATCACTGGACTGTTGTGGTGCTTAAAATAGTACAAATATACCAACTTTCAATCCTTTCTGAGCAATTAACATTTCTTTTAATAAATAATATTTCCATTTATCAAACCAATATGTAAATAAAAGCGGATTTCAAGATTACATTTAGTTAGAGACAAATTGTTTCCATTAACAGATCATTTTCACACATCATAAGGAAAAATCTTTTTCTATTTTGTATCTTTTACTTGTTTTTTTTTCAGTCTATTTGCAGAAACAAAGAGAATCTGAGCCTGAAGTGAAGTTGTTTTACTTCTCTTTATTCTCCAGCCACATTCCCAAACAGGCAGGAGAGGAGAAGGTTTTCCTTGAAGCGGTTCGTCCCGTCATCCCGTCATTACGCTTTCCCGCCTCTCAGTCCTGGAGAGCAGCTTAATGCATGTGAGCTCAGAATCCCTCATTCCTGCTCAACTTCATATTAACAAGCACTAATAAAGAACGTAAACTGCACCGTTAGACTTTATAATGTCTCTCCCGGTCCTGTGGGAGAGCGCCAGCCAATGGGGCGGCGAGCTGCTGGGCACTGCCCCATGGCAGCTTCCTGGCAGAGGCCGAGGAACAACAAGGAGGAGGAGAGAAGCGGCTTTTTGGCTGCTCTCCCCGCAGCTCTAATGAAGGCATTAAAACAACTGGGCTGCAGCCAGTTAGCCTGTTTGTTTCGTAGCGCTCGCTCGATTGGCTGGCTGATTTGTCCCGGACATAACGAGTCTCGTTAAGGAAGGAGTTCACACTTCCGACGGCAGAGGGGTTTCTGTAGAGTTTACACGATGACATCAAAAGAATAATTGAGAGTCCTTATTACGTTTCTAGAGTTAATATTTGTTCAGATTGTTTTCATTCTGATTTGATTCCTGATCAAGCTGTCAAATTGGGCTCGGAAACGTCCGTTTAAGCGGCTACTTCCATCAAAAAGCTTCTGAAAACTCAAATTTCCGACTTCTACTTTCAAAACGTCCCAAATGCATCACTACACAAGTTTCTAGGTCAGTTTTTGGGCTCGACATGCAAATATTGCGGTCATTGAACTAGGGGTGCGCCAAAATATCGATATTGCGATATATCGCGATATTTAGTCCTACGGTTGATTCTCGATGGGTTCTCACCAAGTATCGATATTATATTTTCATTTGAAGAGCCTGTTGCATCTGATAGGGCTGGGAATCACTGGGTACCTCACGGTACGATACGCGATACATGGCTCACGATATCGATAATATCGCGATACTGCGATAGTTGGTAAAAATCCTCTCTAATAACTAATATTATATAGAAGAACACTTTTTTGGGGGGAAATATATCCCCATTTTATTTGTTTTAGCTTAAACACAATCATAATAAACAACTTATGTCTTATTTTGTGCAACAAATTATAAACACATTTGTTTAACGTTGCTTAAAACCACTGATACTGTAACTTACCACCCATTGAATTTGAATTATTTGTAAAATTCAATGTTAACAATAGTAAACATGATCATCAGTGCCACAGAATTACTGTTAGCAACATATCAAAAACTGAATAATTCAAATTGGTGACAGCTATCTACCTCCAAAGGATGATGAATATAATGTTTTACAGCCTCTGTCAAGTGTTTTTTTTTTTGTGTACTTTTTCCACATTTAAAAAGGGCTGAACATTCAAAATTGAAGGCTGATTTACTCAGACTGACACTGAGATTATTTCTCCAATCTTTATTTATTTTCTATTTGGTCAGTCAATAGTCAAGTATAAAGGTAAAAACGAGTAAAACTACTCATAATAATGGCAATATATATTTAAAAATTCGAAATCTATTACAAATTAGCAATAAAAAACTTTAATCTATAATAATTTATACAATTTTAAGTTCTCCAATTAACTAGCAACTTCCGTTTTTTACCGTGAATTCATGTACTTTATTTTAATTATTTTTTTTTAAGTTCATAAATCAAATTTATGAGGATTTTTACCAACTATCGCAGTATCACGATATTATCGATATCGTGAGCCATGTATCGCGTATCGTGAGGTACCCAGTGCTTCCCAGCCCTACATTGAACGCGTGATGAAAGTCTCAGATTTGATAGAGACGTATGGATGGCGTCCATTTTGAATTCACGTAAATTTTCGTACCTGCATGGACAGAGTTTAGAGCTGAAAAAGACAAAAAAAACCCGGAGAAGATTCATCTGTCACCGACGGGCAGACGGCCGGATCCAAGTACAGCAGCTGAGAGCAGGAGTGAGGCGCAGAGAACAACCGGAGTGGTCAGGATCCAGGCGAGGGTCGGGGCAGGCGGCAAATGAAGCAGGAGAACGCTCAGCGATGCAGGCAGAGCGGCACAAAGGACTCGAAAAGTCAGAACTAACAGTTTAAACTGGAGGCTTTAAGTAACCGGGAGCCAATGAGGAGCTGGGGGGGTTACAGCAGGGGATGATGGGAAATGTAGTGGGATCCAGGAAGTGCTCGTACTCAGGAGGTGGATCGATTCATGACCAAATCTCTTGTAGCTGCAGGTCGAGCGACAGTATCAGTCCAGAGTGAAGAACACCTGAACACGCATCATAAGAGGGTGTCCTGATATAAGCCTGAGCGTAAACGCTAAAACACGGAACTACACGGTTCCAGAGTCAAACTGAGAAGAGGACGATCAGCAACAAGCTAGCTTTGAACAGTTTACGTCGGAGAGGATTTTAAAGACATAAAAACCTTTGTGGCCCTGTGGTGCAGTGGTTAGCGCTCTAGCCTCACAGTAAGAAGTCCCCAGTTCAAATCCCAGCTACGCGGAATGCAGAGTGCAGAGTGCTCCCATCATTCCTCAAAAAGCTTCTCAAAACCTTGAGTGAGATGGGTGTCTGTATTTATGGTCCTTCCCAAAAGGTCATAAAAGTACTGTAGTACTTTAAAGTTTATTCAAAGACTTCTTAAAGTCTACTAAACTTTAAATCAACTTATGAGAATTTAAAGTTTTTTAAAGCCTTAAAATATAATGTTTAAGGTGATTATAAACAAAACACTTAAACTCCGCTCTAAAGAAATGTGTCAAAAGTTTACAATAAGGTTAAGATACTTCTTAAGAGTTCCAAAACCTGTTTCCAACATACTTAAAGTAAAATAAATAACATTTAAAGCTTTAAAAAGGTATTTGTAAGTCAAAATGAAAGAGTACTCTGAAATTTCCCATCATGCCTCAAAACGCTAAAACACAGAACTACACGGTTCCAGAGTCAAACTGAGAAGAGGACGATCAGCAACAAGCTAGCTTTGAACAGTTACGTCTTCTGATGATGAAATCTGGTTTTATGGTTAAATATTAATCTGTCTTTTATTATAGGAAACTTAAAGGCCCGGGGGCCGGATCCGGCCCTCCAGGTAATTCTATCCGGCCCTCCAGATCACGTTATTTTATTGTTATTAATGACCCGATGTTATCTTGTTCTTATTTCTAATTTATATAATTTTGACAAAATATATTTTTATAGAGAGTAAAAATTTGAAAGTTATTTAAATTGATTTATTCTGGAATAATATTCCTGCTTTTTTATTATTCATAATTATGTTAAAAAGTTAATTAAGTTTTTCTTTTTTAGAGCTAATATTTTAGCTGGCTGTCAACGTCAGCGTTTTTAGCTAGTAGCTTCATTGCTATCAGCTTCATTATCACAGGTAATGCTGTATATTTAGTTCATAATTACGTTAAAAGTTACAGTTTTAAAAGCGTCGTTTTAGAGCGTTCTGTAAATGTTTCTCCTGTTCGACCTCAGGTGTGTTTTGGGTTTTGACCCGTTGTGATTTGAAGCATCTGATGCCAAATCAAACAGAATTTAAGTACAAACGTTTCACAGAGATGTTGAGGTTCTCAAGACAGTATTTTTTTAATGATATATTAACAGCCGTTCGAGTCCAGACGTGTTTGCAGAGACGTGTCCTTACCACAGGTCTGCATGTCATCTCCTCCTGATTCCTTCTGGAGTTTGATCCTGACTTCAGGAAGCTCCAGTAAGCTACACTTTCTGCCATTTTTATGTAAACGTCACTTATTGAGTCCAAACAGGAAATGATTTATCAGTTTTACATCTGATGGTGAAGTAGCAGAGAGCCTATAGACCAGGGGTGGGCAAACTACGGCCCGGGGGCCACATGCGGCCCCTTAACCTACTTAATGTGGCCCTCCAAATTAAAATACATTGAATCAAAAATCCTAATTACTGTTTTATTTTCATTGTATTTCTGGTTTCTTCTCATGAATGGTGTTGTTTCTCTGACGTTCGTGTGTGTTCCTTTCTGAGTCAGATGGTGATTATTCCTACACCACATAAATGCAGCATTTCTTTGAGTTCACATTTTCCTCTGAAGAACATCAACCCATTGGATCACCCAAAAGAGAACAAAAATCAAAATTTAGAAATTAAAACTCCCAAATTTTCTGTTTTTAAATTAATATATGTGAATTTGAATCCAAATTAAAGCATGTTTTTCTCTAAATTCCATATTATTTTTTTAGTTTATGAGGTTGATTACCCAATCTCTCCTTCCATCTGCTCCTTGTCCGGCCCTTATGCCAAATTTTAGAACCCTTTGTGGCCCACGAGTCAAAACAATTGCCCACCCCTGCTATAGACGGACTCACATCTCCTCCGTCTGACCTCTGACCTTCAGCGCGTAAGAACCCGGCGAGCTCTCAGCCCGCGGCGTGGCGTGCGGCAGATTCCTCTTTGATGAGACTGGACGTCTGTGGCGGAGCGGAGCAGAGGTCTGCAGGAGGAGTCGGCGCCGTCTGCACACGCATGAGTAACGCGCTCTCCATCCACATGCGTCCAGCCGGGTCTCGCTTTATCTTTTTCCTACGAGGCGTTTGGGGCTCGGCAGATTTTTCCCTCCGTCAGCAGAAAGAGCTGAAAAACTTTTGCAAGTGATTCTGTGGGCTAAAAATAACCCGCAGCGGCAGCAGGCCTCTCGGAGCCAACTGCAGCTTTTTCCTGATTCCTCTGAGGTCCAGGATGCATTTTTCTGCTGTTGCAGAGGCGTTTCGACACTCGCTCAAAGCATTTCGCATTTCTCCAGAGGAATATGTGGATTTATTGGCAGAGCGGAGTCAGAATCCTCCAATGAGAAGCCGTCGCCGCGGTGAGCGTGAGCACAGGGGGGGCTTTTAGTCACCTTTCTCAAACATCTTGATCACTGCTGACCAAATGGAGAATCGGATGATGATGATGAGGAGGAGGAGTGCTCTTCACCTGACTCAGGACCCGCTCTCATTCCATTACCCGGCAGGGTTTACGGGAAGAGTCAGCAGCCGGCCGCGGCGGCCTCGGGCGCTTCACAAAGCAGCGCGGCGCTCAGATTCTCCCATAACTCACAGCTGAGCTCACTCGAGATGCTGAGAAGGGGGCGGAGCCTTGGGCTCACGGGAATGTGGAGGGAAATACCACGAGGAGGACGTTTCTGTGACGTACCGGTGAGACACGAAGGAAACTTTAAAGGTTTTTATGCACAAGGAATTCATAACCATCAAAATCTACGTCAAAATAAAAATGTAAACAACATTCAGACAGTTTTTAAAGTTTTAACACAAGAACTCAATCACACAAGAACACACCTTCAGTCCAACAGGATAAACACTTATTGAACATCAGAAAATCACATTTTTAAAACTTTAACTTATTTACATAATTATGAACTAAATATATAGCATTACCTGTAATAATGCTAGTGAATCGCTGAGATGCTGAAGCTGATAATCAGATAAAATATTAGATAAATGACAAATTAGCCTAAAAACAAAAAAACATTTTTAAAAACTTAGGTTTGCCAAAAAAAGCTAGCATGTAGCTGTAAAAATAGTTAAGCTTCAAAATATCCTATAAAAATAAAAAAACAGCCTAAATAGCCAAAACGGCTAGCATGTAGCTGAAACGTTAGCTAGACTTAAAATTAGCCAAACAAAACTTAAAGAGAAAATCCTCGATTAACTTTTTATGATATTTTGAAGTTAGCTAATATTTCAGCTTCATGCTAGCTGTTTAGCTTATTTAGGCTATTCTTTTCTTTTTTTAAATTTAGCTAATATTTACATGCTAGCTGTTTTGGCTAATTTAAGCTTTTCGAGTTTTTTTTAGAATATTTTGAAGTTTAGATATTTTTTAATCGCTATTTGCAATTTTTCGTGAAACACGTTTTTGGCTCCCTATTCAACATAGTTTCTTCAAATTTGACAAAAATTGGTACATACCCTATTTAGACTACCCCAAATTCAATGGTACCACTCAATTGGCAAAAGTCCTCACTGTTTTTGAAATAATCGTAATGTTATGGAGGTGGGTGTGGTCACAGATTTTTAACATGCTTTAAATCCTTTCTTTGTGAACAATGTTTTAGATCGGTGTTGCTTTCAGCAATCAGACGCAATTTCTTCAGGGAATTGCAAATCTAGTTACACAAGTTAGAAATGAGAACAAAATAAAATCAATAACAATAAAATCAAATGATCTGGAGGGCCGGATCCGGCCCCCGGGCCTTGACGTTGACATATATTATAACGAAACAATGAGAAATTATTTTTTGTTTGTTTTTGTATTGAAAAAAATCTCTGAAAGTTCATTTTGAAGCTTCTTATTTTATTAAAAACGTGCTTTTAATGTGTTTTTAGAAAACAAGTGACTCATTGCAAATAAATTCAAATCAAACTTTTTAAAAGTTAAGAAATTTTATAAATGAAGAAATTCAAATCGCTGGATTTTAAACAGATTAATTATGAAATTTTATAAATGAAGAAAAAAAACCTAAACTTCTTAAATCGCTGGATTTTATAGAATATTTTCAGCCTCAGAAAAACTTTTATTAGTCTTAGAATGGAAACCGGAATCCAGCATTTAAAGGTTAAAGGCCTGATTTAACTTTTGCTGCAATATTTAGCCAAATATATGAATATTTAGTGCATCCCTAAAACCAAGCATTGCCACAGAAAACAGTTTTAAAGATAAATTATTAGAGAAAAGTTATAAAAGTGTCTCTCCAACCCAAACTCTGGTCAGACGGATGCATGTCAGTCTGAGCTGCAGAAGGTCAGATTATTGACCTCTACAAATGAAGGCAGAGAAAGGCATTGTGGGCCGCAGCACCGCGTGCAGAGAAAACTCCACGCTGTGAGTGTTGGCAGCAGCCGGAGGACGGTTAACAGCTCCAATGATGATCAAATCCAAGAGTCCATTACTCATGTCTTTAAAAGCTGAACCAACAGACACTCCATTTATCTGAGAGGGGGACTTCTCAGACATGTTCTCCCAATTAGCTTCCAGACGGAGAAAACAAACTACACACTCCAGTCAGACCCCATCTCAGTGTTTGTCTATGCAGCACCAATATTTTCTCAGCAGGTGGACACGCGTGTATTTATGTGCAGAGCGGAGAGGATCTGCTGCTGCTGCAGGGGATTCAAAACTTCTGATCCAGAAGATCGCATAGAACATCACAACCTTCACGTTCCTGAAGGTCAGAAAGCTCCTGTCAGAGGTCACTCTCTCCAAAACATCATTATTCTCCTGGCTGAGAAAGCAGCTTTCTGTCCAGATCTGTCCCGGTTTGTAACCTGAGCGGCCCGACTGAGGCGGGACACAAAAGAGCGACGAGTCCCGAGGTCGA
This sequence comes from Oryzias javanicus, assembly GCA_003999625.1. NCBI lineage: Eukaryota > Metazoa > Chordata > Actinopteri > Beloniformes > Adrianichthyidae > Oryzias > Oryzias javanicus. Next base: position 2,990,902 of record CM012440.1, read on the forward strand.
CTCCACGAGTCATGAAGAATGTTTGAGGAGACGCAGCGGCTCCAGAGTTCCTCAAACTCACGAGGAGCCAAAACCCAAAACACACCTGAGGTCCCGGGCCGGACATTCACAGAACCCTCGAAAACAACATCTTTAAAACTTTAACAGGATTATGAACCGGATATACAGCGTTACCTGATGATAGTGAGGGCTGGAAGCTGAACATGGCAGCTGAAGATGCTGAAAATCATAACTGAAAACTGAAGCTGATAAAATATTAGCTAAATTAGCCTAAAAAAAACAAACAAACAAAAAACAATTTAAGTTAGCCAGAACTCCAAAATAAACTAAAAACCTTAAAAAGAAAACCATAAATTAACCAAAACAGCAAATGTTTAAATATTATCTAAAATCCAAAATAGCTTAAAAAAGGAAAAAATAAATAAATTAGCCAAAACAGCTAGCATGTAGCTGAAATATGACTTAAACTCCAAAATAATCTAAAAAAAAATCTTAGTAAATGCCAAAATGAAAGACAATTATAAAACTTTCAAACTGTAGCTTTTGGACATAATTATAATAAAAAAAAACAGGAATATTATTCCAGAATAAATCAATTTAAACTTTAAATAAATTTCAATGTTTTACTCTCCATAAAAAATATATTTTATCAAAAGTTAGAAATAAATGCAAGATAACATCGGATCGTTAATGTCAATAAAATAAAATGATGTGGAGGGCCTTGATCCGGCCCCCGGGCCTTTACTTTGACGCCTGATTAGTGTTCACCTGCATCACTGTTCCAGATTCTGAGTTGATCCACTAAAACACTGAGACGTCAAAACGTTGATGACATTTGCGGAGAAAAACTGAGATTTTTCAGCTTCACTGAAGTTGTTGGACGCAGAACCCCCCCCCCCCCCCCCCCCCCCCCCCCACACACACACACATGTCTGACACACCAGGCTCTGATTCTGCTTATGAATCCATGAGATTTCTGTTTTCAATTCTGGATCAGACGCGCTCGCGTCTGCGGCGCGTAACTTTCAGCCCGTAACTTCACGTGAACGTGCGCGTTGATGAGTAAAACTCGTGATAAAGTCAGAGTCCTACCGTGACCCGGAGGCAGGGGGAGGCTCAGGCGCGCGCTTTTGCCCGCCACATGCGCCTGGTCCTGGGACGGCGCGCGCCTCTTCGGGCTGGCGCAGCTCGCGTGGGGCGGCGGGCTCCGGCACAGCTGGGGTCCCGCGCGGCGGCCGCACATCTCCGTCACGGAGAGCGCCAAGCCCGCGAAGTCCGGGAAGGTCTGACAGTGGCTGACCATCCCGACCACAGATGAGGGGTTCTGCATCGAAGACTCCGGCGTGCGCGCGCCTCACATGCCCTCCTGCGCACACGGACACGAGTCAGTGCAGACGGAGCCCGCGGCGGTCCTCCCGCCGGACGGTCCCCGCAGGTGACACCTACCTTATCCAGTTTGGCTAACGGGAGCGAGCGAGCGCGCGCGTCATGGCGCGCAGGAGAGGAGCGCTTCTGTGGTGGACAGCATCCTCGGAGGGATGACTCCTCAGCATCCCGTCCTCCTCCTCCTCCTCCTCCTCCTCCTCCCCCTCCTCCTCCTCCTCTGAATCCTCACCGGACGGCTGCGGGAGCCACGCAGAGCGCGTGCGTGGTTCTGAGGGAGCGGGAGATCAGACCCGGGAAGTTCTGACGCCGAGCGCGCGGCTCTCTTACCGTTTTCTCCGCGGAGGCTGGACTTCAGAGTCCAAAGATCCCGAACGGATCAAACACGGAGACGCGCCGGAGGAGCGACGGAGCCAATCAAAGGACCCGAAAGTTCATTTAGAATAAAGTTTCTCTTCATTTAGAATCCTCTGAACTTCAAAACAAACAAAAAAAAACTTTATAAAAGTTTCAAACTAAATGAATCAAAAGTTGATCAGTCAGCGGCAGCAGAGATCAGAGCTGATCTGTGATGAACGGAGAGTGGATCCGCGGCGCCGCCTGGTGGTTCATGGAGGAACTACAGAGAGAAATGACGTAACCATGGAAACGAACAATGAACTCTATGCAGAGATTCAATCAGAACAACGAAGGAAACGGAATAGAATAGAATAGAATAGAATAGAATAGAATAGAATAGAATAGAATAGAATAGAATTTGTCAGATACATAGAAAAAATTGAATAAAACAGATCAGATTACAATAGAACAGAATGAAATATCAAGATAATGCAAAAGAGAAGAAAATAGAACACAATATGAATAGAACAGACACAATAGAGTAAAACAAATTAAAATAGAACAGAATAGAAAATAGAAAAACAAATAAATGTAGTTAAACAAAATAGAACCGAATAGAAGAGAAATGATAGTAAAGTTGCAGAACAGAATAAAAGAAAATAGAATAAAGCAGAATATAATCAAACAAAATAAAATAGAACTGAGTGGATAAAAATAGAAAAGAATTCAACAAAACACAAAGAATAGAATAGAAGATAGTTTTATAGGTTCTCTGAAGAACTCAGAACAGAATCGATTTAAAAAACCCTTCCGCTCTCCTTGGGGTCCAGATGGCTCCAACCACATATTGTTATGCCATTTCTTCCATGACAAATGTGGACGAAGGGGGACAGGATTTTATGTCTGTCATGGACATTAGTGAAACTCAAAAATCAGTCAAAAAAAAAAGTTCAGCGCTCTGTCCTGTGGTGTCCAGATGACCCCACTTTTAATGTAAACAAGCTAAGGAGAGCGGAAGGGTTACACGGAATAAACTAAATGTGATAGAATAAAATCCAACTGAGTAAAAAGAACATTAAAGTACCAGTGATGCACAATATTTACTTTTTACTATTGAAACCGATAATCAACCAACAGTTGTTTTTTAAATACTAGAGAAAAAATGTATTTGCAGTTTCACCTGCAAATACATTGAACAAAAGGGATAAACATTGTTTCAGTCAGTCATATATCTGTAAATAAAGAAAATGTATCTGATCAGAACTAATGTTAAGACTTTAATGTGAATAATGTAATAAAGACACTTTCAATACAAATACTGGACGATGGAAGAACTGAAAAAGAAGAACTTTCATCTCAAAGTTCAAAAGTTATATTGCTCTGAAACTGAAATAAATGTTTGATTATAGAAATGAACTTTTCATAAACATAGACAAACTTCTAACAGATTAGAATGAAGCACTTCCGGTAGAATCTGCTGGATTTAAGGCGAAGTTTGGACACATTCCTGCTGCTCCCGCGCTTTCTCTGACGTTTATGTTCCACCTGTGAGAGCGCGCGCTGTCTGCTACATTCAGACACACTTTGGACTTTCTGCTGGCGCCAGCTCGCATGCATGCGCGTGCGTGTGTTGCAGAGGTGACTTTAAAACTGTAACTTTTTAACATAATTATGAATAATAAAAAGTCAGGAATATTATTCCAGAATAAATCAACTTAAACCTTAAATAACTTTCAATATTTTACTCTTCATAAAAAATATATTTTGTCAAAATAATACAAGTTAGAAATAAGATAACAATCAACAATCAAATAAAATGATCTGGAGGGCCGGATCCGGCCCCCGGGCCTTGACTTTGACACACGTGTTTTAAGGTGTTGCAGCTTCTTCAGGTCAAAGGAACACCAAACTGTGGATCAAACCCGAACAGAACCAGAACTTTGTAAACGATCATGTTTCTGTTGTAGTCATAAACATGTTACATAACCAGACCCGCGCGGTCAAAGCGCGCGCGCGGGCCGGAAACCGAAAGACAGAAGACTCCGCCCTCCTGATTCTGGGGCTGATCGATCGATCCATCTGGAAATGTGTTCGTTCAAGGTTTCCTGTCCAGATTCTCTGGAGGACGGACACTTTAAAGTTCGATGTTTGAAAATCCGAGCATCCAAAAGAGCCGTGAACGCAACACCAGCCAATCTGGGCTGAAGTGGGCGGGGCCGTCCCGTCCTATAACAGCTGTCCTCTGGAGTTCCGCCCTCAGCAGACATGGGGCTCCGTGAGGTCACGTGGCGGCTCGTGCAGCGGCTGCGGGTTCACCTGTGGGCCGCAGGTATGCTCGCTTACCTGCTGACGCTCAGCGTCACCCTGAGGAGCCTGCAGCTCGTCTCACCTGCGGCGGTCAGGACGCTGCTGCTCCGAATGGGGGAGAAGACCAGCATGACCCACAATCCCCGGTTCCGGTTCGAGGACTGGGGTCCGACCTTCCTGTCCGCGGCCTTCATCAAAGCCGCCGCCGCCAACATCTGCCGCGCCGTCAAGCAGGAGGCCTTCGTGGGCGGGGCCGCTCCGGACTCACCTGTGGTCACCATGGATACGGAGAGGACCAGCATCCTCGGGTTCATGAAGGGTGGGTGCGGCGCGGCCGTCCCGCCGGGGGTTCGAACCCTCGACTCCCGCTCCTCACCTTGTTCCCTCCGCGCAGGTGACAGGCCGCTGGTGCTCAGCTTCGGGAGCTGCTCCTGACCCCCCTTCATGTTCAAGCTGGACCAGTTCAAGCGGCTGGTCGAGGACTTCCGGGGCGTGGCGGACTTTCTGGTCATCTACATCGCGGAGGCGCATTCCTCAGGTGAGCGGAAGTGACGGCATTCCACAATAAAAGCTTCTGTGTCAACAGATGAGAAAATAAAAGCAGAAACATGAATTCAAGACAGTAAATCTGTCCTTAAACAGATTTTAGTTCTGTTGTTTAGATCGATAGTTTTAATAGTTTATAAACGTTTTCTTTCATCTTCTGGACATAAACAGGCAGAGCTGAACTGATGCTTTAATCAACCAATCACGACCATCAGCGTTTACATCACTTTCCTTTGCCGCCGCGGTCGAGGTCGCTGCGAGCTCAGCGGCGTGTCGTCGTGTTATGACAAAGCGATCCAAACCTAAAAAGTAAAAATCAATCAAATATGTCACTTTGTGCCTATATTATGATTGAGATAATGCGCAGTCAACTGAGCGTTATCAGGAATTAATGCGCGCCATAGAAATTGTTAACGCATTCATTTTTTTAAATTAAACTCATGCGTTAATGTCAACCGTTCTAGTTTATGCACAGTAAGAAGTTATTATAGGCATAGGAATTTTTGTAATTATTATGGGATGTCCGCAGGACCTACGGCTTGGCGGCCATTTTGTGGCAAAATGTGAAATTTCTCGATTTTTCCACAATATGGAAAAAAGTGAGTTTTGAAAAACGTGTCACACACTCCACTGGGTTTAGTCTCCAACCACAACCGTCCTTGACCTTTGACCCAGCCGCCATCTTGACTTAAAACAAGATTCCCCTATAGTACTTTCTACATTTAAACTCCTGATGATTTCATTCTCTCACCTCTGAACTCCTCCAGCGTCATTAGGAAGAAAAACGAGAAAAATATGACGTTTGTAGATCCACATCAGTGTTGGCGAGCTCACAAAAGTGGCGTTCTATTGTTTTTAATGAACTTGAGCATTTTATAAATGTCCCACCTGATCCGTCTGCAGAGATGCTTTTAATCTTCATGGTTTCTGTCAGATGAAGTGATGAAGAGTCAAACTCCTTCCTTCGTCTTCAGACGGCTGGGCCTTTAACAACAACTACAACATCAGTCAGCACCGCAGCCTGGAGGAGCGTCTGTCCGCGGCCCGGATCCTGCTCCAGAACCGCCCGCTGTGCCCCGTGGTCGTCGATGACATGAGCGACGCCGCCGCCATCCAGTACGGCAGCCACCCCGAGAGGCTGTACGTGCTGCAGGCGGGGAGGGTGGCGTACAAGGTGAGGGATTCAGTCTGGAATAAAACATTTACAGTTTCTCTGTTTTAAGTCTTCAAATGTTGATTAAAAACAAAAGAAACTTTATGAACAAACTGGACGAAAACAGCCTCAGAGAAACAGCTGTTTTAATCAAAACGTTGCTGAATGTTGGAGCTTCATTACAGCTTCACAGCTCTGCTTGAAGATTCTGGACATCCTCCTGTTAAAGTTAAAGACCAACTCTGATGAAAACAGGATTCTAACATGTTCCTGTGTAATTTCTCTGCTGATGGAGGATCTTTATAAAGAAAGTTCAGCTGCAAATGACATTTCTGAGTCTTTATTTAGTCAGATTGTTGTGAATAGGAGAAGACAAAAATGCAGACTGAAAAAGATCGTGTTTGTGATGTAATGAATCTGCTGAGGTGAATTTCTAATGAACTCTTGCTGCTCTGCAGAAACTAAGTCCTAAAAAAAGACAGATTTTTGGCTAAAATCCTCATTATCATTAAAGGGGTCGTACCATGATTTTCTTTAGTCTTTCAGTCTAAATCCATAGATATCATCATATATTACCTTTGGGACACTAAAGAACAAATTATTTATGAAATATCTGTTGTTTTTCATACCTTGAAGTAAAACGAATCCTTTTCGCTTTCATGTGGATCCTTTTTCTGGAAACGCACAACTTTCCGTTTGTACTCGATAATCCACGTTCAGACCAGTTCTTTCAATTCATTGCTCCATCTTTCCACCAGGAAATAGTCTTTTCGATTTTCTCTACCAGGTAATAGCCAGCTCCCTTTCTCCACCAGGAACTAGCCAGCTCCCATTCTCCACCAGGAACTAGCTTGCTCCCTTTCTCCACCAGGAACTAGCTTGCTCCCTTTCTGTACCAGGAACTAGCCTGCTCCCCTTCTGTACCAGGAACTAGCCTGCTCCCTTTCTGTACCAGGAACTAGCTTGCTCCCTTTCTGTACCAGGAACTAGCTTGCTCCCTTTCTCCACCAGGAACTAGCCTGCTCCCTTTCTGTACCAGGAACTAGCCTGCTCCCCTTCTGTACCAGGAACTAGCCTGCTCCCTTTCTGTACCAGGAACTAGCCTGCTCCCTTTCTGTACCAGGAACTAGCCTGCTCCCTTTCTGTACCAGGAACTAGCCTGTTCCCTTTCTGTACCAGGAACTAGCTTGCTCCCTTTCTGTACCAGGAACTAGCCTGCTCCCCTTCTGTACCAGGAACTAGCTTGCTCCCTTTCTGTACCAGGAACTAGCCTGCTCCCTTTCTGTACCAGGAACTAGCTTGCTCCCTTTCTCCACCAGGAACTAGCCTGCTCCCTTTCTCCACCAGGAACTAGCCTGCTCCCTTTCTGTACCAGGAACTAGCCTGTTCCCTTTCTGTACCAGGAACTAGCCTGCTCCCCTTCTGTACCAGGAACTAGCCTGCTCCCCTTCTGTACCAGGAACTAGCCTGCTCCCCTTCTGTACCAGGAACTAGCCTGCTCCCCTTCTGTACCAGGAACTAGCTTGCTCCCTTTCTCCACCAGGAACTAGCTTGCTCCCTTTCTGTACCAGGAACTAGCCTGCTCCCTCTCTCCACCAGGAACTAGCCTGCTCCCTCTCTCCTGCGTCTTCCTAATATCTCCGTCTGCTTACTCTATTCCCGGATGCTTTCAGGATCCATCCCAACATGTCGTCTGAACGTTAAACCGATTAAACTTTTCTTTCCCGTCGCTGAACTGGATCCCAACACGGACACTCGGTGGACGAGCCGAGTCGGGAGGCTTGGCAAGCTAGCAGATCAGCGCTAGCTTTGTGGATGAAGTGTTTGTGTTAGCCTGGGGGCGGAGCAGACTCTTCTCACCTTGTGACATCAGCATGTGAGGATCTGCAGGTTTTCATGGGTGTGGGAGGGGCTTCAGGTTATGAGAGGATTACTCATTAATCAGATCAAAATACGACTTCATAGTTAGGAATGAAGATTATAATGAATTTGAAAAGCTTCTTTGTCGCGGTACGGCTCCTTTTGAGTCTGGCTCCTCACCTGTGGGCTCAGGTGTTCTCCTGAAGGCGAACAGAACCCGTCTGCAGAACTTTCAGTTTCTCCTTTTCAGATTTAAACACCTTTAAATTCTGGATTCGACTGTTTAGCTTCAGGACAGGAACGTGACTGAACGCTGAAGTCTGGATCCTCCGACCTGCAACAGCTTGAATCTGAAATGAAGCTTCCCTGTGTCCTCAGGGCGGGATGGGGCCTTGGGGTTACAGTCCGGAGGAGGTCCGCTCTTTCCTGGAGAAGCTCCAGTGAGGAGGATTGAAACCCGACCCGCGACCTCTGAAGACCTCTGGACCGTTTGGACCGACCCGTTTCTGGATGAAGGCTGCAGGTTAAACCCCCCCCCCGGCCTCTGCAGCCGGATGCAGAGAAACAGACGGTCCACTCGGGTCGATGGTCTACAGAGTCCAAGTCACGGATTTATAATCAAACTCTGTTCTGTCTTCTTAGAATAAAAAGAAAACTGGAATCTGGAGTTGAAGATGTTCCGTTCTTTCTTCTCATAAAGTTCTTCTCGCTGCAGGATGATCCAGTTTTCTGATCCGAGTTAATCCTTAACCGTCTTATCAGGACGAGTTTCAACATGTTTAGAAAACATGACATAACTTTTCTGATTTGATCGGAGGTGAAGGTGAGCCGGAGCGGCGTCCTGGTAAAAGCAGGACGGGACGCCGCTCCGGTTGGAAGGAGATCAACTGCTCCGCCGGTTTTTGCAGAATAACATGAAAAAAATACTAAAATGTTGTTTTTGTCATGATTAACTCAGTAATCACTGATAACGATCAATAAAGACTTTCATTGGTCCTGATTTGTGAATAAAAGCTGAATGTAAGTCTGGAAAACGCAGCAGAACCAGAAGTTCTCTGAAGCTTCTGGTGTGGTTCTACAGCCGGAGAACTTTGGATCCGAATGAGGCGATAAAAGGCGTCCAGTCAAGTAAAAAGGTGTTCCACAGGGCTCCACACTCTCCATTACTATTTTTATTTAGGACCGTCCAGATGTAAACCTTTATGCTGATGATGGTGTTATTTACAGCTCAGATTCTGATCTTTAAGCTGTAAAAACAAACAAAAAAACAATTACTTTATTTTCCAAAGTATAAGTCGCAGTTTTTGCTCATAGTTTATCCAGGGGTGCGACTTATACTCAGAATTGACTTGTGTGTTTTAAAGAATCTGGTTGTTGATAAAACTCGTTCTGACTGGAACAAGTCGCTCATATGCTGAAGATCTTCAACATCTTTTCATTTATTGAAGTCGTTTTTCCACAAACTACGAGTGAGTTTGTCCTTTTGTCTGTAGTTAAAATTAGTTTCCAGTCTGTAAACATATATACAGACATATATCTACTTATACTCGTGTGTTTTGGACCCTCTCAATAATGAGATGTTGCATTCCATGAATGAGAGATCGAGAAGCTTTCAGTAAATGACTTCACTTTATAAAGACGTTCAGATTTAGTCATGACCACAAGAGGGCGCTGTGGCGTCATTAAAGAAGAATGCACCGGAATATTTCCTGAAAACTTTACTTTTCTCCAATCAATTAACTTTAGTGAAACTCTCGTTACACTGATCTGGTTGGAGTTTCTTCAAGATGAGGCGTCAGAAATCGGAGGTTCGTACATCCGTACAGTAAATGATTCTTGTAGAATCTTTTCTATGTTGAGTCTAAATTTCTGACCAATCGGTATAAAGAGCGGTTGCTGTGATTGGAGGCGGTGAATGGAAGCGTTTTCACAAAGGCTCCTGCAGGATTTCCTGAATCCTGCATCCTCTGGCTGCTGGGCGGACGCCCGGGCGCGGCGCCAGAACCCTCAACCAACAACTCCACGCGGCGTTCTACGGGTTAACGTCTGGTTTGAGAATCCATGAAAGAGACACGCGGAAATAAGTTATTGTAAAATTATATTAACAAGCAATCTTTCCTCAATTTAAAATAAAAAAAATATCAGCAAATAAAGGCAACATAGGACAGATGTGGATAATGTTCACAGGAAAAATGAAACAAGTTTTCATCACATTTACAAGACTGCTGCTAAGTTAATATTGATGCCTACTAGAATCAGTTTAAAAAGCTTTGACTAGCTGGATAACTGGGGCAAATATATGTAGTCAAAGTCTGTATCAAAATATAAAAAATATATGGGAGGGGGTGGGAGGAAGTACGAACAACCGTCATGGAGGATGTGAAACGGCCGTCTGATGGAGCTGAGGGGAAACAACACGGAGGACGAAGAGCACAGAGTGTCAAGCACAGGCAGGTCAAAGGTCACGCCACGTCTTAAAGCAGGTGTCCGTGTAGAGCAGCTCTAGGTAGTATGTTGTACACGGGTCGCTCATGCACACGCACGGCGGCGGTCCGTGACGCCAACCGGTCGCCGAGGGCACTGTCACAATAAAAGTCTGTCGTTCATTCCTTCACTTCAGTGAAAGAAAATGCTTTTATTTTGATAGCAGATGCCACAATAAAAGTCTGTCACTTATTTTTTGATTTAGGTGAAAGAAATTAGGCTTTTATTTTGACAGCAGACGGTCGTCACAAAAGCCCGTCACTCATTTAGTTAATTAAACAAAAATATGGCTTTTATTTTGACATCAGACTATCACAATAAAAGTCTGTCACTAATTATTTTAATTGGGTGAAAGAAACGAGGCTTTTATTTTGGCAGAATACCATCAAAATTAAAAGCCCAAAACTTATTCCTATTGTGACTTGAAGTAAATATGGCTTTTATTTTTATAGTGGATCACCACAATAAAAGCCTGTCACCTATTCATTTAAGTAAAATAAATATAGCTTTTACTTTGACAGTAGGCTATCAGAATAAAAGTCTGTCGTTCATTCTTTCATTTCTGTGAAAGAAAATGCTTTTATTTTGATAGCAGATGCCACAATAAAAGTCTGTCACTTATTTTTTTATTTAGGTGAAAGAAATGAGGCTTTTATTTTGACAGCAGACGGTCGTCACAAAAGCCCGTCACTCATTTAGTTAATTAAACAAAAATATGGCTTTTATTTTGACAGCAGACTATCACAATAAAAGTCTGTCACTTATTCTTTATATCTGGTGAAAGAAACGAGGCTTTTATTTTGACAGCAGACCGTCATCACAAAAGCCTGTCGGCAGACTATCACAATAAAAGTCTGCCACTAATTATTTAAATTGGGTGAAAGAAATAGAGCTTTTATTTTGACAGCATACCATCGAAATAAAAGCCCAAAACTTATTCCTATTGTGACTTGAAGTAAATATGGCTTTTATTTTTATAGTGGACCACCACAATAAAAGCCTATTCATTGAATTAAGTAAAATAAATACCGCTTTTACTTTGACAGTAGGCTATCACAATAAAAGTTTGTCATTTACTTCAGCAAAAGATTTTTTTTTTGACAGTAAACTGTCACAATAAAAGACTGTTGCTTACTCTTTTTATTAGGGTTTTTTGACAGCTGGTTATCACAATAAAAGTCTGTCATTCATTCTTTCACTTAAATAAATATGGCTTTTATTTTGACAGTTGGCCATCACAATAAAAGATGGTATTTATTTTTGTCACTTCAGTGAAAGAAATAAATAAAGCCTTTATTTTGACGGTAAACTATTAAAATAAAAGCCCATTATTTATTCTTTCAATTAAGTAAAATAAATATGGCTTTTATTTTGACAGCGGGCCGTTGCAATAAAAGTCAATCTTTCATTTTTTCTCTTAAAGAAACAGGGCTTTTATTTTGACAGCCTGCTGGAATAGACTTTGAAAATAAAAGCCATATTTCTTTCACTTATTTTCACCTATTAAGCAGGAAAAAACGTAACCAATGAAAGAAACATCGGGGGGGGCGGGGCTTAGGAGTAATACAAGAATTATTAAAGGTGGAGTTAAAGTCCTGCGTCGTCCGAGGTTTGGGGGAGAAAGCACGGCAAAGAGAAACAAAACAAAGACTTTCCAAGCTCACAATGCATAAGCACACTCTCCAGTGTTAAGAGACAAAAGCGGATACTTCCTGCCCCCCCCCACGCAGCCGTCACGAGAAGAGGTAAACTTTTTTCTGGTTCGCTGAGGAGACCGGCGGGGCGGGGCGGGGCGGGGCGGGGAGGGGTGGTTCTGCAGAGGCCGTGAACGCCTCACAAGCTGGTTTTTATCACACCGTGGGATTGTGGGTAATGGGAGACGATGTCCTTCATTTTGGAGGGGGAGGAGCCGAAGACGCCAGACGTTCCCGCTTGCTCTCCCGTCGGCGCTCTGGCGTGGGCGTGGAGCTGAAATGGCGCGTGTCCCTGATTTGGCGCTGAAGTGTTTGGCCGTGTGAGTTCAGATCCTTGGAATGGTGGCAATAATGCTGGGCGGGGCTTGAGGGGGTAGAATCACACGCTCATCGTCATGGTTGGAGAATACTGTGGAGACAGCGAGGAGACGGTTAGCCCGGTCCCGCGGACGAGACGGCGTCCGACCGCGCGGTTCAAGACCCGCCCGTGTTCTAAAGCCGTCTTTCATTAAGGTTCTGCTGCTTTTAGCAGGTTCTAGACATAGTTTCTGCAGAGCGGCAGGAGCTCATTATAAAGGCACCTCTGAGTGGAACTGTTGCTCCGAGGCAACCCCGCCCCCCTTCCCATCACTGAAATCCTGAGCAGCTCCAGATTTGAACATAGTGAAAAATGCCGTTTGAAGCAACATTTTTAGATACGTCATCGTTTACAGAAACCCCCGTTCCCGTCGGCGACCGGATGAGAGGACGACTCACGTTCTCGCTCTGAAAGGAGTGGAGGAAGTTTCCACTCAGCTCGCCGTCATCCCGCGGGGTCCCAGGAGGATTGCTAATGCCACTTAAATTGTTTGGAGAATTCTAGAAGAACACAAACATATGTTGTTGTTTCTTTTTATGTGTAACATTTCACTTTAATCAGGATCAGATAAACCCGTCAAAATAAAAGCCCGTGACTTATTCCTGTTAATACAGGAAGTACATTGGCTTTTAGTTTGACAGTAGACCATCACAATAAAAGTCTGCCACTTATTCTTTCACTCAAGGAGAGAAATTTGGCTTTTATTTTGATAGTGGATCGCCACAATAAAAGCCTGTAATTTCTTTCTTTTATTTTGGTGAAAGTTTTTCCTTTGACAGTAAACTGTCACAATAAAAGTCTGTCATTCATTCTTTATATTTGGTGAAGGAAACGAGGCTTTTACTTTGATAGCAGACCGTCATCACAAAAGCCTGTCGGCAGACTATCACAATAAAAGTCTGCCACTAATGATTTTAATTGGGTGAAAGAAATAGAGCTTTTATTTTGACAGCATAACATCAAAATAAAAGCCCAAAACTTATTCCTATTGTGACTTGAAGTAAATATGGCTTTTATTTTTATAGTGGACCACCACAATAAAAGCCTATTCATTTAACTAGTTAAATTAAATACCCCTTTTACTTTGACAGTAGGCTATCACAATAAAAGTTTGTCATTTACTTCAGCAAAAGAAAGTTTTTCCTTTGACAGTAAACTGTCACAATAAAAGACTGTTGCTTACTCTTTATTAGGGTTTTTTGACAGCTGGTTATCACAATAAAAGTCTGTCATTCATTCTTTCACTTAAATAAATGTGGCTTTTATTTTGAATGTTGGCCATCACAATTAAAGATGGTATTTTATTTTTTCACTTCAGTGAAGGAAATAGTGTTTATTTTGAGAGTAAACTATCAAACTAAAAGCCCATCACTTATTCTTTTAATTAAGTAGAATAAATATGGCTTTTATTTTGACATTTCACTTTAGCAGATCTGAATGGGTCAAATGAGGATCAGGTAAACCCTTTGAAACCAGAACTTTAGCTCTAACTATTTAACATCTTTAACCATTTACATTAACATTCACACAGCTCTTTACGGTAGGAATATAAAATGCAGATTTTGGTGTGAAACCGACATGAAATAACGTTTTTCTCTGCATCAGAACCAGCCGGTTCACACCGATAGATGAAGAATGGACGTATGTCAAATGGCATCAAAGTTCATGAAAAACCAGACTGTAAATTTGTAAAACTGGAAATCTGAAGATAAACTATAAACCTAAACTGTTACCAAAGTATCTGGTTTTCAGCAGCCGTTCTGTACCGTTTCCTTGTTTATCAGGAGACTTACTTCTATAAATAACCTGTGAAGGTGAAATCTTACAGACGTTTTAAGGCTGTAAACCTCCTCACTACACGATTTATCCACTCAAACATTTACTCTTTTATCTCTCTTATTTGGACTGTTTTTCACCTGAATCTATTCGCAGCTATAATAAAGGTATTCACTTGTGTTTTTGCTTTTACATAAATGCTCCATTTGGGTCATTTTATACCTAATTTGTTTTGTTGCATATTTGAGACAACAGGCATTAAAAGGTTAATCTTTCAAAGTTTAGTTTTCTAGAATGAAAACAAAGATTTTGATCAAAGATTTACATTAATTTTATCCAAACTGAACACATTCTGTACAGAAGACAGCACAGAGGAGATTGATTGACGACGTCATTAGCCAATCAGGACACAGAACACAACGCATTTATTTTTCTTCACTTTCAGGCCTCGATCAAAATCTCAATTCAGACTTTTAGGTTTAGGGTTGATCCCAATTTGACGTGGGGGCGGAGCTCTGAGCTAATTGGTTACGAGACATGATGGACATTGGGAGACAGAGGTTGTGGTGACGTCATTTCCTCTACCAAACGAGGAGGGGGGAGGCGGGCGGCGCCATCAGATGGAGAAATGACATCATAACCCCAATCATGTTTCAGTAGCATATGGGTTCAAAGCCCCGCCCACACGTAAACTAGGTATTTTTTTAGTGTGTGTTCAGTATTTCCTCTAATTATGTATGCATATATACAAATATTTCTGTCGAGTTCTTTTAAGTTTTAAACAGATTTAAGAATTAAATTTTTTTCTAAATTTTCAGATCAGAATTTAAAGACGGAAACGTTCCATCCTTACCTTGTTCATTCCATCCATGTCACCAGATCCTGCAGGAGAAAACAAAGAAGAACAGATTTCTGTAGCTCCGCCCCTTCCGTCAGCAGACCCTTTAAACTGTCAGAGTGTTACCTAGCGATCCATTCATGTGGTGCGGTTCCATTCCAGCCATGGCTCCCAGGGGCCCATCGGAGCCGGGGCCCATCGGGAACTGCAGGAGGACGAGAATCGTCACGGATCACGGAGAGGATCGGATCCTTTAAGTTTAGGTTTCTCAGCGTGGGGCATAAACTGTGACGGACGTTTGCTCTCTAAACCTGTCCTCATCGGAGGGTCGGCACATTCTGGACCGGTCTGTGGTTCTGACGCGTTAACCCAACGGTGGTTCCTGTCCGGACGGCAGCGTTCTGCTGATTCAAAGCAGCAGACGGCGTGCCGCGGCATTTCACCGTCACTCAGGAGTTCTTTAAAAATATGCTTCATATTTTCAGGCAAAAAAAAGAAAAACGTTTTAAATAAGAAATGTAAGAATTTAAGTGTTCTTAAGGAAAGTTTCCTGAAAAACTTTTTTCATTTTTCAACTGCCGGCTCAACCGAACGGTGGGAAAAATGTAGATAAAAGTTAATAAAAGTAAATGGTGCACATCAATTAGTAACCAGAACATATTACATTTTTAGAAAAATGAAAAAACATGTTACTATCTGGTGTGCACCAGTTACTAGATATATATTTTTTACTACTTTATTTTTAGAAAAACAAGTTCTGGTTAGTAATCCGATTTTGTTTATATTACTTAAATTATTTTTACGAAGCCTCCAAAGTTTTTTTGGGAGGAAAAACTTATTTTAATTAAATTTTTTTCAAAACTTTGATGTTCCTTTAGCGGCTCCGTGCCGAAGAGATAAGAAGCAGAAAAAAAATATTTTTTTTTGGCGAGTTTTTTTTTTTCTTTTTTGTGTAGGTAAAGGGTTAAATCACTAAAGTTGGTCTTAAAAAGAAAATTCAACAAATGATTGGATCTTAACAGTTCAAAAGTTAGAGCAATTAAAACAACATTTCATCAGTTTTACCTGAATAAAAAGTTTAAAATTGGGGAGTAAGAAAATATTCATTCAGTGAAATATCGCGATACTTTTAGCGAATGAAAATGCTGCCATAAGCAAACATTTAGTTCAGATTCTTATTTTTGTGTTCTTATTACTATTTGAACAACTTTTCTCTCATCACCATGAATTTGCTCAGTTAAAAGCAAACAACAGTTGCAGTGATCGATGTTCTGATCACTAAATAAAATCTATTTTATCATTTTATTTATATAAAAGGTTTGTTAAAATTCAAATAAAGATTTTTCAGAGTCACAGGCTAATCTTTAAATCTTTAGCCCTGGAGAATTCTTTTCCACATGGCTTTGAAAGTTAATTTGACGTTTACAGCATTTATCAGGAACTAAACAAACAAGACATTTAAAATAAACAAACAGATGAAGTAAAACTAATTTGACCGCATGGGTTCTTTAGGGTAAAAAAAGCTGAATTATTCTCACTGGTTGGTCTTGCATTCTCACCAATAGTTTAAAGCAGTTTTCAATAATCCAATGGAATAGAAAGTCAACCTTCTCTTCTTCAGGATTACAAACTTTCAGCTCATTTATTATTTTCTGATCTTTGAAAATGTTAGAACTGAAACTTTCAGCATAAGAAAAAATTCTGCCTAGAAATTCTGCATCTTTAGGTTGTTAAATAACACGGAAATAAAGTCAAAATTAGACAAATATTACAACATTTATAAAAAAAACTGAATTTTGGAAATTAGAAAACGAGAAACGCAAATTTACAGAAAAATCTTAAGATGTTTTGGCATCTTCAGGCTTTTTTTTTTAATTAATTTGTGTCTGTGTGAATAATTCTTATATATTTGTAAGAAAATGTTGGATTTTCAACATGTAAAAATATATGAATAACATTTTTCAAGGTCGGGAATTAATAGGATTTTTTCTTATACTTATTTTTTTTTATTACTTTCTGCTTATCCTGATATTTAACTATTTTATTTTGTTTGAAATAAAAGGAAATCAAATATTTCTGATCTCCAGAAGTTTCTCTGCTGCTTCTTTTAAATTATCTTAAATGAAAAAGTAAAACCAGCAGAAATGTGTCAAGCATAAAGCAGAGGTCTGTTGTAGAGAAGAGGCTCGTTTTTGCTCGCCGGCAACACGATACGGCGAAGGTTAATGCGTGTATTGATCAGTTTTATCCGACAAAATCCCACCGTTATGCAATGTTGTGAAAGGCGAGAGCTGGTCATTACAACATAAACAACGTCTGAGCTCTTTCTGGGAAAAACAGGCAGAAACTGATGTTCACGACGGGCC
The DNA here is from genome assembly GCA_003999625.1 of Oryzias javanicus. NCBI lineage: Eukaryota > Metazoa > Chordata > Actinopteri > Beloniformes > Adrianichthyidae > Oryzias > Oryzias javanicus. The sequence goes on from CM012440.1 coordinate 3,008,006, forward strand.
GAGGGTTCCCGTGAAGGATCATTGGGTCTGATGGGGGGGGCTCACATTGTTTCGGTTTCCAGGTCCAGTGTTGATCATGGTGTACAGGTTGTCACCAGAGTTGTTAGAGTCTGGAAGAGGCAGAAGTCACAGCGTCAGTCTGAACGGACGAGCAGAAGGGCTTAAAGCACAGGTGTCGAAGTCACGGCCCGGGGGCCAGATCCGGCCCTCCAGGGAATTCTATCCGGCCCTCCAGATCTTTTTATTTTATTGTTATTAATGACTCAATGTTATCTTGTGATCATTACTAACTTTTGACAAAATATATATTTATGGAGAGTAAAATATTGAAAGTTATTTAAGGTTTAAATTAATTTATTCTGGAATAATATTCCTGCATTTTTATTATTCAGAATTATGTCAAAAAGCTACAGTTTGAAAGTTTTAAAATTGTCATTCATTTTGGCATTTACTAAGATTTTTTTAGATTATTTTGGAGTTTAAGTCATATTTCAGCTACATGCTAGCTGTTTTGGCTAATTATTTTTTTTAAGCTATTTTGGACTTTAGCTAATATTTACTTGTTTGCTGTTTTGGTTAAAAAATGGTTTTCTTTTTAAGGTTTTTAGTTTATTTTGGAGTTTAACAAATATTTCAGCTACATGCTAGCTGCTTTGGCTAATTTAAGTTATTTGTTTGTTTGTTTATTTTTAGGCTAATTTAGCTAATATTTTAGCTGGCTATCAGCTTCAGTTTTCAGCTATCATTTGATTTATTCAATTCAATTTTATTTCTATAGCCCAAAATCACAAAGAATTTTCCCTCATTGAGCTTCATGCAGGTAATTTTACAGATGCAGAAAATAGTCATGAAACATGAAAAAAAATATATCTAAAGACTAAACAGACTAAATAAACTGGATATCCTGCCCTTAGAAGTTATTCTATTTATTTTATTCAGGAATAATATTACTGTATTTATATTATTCATAATTATGTTAAAAAGTTACAGATTTAAAAATTGTAATTCTGCTAACTTTCTGGACTATTTTGGCATTAACTAAGATTTTTTAGGCTGTTTTGAAATTTAGCTAATAATTCAGCTACATGCTAGCTGTTTCGGCTAACCTAAAGTTTATTTTTTTTTGTTAGTTTTTAGGCTAATTTGGTATTTAACTAATATTTAGCTGCTAACAGCTTCAGTGTTTATAGCTATCAGCTTCTGTGATTTCAGCTATCAATTTCAGCATCATCACCAGCATCTTCAGCAGCCAAATTCAGCTGACAGCATTTGCACAAGCATTACTGCAGGTAGTGGTATATATGTGGTTCATAATTATGTTTAAAAGTTACAGTTTTAAAAATGTTCTTTCTACTAGCTTTTTGGAGTATTTTGGCATTTACTAAAGTTATTTTTAGGCTGTTTTGGAGTATAGCTAATATTTCAGCTACATGCTAGCTGTTTCAGGTAATTCAGGCTTTTCTTTTTAAGTTTTTTAGGCTTTTTTAGAGGTAGGCTAATATTTACAGGCCAACTGTTTTGGCTGATTTAGGCTTTTTTCAGATTTGTATGCCATTTTGAAATGTACTTGTTTTTTTTTCAGTAACATGCTAGCTGTTCTGGTTAACCTATGATTTGGCATTTAGCTAATATTTTAGCTTGCAATCAGCTTCAGCTATCAGCTTTAGTCTTTTTAGCCATCAATTTCAGCATAACCAGTGGCCAAATTCAGCTTACATCATTCACATCAGCATTAATGCAGGTGATGCTTTATATCTAGTTCATAATTATGTTAAAAATTACGGTTTTAAAATGCAGTTTTAGTGGGTTTAATAAATGTTTATCCTGTTCGGCCCGCGACCCAAAGCGTGTTTTGGATTTTGACCCCGCGTGCGGTTGAGTTCGACGCTCCTGACTTTGAGGCTGATGGAGGGTCTGACCTGCAGGGCTAGGCATGATGGGAGTTCCTGGAGGACCCCAACCTCCAGAGGGCCCCTATGGAGAAGCAGACATATGGAAGGATTATTTTCAGCAGTGAGGTTTGTGGAGTGAGAGCGTGGTCGGGGTTTTGTCTCACCCCGTAGGCGCCGGGAGAGGGTGATGAGTAAGGCATCTGAAAGCCAAGAAACGAGAGTTTAAAGTCTCTTTCCGACTCATCCATCATTGGATCATTTTAATGTGATCATGAAGGTCCGTCCAGCGCCCTGACACATAACACCGGACCCCCCATTCCCCGTCTGAGCGAGGTTACTCACAGAGTTGGCGTTGTTGGGATTGGGCCACGGTCGACCGGTTCCAGGCCCCCTGGACGGGGAAACATTGGTTAGTGCTTTTATTTATCTGCAATTATTTGCGTGTGCTGATGAACGCAGCTCACATGTTGACTCCTGGCATGCCGGGGCCCATGCTGTTGTGTGGGGGCCTCATGCCTCCACCGAAGCTCTGAGGACATCAAACGCACACGTGGAGAGTGAGTCTTTAAACACGGAGAGCAGCAACACAACGTTTCGACTGGAGCCGTATAGTGCTGCCACAAACGATTATTTTAATAGTCGACTATCATCGATTAATTTTTCCGATTAGTCGACTAATCGGGTCATGCACAAACTGGATGTAAAGAAAATCTTAAACATGATTAGTTTTAAAACTAAAAAATCCTAAATTAGCCAAAATAGCTAGCATGTAGCTGAAATAATAGCTAAACTCCAAATTAGCCTAAAAAACTGTAAACATTTCGAATTAGCTAGCCAACATGTAGCTAAAATATTAGCTAAAATTGAAATTAGCCTAAAAAAACTGTAAACATTTCGAATTAGCTAGCTAACATGTAGCTAAAATATTAGCTAAAATTGAAATTAGCCTAAAAAAACTGTAAAAATCCCAAATTAGCCAAAATAGCTAGCATGTAGCTGAAATGGCTAAACTCCAAATTAGCCTAAAAGACTGTAAACATTTCGAATTAGCTAGCTAACATGTATCTAAAATCGAAATTAGCCTAAAAAAACTGTAAAAATTCCAAATTAGCAAGCTAACATGTAGCTGAAATATTAGCTAAACTCCTGAATTAGCCGAAATAGCTAATATGCAGCTACAATATTATCTTAATTCCAAATTAGCCTACAAAACTGAAAAAGCCTAAATTAGCCAAAATAGCTAGCATGAAGCTAAAATACTAGCTAAACGTCAAAATAGCCTGAAAACTCTTAATAAATGCCAAAATAGTCTAAAAAGTTAGCAGAATGTCATCATAACTTTCAACTTTACTACACTCTGACTCCATATGTTATAAAGTAACGACTAATCGACTATTAAATTAGTTGTTGACTATTTTAATAGTCGATTAGTCGACGATTAGTCGACTAATCGTGGCAGCCCTAGAGCCGTACCTGAGGGCCGGGCCCCATGGGCCCCATGCCTCGGGGGCCGCCCATCCTCTGCATTTGCCCCAAGGTAGGGTGGCCTTCAAGAGACAAGCATTTCCCTCTGTTAGAAACTGGAAGTTTGAAGGTTCTGCAGATGTAGTTGAGACGCGAGCTTTTACCTTGTCTTGTGGGGTCCATGTTGGGTAACATGGGATGGGGACCCGGACCTCCCCCCGGGGGCTAAACAGAAGGGAGGAACACAAGATGGAATTAAAAGTTATGCTTCAGATACAAACAATGAGTCTGTTTGTCTATACGGTTGTCCGGTTGTCTGTATGATCTAATCTGTCAGATCTAAGAGAAACTAAAGACCCCCTCTGATGAAAATGTTCTTGTCGCATTTCTCTGATGATCAACGACATTTATAGAGATGATATTCAATGTTTTCTTTATTAAATTGTTGAAAACAGGAACAAAAGAAAAATGCTGTTGAAAAAGATGGTATTAGTGATGTAGAATATACACTGGGTGGAGTCTCAAGCTTCCTGCTCTGCTCCATTTTGATGCATCTATTTGCAGATAAATAGATCCATGAACGTCTCTGTTTTCCTCGCCTGAATCTGGATCTAAACTGTACGGCTGGATAGAAACGATATTGTTGCCATTTTTGCTGCAACGCTAATGTTAGATTGAGGGTTTGAGGGGCTGTAAGCTAGCGGTAGAGAGTGTAAACGGAGAGCTCACAGCAATGGTTTGGGGGGATTTCATGTGCACCAACAGTCCCGCCCACAACTCAGACGTGAATTTCTAACTCCTGCCGCTCTGCAGGAACTATGTCCTAGAAAACGACACAGGTTTTCAGATTTTGGCTAAGAACTGCAATACCTTAATAAAAAGGACGACTGGGAATCGTGAAACGTATCGTGAGACACATATCGTATCGTGGGACAAATCACGATACGCATCGTGAGACACGTATCGTGAGACACATAGCGTATCGTGAGATGCATATCGTATCGTGAGACGCATATCATATCCTGAGACACATATCGTATCGTGAGACGCATATTGTATCGTGAGACGCATATCGTATCGTGAGACACATATTGTATCGTGAGACACATATCATACCCTGAGACACATATTGTATCGTGAGGCACATATCATATCCTGAGACACATATTGTATCGTGAGACACATATCATACCCTGAGACACATATTGTATCGTGAGACGCATATCGTATCGTGAGACACATATTGTATCGTGAGACACATATCATACCCTGAGACACATATCGTATCGTGAGACGCATATTGTATCGTGAGACGCATATCGTATCGTGAGACACATATTGTATCGTGAGACACATATCATACCCTGAGACACATATTGTATCGTGAGACACATATCATACCCTGAGACACATATTGTATCGTGAGACGCATATCATATCCTGAGACACATATCGTATCATGAGACGCATATCGTATCGTGAGACACATATTGTATCGTGAGACACATATCATACCCTGAGACACATATTGTATCGTGAGACGCATATCATATCCTGAGACACATATCGTATCGTGAGACGCATATCGTATCGTGAGACACATATCGCATCGTGAGACACATATCGTATCGTGAGACACATATCGTATCGTGAGACACATATCGTATCGTGAGACACATATCGTATCGTGAGACACATATCGTATCGTGAGACACATATTGTATCGTGAGACACATATCGTATCGTGAGACACATATTGTATCGTGAGACACATATTGTATCGTGAGACACATATCGTATCGTGAGACACGTATCGTGAGACACATTTTGTATCGTGAGACGCATATCGTATCGTGAGACACATATTGTATCGTGAGACACATATTGTATCGTGAGACACATATCGTATCGTGAGACACATATTGTATCGTGAGACACATATCGTATCGTGAGACACGTATCGTGAGACACATTTTGTATCGTGAGACGCATATCGTATCGTGAGACACATTTTGTATCGTGAGACAGTGTAATACGTATTGTATCGTGAGACAAATCACGATACATATTGTGAGACACACATTGTAAGATGTATCGTATTGTGAGACATGTCGTATCATGAAACAAATCGCTATACGCATTATATCATGACACACGTATCGTTAGACAATTTGTGATACGTATTGTGAGACAAGTGTCGTATCGTGAGACACGCATCATGATACGTATTGTATCGCCAGGCTCTTCCCACCCACTCCTAGTTCCAACTATTGTATTTTAACAGGTTAAATGTTTGCGAGTCATTATTTTTGTTGACGTACCTGGTTAGCCATCCTCATGGGGGGGCCTCTTGGTCCTCCAGCAAAGCGAGGTGACATGAAGGACTACAACAAAAGCAGAGCAGCTCCTTGAGAGTTCAGCAGAGCATCAGCGGCAGCACCACTGCACTTTCTTCAAACTCGAGCGCAAGCGGAGATGAAGGCAAAAGCGTGACGCGGCGCGCCGGCTTCACCAGGTGAGCGCAGGAAAAGAGGAGGAGCCAGAAAGAAATGCAGCGTTTTACCTGACTGTGGGGTCCCATCATACTGTTAGGGGGAGGAGGCTGGGGGTGAGGAGAGCCCTGAGGACCAGGAGGACCCTGCACTCGAATTTAAGATGCAGGGGGGAGTGGGGGGGGTGAAGAGGAAAAAGACGGAGCGAGAGAAAGCAGAGAGAGGGTTACTGCAGGCCAGAGGACAGCTGGAATGCAAGAACAAAAGTTTTGGGCCAAATACACAAAAATAATGAACAAACAGCTGCAGAGAGGAAGAAGCAAATGAAACCCTGAAGAAAGGAGGCGGAGATGGGGAGGATGTGTGCGCTCTGCCTGTCAGTCACAGACACCGAGGAGCCTCCTGCATGCAGCGTGTTATCAGTGCTAATTTCCTTCAATTAACAGCATCAATTAAGCTCTGTGCAATTAGCTTCATAACAACACTAAACAGCAGCACGTTCATGTTGCTCCTCTGAGAGTCGGGGCTGTAATTAAGCCTACGCCTCTGCCTTTATTTCCATGAAAAGCATGAATGTGCTCAAAATGTCTTCTGGTATTAGAATGAAAACATAATGACTCACAACTGACAGGCTTCACTCTGGGGGAATGTTTGATTCTGCTGCTACCGAGTCAGGTGTCTGCAAAGACTCCGCCTTCCTGAGGCGCTGCACCATCCCCCTCAGCTGTTTACAGACGATCACTTATGGCCGCCTCGCAGATTTTTATTTTTTAACAGCATTTAGTACACAGTGCATCATCTTCTGCATTCTGATTGGCTGTAAAGCATGTCAATCAAGGGGTGTAAGGGGTGTCAAATTCAATCGTACAAGGAGCCAAAATCTAAATCATGCCTTAGATCGAACAGGATAAACATTTACTGATCAGTTTAAAACTCTAACTTTTTATCATAATTATAAACTAAATATATAGCATTACCTGAGATAAAGCTAGTGTGAAAGCTGGAAGCTGAATCTGGCTGCTGATTTTACTGAAATTGATAGCCTAAAATATTAGATAAATGCAAAATTAGCCAAAAAACTACAAAAAAAGTTAGCCAAAACAGCTAGCATGTAGCTAACATATTATCTCAACTTAAAAACAGCTTAAATGCTAAAATAGTCCAAAAATCTAGCAGAATGACAGTTTTTAAAACTTTAAAACTGTAATTTTTTAACATAATTATGAATAATAAAAAGGCAGGAATATTATTGTACATTTTTATCTGAAAGAAGGTTTCGGGCGGATAAGAAGAATCCCGCTGTCAGAAACACCAGCACTACATCCTGGAGCTTTCTAATGTCATCACTTTCTGCCAATCGTTGGGTGGCTACAGCGGCTCCGCCCCAATCATCCCGTTCCACTCTTCTATGGACCTACAACAGATGGGAGCCCCCTGGAGGTAGAGGTCGGTACTGTTCGAAGGGTCCATCTCTCAATGGAAACGCTCAAAAACCGGAACGAACTGCTGAGTGGAAACGAAGCTTTATGTAACAGTCAGTGGGTATATATATATATTAGGGCTGCCACGATTAGTCGACTAATCGATGACTAATCGACTATTAAAATAGTCAACAACTAATTTCATAGTCGATTAGTCGTTACTTTATAATATATGGAGTCAGGCTGTAGTGAAGTTGAAAGTTATAATGACATTCTGCAGCTTTTTAGACTATTTTGGCATTTATTAAGGGTTTTCAGGCTATTTTGGAGTTTAGCTAATATTTTAGCTTCATGCTAGCTATTTTGGCTAATTTAGGCTTTTTCAGTTTTTTAGGCTAATTTGGAATTAAGATAATATTCCAGCTACATGCTACCTATTTTGGCTAATTTGGAATTTTTACAGTTTTTTAGGCTAATTTGGAGTTTAGCTAATATTTCAGCTACATGCTAGCGATTTTAGCTTATTTAGGATTTTTTTGTTTTAAAGCTAATCATATTTCAGATTTTCTTTACATCCACTTTGTCCATGATCCGATTAGTCGACTAATCGGAAAAATTAATCGATGATTAGTCGACTATTAAAATAATCGTTTGTGGCGGCCCTAATATATATACGTTATATATATTATATAATATATATATTAGCCAGAAATTCATAAATATAACGTTCTAAAAGTATTTTTAAACCACACTTACAGCACTGTAATTTGTCAAAATGTTTAGTTTTCAATTATATATTTTTTAACTTAACTTTAGAGTTACTTTTATAACTAAAAGCTTTGCATTTTTCTTTAACCAGAGAGCCTCAACGGTTAGAAGAGTTTTTTTGCAGACCCCTGCTCTAAACCGATGTAAAAAGCTGCTTGATTGAAGATGTTCTGAGCCTCTCCTGCAGTACAAATCTGCGTTCTGTTGACGTACCTGGAAGAATCCCGGAGGCATAGGCCCTCCCGGCATTCCCTCCCCAGGGGGCATCCCTCCCATCACGGGGCTGGGGGCTGCTGCTGCGCTCTGAGGAGAAGACACAAGAAGGTGAAACCCTCCCGCTGGGCTTCAGCTGACTTCAAGCCTTTCTTCTGCTTCTTAATAATTTTACGACGTGGTTTTCAACCAAAGAAAGGTGAAACGTGGCAGTGATTGGTGCACAGAGGTGAACAGGGTTCCACAAAATCTCTTAACACAATTTACCAAACTGCCTTTTCAGACCTCGGCGAGGCTTTAATGGGGTCTTTATGGAGGCCTGAGCCCTGCTGATTAGGATCCAGCCGATCAGATAAATGTCAGTGGGATGCAGCCGGTCCGTGGCTGCAAAGTGCTGCTGCACAGCAGGGGCGAGCGGGGCCTATTTCCTGCTCCAACCACAGCCCTAATTCACTAATGTGCCATTTGCTTTGGTCACACGCTCCTAATTGACTGAATTTTTCTTCCCTGCAGCTGAAGCAATCTGAGACGGGCTAATGTCTTGGGAGCTGTGGGGTTCAGCTTCCACAGAACACCACCCTCACTTCCATTTGTTAATGCACCGCCCGCTCGTCCTCAAGCAGGCCAACAACCCGCCATCAGCATCCACGCAGACCTGTACCGCCCCCCCCACTCCCTTTTATCGACTGCACCTTCCCTAATTATATCAGCTCGGGCTGTGCCCGCGTGGCTCTGTGTGAAATTCCTCAGTGGGAGGAGAAGTGAGGCCGGCCGGCAGGAGAAATGGCATCTGATCAGATCTGAGCGGCGGCGTGACACGGGCCCCGCCCCCTTCGCTGGCTGGTGTTACAGGACGGTGCGGAAACCTCAGCTGAGTGCAAAGCAGAGCGGTGGGTCCTGAAGGCAGCGTGGAGCTGCAGACGTCAGAACCAAACGGAACACTAAAGCAGAGAGGAGGAAACCTGAATCTGGTTCTATGGGTCAGGAAGAAAAATAACAATTTCAAAGACTAAAACTAAAGGATTTTAATTAATCTGAAAGAAGAATTTTTGTGATACTTTATAAAACATAATGCAATAATGTTTCGAATAGCCAGAGTCTGACACAGGAAACAGCAGGATTTATCTGCTGCAAACAACGTTTCCATGACAACAAAGATGAAAACGCTCTGAAATCACAGGATTTTTTGGGTATAGAGAAGGAAATAATAAAAACTGTCCGTTTTTCTCGGTTACTTGAGGATTTCTTTCCATGTAACATCAATGTTTAAATATAATTTTAGGGATAACATGAAAAGAATGATTTTTTCTCATTAAGTGTGACTTGCATTATCAGTGGATTATTTAATAGTTTTCATCCAAAGGCTCATATATAAACTAGAAACAAATTCAGAGTGAATTTATTTATTCATTTCTTCTGTTTCCGTTTTAAATCTGACAGTTTGACTTCTTTCTGTTGGGATTAATTGATCCTCGTTTAATCAAACAAACGCAGTAAAGCAGTTTAATGTTGTGACCAGATTCAGCTGCAGTTTGCTTTAAAGTCTCACTCTGATTCTGATCTGTTTCCAACGGGTTTCCAGTCGTCTTTTAATGATGATGATGCCGTTTTTAGCCCTCAAAACCTGTGTCGTTTCCTGGGACATGCAGGGGGTCATCACAAACCTCTGTCGTTCCTGGGACAGTGCAGGGATCGTGGGCGGGACAGTTAATGCTGGGGGGGAGGGGCCTGAATCGCCAATAATTTCCAGAATAAATTCCATTTTGATTTTTTTTATTCTTTTGATTCTCTCAAATCAATTCGATTTTGACTTTACACATTTAAACACATTTTTTTTAAAATACATTAATAATCTATATATTTATACACGTTATGAAGATTTTCGTATTAATCTGATCCGGTTCACAGACTGTAAAATGCATAATTGAAATATTGAGATTGTTATTATCATCCAGTGTTACATGGATTCTCTAAAGTAGAAGTTCTAACTAAAACGTTCAGATCATTAACATTATAATCATTGTTCTGCTTCTCCTGGAGGATGTTTCAGTTTGGCCACTAGGTGGAGATCACACGAGAGCTTTACATATTATTCCAGAAGAAGAAGAAGAAGAAAGAATGAGGAAAAAAAAAACAGTTTTAGACCAAAAATGGTTATTTAAATAAATGTCTGTGAATTTATAAAGATGTTCATTTAGTCAGATCTCAATATGAAGTTGGATTTCTATCCACATACCAACAGGTCAGTGTCTGAGGAACAAAAGGATGCCAAGTCTTCTAATGAAATAAAAGTTTTCAACCTATAGAGGCTCAATTGTGTCGACACCATCAAATCAGAGTGAAATGAAGATGTGGCAGGCTAGTCCATTTTCTCCAAAACTTCATTTCTGCAACTCTAAATGCTTTTCAGTATCTTGTGTGCTCCCCACGAACTTGTATGCATGCTTGACAACGTGGCGGAATGCTCCTAATGAGACGACCAATGGTGTCTTGTGGCATTTCCTCCCAACCTGGCGGCGCCTAATGGACCCAAACATAATGTCCCAGAGATGTTCTATTGGGTTTAAGTCAGGGGATGGTGAGCCTGAATAATAAATATGAACTAATTATGCTTTATTAATGGTCAACATTAATGTGTCAACATACACACACTTCAATTATATTATTATTTTTGATATTTAATTTTTTTGAATAAAAGAAAACAAAGCTAGTGGACTTTAGCATTATGCATTAGATTGATATCTACTTTTATGGATTGATTATTGATCTATAAAGCTTAAATTTTATTAACCTAGCCTTAGTTAATGCAAAGTAAGCCTCTGCTTATATCCCATCATCATTTGTTTCCAGCGCCTCACAATCCCTAAAATTACCAGCAGAACCAAAATGGCATTTTGGTCTTTATTGATATTAACCCCTGTAAACATTTGAAAAATAAGAAAATGACATAATTTATTAAATTTATTAAAGAAATAACAATTTCTTGGATTTATCTGCGCTTTTCCTGAAAGCGTTTACATCGTGTATCCATTATTCATTCACTCCTCATTCATAGTTGGTGATGGTGAGCTGATGATGCAGCCAGATGGAGGCGTGGCTTCCAGCACGGCCCCTCTGACCGTCAGGACATTCGGACACCAGTGGAGCCACACTGGAAGCAGGGAGGGTGAAGTGTCTCGTCTGAGGACCGGGGGGGGCGGGGGTTGAACTACCAACCTGCTCAACCACCTGAGCCGCCGCCACCAACATGGCTTCCTTCCTGTGTCATAAATGAACGTTGCTTCTGGTGAGACACTCCCAGTGACTCAACGTGGAAACCGATTTTTTCTGCATAAATCTCAAACCGGTTTTCCTGCTTTACTTTCGTTTTTGTCGCGTCTCTTTGCTGGTATTCACTCGGAGACGACAGACTCAAAGCTGCAGCTCCCGGATCAGTTTCTAAAGCCGACAGAACCACTGCATGTGGAAAACACCACTCGCTCTTCAAGACTAGAACTGCCCAGACAAGTCATCCGAATGTGAGCTGAAGGATGATGTCAGGACTGGAGAGAGCCACGCAGCAAACCGACAGTCTGAGCCGACCAAAAGCTGCACGACTCCTTCATAAATCAGATTGTCCACATTGAAAACGCTCCAAATTCTGCCTGGTTGAGATGTTTTTACACCAAATGTGAGCGTTAAAGATCCGGTTCTGACCGACCGATTCTGCAACAGCACAGACGGAACACAAAAGAGATGGCTGTTGTGCAGATATTTAAATTCTGTTGGTTCAGATGCATGCAGGAATGCACAGCTGGGTGGTGAGAGGACACGCGTGTGCAGCGCTGCTTTTCTCCTGCAGGCATCACGGAAGAGCTTCTCTCCTAATAACGTTCATGCTGTTTTAATGGAACAACATGGATGGAAACCCGAGTTCTGCTGACGGCTCGTAAGACGAAAGAAGGAATTCTTCTGATTGGCTCAAGTCAAACCCACAGACGTGTTTACCGCATTTACAGGTAAACAAAAGAAAATAGAAACCAACACATTCAACAATCTAATGGTTGAAAGCCTGAATTTGACATTTGAAGCACCAATAACTGGCTTGACCTGTACGGGTTCTGCTGGTTCTTTAAAACACTATTTTACTATGAAAACAGTGTTCTTAACATGTTCTTGGAGCGTTTTTCTCCCAAAATATATAAAATATTTTAAAACTGAAATGGAGTTTCTGAGTATTTATCTCCAAGCTCCGCCCCATTCTGATTATCCACTTGTAGATAAATAGATCCTTGTTGAACTGCTAATGTTAGGATGGGGTTAGAGGGGCTGTAAGCCAGTGGGAGAAAGCCTAAACTCAGTTAGATACCGCCCTGCTAGTTAATTACAGTTCACCTGGATCAGGTGTGTTCAGTCAATCTGAAACTCGGCTCCAATCCAGTTAATCAGGGTTAGCAGGGTTAGCTGCAGAACAAGCAGGGCGGTCGCTAACCAGGAACAAGGTTGATGGTAAGTGGTGTCAACAAGTGGATGATGGGAAATCAGGGGAGGTTTACTTCCTCCAACGGTCCCGCCCACAACCCAGAGGTGAATTTCTGATGAACTCCTGCCGCTCTACAGAAACTATGTCCCAGAAAACAACACAGATTTTGACTGGGAACGCTTTGAAAATAGAAGAAAGATGGTCTTAGTGGGACTAAAGGTGAACACAGGTGAGTACACAGGTGAGTACACAGGTGAGTACACAGGTGAGTACACAGGTGAGTACACAGGTGAGTCTTACAGCTCCTATAAAACTCATACGCCCACGTCACATGATGTCACAAAAATGGAACGTACCATTGTCGTGAGTGGTAAATGTATCATGAAGTATTTATAAGGATAGTGGAAGTTACCCACACTCGATGTACGACGATGCTTTCGTACGATGTCCTTAGGCCGCACTTTAGTGGTTAGTAAAGCGTGAGAACTGACCTTTACTGACCGCATGTGATACATGAGAGCTGCAGGCAGGGGTGTACAACTCAATCACACAAGGGGCCAAAATCCAAAACACACCTGAGGCCGTTTCTTTTGTTAAAAGCACTGATATCAAGCGGCGCTACGAGACAAAACAAAACTTTTGAGATAAATTATCCGTCAGGATCAGCGACACGCGGCCATAGAAAACACAAGAGCATCGGTTATAATTCACAGAAACCATTTGATTCAATTCACAAGAGCCTGAATCGATTACGATTTTTTCTGATTCTTTCGATTCTTCCATTCAATTCAACTTTAAATTTACAAATTTATACACATTTTTTTTTACAATTTATATTCATATTATTTATATTAATTTGATAAAGTTCACATCCAGTAAAATGTATCCGTGAAATAAAGAGATTGTTAATATAAAACAGTGTTTCATGGATTCTCTAAAGGAGAAGTTCAAACTAAAATGTTCATTAACACTTTAATCATTGTTCTGCTTCTCCTGGAGGACGTTTCAGTTTGGCCACTAGGTGGAGATCACGCTACAGCATTACACCTTATTCCAGAAGACGAGACAGTATGAGGGAAAAAAACGAAGTTTTACACACAAATAGTTACTTTAAAATTATTTCCTTAAAAGAGTTTGCCTGTAAGTAACTAAAGATGTTAATTTAGTCAGCAGTGTATGTTGTTGGTCAACCGAACGTTAGCATTAGCAGTCCTATGGGAAAATCTATTGAACGTTAGCGTCAAGCTAGCGGACTTTAGCTTTACGAGCTAAAATCGATTTATACCTTTTGTGAATACATCATTGATTTATTAAGCTTAAATCGATTTAAATGATTCAAAGAGTTTATGGAGGTGATGGTAGAAACTATATTGGAGGGAAAAGAGAGAACAGCTTCAAGAAAAGACCCGACAGGTACGATCATCCGGCCAGGATGACTCTCTCTGCTCTCATGTATCGCTGAGTTGTTTGTAAGACTCATATTTTCATTTAATCCCATAAACTGAGGATGGATGACAGAGAAGAACTCTGCATGTGACTTGGTGAATGCACACAACTGGACAGTCTGAAGATGGATCTGGAGAACTGGGAATATTTTTTCAAGTCCAGCTCTAGATCTTTGTTAAAAATCCATTCTTAGAGAAGAATTTTGTCATTTTTTCTAAAGAGGTCACACATGATTGAAGTGTTAATAGAACAATGTGAATCCTCTGATCCTGACGGGTTTTTCTTCTTTCATCAAAGAATCATTGTACACAATAACCATGTTTGGTTCCACCTTCAGCTGTAGATCAGTCTTCTCGTGTACATGCTCACTCCTCAGAATGACTTTGACTTCTTTCCTTCCAGGTTTCAGAGCTCAGCTTCCAGTGTTCATGCACATTTCTCACAGAGACAACTCTATTTTGCAGTTTATCTTTAAATCCATAAAGAATTTTGCACTTATCAAAGTTATTACTTGAATAATTAATTTAACTACAAATTGCAATTGAATTAAAAAAAAAGAAAAGTGAATTATTGTCTGAATATTTTTGTTTGTTTGGACCCCGGTCTACCAAGCTGACAGGGTTAAATTAGTTGGAGACCCCTGCTCTAAAACGACATGTTTAAAACTTTAAAACCATAACTTTAACATAATTCTGAGCCAGATATGTATCATTACCTGTGATAATGCTAGCGTGAGTGCTGTAAGCTGAATTTGACAGCTGAAGATAATAGTGCTGATAGCTAAAGATGCTGAAATTGATGGCTAAAAATGATGAAGCTGATAGCTGAAACGCTAAAGCTAACAGCTGAAAAGGCTGAAGCTGAAAGCCAACTAAAATATTAGCCAAACGCAAAATTAGCCTAAAAAACTAAAAATAAAAAACTTAGGTTAGCTAAAACAGCTAGCATGTAGCTGAAAAAATAGCTAACCTTCAGAATATCCTAAAAAAGTTTTTAAAAAAATTAACTTAGGTTAGCCAAAACAGCTAGCGTGTAAATATTAGCTCAACTCCAAAACAGCCAAAAAACTTAAAATCCTAAATTAGCCAAATGAGCTAGCGTGTAGCTGAACTCCAGAACAGCCTTAAAAATTTTAATAAATGAAAAAATTGTCTAAAAAGCTAACGGAACGACAATTTTTAAAACTGTAACTTTTTAACATAATTCTGAATAATAAAAAGTCTGGAATATTATTCCAGAATTAATCAACTTAAACCTTAAATAACTTTCAATATTTTACTCTCCATAAAAATATATTTTGTCAAAATTATACAAGTTAGAAATGAGCTCAAGATAACATCGGGTCATTAATAAAATGATCTGGAGGGCCGGATCCGGCCCCCGGGCCTCGACTTTGACACGTGCCGTAGAACGTCCACACAAACTAAACTCTGATCGTCTCATTTCTGACAGTAATTCCGCAGCAAAGAGCGTGCACGTATGTCATGAACAGCGTCTCCTCTACTTCCTCCTTACATACCCTCTATGGTTGTGGAAGTGTTCGCTATGACCTGTCGCCCGCAGCACGCCCGTAGATAAACATGAACATTTTCTGTGTCTGGGTCACGGAGCGTCTATGACCAGACATTTCCAGGATTTACCATTTTTCTTTCACGGACAAAGTTGTAATCATTACAGACAGACTCGAATTCTAAAACCTTTTCTCTGTTTTTGCATTTTAAAATCTCATTTTCTGACTTTCTTTTGGCAGAATTTGATTTAAAAATCTTGCTGGAAAAAACCTCAGATTACAATCAAAGCTTTTACATTCATAATTGTTTGAGGATATAAACTACTCTCATACAATTAAACATAAATGATGCGTTAACGCAGAAAAACTCTCTCAAAATGATTGGATTATCCTGCTGAGCTTCGTTAGGAACCTGGCGAGGAACATGGCTGACGTGTAAACACGCACCGGCGGCTCCAGTTGGTCGACTGCATCAGAACTTGTTCTGGCAGCGATGACCTCAGCTCTCTCCTGACTGTTGCTCAATCTACTTTGTGCTCGTCTGGTAATGTGAAGGGATCCCGTCGAGCGAGCTGCCGCCTCACAGTCATCAGCTGTGCCATGACCTCCGTGCACAAGAGAAGTATTCAGCCGTGAC
Organism: Oryzias javanicus; assembly: GCA_003999625.1. Lineage (NCBI taxonomy): Eukaryota > Metazoa > Chordata > Actinopteri > Beloniformes > Adrianichthyidae > Oryzias > Oryzias javanicus. Next base: position 3,024,311 of record CM012440.1, read on the forward strand.
CCGTGGAACTACAACACCAGGAAACTACAACAAATATGTATTTTCTGACCAATTTAACAGAAAGTTTCCAACAGCTTCAAATCTTGTGACGCTCACCGAGTCTGTCCACACGTCATGACGTTTACATGTTTCACTCACTTCAGAGCTCTGGAGAGCTGACACCAGTGACTGTATCAGAGAACTGGACTGAGTGTGACGTCATCCATAGAAAATGGCTTCTTCCAGCTCCAACCGAATGAAGTCGATTCATGTTGGAACCAGAGATAGTCAGTGAGCTGTGATTGGTCCGAGTCGGTCTGAGTCAGTGTTTCTATGGCAACCACTCTGGCCAATCAGGAGTGAGATCATTGGAAAGCAGAACGGCGAGCCAAAAGGATCAAAAATCTCCAGGAAAAGTGCGGGGGTGTTTTTAGTCCTCAGACATGCTTTTATATTTTTGTTTATGGTTAGATTTATGCTTTCAAGAACTTTAAAACATATATTTGAGAAATCACATATAAAGCTTTTTCAAAAAAAGTAATATTAGGCTTTAATTAGGGATGATTGGAAATCTGGCCCGATCACGTGTTTGAAGACTGGATCGGAATCGGGCTCCGTTGTCCGATCAGGATCGGATATTTCATTTATTCTTTTTATGATCAGCGCTTTATATTTCAATCTTATTATTCCAGATAAATCCTCCACTAGAAGTCTGCATGTCAAGAACAGATCACAAAATGTTATTCCAGGAAAACGCAGCAGAAAACGGCAACAGTTCAATATAAGACTGATGTAAACAGCTAGCTAGTTAGCTAGCTAGCCGATCACGGATTCAGACTTCCAGGATCAATAACTCTTATGAAAACCCTTTAAACTGACAGTTAGTGTCTCTAAACAACAACCTCTGAAGACATTTCAACAGAAAAAGACAGAGTTTGTTTCTTTTTAATGTTAAACTCTTCGTGCTGCAGACAGATGCTAAACAGTAGCTGCTAACTGCTACATGCTAGCGCCGTGATTTAACTCCTCAGGACCCGAGCTGTCCTTTGATATGCCTGTTTTATTTATCTGAAAGAGAAATAAAAGTTAAGAAAATGAACTATTCTGATAATAAAACCGAAATGTGATGTCTTAAGAACTTAAAAAAATGCAGATGATCTTAAAAAACAAAAAAACGAATAAATGAAAATTAATAATGATATGAGCTAGTCATAAACACTCATCAAATTCATACTAAAACAGTCTAAATTTATTTTTAAGAATTCTAAATGAGGACAGGAATCATATTTGGTCAAAAATGTTCAATAACTAAATATATTACAGTTAAAGTCATTAAACTTTCTCACATGAATAATTATCACTTATAGTTTATATTTGCTCTATTTTTACTTGTTTTGTTAAATCTACTTCACAGAAGTGTTCTATTGAAGTTTTTAATGATGAAAGAAGGTTAATGAAATATAAATAAGGGACAAGACAAATGTATTTATTCAATTTGTTCATGTTTTAAATGTGTTACAAAAGTATCGGATCAGAACTGGGTATCGGCAAATCCACAAAATCCAAATACTCGGAATTGGATCGGGACCAAAAAAACCTGATCGGGACATCCCTAGCTTTAATCTTCTTTTTTTTCTGTTTCTTTTTTTTTTCTGTTTCTTTTTTTTTTCTACATTTTATTGATCTGAACCGTGACCCAAAACTGTGAAACGATCCAAATGGTGAGTTTTGTGAACGTGCTTTAAATGACTGAAGAACATAGAATCAACACAATTTCATTTCTATGACGCAGCATTTGTCCTAGTACAGGGGTGGGCAAACTACGGCCCGGGGGCCACATGCGGCCCCTTAAGCTACTTAATGTGGCCCTCCAAATTAAAATACATTGAATCAAATATTCTAATTATTGTTTTATTTTCATTGTATTTCTGGTTTCTTCTCATGAATGGTGTTGTTTCTCTGACGTTCGTGTGTGTTCCTTTCTGAGTCAGATGGTGATGTTTCGGATTATTCCTACACCACATAAATGCAGCATTTCTTTGAGTTCACATTTTCCTCTGAAGAACATCAACCCATTGGATCACCCAAAAGAGAACAAAAATCAAAATTTAGAAATTAAAACTCCCAAATTTTCTGTTTTTACATGAATATATGTGAATTTTAATCCAAATTAAAGCATGTTTTTATCTAAATTCCATATTATTTTTTTAGTTTCTGAGGTTGATTACCAAATCTCTCCTTCCATCTGCTCCTTGTCCGGCCCTTATGCCAAATTTTAGAACCCTTTGTGGCCCACGAGTCAAAACAATTGCCCACCCCTGTACTAGTACTATAACTACCATCATAACAGAACTGTCTGTCATTTACCAGTTTGAATAGGAACTCTTCTGCAGACGTTATGTTTCTTTGATCGAAAGTCTCTTAAGAAGAAATACATACTTTACAAGTAACTATAACATAAAAATGTTTTTTTTTTTGGTGGATTTCAATGTTTATTTTGAAAATGTTGAATTAAATCAATGAATTTCTTATCAAACATCAGTTTACGCTGATAGTTGTTGGTGTTTGTTTCTGTCCTCCTGCTGTCTGGCTCTGATATCAAGAGACCAGAACAGCCTTCAGCTTTTGTTGTTCTGCTTTTAGGAAGCCCATTTCTGGAATGACGTGTACACACGCGCGCACGCACACGCAACACACAAAGTATTTAGGTATTGACCACAAAAATGTTCCCTGGCAGAGGAGCAGAAAGCGCGCGGCAGACTGAGAGGCTTTGTGAACGGTGAGTTTCCAGACATGTTATGTGAGATCCTTATCACGGCTGCGCTGAGCGCTCGGCCTGCAGCCGCCTGATCACGCCGCTGCTCCACGCCGAAACCGCCAGATGTCCCGTCTCGCTCCGGGCTACCGGGCCTGGTTTGGGGGTTCGGCCAGACCGACAGAGCCGGCAGCTCCATGCTAATGGATGCTTAACCAGAACTACCGACAGAAAACAAACTGAGACCACCAAGGTCCAACCCCAAACTAAAACAACAAAACCCAGCAGTGCAAGACTGCTGAAGATAAAGAGAGGAAAAAGAATGAAAAAAAAGAAATAGAAAATCACTTTGTTTAAAGCAGGGGTGTCAAACTCAATTGCACAAGGGGCCAGAATCCAAAACACACCTTAGGTCGCGGGCCGAACAGGATAAACATTTATTAAATATTAAAACTAAATTTTTAAAACTTTAAAACCGTAACTTTTAAATATAATTATGAACTAGATATATAGCATTGCCTGCGGTAATGCAAGTGTGAATGCGTAAGCTGAATTTGGCAGCTGAAAATGTTAGTGCTGATAGCTGAAGATGCTAAAATTGATAGCTACAAACACTAAAGCTGGTAGCCTGCTAAAATCATAGCTAAATGCCAATTTAGCCTAAAAAACTAAAAAAAAAAAAAAAAAAACAGTTTAGCCAAAACAGCGAGTGTGTAAATATTAGCCCAACTCCAAAACAGCCAAAAAAAATATTTTAAAAAGCTCTAATTACCCAGAACATATAGAAAATATTAGCTAAACACCAAAATGGACAAAAAAACTTAAACAAAAAAGCCTAAATTAGCCAGAACAGCTAGCATGTAGCTGAATTTTTAGCTAAACACCAAAACAGCCAAAAAATCTTAGTAAATTCCAAAATAGTCCAAAAAGGTGGTGGAATGCCAATTTTTAAAACTTTAAAACGTAACTTTTTAACATAACCATGAATAATAAAAAGGCAGGAATATTATTCCAGAATAAATCAACTTAAACCTTAAATAACTTTCAATATTTTACTCTCCATAAAAATATATTTTGTCAAAACTATACAAGTTAGAAATAAGCGGAAGATAACATTGGGCCATTAATAACAATAAAATAAAATGATCTGGAGGGCCGGATATAATCACCTGGAGGGCCGGATCCGGCCCCCGGGCCTTGACTTTGACACATGTGGTTTAAAGTAAGGATTACTTCATTCCCATTTAGGTAATTTAGATTAGTTACATTTAGTGCTGCCACAAACGATTATTTTAATAGTCGACTAATCACCGATTATTTTTCCTGATTAGTCGACTAATCGCGTCGTGCTCAAAGTGAATGTTAAACACACATCTTAACCATCATTAGCTTTAAACGAACTAAAAACTACATTTATTCACACTGCGAATAATGCTTGGGGGATTGTCTATGCAGAATTTGGCAGCTGAAGATGCTGAAATTGATAGCTGAAAACCCTGAAGCTAATAGCCTGCTAAAATATTAGTTAAATACTAAATTAGCCTTAAAAAAAAAAGCTTAAGTTAGCTAAAACAGCTAGCATATTAGCTAAACTCCAAATTAGATCAAAAAAATTGAAAAAATCCTGAATTTGCTAAAACAGCTAGCATGTATGTGATATAATCCAAAACTCTCAAGACAGGCTAAAAACTAAAAAAGCTAACATTAGCCAAAATAGCTACATGCAGCTGAAATATTAGCTAAACTTCAAAACAGCCTAAAAAAAACCTTAATAAATGTCAAAATAGTCCAAAAAGCTAAAATAATGCCATTATAACTTTCAACTTTACTACACTTTGACTCCATATAAAAAAAGTAACGACTAATCGACTATTAAAATAGTCGTCGACTATTTTAATAGTCGATTAGTCGTCGATTAGTCGACTAATCGTGGCAGCCCTAATTACATTTATAAATTGATGCTGAGGTGCTCATAGATGATAAACTATGACTACTACTACCTGAAGACGACTTGTTTGATCAACTCTACCTCCAGAATGAACAGATTTTACATGCAAAGCTAAACTTTGGTCAAAACTTTGATCTTCTGTGAGTTAAAATCTCATTTTATCTTATGCTGAACAACATTGTTACTAGCTGCACTGAGATGATCCTGTTTGGAACAGAGCAGCTTTTATTTTGAAAATAAGTTATTTTATTTAAAAAAATAATAATACATTTGAGAGATGGAAAGTTCTTTCCATATTTGTGCCAAAAAAAATAGACATAATTCCTTTTTATTACAGAAAAAGAGGTCATAATTGAAAATCCAAATGTCCTAAAGGTTAATACGCGGTTCCTTCTAGGTTCTAATCAGTACCAATCGAGCCCAAATGTTTCTTTCACTGTTAAAGGTTGCCGACCCCTGACTTAAATAATGATTCAGCACAGACAAACCAACACCTGAATCCCAGGTTACGAGAGGCCAGAATGGCGGCGGATGTTCTCCGTTTGCAAAAACAAAGGGGGCGTGGGGGGAAAGGGGGATGGGCAGCGCGAGGAGAGAGAAAGCCCTGGGATGACTCTTTAAGGAAATAAGCGCAGAAAGACGACTAAAAGTGCGTTTCAGAGAAGCCGATGATGTGGACGTTCGTGCGGCGGCGAGGACCACCCAGACGGCGGCGGACCCCAGAGCGTCTTCCTCTAAAAGCAGAGCCGCTCACAAACCAGCCGGCATGTTTAGCTTGTAAATGTTTAACCATTAATCAACACCGTAAAACCCCGCTCTGGATCCTGACTGGACGACCCCCCCCCGCCGCCGCCGCCGCTCTGCCGAGGTGGATGCTGGGCATCTGCCACGACGCCACTCCCTTTTCCTTTTCTAGTCTGACTTCAGCGCCGTGACAGCCATCAATCAGCCGCGGAGCCCTCGGGGGGGGGCGGCGGGGGGGTTCAGCCAGCCCAGTATGAATGCTCGGGGGAGGGGGTGGGGGGGTTTACAGGCCCTGCTGGTTAGCAGAGCAGAACTCACCTCCCCCACGACAGACAAAAGGAGAAGGCCCAAGGACTATCGCACAGACGAGCTATTGCTTGACCCCCCCCCCAATGATCACAAAGAGAGCCAACATCCAAGCAGGGGGGGGGGGACACACCGCACAGAAGCTCTCAACCGACCATCACCGCGTCCAACAGCAGCGTTCTCCATCACGTTCTGCTTCTGTCATGTTTAGATATAAATGTCATTCTAGATAAACAGAAATGATGAAGATTACTCGTCAACTTTAAAGATAACTCCTCGGAATAGAATCCTGCTAAAGAGATCCACTCCTGTGTTTAATTATTAAGCTTAAAGTTCCATTTCTGAGTATTTCTTTATTCAAATCACGGCCTTGTTTATTCAAGCTCCGCCCCCTCTCATGGTCTTCTTCTTATACTCCTGGTTCAGTTTTCTTTTACGTTTAATTGGAGTGGAACAATGATAATAATGTTTAGCATGTTTTTGTTGATTTTTCTGAAGATCGATATTTGCTAATAAATTAAAATTCAAATTCTGAGAAAATCTGTTTGAAAAGAAAATCCTATTTGTGACATAGAAAATACGCTGGGCGGGGCCTCAAGCTTTCAGCTCCGCCCCATTCTGATCATCCACTTGCAGACAAACGGATCCGTGAACGTCTTTGATTTCCTGGTCTGAGCTGGATCTGTAGGGCTGGATAACTGGATAATTCTCGCCATTTCTGTTGAACCGTTAATGTTAGCTTAAGGTTGTGAGGGGCTGTAAGCTAGTGGGAGAGCGTGCAAACTAAAGAATGATGGGAAATAGGGGAAAGGCTTCCGCCCAAAACTCAGAGGTTTCCTAATGAACTCCTGCTGCTCTGCAGAAACTAAGTCAAAGCTGAAAACATCATTATAACTAAACGTTGACAGGGAACGCTTAGAAAATAGATCAGTAGATGATCAGAGCGGGACTTTAATGAACAGCAAAAACTGCAGTTGCTGAAGGGGTGGGGCCCAGCTTTAGGGGCGCCCCACCTTTTGAAGCAAGAGGTGCGTCACCCCGGTAACCATATCTGCCAAAAGTACACCCAAAAATCTCCATTTGAACCCATCGCTGACCCACAGTCAGGTCATTAAATCCATCAATCTGAAGAGGATTGTGCAGGCGATTGTTTTCTGAAGTTCATTTTCTCTAGACAACAACTCTGGCTCACAGCGTGAAGCAAAAGGAAACACCGCTCCGTCTTCAAAATAGCAGAATTATCCAACTGTAAAACAAGTCTACATGTAAATGTGAACAGGAGGAACGGACGGCTGCGTCTTCCAGCGTCTCAAAGTCCCAAAGACAGCAGAAAGTTTGTGATTTCCCGCCACACTCGGGGCCAGAGAACACCTTCAAACAAGCACGGCGCTCTGTGGAGAGATCCACGGACGGAGCGGGCGAGCGCCGGACATGTCTGACTCAGGACATGCTGACATCAGCGCCGTCTTCCCAGAAGCCAATAAAGCTCGATGTGGGCAACAATTGACCCACCAACAGCTTAAAAGTGTTCGAATTTGTCTCAGGTTGTAAGGCCCAGTAAATAACCCACTGAGACCCACACTGTCAGAAAACAGCAGTTTATTAACGAAAAGTCTGAAAGAATTACGATTTAAGTATGAGCAAACGGTCCAATAGCAATAGAGCAGGGGGGTCAAACTCAATCATACACGGGACCGAAATCTAAAACACGCTTGAAGTCGCGGGCCGGACTACATTTTTAGAACTTTAAAACTTAAGTTTTTTATATAATTATGAACTAGATATATAGCATTACCTGCAATAATGCTAGTGTGAATGCTGTAAGCTGAATTTAACCGCTGAAAATGATAGTGCTGATAGCTGAAAACGCTAAAGCTGATAGCTGAAAATGCTAAAGCTGATAGCTGAAAATGCTAAAGCTGATAGCTGAAAATGCTAAAGCTGATAGCTGAAAACGCTAAAGCTGATAGCTGAAAATGCTAAAGCTGATTGCTGAAAATGATAGTGCTGATAGCTGAAAACGCTAAAGCTGATAGCTGAAAATGATAGTGCTGATAGCTGAAAACGCTAAAGCTGATTGCTGAAAATGCTAAAGCTGATAGCTGAAAACGCTAAAGCTGATAGCTGAAAATGATAGTGCTGATAGCTGAAAACGCTAAAGCTGATTGCTGAAAATGCTAAAGCTGATAGCTGAAAACGCTAAAGCTGATAGCTGAAAATGCTATAGCTGATAGCTGAAAATGATAGTGCTGATAGCTGAAAACGCTAAAGCTGATTGCTGAAAATGCTAAAGCTGATAGCTGAAAACACTAAAGCTGATAGCTGAAAATGATAGTGCTGATAGCTGAAAACGCTAAAGCTGATAGCTGAAAATGATAGTGCTGATAGCTGAAAATGCTAAAGCTGATAGCTGAAAACGCTAAAGCAGATAGCTGAAAACGCTAAAGCTGATAGCTGAAGATGGTTAAGCTAATATCTGAAGAAGCTGAAACTGTTAGCTGAAAACTCTGATAGGAAAAAATGCTCATGCTAATAGCTGAAAGCGCTGAAATTGATAGCTAAAAACGCTGAAGCCGTTAGCTGAAAACGCAGATAGGCAAAAATGCTGAAGCTAATAGCTGAAAGCGCTGAAAATGATAGCTGAAGATGCTGAAAATAACAGCTGAATACGCTAAAGCTGATAGCTGAAAACGCTGAAATTGATAGCCAGCTAAATTATTAGCTAAATACCAAAGTAGCCTAAAAACTGAAAAAATAAACTAGGTTAGCCAAAACAGCTAGCGTGTAGCTGAAATATTAGCTAAACTCCAAAATATCTTAAAAAAACTTAGTAAATAGCAAAATAGTCCAAAAATCTCGCATAATACCAATGTTTACAACTTTTAAACCATAACTTTTTAACATAATTCTGAATAATAAAAAGGCAGGAATATTATTCCAGAACAAATCAACTTAAACCTTAAATAACTTTCAATACTTTACTCTCTATAAATATATATTTTGTCAAAATTATACAAGTTAGAATTAAGATAACATGATAACATACGATAACAATAAAATGATCTGGAGGGCCGGATCCGGCCCCCCGGGTAATAACAGTAGAAAATATTGATAAAATCATTTCATATTTAGTTCCAGCTTAACTGTTTAATTTATGATGATAAAACGGATGATTCTGCTTGACTCACATAATCATGGAAGGCCTTTGCTTCACTGGAGTGGTCACATGTCTCTCTCCTCTCAGGTGCAGCACAATACAAGTCCCAGAAAACACTGCGGACAGGTGATGATATGAAGCATCAACAACAACAACGAATGACATTCCAAAAGGAGGAGACTCACCACCACCAGGAATGGAGGAACCCCGGGGGTTCTCCCAGCGTTATGTTTTTCTCCCATCGGATCTGTCAATTGAATTATTAATTAGATCATTTAATTAGCCAATTAATTGGAGTTTTATTTTGAAAGGGGAATCCACATACCTCTGATAAAAAGGTCTGTGCAGACTTCTGAGCTCCTATGTGCAACAAATACTCATAGACGTAAAGAGCCAACCTGCGGGGAACAAAAAAAACAGGAGCGTGAGGGAGCAGAGACGGAGGAGACACGCAGGAGTCACGCAGGAGACACGCAGGAGACACGCAGGCCCGCGAACAATGGCTCCAAAACAGCCAACGCCAAAAATCAGAACGAATGTGAAAAAATTAACAATAAAGGATGGAAACTGGCTGCAGAGTCGTGATGAGAAATCAAACCCCCCATCGGTGATGTGACGGAAAGCTCCGCTCCAGCCTGTTGTGCGCGGATGGGCTGGAAACCCAACAATGTGCTGCCGCGCGCCGCTGTTATTGTTTTCTCCTTCCGCGCTCGCGCCGCGAAAATAGGAGACGAACGACCAAAGCTAGCACGCGCCCAAATAACACAAAAAATAAAAAAAAAAAACCACAAAGAAATGAAGACGACGCGGGAGGAAACAGACGGGGGAGGAATGGCGAGCAGACGAGGCGGTTCATTCAATTCCATTCTCGGCAGGAGGAAATCGCCTCTAGCTAGCCCGTCCAGCGAACAACAGACCGCGAGCCCGGGCAAAAATTCACAGGAAGAACCGCTCGGAGCTCACTTCTCTCGGGCCTGGCTGTCCGACGGCACCGGGGTGCCTTTGCCTTTGGGGAACATGGTCTGTCGGAGGGACGACGGCCGCCTTCGCTGTCCTTTTTTCTCCTTATTTCATCTGTCAGATCATCGCGGCCGAGAGCCTCAAGCACTCCAACCGCACTCCTCCTCGATCCAACGGCACAACCGAGCGTGGTCGCGAGGAAGAGGCGGGGCCTGCTTGACTGAGCGCCTCCTCAGCCAATGAGAGAGCGCGAACCGCCTTAAGGTCCCCCTTTCTCTGGATTCGCGCTGACTCAGTTTAAGGAACAAATTTTGAGTTTCTCTACAGAAAAAAACTGTAACTTATTATTTTATTTTTAATGTTAAATATATTAACCCTGTTAATATTATAAGTCATTTTTCAAGGTTTACATTAAGTGTGTATCTTGCATAATACACATTTGCTTTGAGTTTACTGAAATATAATACATAATAAACCAGAATTTCTTGTTGAAAGAAAGCTTCTATTTTTTCTTTAGTGGTTGAAACTAAATTTGAATTTCCTGATGCGCCATGACTATTCTGCTAAAGCCTCTTTATATGATAATCAGTCAACATTAAATTGCAAACGTTTTCATGAGTTGTCTTTCTAAAAACGTTTTAATTAATATATAGTATTAATCAGTGCTTTGAGTGGGCCGGTACTCACCAGCACTTAGTACTGGCACTTATAAAAATAGCTCTTTAGAGTACTGCCAGTTCTCCACTCCAGAAGTACCTCCATGAATACTTCACTTAAAAAACTTTAATTATGCTTTCTTTCTTTTTTATTTATTTATTTTAAGAAAACAGATATTTAACAAGTAACACTAGACTATTCTACGCACACACATAAGACAAAAAAAATTTTTATTTATCAATATTTACATTCAAGATTCTCTGAAATTTATGTTTTGACTTCCATAAAGAGAGAACCAATTCTTGTTGTTCACTTGAAGCATTGATATTTACGTATAAATTCAATTAAAGTAATTATAATCTATTCATGTCTTTAAGAGTATGGAACAAAATACAATAACAAAATAAATGTATAAAATGTTCCTATGGAAAGTGATAAAAAATACATTTTTGCCAAAAGTTAATAGTACATTTCGCCCCAATGAAAATACATTTTTTGGCGTTTTTAACATGTTAGTGGATTTATTTTTATAAAGGACATTTATAAATGAAATTAACCTTGAAATTAATTATTTATCCAAACTCTTGTGAATCAGGAGCAGACAAAAAAAAAAAAAAAAACATTAAAAAAAAGCTTGTAGCTGCAAAAGTCGGTGGGTAACAAGCTCTCTGCTCTGATGGAACCTGCAGACTAATAGATCCATGAACGTCTTTGTTTTTATCAAAACTGTACGGCTGGATAGCTCTGATGATGTTTGCTATTTTGTTGCAGTGCTAATGTTAGCATGAGGTGTGAAAGCCTGAAAAATTGCAAGTGAGTATGCAAACAAAGGGATGATGGGAATTAAGGGAAGGCTTACTCTGCACAAGAGTGACCCTGCCCACAACTGCTGCTCAGCAGAATCTATGTCTTACAAAGCAACACATTTTTTTTTCACTAATAGAAAATAGCAAATTTAAGGAAAGTCATTCATGCTTTGATGGTTATAACACATATAAAACATAATAAAATAATCAGACATGTTTACAATCGTAAATTGCACAGCTTTTTATAAATATCATGATTCACTACATCACAAATTCAATTAAAATACAAGTTTTAATTGAATTAAGATTGTCCGTTTTCCTGCGTGGCGTCGTCAGTTCCTCTCCTCGGAACTCTGTCAGACCACCTTAAAAACGCCACACGATGCCGCGGCTGTCGGACTCCTTCTCCCTCCAGTGGAGAAACTTCTCCAATAAAGCTGCTGTTGTTGTTGTTTAGCGAATACTTCAGCCAGAGGCTCTCGTGCGTCTGCAGGAGCCATGGTCCGGGGCGCACGCGCCGGTTTTTAGCGTGGAAGCGGGCGCGCGCCGCGGCGCCGACAGGACGGCGCGGGGATCCGTGAGCGTCCGCACCAGTAAGCCCGTCCGTGTCGCTCCAGCCTATAACGTTTGAAAAGTTTCGATGTTGGGAAGTTTGATGGTAAAAAGCCCCTTCTGCCCCTGTCAGGGGGTAACGGGGGTCGGGGCGCTCGTGCGCGTCTCGCTGGAGTTGCACTTGGATCTCCAAAGCGGTGCAGGAATGTCCCGATTATCTGCAGCTCTGGAAATAGATCCTGCTCTCAACTTTGGGAATCAAACGCCGCCGGTTTCATTTAGAAAAGTAAAACTTTGATAAAAAATTAATTTAAAAAAGTTTGTGTTGCCGCGTGGGCCTTTAGGGTGAAAAATGCTGAGTAATACTGATGAGATCTATTGATTCTACTGGGGTTAAAGCACAAGAATGCAGCTTTCACAGCTGAAAGTCAAAAATAAATAAAAGTTTTTTAAATTTGTGTTCAATCTAACTCTACTAAACTCTTCTTTTGTCACCCAAACCTTTAGTTCTGTCAGTGTCCACCATAAACCTGATTCATTTCCATGAAAGATTTTATGTTTTTGTTAAAACAGCTGATCCTCTTCGTCTTCTGTGCAGCAGAGAGCTATGACTTCAGGACAGACAGATGGAGACGCCATGACGGACGCTCAGCTGCTGCATGCAGACGGGGAATCGTACCGAAACCCCACAGAGGTGCAGATGAGTCAGATTGTGATGCCCTGCCACGCCAACCACCGCGGAGAGCTGAGTGTGGGGCAGCTGCTGAAATGGATGGACTCCACTGCCTGTTTGTCTGGTAGGAGGCAATCACATTCTGCAAAATCCTGCTCTAGACCGGGGGGTCCCTGAACTACGGCCCGCGGGCCACATCCGGCCCACCTCCACATTTGACCCGGCCCCTGAACAATAGCAATGATGCATGATTTTTTTCCCCCCGATCTGGCTTTGAGACTGTTTGCTAATACTGCTAGCAAAATGGTCTCTTGCTAGCAGTGTTTCTGTTAACTTAACAGTGCTTTGCTAACAGAAAACATTGTTAGCATCAATTGCTGACATAACGGCTAACAGCAAACACTGTTAGCATCAATCGATGACGTAACGGCTAACAGAAAGCATTGTTAGCATCAATCGCTGAAATAACAGCTAACAGAAAACATTGTTAGCATCAATCAATGACATAACAGCTAACAGAAAGCATTGTTAGCATCAATCGCTGAAATAACAGCTAACAGAAAGCATTGTTAGCATCAATCGCTGAAATAACAGCTAACAGAAAACATTGTTAGCATCAATCAATGACATAACAGCTAACAGAAAGCATTGTTAGCATCAATCGCTGAAATAACAGCTAACAGAAAACAGTGTTAGCATCAATCAATGACATAACGGCTAACAGAAAACACTGTTAGCATCAATCGCAGACAAAACGGCTAACAGCAAACACTGTTAGCATCAATCGCAGACAAAACGGCTAACAGAAAACACTGTTAGCATCAAATGCTGACATAACGGCTAACAGAAAACATTGTTAGCATCAATCGCAGACATAACGGCTAACAGAAAACACTGTTAGCATCAATCAATGACATAACAGCTTACAGAAAGCATTGTTAGCATCAATCGCAGACAAAACGGCTAACAGAAAACACTGTTAGCATCAATCGCTGATATAACGGCTTACAGAAAACACTGTTAGCATCAATCGCTGACATAACGGCTAACAGAAAACAACGTTAGCATCAATCGCAGACAAAACGGCTAACAGCAAACACTGTTAGCATCAATCAATGACATAACATCTAACAGAAAGCATTGTTAGCATCAATCGCAGACAAAACGGCTAACAGAAAACACTGTTAGCATCAATCGCAGACAAAACGGCTAACAGCAAACACTGTTAGCATCAATCGCAGACAAAACGGCTAACAGAAAACACTGTTAGCATCAAATGCTAACATAACGGCTAACAGAAAACACTGTTAGCATCAATCGATGACATAACGGCTAACAGAAAACACTGTTAGCATCAATCAATGACATAACAGCTAACAGAAAGCATTGTTAGCATCAATCGCTGAAATAACAGCTAACAGAAAACAGTGTTAGCATCAATCAATGACATAACAGCTAACAGAAAGCATTGTTAGCATCAATCGCAGACAAAACGGCTAACAGAAAACACTGTTAGCATCAATCGCAGACAAAACGGCTAACAGCAAACACTGTTAGCATCAATCGCAGACAAAACGGCTAACAGAAAACACTGTTAGCATCAAATGCTGACATAACGGCTAACAGAAAACACTGTTAGCATCAATCGATGACATAACGGCTAACAGAAAACACTGTTAGCATCAATCGATGACATAACGGCTAACAGAAAACAACGTTAGCATCAATCGCAGACATAACGGCTAACAGAAAACACTGTTAGCATCAATCAATGACATAACAGCTAACAGAAAGCATTGTTAGCATCAATCGCAGACAAAACGGCTAACAGAAAACACTGTTAGCATCAATCGCTGATATAACGGCTTACAGAAAACACTGTTAGCATCAATCAATGACATAACAGCTAACAGAAAGCATTGTTAGCATCAATCGCTGACATAACGGCTAACAGAAAACACTTTTTTACTAGCCTACAAACCGACCCCGGCACCACATCAGTGAAGAAAAAACTTATGTGGCCTTCACAAGAAAAAGTTCAGGGACCCCTCCTCTAGAACATATACTATACTCACACACTTAAAAAATGAGAGAGAATCAAAACGTTCTATATTTATTGACAGTCGTTTCCAAAAGTGAACTTCATATTTTATAGAATGATAATAAATAAACTGAAATCCTCTTAATAATCAAAATTCAATCAAAACACGTTTTCAGCATTTATATCAGATTTAACTTTCTTCATTTCGTTGTTTTGCCTCCTTGTGCATGAATGACTGCATCTGTTGCCATGGAGACCAATTTCAGCTTCTTTGTTGCTCTGGGATTTTTCATCTTCTTCTGAACGGTCCCTAGATGTTCTATCAGGTTCTGGTCCACCAGTAAGGTTCTTGAAGCAGATAGTTTTTGTCAGTGACACTGGTCCCAAGGCCTGCTGGGAAATAATCAAACCAGCTTCTCCTTACAGCTCGGCCACGACATTTTGTGGCTTTTTCTCCTTTTCAAGGGTGTAGATGAGTGTTTCCTGGACACCTGTCTTCACTTGAACATGTATCTGACATGAGAGATCTAACCTCAATGAACGTCCTGGTAAAATAAAGGTTAAATAATAAAAAACACTGAAACAGACTGAGAGCATTTAAAGGACAAATCATTAACCAATTAATTAGCTCCCCCCCTTCCTTACAATGCAATGGAATATTCCATTGAGGTCGAGTGACTCCCAAGTATTGTCTGTATACGAGTCCAATTATACAGTCATACATTCCTACTAAATGAGTGATTAATACATTAGACCTTTTAATACATTTAATGTTTAATTCCAAATAAAAGTAATACATTTATTTAACAATTAAATGTGATTTCAGCTTTTAAATGATGATCAAAACATTGATATTGATGCTGTCTAAAAGTGGACGAGTAAAGAAGTCATTCAATGTTTTTATTCTCAAACCAAAATAATTAATCTAACCAGATCAGAGGGGTCACCTGGAACCCCAAACTGCCAAGTCACCACTGGATGTTGCACCTGATAAAACCTTAAATTACTTTTAGGTTTTGGCCTTTAGAAGTATAAAGACATATCTGAAGCTTTTATGGTATTTAATAGTTGTGTGAATGTTCTGTCAGCATTCACACTATAGTGATCCTGTTTCCCTTTATTAATATTCCAAATTTTTTCATTTTATTTATTCATAAAAACTCAATTACACTTTCAGCAATTTCTCCAATATTGTTATCAAAACATTCAGCAGGTTAAGGACATTAATGCTGCTGAGGGTTTCAAGGGGAATTTTGAGTTTAGCTAATAGTTTAGCACCATGCTAACAGTTCTGGATTAAGCTAGTATTTTGAACATGTGCTAGCTTTCTTGGGGTTTTTGCGCAAATTTGATATTAAGCTAATGTTAGCTATTTCTAAGCTAATTTGGCATCTACTGAGGTCTTTTTTTGGCTAACACTGGATTAAAGGCTAGTATTTTAGCAATGTGCTAGCTTTTATGGCTAATTTGGCATCTTTTGAGTTTTTTTGGGCTAATTCTGGGTTAAGCTAGTATTTTGACAATGTGCTAGTTTTCTTGGGGTTTTAGTTTTAATTTGATGTTAAGCTAATGTTAGCTTTTTTTAAGATAATTTGGCATCAACTGAGGTATTTTTTTGGCTAATTCTGGTTTAAAGGCTAATATTTTAGCAATGTGCTAGCTTTTATGGCTAATTTGGCATCTTTTGAGTTTTTTGGGCTAATTCTGGGTTAAGCTAGTATTTTGAACATGTGCTAGCTTTCTTGGGGTTTTAGTGCTAATTTGATGTTAAGCTAATGTTAGCTTTTTTAAGCTAATTTGGCATCAACTGAGTTTTTTTTTTGGCTAGTTCTGGTTTAAAGGCTAATATTTTAGCAATGTGCTAGCTTTTATGGCTAATTTGGCATCTTTTGAGTTTTTTTGGGCTAATTCTGGGTTAAGCTAGTATTTTGACAATGTGTTAGTTTTCTTGGGGTTTTAGTGCTAATCTGATGTTAAGATGATGTTAGCTTTTTTTAAGCTAATTTGGCATCTACTGAGGTCTTTTTTGGCTAATTCTGGTTTAAAGGCTAATATTTTAGCAATGTGCTAGCTTTTATGGCTAATTTGGCATCTTTTGAGTTTTTTGGGCTAATTCTGGGTTAAGCTAGTATTTTGAACATGTGCTAGCTTTCTTGGGGTTTTTGTGCAAATTTGATATTAAGCTAATGTTAGCTTTTTCTAAGCTAATTTGGCATCAACTGAGGTCTTTTTTTTGGCTAATACTGGATTAAAGGCTAATATTTTTAGCAATGTGCTAGCTTTTATGGCTAATTTGGCATCTATTGAGTTTTTTTGGGCTAATTCTGGGTTAAGCTAGTATTTAGACAATGTGCTAGCTTTCTAGGGGTTTTAGTGCTAATTTGATTTTAGGTTTTTTTAAGTTAATTTGGCATCTACTGAGTTTTTTTTTTTTGGCTAATTCTGGTTTAAAGGCTAATATTTCAGCAATGTGCTAGCTTTTATGGCTAATTTGGCATCGCTTGAGTTTTTTGGGGCTAATTCAGTGTTTAGCTAGTGTTTTAGCACGTGTTATCATTTTTTTGATAATTTGGCATATACTGAGTGCTAATTCTGAGTTCAAACGTTTTATGTATTTTAAAATTTTCTTCAATATTTTAAGAAAATCTTAAAATTCTCTTTGCATTTTTAACTCCTTTAGCAACTTTGGATTTATGCATCAGCTTTAGCATTTTTAGCAAACCCCGTCAGTTATTACAGTAAATTTCTTCACCACATTCAGCAAAATTCATACACACTAGCATTATCACAGGTAATGCAATCTTTCTCGTTCCTCTTTGGTATTTAAATCTTAGAAATCCTCTTTTTTTTACTTTCCTTGGTCCTGCTGTCTCATGTTTGTGTTACCTTTCAGCTGAGAGGCATGCTGGTTGCTCCTGCATCACGGCGTCGGTGGACGACATCCACTTTGAACTCACCATCGGGTAAGATGTGGACTCACCTCATAAGTGACTAATAGAGCAGGAGAAGCATGTAGAATGTTATTGTGGAATTTACTGAAGCTAAAGGAAGTTAGAATAGAGTTTTCTCCTCACAGAAACAAAGTTTCTGAAACTCAGGTGGAGAACATGTCAGAACTTCTCCGGACGTCGTCTGGTTTGTGTCATGTTTAGGTTTCAGAGCTTTGCTCCTCCCTGCTGCCGGTTGGACATCGTGTCTCACAGCTTAAAGGGTTTTTCTGTGCATTCACGGCTCCATGTTGACAGTAAAGAGTGTTCCGTGTTTATGTCCTAAAGGGTTGGAAAAGTTGTCAATATCATAGCAAAGGTCAACCGAGCCTTCACGTCCAGCATGGAGGTTGGTGGAATTACCTTTTGGAAGTGGATTGGCTTTCAGAGAGGAATGTGGTGAGCTGTGGTTGATTGTGCTCAGGTGGGCATCCTGGTCACCTGTGAGGACCTTTACACGGACAGGCAGTGGAAGGTTTGCCACGCCTTTGCCACCTTCGTCGCCAGGCGGACCGAAGCTGGAAAGGTCTGAGAAGATGAAAATGTGGGAGCGTGCAGAGCTCTGATGCATCTCTGATTTTTAACGGCTGGTTTGGTGCACACACACAGGTACAACTCAAGCAGGTGATTCCACGCACGCAAATGGAGCAGATGGAGTACAGCCTGGCGGCGGAGCGGCGGCGCATGAGGCTCATCCACGCCGAGATCATCACAGACCTACTGAGCAGCAGCACAGCTCAGCTGGGTACGGACCCGGGGCGCTCCGGCACGCCGCCCTTTGAACTGGCACTGATTAATAGCTCCTCGTTTCATCAGGAGAATGTCAGGAGTACGAGGGCGCCGTGCCAGCCGAACGGACGCGGGTGGAGAGCGTGGAGCTGGTCCTTCCACCTCACGCCAACCACCAAGTCAGCACTTTCGGTGGTCAGATTATGGCCTGGATGGAGAACGTGGCCACAATCGCAGCAAGGTATGCACTTAGTGCTCGCATTTGTTGGAGAACCGTTCGACTTAAAATGAAGTGTCATGAATCCAGGGATGTACACGAAGGTTGCAGTACTTCTGCTTATCGATCTGAGCTCACACATTCTCAGGTTTGGCAGGAATGCAGCTCATAATCTCAGAGGAGGCGGAGCCATTCCTCAGTACTCAGAAGCTTAAAGCTGCAGATTTTCTCACGTACGCTTCACACTTCAGCTTTTACTGTTTGGACTTTATTAAGCAGTAACTTTATTAAACTATTTTCTTGTTTACTGCTGGGCTTTCGCCTCAGCTTTATTTTATAGACCATTGACTGTATATGAGAACTGGACTGACCCGGGATTCCAAACAGGAAATGGTTCCAAAAGGCCAAAATCCCGTATGCCTCGTTTCCTCTGAGCGGTCCGGTCCGGTCTGGTCCAGACCGCTCAGTGGAACGCAGGGTGTGAACCAATGACATAGCTTTATCACAACGGGGCGACTACAGCAATTCTCCGTATTCGGGGATTCGGCGTGTCTCCGGTTACTCTTTGCTAAAAGAATGAAGGAAGTGAAGAAGAACAAAAAGGACAAAACTTTAGGTTTGGATCTTGAGTCGGACAAACACTGCCTGTTGTCGTCAAACCTCTCCGCCAACTGATGGATTTCATCGTGTGACCACAGAAGCTCCGCCCGAACTGGTCCGTTCTAGTTTTCTTTGGACCTAAAACCAAATGATACGAATCGGTCCGGCCTAAAGGGTCCATCCAATAAGGGAACACTCAAAATATAGTACCGGTCCAACATCTTCTGGATAATCCTTGTTTTCTTTTTTTCAGATTTTTTTCTGTAGTTTAGGTTATAAACTGGCCAATCAGATGCCTCAAAAAAAGTAGGTGGAGCCTGCTGGCTCCATGTCTAATGTTCAAAACATTTGGCAGATTTCGGCTTTGTCTAAATTCCCTTTAAACTACTAAAATAATATACAATTCGGGATTTAACATTATTTATTTAAATGACTAATATGACGTCACAGATTAAAAACTTTATAAATATGAACATTTTATGAAGACCATTTATGATTCTACTGTGTTCAGATGATGAAAACTGAGTTGGTTTATAAAGAAAATAAATAAAAATACTTTTTTTCCCACAAATTTCTTCAAACGCAATGCATTGTGGTATATATTCACCAATCTAGTGATTTTTGCAGACTGGACTTTGTGTAAACCACGATGTGGTAATTAGTGAAGGAACTCAGACATAGACTTTGTATAGTCCACTTTCAGGTGGTAGGGGTGTGGCCTTCCAACAAGCTCACTCCTGATTGGCTTACCATAGAAACTTTGACTCAGAGCGACTTGAACCAATTACTGCTCACTGACGATGTCTGGCTCCAACATGGCGACGTCCGTATTGGTTGGAGCTGGAGGTAAATCACTTTCTATGGATGATGTCACACTCAGTCCAGTTCTCATAGACCAGGGGTCTGCAACCTGCGGCCCCAGGGCCACATGTGGCTCTTTCATCTCTCCATTGTGACTCTCTGGCTGAAGAAAAATAAAATAATAGTAAATTAAAAAATAGAAGTTTAGCTATTATTTTAGCAATATACTAACGTTTTTGGCTAATGTGTTACCCACTGGAGTTTTTAGGCTAATTTAGAATTTTAGCTTCTTTTTTAGCAACATGCTAACGTTTTTTGGCTAAGTTTTCTGAGAAATTTTATGCTAATTTGGAGTTTATCTAATATTTTAGTAAAATGCTAATGTTTTCAGCTAATTTGTTATCTACTAAATTTTTTTGGACAATTTAACATTTAGCTTCTATTTTAGCAACATGCTAACGTTTTTGACCAAGTTATTTTTCTGAGGAATTTTAGGCTATTTTGGAGTTCAGCTAGTAATTAAGCAACAAGCTAGCATTTTTAGCACATTTGGCCTCTAATTAGTTTTTTATGCTAACTTGGAGTTCAGCTAATATTTTAGCAATATGCTAACATTTTTTTAGCTAATTTGTTATCTACTGGGGGTTTTAGGCTAATTTTGAGTTTAGCTTTTATTTAATCAAAATGCTAATATTTTTGTCTGATTTAATTTACAGAGAAATGTTATGCTAATTTAAAGTTCAGCTAGTAATTAAGCAACAAGCTAGCTTTTTTGCTACCAAAGTTAAAAATGTAAAAAAATCCCTTTTTGAGAGATGATATTTTCTTTTTATATATTTTTTTGCTTTTGTTTGTGCCAAAAATAGACATTATAGACAGTGACATTCACATTTATTTTAAATAAAAAACAAAAAGAAGGTTATAAATGCAAATCTAAATTTCTTAAATGTTAATATAAGTAAATGCGGCTCCTTCTGGGTTTTGATCAGTAGAAAACGAGCCCAAATGACTCTTTTACTCTTAAAGGTTGCCGACCTCTGTCATAGACAGTCGATTTGAATCATTTATTCAATAATTTATTATAACTGTTTAGTGATGGGTTGCTGCTCTATTGAAAAATAAACCTAAATAATGATATGACCGCCACCGTGTTCTTGCAGTTACTGCGTTCAAATGCAACCAGCAACAATGGAGTTTCTCGAGTTACCTGTTGTTTATAACCAGATGAAGAGATCAGGGAATCCTGATCCCCAAAGATTTAACTTTATTTCAGAACAAAATAACTTTTTTCTTTCTGTGACATTGTCAAAGATATTTTTTTATGTGATACACTTCAGAGCTGAAGAGATCTTTGTCCTCATTAAACAAACAACTCTGGTTTGGTAATCCCACTTATCAGTTTTTACAGCTCCGCTCACCTCTGACCCTCACATAGACAGACTTTCATTTCTATCCACTCAAGAATTTTGATGCTGCTTTTGGTCAAATTGATTAAATATAAAAACCTGTGAATACATTTAAAATCCAACTCTTAAGGCAAAGCATCTTTGTTTCTGTTTTACTGAATGTAGCCGTTTGTGTAATGCCCACCCAACCCTGAGGACCATCGACATGTTCCATTTTCGGGGCCCCTCCCACATCGGCGACCGCCTGGTGCTGAAAGCCATCGTTAACAACTCGTTCAAGCACAGGTCGGGCTCCGGCTCATCCTAGTGATGCTGAAGACAGGCTGTTCTCCCTCTGAACCTTCCGTCTGGTTGCTGCTGCAGCATGGAGGTGGGCGTCTGCGCGGAGGCCTACCAGGGACGAGAACCGCAGCGACACATAAACAGCGCCTTCATGACATTCGAGGTGCTGGACAACGAAAGAAAACCTCGCACGCTGCCGCGGATACGACCTGAGCCTGTGGTGAGAACACTAAAGTGTACCTCGGCCTCTTAAAGTTCTGCAAAGCTTTTCATTTTTCACATCAGATATGCTGTTTAAAGATTATTGCAGGTTTTCCTGTTTTTCAGGATGGAAAAAGACGTTATAAAGAAGCAATAGCCAGGAAGAAGATCCGCCTTGATAGGTTGGCATTTCCTGGTTTCATTGCTTAACCTGATTTTATGCATCTGAGATAACCTGAGTTTGTGGTTCTCCCTGGATGACCCTCTGGTCCAGGGGTACCCAAACTACGGCCTGCGGGCCGGACCCGGCCGACCTACATCATTTTGCCTGACCACTGAAAAAAATCAGAGACGCATGATTTTTTTCCCCCAATACAGCTTAGAAATTGTTTGCTAAGACTGCTAGCAAAATAGTGTTGTGCTAACAGAAAACATGTTAGCATCAATCGCAGACAGAATGGCTAACGAAAAGAACGTTAGCATCAATCGTAGACAATACGGCTAACAGAAAACAACGTTAGCATCAATTGCAGACAAAACGGCTAACAGAAAACAACGTTGGCATCAATAGTAGACAGGACGGCTAACGAAAACAACGTTAGCATCAATCGCAGACAGAACTGCTAACAGAAAACAACGTTAGCATCAATCGCAGACGGAACTGCTAACAGAGAACACTGTTAGCATCAATCGTAGACAATACGGCTAACAGAAAACCACATTAGCATCAATTGCAGACAAAATGGCTAACAGAAAACAACGTTAGCATCAATCGTAGACAATACGGCTAACAGAAAACAACGTTAGCATCAATTGAAGACAAAACGACTAACAGACAACAACGTTAGCATCAATTGCAGACAAAATAGCTAACAGAAAACAACGTTAGCATCAATTGCAGACAAAACGGCTAACAGAAAACAACGTTGGCATCAATAGTAGACAGGACGGCTAACGAAAACAACGTTAGCATCAATCGCAGACAGAACTGCTAACAGAAAACAACGTTAGCATCAATCGCAGACAGAACTGCTAACAGAGAACACTGTTAGCATCAATCGTAGACAATACGGCTAACAGAAAACCACATTGGCATCAATTGCAGACAAAATGGCTAACAGAAAACAACGTTAGCATCAATTGTAGACAATACGGCTAACAGAAAACAACGTTAGCATCAATTGAAGACAAAACGGCTAACGAAAACAACGTTAGCATCAATTGCAGACAAAATGGCTAACAGAAAACAACGTTAGCATCAATCGTAGACAATACGGCTAACAGACAACAACGTTAGCATCAATTGCAGACAAAATAGCTAACAGAAAACAACGTTAGCATCAATCGCAGACAAAACGGCTAACAGAAAACAACGTTAGCGTAAATCGCAGACAAAACTGCTAACAGAAAACTACATTAGCATCAATCGCAGTTAGAACTGCTAAATTCAAATTCAAATTACTTTTATCTATATAGCACCTTTCCAGTTGAGAAACAGCTCGAAGTGCTGTACATAAAACAAATATAAACACAAGACAAACTATACTCCACACATACAATAATATAATAACATAAGCCCTTCATAATAATAAAAACAGAAACAAACAGATAAAATAAAAAAACATTTCGGTTAGCCTACAAACTTACCCCGGCCCCGAATCAGTGAATAAAAAATGTATGAGGCCCTCACAAAAGTAAAGTTTGGGGACCCGTGCACTAAAGATTGAACTGGTTTAGGATTCTTCACGGACTTGGAAAACCAAAAAGCATGATGTTAAACATCTTGGGTTTTATTGATTTTTAATTACTGTTTAAATAATAAGACAATGTTTGACTGAAAGTTTGGTCAGGTGGCGTCTGGAGTTGACCTCTGCTGTCTTTCGTTATAGGAAATATATTATTTCCTGCAAGCAGACTCAGGTGTCCCTGTCCGTGCCCTGGGATCCCAGCAACCAGGTAGGACTGAGGCGCGCAGAAGGAGAGCGGCGTCCACCGCCGTGCATTCAGGAGGCTGTCTGTTTTTCAGATGTACCTGAGCTACAACAACGTGTCGGCGCTGAAACTCATGGACACCAGAAACAACTGGGTGTTGACATCAGAGAAGAACAAGGTCAGTTCCTCTGCAATGAGGAAGGAAACGCCTCGCTGCCTCGCTTTCTCCGTTTTCTTCTGCTTCTGCTGAGAAGGATCATTCGCAGCCTCCCTCCTTAGCTCAGCCTATCAGAGGAGTCACACCTGACGCGCTCACGTCTGCACCTGAAGTGAGGGCTATTTATAGAAAGCGGTGCTGCATTCGCAGGTCAGGCTGTACACACTGGAGGAAAACCACATGCTGTGCTTCAAAGTGGAGATGTACGTCAGCGTTCCAGCAGAGCAGTCCTTCCACCTTCTGTCAGACCTGACGAGGAGAAAGGAGTGGGACCGCCATTATGAGTCAGTAACACTCAGCAGCATTATTAAGATTCTCTCTTTATTTCACCGTCCTGGAAAACGAACAAATTAACCAGACAGACAGCAAAACTCAGGAAAAGGTCTGTTCAGACTGCTTTCAGAGGACTGAACTTCATGTCTTAAAATTCTACAACTTGTCTTTTTTGTGGAAAATCAGTTTTAACAGGACTGTAGACGCCAAACTCCACATGGATTTTGTAACTTTGGGAACTCAATGTGATAAATCCAGCCACTAGGGGGTGTTGTATGGCTTGCAGGTGCCACCTGCCACCTGGCCCCGCCCTCGTCACCCCGTTTGACCGTCTGAGCGGCTGCCACACGCCCCTCCCCCACCCAGAGCTGCATGTGACAAATCCATTTAAGAAAAAAAAAAACGTATTTCAAAATAGCTGCTTTTCTGTTGGCTCATCTCCATAGCAACCATTTCCTTTTTTGTTTACCTTGGGGTTCCAAGCACGTTTATGTCATTTTTATCAGAATCAGCAAAAGTATTTTTTTGAATTTCCTTGGCAACAGAGGTTTCTGATAACCACGCCCATGTTCCTTAGATGTTTATAATGTACATCATTATTTCTTTAAGCTGAGCCAAAGATTCATGTATTATTTTTATTGCAATATGTCAGTAAAAACTGTGCAAGTATGAAGGGATTGACACTTCAGCGAGCTCGCCACACGAACGCCGTTCAGGATCTACAAACTTTAAGACAAACATTTTTTTCTGAAGAAACTTGAGGAGTTAGGAGGTGACATGTGGAAATCCCTAGGAGGAGTTTAAATGTAGAAGGTACCAAAGGGGATTTGTTATTTTAAATTCAAGATGGCGGTAGAGCTGGTATCCATAATAATTTACAGAAATGATTCGATTCACAAAAACCTGGATCGATTTGAATCTGATTTTTTTTTTCAATACTTTCAATTCAATTCACTTTTGACTTTACACATTTACACACATTTGTTTAGAAATACATTATTAATCTACTATATATTTTGAATATATTTATATTAATCTGATACAGTTCACAGACTGTAAATGTATCAGTGAAATACTGAGATTGTTAATATCATCCAGAGTTACATGGATTCTCTAAAGGAGAAGTTCTAACTAAAATGTTCAGATCATTAACATTGTTCTGCTTCTCCTGGAGGACGTTTCAATTTGGCCACTGGGGGGCGATATAGCATTACAGCTTATTCCAGAAGAAGAAGAAAGTATGAGCAAAAAATTGTGCTTTAGACCACAAATGGTTACTTAAAAAAAATTATGTTAAAAAGTTTAGAAAGTTCATATAGTCAGAAATCTATCTGATAGAGCGTTAGCATTAGCTGCTAGCATTACTGTTAGCATTAGCCCTCCTACGGTAAATTCTATTAAATGTTAGCATCAAGCTAGTGGACTTTACCTTCATGTGCTACATTGATTAAAATTTTTATGAGTCGATTCTTGATCTGTTAAGATTAAATCGATTCAAATCGATTAATCAATGTTGTCAACTCAGCCCTAGATGGCGGCCTCATCCTAAGGTCATAAGTCAATTAAATCTTGGTGGTGGTTAAAATTTTGTAAAAATCCTTAAAACAAAAGTATTTTTCACATATGAGAAAATGTGAAATTTCATACTTTCCCACAAAATGGTCGCAAATACTCCCTTTGGATATTAAAGACATGTTTGGTTTAGGTAGTAGATTTAATTTTTTTTTTCTTTCAAGCTTAATTTTTTTTCATGGTTTCTCCTGCTGTGATGTCATCGTTTTTGTCCAAGATTTCTCTTGAGCGAGTACTAGATGTTTGCAAACTTTGGTGAGTTTTTGAGTAAATTTTAGCTCAAAGATCCAATAATGAATAAGAATTTAAAAAAAAAAATCTTCTCCTTCAGTCATTGACAAAACAAGAGCACAAAAAGTAAAATGTATTATTCCTACAATCAAATGTTGCTTGATGAGTTACAGTAAATAGTACTTATAGTTCAGTCTGAATGCAGTCTGGATGAACTTTTCTCTTCTGTTTTGTATTTTCTTGTAATTCAGGTGAGAACACAAAAAGTATCAGAGTATAAAGTAAAAGTGCTGTTGTTTACCCTCATCCTGACTGAATGATGTCATTCCCTGTGGACTGATGGGGGTTTGTGGCTGATAACCCGCCTGCAGACAGTGTGAGGTGATCATCCAGGCAGATGAAGAAGATACTCTTTATCGCGTGGTCACGCCCTCCGTCAGTAAAGGGGACAAAGGGAAGGACTTTATCCTGCTGGCATCTCGAAGGAAACCTTGTGATTCCAGGTGTTGTAAAAAGACATTTTCACCTTTATTTGTTATTTTTTAATGTTTGGGCGTTTCTCAGAGAGCTGACCTCGTGTCCTCTTCAGGGACCCGTATCTGATCGCGCTGCGTTCGGTCACGCTGCCCACCCACCCCCCACCGAGGACTACACGAGGGGCGAGGTGCAGTGTGCCGGCTTCACCATCAAGGAGGAGTCCGGCTCCGTCACCAAGGTTGGTAGGATGCGCCAGGGCCGGCCCCGGGGCCAAGGCAGCAACCTAATGATTATTTCTATTGTTTTTTTTTTGTAAAACAGTTTGACACATAACTCATTTCATTTAAATACAAAAAAATGTCATAATTTAAAAGTGTAAAAAAATAACTCTAAAGTTGATGTA
Source organism: Oryzias javanicus (assembly GCA_003999625.1). Classification (NCBI taxonomy): domain Eukaryota; kingdom Metazoa; phylum Chordata; class Actinopteri; order Beloniformes; family Adrianichthyidae; genus Oryzias; species Oryzias javanicus. The sequence goes on from CM012440.1 coordinate 3,051,217, forward strand.
ATCCACGTGTCAAAGTCAAGGCCCGGGGGCCGGATCTGGCCCTCCAGGTAATTCTATCCGGCCCTCCAGATCATTTTATTTATTGTTATTGATGACCCGCTGGTATCTTGTTCTCATTTCTAACTTTTATCATTTTGACAAAATATATTTTTAAAATATATTTTTAAAATATTGAAAGTTATTTAAGGTTTAAGTTTATTTATTCTGGAATAATATTCCTGCATTTTTATTATTCAGAATTATGTTATAAAGTTAAAGTTTTAAGGTGTTCCGTTAGCTTTTTAGACCATTTTCGGAAGATTTTTTAGTTTATTTTGGAGTTTAGCTAATCTTTCAGCTACATGCTAGCTGTTTTGGCTGACCGAAGTTATTTTTTGAGTTTTTTAGGCTAATTTGGCATTTAGCAAATTTTTTACCGGGCTATCAACTTTAGCGTTTTCAGCTATCAGCTTCTGCGTTTTTAGCTATCAATTTCAGCATCTTTAAGTTGATTTATTTTAGCATTTACTATGCTTTCTTAAGCTATTTTAGCTTATATTTCAGCTACAATATAGCAGTTTTGGCTAATTTGGGATTTTTGAAGTTCTTTTAAGCTGTTTTGGAGCTAGGCTAATATTTACACGCTAGTTGTTTTGGCTAATTTAAGCTTTTTGTAAGTTTGTTTATGCTACTTTTAAGTCTTGCAAAGTTTTTTTGTTTGTTTTTAAGGCTAATTTGGCATTTATCTAATATTTTAGCTGTTATCAAATTTCAGCATCTTCAGCAGCTAAATTCAGCTTCCAGCATTCAAACTAGCATTATCACAGATAATGTTATATATCTAGTTCATAATTATGATAAAAAGTTACGTTGTTGTAAAAATGTAGTTTTACAGCGTTCAATAAATGTTTATCCTGTTCGTCTCGCGACCTCAGGTGTGTTTTGGATTTTGGCTCCCTGTGCGTTTGCCTTTGACACTGCTGATGTAATCAGTTTGCCCCTCCCCCTTCCTGTCGCTGCTGCTATCTAATAGGGCTGCCACGATTATTCGACTAATCGATGACTAATCGACTATTAAAATAATCGACAACTAATTTAATAGTCGATTAGTCGTTACTTTATATTATATGAAGTCAGATTGTAGTAAAGTTGAAAGTTATAATAGCATTCTGCTAGCTTTTTGGAATATTTTGGCATTTATTAAGGTTTTTTAGGCTATTTTGGAGTTTAGCTAATATTTCAGCAGCATGCTAGCTATTTCGGCTAACTTTAGCTTTTTTACGTTTGTTAGGCAACTTTTGAGTTTAACTTATATTTCAGCTATATGCTAGCTGTTTTGGCTAATATAGGATTTTTCCATTTTTTTAAGGCTAATTTGGAGTTTAGCTAATATTTCAGCAGCATGCTAGCTATTTTGGTTAGCTTAAGCTTTTTAAAGTTTTTTTAGGCAATTTTTGAGTTTAGCTTATATTTCAGCTATGTGCTAGCTGTTTTGGCTAATATAGGATTTTTCCGTTTTTTTAAGGCTAATTTGGAGTTTAGCAAATATTTCAGCAGCATGCTAGCTATTTTGGTTAGCTTAAGCTTTTTTAAGTTTTTTTAGGCAATTTTTGAGTTTAGCTTATATTTCAGCTATGTGCTAGCTGTTTTGGCTAATATAGGATTTTTCCGTTTTTTTTAAGGCTAATTTGGAATTTAGCTAATATTTCAGCAGCATGCTAGCTATTTAGGCTAACTTTGGCTCTTTTTATTTTTTGGTAAATTTGGCATTTAACTAATATTTTAGCTGGTTATCAACTTCAGCATCTTTACATCCACTTTGGCCATGAACAGATTAGTCGACTAATCGGAAAAATTAATCGATGATTAGTCGACTCTTAAAATAATCGTTTGTGGCAGCACTACTATCTAAGCTAGTTTGGAGGGAGGAGAGGAGCGCAGTGTTACTGCTGTTAGTGCTGTTAAAACTTTGAGGATGAAAATGGAAAAAGAGGAAACGCCAGAGATTTGTGGAAATTGACTCCTCCCTGCATTTTGGTCAAAAAGACAAATTTAACTGGTAATCTCGTGTTTTTTTTTCTCCAACACCTGTACCAGTTGAAATCCTTCTACTTTCCTTTTAAATACTCGCTAAATGGCGGTGCAGACAGTTGACGCGCATGGCTTCAAATGCAGAGTCATCTCGGTTGAAGCGCTGGTTAGGATGTTCAAATCAAAGACCCTACTGGGGGCGCTAAATTCGTGTTTCGCTGCGGGCCGGGCCTGCTCGCCGCATCGGGCCGGCCTCCCTCACTCGCCTCGTCTCCGTTTCAGCTCACCTACTACAACCAGGCCACTCCGGGGGTCCTGCCGTACATCTCCACAGACATCGCCGGCCTCTCCTCCGGCTTTTATTGCACGTTTTCCGCCTGCAGCCGCTTCCTGGAAAGCAGCAGGGACGCCCGGGTTGTGGACTCTGCCGCCTCCAGAGAGGAGACGTCACAGCAGGAGGAATGACTGGGACTGTCATTTCCTTTCTCCGCTCAGGAGCTCCTCGGCTCCAACGGGAGCCAGTTTGAGGATTTGTTTTGTTGTTTTTGTTTTTACAGAGAGATTATTGAGCAATGAAGCACGAGTCCGCACAAGATTTTAAGCCTCTTACTGATCCAATAATACGTCGGGAATAATTCTCAGAACCTTTTTTGCTAAAGAAATCTTATTTAAAAACATAGATTTTTGATCATGTTTTCACCTGTAGCGCCAGTGTTTTTAGAGTAAAGCTGTGATTCATAAATGTTCGAATTGTATTTAATTTAAAGTTGTTGCATTAAAAAAGAAGCCAGTATTTTCATGTTTTTTTTGTTGGGACGTGTTTTCTTGTACACAAACATGATCTAAAATTAAACTAAATGAAGACTGACGCCGTGGTCTTCGTTGACCTCCGTCCCTCAAGCGCTCGCCGCATTCTTCCCATTCCTGAAGCATTAAAGGAAAGAGCGAGGCGGCGTTTGCGTCCCGCTGTGAGGCCTGCAGGAGCAGCAGAGGAGCATGAAGGAGTCTGCAGGGAAACAGCACTACTGCCTGCGTCTGAGACGGTTTATAGCAGCCTTCTCAAACCTCTGCATGCTGGCGGACAGTCAGTTTTGTATTCAGGGTAAATAAATCTGCACACAGCATCACTGGATCAGCTGCGTCATGTTCAGGGAGCGGCGCTACACCTCACAGGCCGCCTGACATCCACAGATGGTGTTTTCTGCTCTCAGAGCTAACCTCCATGTGAGAACATTAGCCTCAAACCCACGAGTTTAATCAATCTGTGATCAATCTCTGTCTATCTATCCTTACGGGCGGATACGGACGTGGTCAAATCTCTGCAGATCACGGTCAGTACCGTGGACCGCTTAGTGAACCCGTAGAGGGAAAATATCCATGGACATTTTATCTACGGGCATGCTGCGGGCTGACACAACATGTAAGGAAGAGTAAATAAGGAGGAAGTTAGTGAAACTTTTTCTTGTGAAGGCCACATAACTTCTTTCTACACTGATGTAGGGGCGGGGTCAGTTTCTGGACTGAAAAAAAAGTGTTTTCTGTTAGCAGTTCAGTCTGCGATTGATGCTAACAGTGTTTTCTGTTAGCCGTTCAGTCTGTGATTGATGCTAACATGTTTTCTGTTAGCCGTTCTGTCTACGATTGATGCTAACAGTGTTTTTATGTTAGCCGTTCTGTCTGTGATTGATGCTAACAGTGTTTTTATGTTAGCCGTTCTGTCTACGATTGATGCTAACAGTGTTTTCTGTTAGCCGTTCTGTCTGCAATTGATGCTAACGTTGTTTTCTGTTAGCCGTTCTGTCTACGATTGATGCTAACGTTGTTTTCTGTTAGCCGTTCTGTCTACGATTGATGCTAACGTTGTTTTCTGTTAGCCGTTCTGTCTGCGATTGATGCTAACATGTTTTCTGTTAACATAATCTGAGAGAAAAGGGAAAAAAAGTGTTTGTACTTTATTAGTAACTTTTTTTTACTATAATTATTATTTAATCACTGATGGTAGAAGCCCCCCCCCCAACCCCTCAGACTACCTCAAGCAGTGCAGTATTTGTACAACATCATAATTATTCTATACTGTGCATTAATCGGTGTCTGCAATAGACACTCTTCATTTTGTATCACATTGATACGTCTTCGTTTCATATTTGTCAAACTGCACTTTAACAGTTGGTCTGGGACCAGAGAGGAAAATTTCATTTCATTCCTGTAGTGAAATGACAATAAAGAATCTTTGAATCCTTAAATTATTGTTTGTTTTTCCCTGTGTTCATCTGGAAAAGTAAATTCTTACTGGAAAAACAAACTTTGATTTGATGTTGATTAAAAGAATTCATAGGTCATCTTCTGATCTCTTTTCAAAGAGATCTTCTATATATCTACACTCTCTCCCTCTAGCTTACAGCCCCTCACACCCCCAACATAACATTAGGGGTGCAACAAGAATATCATTAATATCATTTCTATCCAGCCAGATTCCAGCTCAAACAAGGAAAACAAAGACGTTCATGGATCAATTTGTCTGCAGGTGGATGCATCAGAATGGGGCGGAGCTTGGAGCTACTAGTATGTTGTTGTAGGTTCTACGTCTTGTCTGCTCTTGATTTGACATAATTTAAATAAAGAAATGCAATTTCATGCTTAATTTTCTTTATATATCACATCAGAAAAATGTTAAAAGAAAATGTAAAAACACAGTTTTCACCTTTGATTTATCTGAAAATGAATATTTTTCTTGTCTTTGTCCATCTGCACATTTCCACTTTGGGAGATTTTGTCGAATATCTGTTGCCATAGTGACACAATTTTGTTCCAGGCTAAAAACTCATCGGTGCCGCTGATGAAAACTTATTTATAAAGAATAAACCTGAAGGCAAACGTGGGTTTACTCATTATTCTGTTGTATTCAGCCTGATGGTTTAAAGATAAAGAATTTATCATCTCTCAGTTTGTTAACAGAAAAAAAAACAGACTGAGAATGAAAATGAAACCATTTCTTTTAGAAATCCTGCTGCTCTGTTGGCTCCAGCCTGAACTCTTGAGTAGATTTCTGTTGATACCATTATGAATAAAAGCTGCATGTGTACCACAACACAGAAACAGTGTCTTTGTGATGCCAGCGTGCAGCTCAGAAGACAAAGCCTGAAGTTTGATGCAGGGAATGTTTGTGTTTAGACATGTTTCTTACATGCCAGGATCAGCTTTTGAATCACTTTTTGTGTTTTTCAGTTTAGTTTTGTTTTTTCTGTATGATTTTTTTTTTTCTTTTTGCAAATATGTTTGTTTAAACTTTCTGAAGTGACATGTTGAGTAGAGGTGGATATTGAGAGTTTGTTATTCTATGTGTATTTAATCTCTCTTTGTACTATTTTGTTTGGTTTCTGCTCAGTTATTTGTTATTATTATTTCTTAAAATGGAGGATACCCCTGAAAGCAAGATGTTCCATCTCTAGGGGTTTATCATAATACTCTCTAGTTTAAATGTATAGATAAATAAAAATAAATGACAAGGCTCCAGTAGAGTTTATCAAACATAAAAATATTCTACTTGATCCTAAATTTATGTATATTTAACAATTTTTCTTATAATAAAATGTGACCCATTTTTTTTCCCTAAATTTTAGTTTAAATCTCACCAATTCAACTCCAGAAACTCTCAACCAGATCTGCGCATGCGCCGCTCCTGTAAACAATGTGAGCACGTGACCAAACCCGGAAGTTGATGATTTTAATTCACAGAGAGCTTCGCTTAAATGAAACTAAACTCGAAACAAAGTCGTTTATAATTTTATCAATTCCGTGGTCAGTATGAGTGACGGGAAGTTGATGACCTCAACCAGGAAAAAGATCCGGAAGTTCAGCTCTCTGCGCGGTGAGTCCCCGCGTGCGTCTGTCCGCGAGCCTTCTGTGTTTCAGTCCGAAAGTAGTTTCTTGTTCGGCCGAAAGGTCGGGAGGTGCAGCCGGGAGACTTCTGGGACGTGGTGGTGGTGACCGCGGTGGACGGCGGCCAGAAAGAGGCGTACGAGGCGCAGATCCGCGAGAAGATCCACCGGAGAGAACTTCCTCTCGGAACCGCCTACAGGGTCTTCTCCGACCCTCCTGGACCCAAAATCGGTGAGTCGGACAGACTGCTAAATGGATCTGGGTATAAAGCTTCATCTCCACGATTTTGTTCAGAAAAATGGTTAAAATAAAGTTTTATTTTGAAGGGAACGGCGGCTCCACCCTGCACGCGCTGCAGCAGCTGAGGTGCATGTATGGAGAAGATCTGAGGAGAATGAAGGTCATCCTCATCCATGCTGGTGGGTTTAAACCTCCTGTACGTCCATGCATTTCTATTAAATGCTGATTTAAAAAAATAAATAAAAATCAAAATTTAACTTTTCAAAATAAAAGTTTTGATTGAAAAAACTATATATACATATGTTTAAAGCGTCATAATGAAGCAGACATTAATGATCAAACAATTTTCATAATATTACGAAGTTATCTGTTTTCAGTATCTGTTTAGGTTTTTTTAAAACAAGCATGACTTCATGTAATTTTGAAATAACATATTTTTATATTTTCTTTGATTTTGGTTATTTCATTTGTTTTGCATCTTGCAGACGTTTCTCTGATTCCACACCCATGAAACTTCTCCTGTTCTACAAGGAAACAAACAGAATAATTCGAATAGTTTCTATGAACTCTTCTCTTCTGTTGTTGCATGAAGGCTAATGCGATCCAAGCTCAAGAAAAGTTATTTTTCTTTATTTGATTTGTAATTTAAATCAAAGCAAATTCCATTATAATTTTTATAAATGTGGTCATTTCATCGCCTCGTGGAGACTCAGCTCCTGTCATCACTACAAACCACAAACGATTATCTTAATAGTATTTAATTTTTTCCAATTAGTCGACTAATCGGGTCATGTGCAAAGTTAACCATCATAAAAGAGCCTATAGACCCTCAGTAAATAACAAAAATGTTAGCTTGTTGCTCAAATATCAGGTAAACTCCAATTTAAAAAAAATACTATAAAGATAAAACATATTCCGTGAATACATTTAAAGGTTTTTACTAAAAAAAATTTTAATTTGAAGACTTTCTCATTCATTTTCTATTTTGCTTAATATTTCAAAAACTGTAAAGTTTATAAATACCAAAGTTACAAGCAGTAAAGTCCTGAACGAGTTGATGAAATCTGAGTTTTTACATGTAGAAACGTCCAGAAAGCAGCAGGAGGATCACTTTAGTGTGAATGCTGACTAAGCAATCAAACTATTAAATAAGATTCTATTCTTCACTAGGGCTGGGAATCACTGGGTACCTCACGATACGATACGATACATGGCTCACGATATCGATAATATCGCGATACTGCGATAGTTGGTAAAAATCCTCTCTAATAACTAATATTATATAGAAGAACACTTTTTTGAGGGGAAATGTATCCCCATTTTATTTGTTTTATCTTAAACACAATCATAATAAACAACTTATGTCTTATTTTGTGCAACAAATTACAGACACATTTGTTTAACGTTGCCTAAAATCACTAATACTATAACTTACCACCAATTGAATTGGAATTATCTGTAAAATTCAATATTAACAATCGTAAACATGATCAGCAGTGCCACAGAATTACTGTTAGCAACAGAACAAAAATTAAATAATTCAAATTGGTGACAGCTATCTACCTCCAAAGGATGATGAATATAACGTTTTACAGGCTCTGTCAAGTGTTACATATTTTTTTGTGTACTTTTCCCACATTTGAAAAGGGCTGAACATTCAAAATTGAAGGTTGATTTACTCAGATTGACACTGAGATTATTTCTCCAATCTTAATCTATTTTCCATTTGGTCAGTCAATAGTCAGGTAAAAAGGTAAAAATAGGTAAAACTCTCATAATAATGGCAATATATATTTAAAAATTTGAATTCTATTACAAATTAGCAATAAACAACTTTAATCTATAATAATTTATACAATTTTAAGTGCTTCAATTAACCCTTTAAGGGCGAATGTGTCACCGGTGACACATTTTGACACGCGCTCTTTGAATTGCCGCAATTCCTGAACGGTTCGCTCTATTTTAAAAATTCCAACAGTTTCTGAAAGCTGAGACATTGCACTTTATTGTCAATATTGGTTCATTACGGTAATCTCACCCGGAAGCCCGCGGGGAGCTCTTGTTTACCGGTGAGACAGGCGGAGCGGAGGAGAGATGCAGACTGCAGCGCGGTCGAAATAGATTTTATAACGGCGAAAAAAATATGAAAATGTCTGAAAAACGACCATCGTGGGAAATATGACTTTCATGAAGGTCCTGAGAAGACTTTGAGACCAAAGGAGCAACGAAAGGAGTCATTTTTGGCGAGAAAAGGTAACGTTTTTTGGAGCTGCATTTCCGGGTTATTTTCTGAAGGAATCAAACTCTTACTCGCTAGTTTTTACTCAGAAACACAAACTGTGTGAGAGAAATGTCATTCAAATGTAAGTTAGCTTATTTTTTAATCATAAATTATAAGTAATCTTATAAAATAAGCATAGACTTATGTTTGTTTAGGAAATAAATATCCCAATAAATGAAAACATTTTTTCTTCAAGTGTCCATGTGGGCTGGAGCTGATGATTCTGGAGGACCAAAGAGGAGAAAATTTGAGGATTCTGGAGGTTCTGGTGATTTGGTCAGAGACCTAATCTGCTCACAACCACAACAGCCTTGGAAGACAAATGCAGAGCCTGATTATGGAGACCCTCATCCACTGAGATTCAACTCCAGACACATCCCAGATGTCCAACCACCTCTAAACACAGAAAACCATCAGCAGGTGAAATCTTTTCCCACTGATGCTGCAAACTGAGCACCAAGAGCACTTCCTTGAAGTTTGGGACCTTAGACTGTCACTGACAGCATCACCAAGACCTTTGAGGAGCCAAGGAGGACAGAATTGCCCTGTGTGACCAAAAACGCCTGTAGATATTTGACATTTTATGCACTGTTTTTTGCACTTTTAGAGAGAGAAATACAGAAATGCTGTTGTAAATTGTTTATATTGGATAAATTTAAACTTTTAACAAACAAAATCTGTTCATGTACATTTGCACTGTTTTTCTCACTAAAAACTCTAAAATCACATTTCGATTTTGTGCTTTTTTACAATTTAAATTGGTCTAACACTACTATGAAATAAAATAAATTGTAAAATGATGATAGATATTGAAAATTCAATGTCTTCTGTAAAAAGGGACAAAAGAACACATTTGTAGGACATTCTCTGATCCTTTCACAGTCAAAATTAGCAGAAAAGTCCAGGCGGACATTTTGAGGCTTAGGCCTTAAAGGGTTAACTAGCAACTTCTCTATTTTACCGTGAATTCATGAACTTTATTTTAATTACATTATTTTTAAGTTTATACATCAAATCCTGCATTTTTTTAAATTTAAGAATGACTTTAAGTTAACATTAGCAAAAAGTTATTACCGTTATTTGAAAACCTAACACAATAAATTTACCAAAGTTACACCGTAAACCAGCAGGGTAAATATCAGAGTGCATGAAAGCGAAAATTCCGACTGGTCCCTAAAGTACACACAAACAGCTACGAAGCACGCGCCTCGTTCCCACAGCGCGCCGATCAAACAGGACATAAACGATGGTGGTCATTCTAGCTCTCAGACAAACTCACTTCTTACCAGCTGACTCTTCTACAGATGGATGATAATTGAGAACAGGTAGAAATGATTTATACACGCGCTACCGAGCCTGTGTCTCACTGGTGTTTTTTCCTGTATGTGACGCGTGCGTCAGCCAAATGTGCCCGACGCAGCGCGACTAGCTATGCAATAGTTCCGTCCCGCGACTCAGATGCAACAGCCTCTTCAAATGAAAATATGATATCGATACTTGGTGGGAACACCCGTAGGACTAAATATCGCGATATATCGCAATATCGATATTTTGGCACACCCCTATTCTTCACTAAAGAAAAGGTTTCAGCCTCACAGACTCAAATATAAAAAGTGCATTTTTAGGACTTTAGTTCACAGCTTTGTTCATCTTTCCTGCACTCTGACTCCACAGAACAGAATCAGTCATCATGGATTCACCATTTGAACATTTCATGTGATCATCTGTGTTGAGCAGCAGAAACTTTAACCACGCTCCGTCTTTCTGTTGTCCCGTCTGAACGCCTCAGGTGGGTTCAGTCAGCGCCTGCCCAGCGCCAGCGCTCTGGGGAAGATCTTCATGGCCGTTCCTCTGGGTGACCCTCTCTACCAGATGCTGGAGCTCAAGCTGGCCATGTACGTGGACTTTCCCTCCAGCATGAAGCCCGGCGTTCTGGTGACCTGTGCGGACGACATCGAGCTGTACGGCGTGGGGGAGGGGCAGGAGGTCAGGTTCGATAAAGCCGGCTTCACGGCTTTGGCTCACCCCTCGCCGCTGTCTGTGGGGACGACCCACGGCGTGTTTGTGCTGGACCGACGGGACGTCTCCTGTCAGTCTGAGATGGAGACCGTTCCCTGTCGGCGTTTTCTCCACAAGCCCAGCATCAGAACCATGCGGGACAGCGGCGCTGTGTGCGAGCGGGGGAGCGCGCCGCTTCCCGTGTCTGAGGCGGAGTTTGTGTACACGGACAGCGCGTATTATGTTGACTTTGACACGGCAGACGTTCTGCTGAGCCTGCTGGAAGAGCTGGGGCCTCTGAGCTGCGAGAAACGCGAGCGCTATGGGGATTTCTCAGGCCTGGCCGGCGCCACCGCCGAGTACACCGCCAACACCGCCAACGTCACCGAGGAGGAGGCCGGGCTGGTCGGCGTCCGCCAAAAGATTTTCCGTCGTCTTCAGGGGACGCCCCTGAACGCAATCCTCCTCAACAACTCCAAGTTTTACCACATCGGAACCACGACGGAGTTCCTCTTTCACCTGACCCAGGACGAGGAGCTGAGGAGCGAGCTGGGCCTCCTGTCGTCCGCCTTCAGCCTCCACCCGGACCGCAGATCTTCTGGATCCTCCGCTCCCTCCGGATCCACCGGTCCCTCCGGATCCACCGATCCCTCCGGATCCACCGGTCCCTCCGGATCCACCGATCCCTCCGGATCCACCGATCCCTCCGGATCCACCGATCCATCCAGAACCTCTGGTGTCTCCTGTCCCTCTGGATCCACCGATCTCTGGATCCACCGGTCCCTCCGGATCCACCGATCCCTCCGGATCCACGTCATGCACAGTGCTCTCCATCCCAGTTCCCGTGTGGGTTCTGGTTCAGTGGTGGAGTACTCCAGACTGGAGGCCGGCGTCTCCGTCGGCCGGGGCTCCATCGTCAGCAGCTGCTGGGTCGGGCCGGGCCTCTCGGTGCCCGACGGCGTCTTCGTGCACTCGCTGTGCGTGAACCACCAGAACCGGTCCGGGTTCGTTACGGTCTTTTTCGGGATCGACGACAGCTTGAAGCGTTCTGTGGACGCTGCCGGCTGCACGGCGGAGCTGAGGCTGTGCGGGACGCGCCTGTCGGAGTGCCTGTCCCTCTGGGACGTGGACCGGGAGCACCCCGGGTTTTCCGGGGATCGCTCCGGCTGCAGTCTGTGGAACGCTCGTGTGTTTCCGGTGTGCTGCGACCGGCAGAGCTCCTTCTCCACGTCTCTGGAGATGCTGCAGGCTCTCCTCAGCGGATCTAGAAGTCCTCTTCCTGTCAGAACACATCTGCTGTCCATGCAGGAGTGTCTGCAGCGCAAGAACCTGCAGGAGATGCTGACGTTCAGGAGAGAACTGCACGACGAGATTCTCCAGAAGAAATCCAGCTAGAACACGTTTAGATCCTGCATGAACTCCAGCATCACCAGAGCCACTTTTGATCTTTGAAATACTGAAAAATTCATCATTTATTTGTCATTTTAGGGATTTTTAGGGAGTATCTGTTTTTAAATATTTTATCTGTAATGATTATTCTTTATGCAAATTTAGAAGTTTTTGTTTTTAAATATCTGGTTTGCAATCATTTTATTCTGTATTCTATGTTCAAATGTGATGCCGGATGTTTTTTTCACCCATAATTTGAATAATTTTCAATTCAATATGTAGTTCAGGTTTGCAAAAAAATACATTTTACAGTTTAGATTTTAGTAGAAAAAGATAAAATTCAATTTGACACATTTACACGTAACATTTGAATAATGGGTGAAAAAAAAAAAAACTTCCATATTTACTCAAAGTTCTGTTTCAAATACAAGAAAAAAATTTTGTTTTCATAAATTTATGGACAAATAGTTTTGTTATTTTCAATAAAACCCACACTTTGAAACTGGAAAAAGGGATGATAAATAAAAATGTAATGAAAAATCAAACTTTGCATTTAAATTATTCTCATAAAACTTTTTTTCTTTTGCTGCAAATAAAAGCAGAATTTCACATTTTTCTTTTCCAATTCAATCAATTTTTCAGGAAAAAGTTTCTGAAGTGCAAAGAAATAAATAACTATAATTGTTAAATCTATTTTAAGTCCTTAATGTCTGTTGTTGCAAATATGTGACAAACAACCACGGGTTTCAATTCTCTAAATGTTCAGGGGTGTCAAAGTCAATCGCACAGGAGCCAAAATCCAAAACACACCTGAGGTCCCGGGACGAACAGAAGAAACATTTATAGAACACTCTAAAACTACATTTTTAAAACTTTAGAACCGTAACTTTTTAACATAATTATGAGCTATATTTATAGCATTTCAGTGATAATTCTAGTGTGAATGCTGGAAGCTGAATTTGGCTGCTGGAGATGCTGAAATTGATAGCTGAAACCACTAAGGCTGATGTGCAGCTAAAATATGATCTAAAAGCAAAGTCAGCCTAAAAAACTTAAAAATAAATAAATATGTTATCCAAAACAGCTAGCATGTAGCTGAAATATTAGCTAAACTCCAAAACAGCCTAAAAAATCTTAGTAAATGTCAAAATAGTCCCAAAAAGTTAACAGGATGTTAATTTTAATACTTTTAAAACTAACTTTTGAACATAATTCTGAATAATAAAAATGAAGGAATATTATTCCAAAATAAATCAACTTAAACCTCAAATAACTTTCAATATTTTACTCTCCATAAAAATATATTTTATCAAAATTATACAAGTTAGAAATTAGATAACATCGGGTCATTAATAACACTAACATAAAATGATCTGGAGGGCCGGATGCGGCCCCCGGGCCTCGACTTTGACACCGTTTTTTAGAGGTGGTTAAAGGTGAAAAGGTTCTGGTTCTGATCCTGGTTCTGTGTGGCTGTGCAGGTTTGACCTCTTGACCTTCACTGTCTGATCTGGACTTTTGTCTCCACTCCAGAGGAAGAGCAGTTGTTATAGTCGGGGGGCATTCCATTTTGGGATGGCCGGGGGGGTAGAGTTATTTTTAACCTACAGACATGAGACCCCCCCCCCCCCTCACCCCCCCTCCATCTGGATCATCCTCCTGATTCTGGTCTTGTCTTCTGTTCAACTCTGTTCCTCTGTAACTCCGCTTGTGAACAGAAGGATTCTTTCAATGGGGAATTACAAATCCAGGCCATCGCAGACGTGTACAGGTAATCCATCGGGTTGACCTTTGACCCCGCAGCTCCAGGCTTTATGTTCTTAGATTTACTCTCAACCGTTAACGGTTAATCCCTTCAGAACTTAAAGGTTTTCTTTAGCGCTGAACCCAAACGTAACCCAGACCTTCTGGTTTCTGATTGTCCCGTGGAGACGAATGGAAAAAGAAGGTGGTGGAGTTCTACTCCGTCATCCAGGAGAAGCTGGAAGACGACTTCCAGCTCCCGGAGAGCCAGCTGCCCGACCTGGAGCTGGCCTTCAGGTGACGGGCCGCCCGTCTGTCCCCCGCGGCGGGCGCCGCTCGGCCTCATCTCTGTCTCTCTGTGCTGCTCAGCTCCGATGAGGCTTTCCAGAAGGTGAACGTGAGCTACCGGACGGAGAAGGGGCTGTCGCTGCTGCACCTCTGCTGCGTGTGTGGAGGTACGCGTGTGCTCTATTAATACAAGCGGAGCAGGGAGATGACCTTTAGTGTCATGGAGGTCAAAGAAACGAAAGATGAGTTTTTAACACGTAGAAAGAAAATGAAGGATGTATTCCAGGGTTCTTAATTCACCTTCGGGCCTCTGAAGGCGGAGCCTGGCTGAGGCTGGGCTGTACGGAGACCCATTTGTGCCAAAAATATGTTAATGCGTCCATCGTCTATGTCTGCTGAACAGGATGATTGAACATTTGTTCATGTCTGTTCATGTCGGAGACACGTGCAGCTCCTTCATCCCTCCAAAAGTGAGGCTGGAAATCGATTTAAAAAAATTAACTAATTAATCGCAAATCTGGAACAAATTAATAGCAATCCCCCCCCTTATTTTTATTGTTACAGTATTTACCAGCCTCATACTATCTGCAACAGCTCCTAACATGAAGTCACACTCAAAATTGTACATTTAGAACGTTTATTTTTAACCCTTTAAAGATCTAAAACTCAGTTTTCGTCTATATTTGAATTTTCTGTATTTTCATTGGAAAGACGACCTGCTGCTTATTTAGTATCATTTGAATCAGTAAAAACTCTCCTATGTTACACCACCTTTATTTAGTCATTTTGGACGGACGGATGATGGATGATTGGACAATGAAATTCCATCAAACGTTTCAGTGCAAAAATAAATTTTGCAAAAGAAATGCAGCAAGACATAATATAAAATGTTATATAAAATATATAAAAATATATACAAAGTATTGTGCAATATAAGAGTAAATATCAATAATAGTATCCACTATCCAGACTATGTGCAGATATGTACATTATGGATGTGCATAAAAGCTTTGGCATAGGTAATATTAACTTCTTTGCATTTTAATAAACAGACATACATGCACATACAGTAAATATTGTGATGTGTAGTTATCAGTGCGATTTGGAGTTTAACATGTATATTTCTTTTGGGAGGAAGCTGTTTGTTTGTGTTTTGATGCCTCTGTATCGTCTTCCAGAGGTCCGAGTCGGGGTGTGAACCGTACTTGATGATGTTTTTCCATGTTCTATTCACACATTAGACATAAAATCATGTTCAAACAGAAAATTTCATCTGGAAAATGAGATTCATTTTGCTGAGGAAACCCAAAGCGTTTAACAAACTGTTTTACAACACAGAATGAAAGTTTTAGGTGTAATTTTATAAAAATAACAAGAATAAAATGTGTCAACAAACTACAAACAAAATACAAAACAATCCAGGCTAAAGTCACACCGAGCAGCCCAAAAATAAGAATTTCTCACTGCTGTCTATTAGACATTTTTCCTGGAATTCTGTTTTATTTTTCTGTTTTTTTCTTTTCTTCTCATATTTATTTTATTATGTTTGTGAAAAATAATGAAGCATTTTTCTTTGGAGGAGTTTGATCCAGCTGGATTTCTGTTCGGCTCAGATGGAATCTATACAGGTGGGGGCGTGTCTGTCTATTCTGAACCGCCTACTGTGACGTCGGTGGGCGGGACTTTTACAGAGAACCGCAGTTTCAGCAATTTTTAGACACCATGCTTGTTATTGTGGAAATTTAATGTAGGTCCCCATCCCAAAATAAAGTACTGATCGGTTTCCTGATTGGTTTTCTAATAGCGGGCAGCTCAATTTGGCTCCGCCCCCATTGCAGGTGCCCTGCTGCAGTAAAACTGTCAGGATGACGTTCGTTCTCCACCTTTTTATTAAAATAAAAGATCACTTTCTTCCAAAAACTACAAATAAATTTCATATTATCTCTTCAATGTCATAAAATCTCAATCGCAAAATGTAAAAAAAGTTTAAGTTTATTTTATACAAAATTTATCTCACAGCTGCACGGCAGGACGCCTGAGAGCGTTCATAAATATTAACAAATTAATGATGTTCTATTGACAACAATGCTAATAATATCAGTAAATAAAAGTTTTTGGTTAATTTATTTTAGCTAATTATGTTTGTTTGATTTATATTTACAATTTTAACATGCCAGATAACAATCGGTAAGAATAATTTATTATTAAAATAAAATTAATGAATGTTATGTTTATATTTGATGGTAAAAAGGAGAAAGTTCACCAAAGTCATAAAAATATAAAATGTCAAGTTTGATTTGACTTTTAGAAACTTTTACTCGACCAACAATAAAATAAAAATACAAATTTAAAGAGCATTTCTACACCATTTCTGACAGTAAATTAAACTTTGTTTTACTTTGATTCTTAACATGTTAAAAATCTAAACAGAGATAACAAACAGAACTAATTATCTCTTATTTATTCAATCATTAACATGTTTCATTAAAGCTGAAGAGCCGCATGTGGTCAAAACTCGTCAACAAAATATAAAGTTTTAAGAATAAGTGAACTATATTGACAAGTATTTGTAAAGTGCAGCCCCTCCTTCTTTCTCTTTTTGTTTTGACCCGCCCCCATAACTGCTGGCCAATGACTGACGACCGCTTTAGTCATGTGGTTTTGTTTACGAACTGTGATCTGGAACCGAAACCTCCAGCAGATCTTAGTCTGAATCCAGAACAAATCCTCTGTCCAGTCTGAATACCCCCTCAGAATATTTCCTTATTCAAACTGTTGTGAATCAGGATCAGATAAAAGAAACACCGTTTGAAAATTAACGTATTTGTGATGTAGAGAATCTGCTGGGCGGGGCTACAAGCTCCCTGCTCCGCCCCATTTTGATTATTAACTTTCTTTATGTTCCCCACCATCAGAAAAATGCTACAACAACATGTTAAGAACACCAAAAAAATATTTTTATCATCCTACTGCAATAAAAATGATTTTATAGTTGTTTCTAACATCTTCTTGTGGCATTTCCTTTTTTGCTTTTAGAAAGAAAGTTCAGTTTAAAACTCCTTTTTGAGTATTTTTTTTATTCAAGTCACGGTGAATCCTGAGTCAACGCAAAAATTGCTCCTAAATAAATCTGGGTGGGGTCACAGTCTTCTGGCTCCGCCCCCTTCTGATGCAGACAGACAGATCCATGAACGTCTTTGTTTTCCCGGTCTCAGCTGGAATCTGGATCAGAACCGAACGCCCGGATAGAAGCAACAACGCTTGCCACTTTTTGCACCGCTAATGTTAGGCTGGGGGTGTGAAGGGGCGTGTAAACAGATGCATTATGGGAAATAGAGACAGGTTTTCTTCTGCGCCAACAACTCAAAGGTGAAATTCTGCAGAAACTATGTCCTGGAAAACGACACAAATGTTTGGATTTTGGATTGAAATCTTCTTCGTGATGAGTGGAACGAAAACAGAAGGAGGTCGGAGGTCGTGAGGGGGCGGGCTTTAAAGCTGTTCAAATGTCTGACTTGTTTTGTCTTTGTTTACCCGGTTTTCCTGGTCTTGATGAATCCGGACGCTGTAATGAAGGCAGCAAAGCCCACCTGCGCACCTTGATGCTCAAAGGTCTGCGTCCCTCCAGACTGAGCAGGAACGGCTTCACCGCTCTCCACCTGGCTGCCTTCAAGGTCGCCGTCTTCCTGTCTCGCTGCTGCGAGTCTTTCAGAGTCGAACCACACGGTGGAGTGCTCGGGTTGTAAACGTGCACTCCTCGCCACAGGACAACGCTCAGCTGGTGACGGCCCTCCTGCACGGCGGGGCAGACGTGCAGCAGGTGGGGTACGGCGCCCTCACGGCCCTGCACGTCGCCACGCTGGCGGGACATCATGAGGTGAGGAGGCGCCGCCAGCAGAGGAGGAGAACTTCCTGTTTGCTGATGCTGTGTGGTTTGCATCATCAGACGGCAGACATACTCCTGCAGCACGGAGCTGAAGTCAACGTGCAGGACGCAGTGTTTTTCACGCCGCTGCACATCGCCTCCTACAAAGGTCACGAGCAGGTAAACGTTTCGTTTTCTATATGAAGAAGCACCATTTTCCAAAACACACCTGAGGTCGCAGGCCGAGCGGGACAAAGTTTTACTGAACATTCTAAAACTAAACGTTTAAAACTTTAAAACCATAACTTTTTATCATAAATACAAACTAAATATATAGTATTATCTGCTAGTGTGAATGCTGTAAGCTGAAAATACTGAAACTGATAGTTATCTAAAATATTAGCTAAATGCCAAATTAGCCTAATTTATTTTTAATATTTAGGTTAGCCAAAAAAGCTAGCATGTAGCTGAACAAATTGCTTGAATTTGTCCGCTAAAGATGCTGACACTGATAGCTAAAAATGCTAAAGGTTATAGCTGAAATCACTGAAGCTGATAACTGAAAATAATGAAGCTGATAGCCAGCTAAAATATTAGCTAAATGCCAAATTAGCCTATTTAGCTTAGCCAAAAAAGCTAGCATGTAGCTGAACAAATTGCTTGAATTTATCCGCTGAAGATGCTGACACTGATAGCTAAAAATGCTAAAGGTGATAGCTGAAATCGCTGAAGCTGATAGTCAGCTAAAATATTAGCTAGTAATGCCAAATTTAGCCTAACTTTTTTATATATTTAGCTTAGCCAAAAAAGCTAGCACGTAGCTGAACAAATTGCTTGAATTTGTCCGCTGAAGATGCTGACATTGACAGCAAAAAACGCTGAAGCTGATAACTGAAAATAATGAAGCTGATAGCCAGCTAAAATATTAGCTAAATGCCAAATTTAGCCTAACTTTTTTATATATTTAGCTTAGCCAAAAAAGCTAGCACGTAGCTGAACAAATTGCTTGAATTTGTCCGCTGAAGATGCTGACATTGACAGCAAAAAACGCTGAAGCTGATAACTGAAAATAATGAAGCTGATAGCCAGCTAAAATATTAGCTAAATGCCAAATTTAGCCTAACTTTTTTATATTTTAGCTTAGCCAAAAAAGCTAGCACGTAGCTGAACAAATTGCTTGAATTTGTCCGCTGAAGATGCTGACACTGATAGCTGAAAATGCTAAAGGTGTTAGCTGAAATCACTGAAGCTAATAGTCAGCTAAAATATTAGCTAGTAATGCCAAATTAGCCTAAAAAAAAACAAAAAAAAAAAAAAAAACTTAGGTTAGCTTAAATAACTGTATTGTATCTGAAAAAAATAACTAAACTTTAAAACATCCTAAAAAACAAAAAAGCACAAACAAAAAATCTAAAATCAGCCAAAACAGCTTTTGTGCAAATATTAGCTTAACTCCAAAAGAGACTAAAAAAATAAGAAAAAGAAAATCCTAAATTAGCCACATAAGGTAGCATGTAGCTTAAATATTAGCTAACTTTTTTTTTTTTTGCAAAGTTGTGCACAAATTATAAATGTAAGTACACCGTTGTAGTTATGAATCCAGTTTTTCCCAGTTTTTCCCGTAATATATAGGGTTCTCTTTGAAGGCGTTCTTACCCCATACCTGCCCTTCAGGTGACGAAGCTGCTGCTGAAGTTTGGCGCGGACGTGAACGCCAGCGGGGAGGTGGGGGACCGGCCGCTGCACCTGGCCGCGGCCAAAGGTTTCCTCGGCATCGTCGAGCTGCTGATGGGTGACGGGAGCAAAGCCGACGGTGAGACCGAATCCCGCTGGAGCGTCACTTGACGATAATTATCGAGTCGATGGAACCGAACCGCTCCGGTTAATGTTTATTTTCCGTCCCCTGCATTTAGCAGAAAGCGGTTTCTGAGCTGTAATTTGGTCTCGGCTCTGCCTCTTCAGAACCACGGGAGGTTAATTTCCTCCTGATTGCTGCACAGATGGAGAAGTGTTGCTCTGCTCTTTTCTCAGCGAACGCGCAGGACAACGAGGATCACGTCCCGCTGCACTTCTGCGCCCGCTACGGTCACCACGACGTCATCCGCTTCCTTCTGCAGGGTGACTTCCACGTCCAGCCTCACTCTGTCAACATCTACGGAGACACGCCCCTCCACCTGTAAACCTCTCAGCCTCTTCCAGCGTTTCAGGAAAAAGTTTGAGACCCAGCTGTATGGAGTTAAACTGGAGCCAACAGGATCTGAAACTCAAATTAAACAAATAAAATATTTTGGTGTTTGGCCTAAAAAAACTCAACTAAAATATCTTAAACTTTTTGCTTTTGCTATTGAAAAATATACATAATTATTTTAGCTCCAAATCGTTTAGGTTTCAAAACTCAAAATTTCCGTTTCAAAGCTTTTTTTTTTTTTTTTTTCCAGTTACAGCTCTTTTTTTTTTTTTCGAATCTGTAAATTTCAGTTTTAAAACTTTCTGCCCTGTTGTGGTGCTGAATTTGGCCGCTAAAGATGCTAGTGCTGATAGCCAAAGATGCTGAAATTGATATCTAAAAACACTGAAGGAGATAGCTGAAAACGCTGAAGCCGATAGCTGAAAACGCTGAGACTGATGGCTGAAAACGCTGATGTTGATAGCTGAAAATGCTAATAGCTGAAAATACTATAGCTGATAGCGGAAAACGCTGAAGCTGAAAATGCTGAAGTTGATGGCTGAAAACGCTGAAGCTGATAGCTGAAAAGGCTAAAAGCTGATGGCTGAAAATGATGAAGTTAATGGCTGAAAACGCTGAAGCTGATAGCTGGAAAACGCTGAAATTGATAGAGGAAAATGCTGAAGCTGAAACGCTGAAGCTGATTGCTGAAAAGGCTAAAAGCTGATGGCTGAAAATGATGAAGTTAATAGCTGAAAACGCTAAAGCTGACAGCTGGAAATCGCTGAAATTGATAGAGGAAAACGCTGAAGCTGAAACGCTGAAGCTGACAGCTGAAAAGGCTAAAAGCTGATGGCTGAAAATGCTGAAGTTAATGGCTGAAAACGCTGAAGCTGATAGCTGGAAATCGCTGAAATTGATAGAGGAAAACGCTGAAGCTGAACCGTTGAAGCTGATAGCTGAAAAGGCTAAAAGCTGATGGCTGAAAATGCTGAAGTTCATTACCAGCTAAAATATTAGCTTAATGACAAATTAGCCATGAAAATTAATAGAAAAGACTTAGGTTATTGATTTAGATTTGTGCTTCGTGTTAGCCCCGCCCCAACGCGCCACAGCAAGCCACAAAAGTTTTGTAACTAAAATTTTCAGATTCGAAAATGGGAAAAAAATAGATGAAAGTGAAATTTCTTTTTTTTTTTATTTTGAGTTTAGAAGAATAGCAAAAAGTTTTAGACATTTTCCTTTTTTTTTGTCAAAATATTAATATTTTTTTCAATCAGTTTTATTTGGATTTGAGATAATATTGGCGCTGATGTAGCTCCATACACCTCAGATGTTGTGTTCCTCAGGGCCTGCTATAACGGCAAAGCGGCTGCAGTGAAGGAACTCATTCAGCTTTCCGGTCCGGAGAGTCTCTCCAAAGAGAACATCTTCAGCGAGACGGCGCTTCACAGGTTCTGCCCGCCGTTCGTTGACCCTTGACCCCGGGGTGACGTTGGAGTGACGCGGTGTTCACATTACAGCGCGTGCACCTACGGCAAAGACCTGGAGATGGTGAAGTTTCTGCTGAAGCAGAACGCCATGAGCATCAACTACCAGGGCCGAGACGGACACACAGGTGAGTCGCTGGCGGTTTGGCGGGAAGGCGCTCCACGCCTCTCACCCTGCTCCGTTCAGCTCTGCACAGCGCCTGCTTCCACGGACACATCCGCCTGGTGCAGTTCCTGCTGGACAGCGGCGCCGACATGAACCTGGTCGCCTGCGATCCGAGCCGCTCCAGCGGGGAGAAGGACGAGCAGACCTGCCTGATGTGGGCCTACGAGAAGGGTACGCCGGGTCCGGTTCAGACGATACGATACATGGTCGGGATATCGCAATAATTGATCAAAAATCATCAGTTACTGTCAATATATAAGAAAATAAATCCACATTTATTGTTTAGCTTGAACACAATCATAATAAACAAGTGAGATTTTGTGCAACAAATAATAAACTCTTTTGTACTAATCAATAATTCTGTCTTTGACACGCATCGAACGATTGAATTGGAATTATCTGGGTCATTCTCTGAATTCGGTCCATGTTGGGTTCTGAGAATTTTACCCCAAAAAATTATGTTTTTTGGCGAATGATGAAGGACTTCTGAAAAAATATGTTTTCCCATCTTAGACGTGAAATCCCCCAAATTATTAGAAATTGATTTGTCGCCTCGATTGCTTTGAATTAATCCCTATATCACACGTGTGTCAAAGTCAAGGCCCGGGGGCCGGATCCGGCCCTCTGGGTAATTAGATCCGGCCCTCCAGATCATTTTATCCTATTGTTATTAATGACCCGATGTTATTTTACGCTCATTTCTAACTTGTATAATTTTGACAAAATCTATTTTTATGGAGAGTAAAATATTGAAAGTTATTTAAGGTTTAAGTTGATTTATTCTGGAATAATATTCCTGACTTTTATTATTCAGAATTATGTTCAAAAGTTACAGTTTTGAAAGTTTAAAAACTAGCATTCTGTTAACTTTTTGGGATTATTTTTGACATTTACTAAGATTTTTTTAGGCTGTTTTGAAGTTTAGCTAATATTTCAGCTACATGCTAGCTTTTTTGGCTAACATATTTATTTATTTTTAAGTTATTTAAGGTTTAAGTTGATTTATTCTGGAATAATATTCTTGCATTTTTATTTTTCATGATTCTGTTAAAAAGTTACAGTTTTAAAGTTTTAAAAATGGTTATTCTGCTTGATTTTTGGACTATTTTGGTATCAATTAAGATTTTTTAGGCTGTTTTGGATATTAGCTAATATCTCAGCTACATGCTAGCTGTTTTGGCTAACCTTTTTTAAGCTAATTTTACGGCTAATTAGCATTTAGCTCATATTTTAGCTGGCTATCGGCTTCAGCCTTTTAGCTTCAGTTATTTCAACTATCAGCTTCAGTGATTTTAGCTATTAATTTCAGCATCTTCAGCTGCCAAATTCAGCTTCCAGCATCCCCACTAGCATCATCGCAGGTAATGCTATATGTCTAGTTCATAATTGTTTTAAACATGTAGTTTTAGAGAGTTCAATAAACGTTTATGCTGTTTGTCCCGCATCCTGGTTGCGTAAGAAGTTGGACCGAACCATTATTTTTGTAAACGTGGGGGATTGATAGGCTGTTACAGGGTTGAACAAACACAATTTGATAAAGTTTCTTGTGTTCTTCTTTTATTTAGGTGAAAGTAAACAGTAAACATGTTAACAGAAAGAACTTGTGCTTATTGGCTGGTTTTATTTGTTTTGTTTACTGTGAAAAAGTTGTTTAGTTTGGCGGACCTCTACACCACAGCGACCCGTGATAATTTTCAAATCATCATTTTCCAAGAGACGCGTGGATCGTTCCATTTCTTGTTTTTTATGGCTTCATTTAAGTTAAAACATTGCGGTTAACTTGGACAATAGTCGCGTTTCCATTAACTCTGAAATTTCGAAAAACGGAATTTCGATATTAAATTCTTCTAATGGAAACACCCCAATTTCGAAAAAACTCGCCTTTTTCGAAATAAAGTTTTTGCGCTTAGAGGAGGTGGTATTTGGGTCGTATCGAAACAGTAGTTTTTCGAAAAACTGTAATGGAAACACTTTTTTCGAAACAAACGAGTCACGTGACCATTAACCGCATATGACGTTTCGGACAGGAAGCAGGAAAAGCTTTTTCACAGCAACTGGCTGCCTTGGGCACCACACAGCGGGCGCCACGAGAGGTCCCACAGCATCGCACAGCTCATCCAAAGTTGAGCGTGTCATGCGAAAATGCTGAATCCACAGCTCTTCGGTGAATTCTTCAACCACGATTTCCCAAAAATGTTTGACTCTACGTCGCTCCCACGTATAAGGAGCCTGCCGCTCCAAGGCTCGGATCAGACGTAGACGTCTTCTCTGAATGGAAGGATGAGGGCTAGCGCCGTGGCAGAAATGTGAATGAATCTACTGCACATCAAAATGGTGTTTATATCCGTCGACATGTTTTTTTTTTTTAATGACTTACCGCGGGAATTACTTCCGAGTTTTTCGCATACTCGTGGTTTAATGGAAACGCTGTTTTTTCGAAACAGTGTTTTATCGAAATTCTAGAAATTTCGATAAAGTTTTGCGCAAAAGTGTAATGGAAACGCAGCTAATGAAGTGGACCGATTACAGAGAATCAAGGACTAAATATCGCGATATATCGTAATATCGATATTTTGACACGCCCCCTCTGCTTCTTCCAGGCCACGACGCCATCGTGACTCTACTGAAGCACTACAAGCGTCCGGATGACTCTCCCTGCAACGAGTACTCCCAGCCGGGAGGAGGTGATTCCCGCAGAAACTCCTCCGGATCCGCAGAATCTTCCCTTCAACCAGCCTTTCTTTTCCAGACGGATCCTACGTTTCTGTGCCGTCTCCTTTAGGGAAGATCAAAAGCATGACTAAAGGTATGGCGGCAGGTTTCCCTCCTCGCCGGGAGGAGAACCTCATCTCGGCTTCTCCCGCGTTTCAGAGAAAGCGGAGGTTCTGGTGCTCCGGGCCAGCCTCCCGTCCCACTTCCACCTGCAGCTGTCGGAGCTGGAGTTCCATGAAATCATCGGATCAGGTATCCGTGTCCCGGCGTCTTCCCTTCCGGCTTCCGTGTCGCTGACGGGCGTGTGCGCTTCTGTCGCAGGCTCCTTCGGGAGGGTCTACAGGGGCAAATGCAGGAACAAAGTCGTGGCCATAAAGCGGTACTCTCCCTGACAGCCGCCCCCGTCCCCGTCGCCCACCAACGCTCATCCTTCTGGTTTCGCTCCGTCACAGGTACCGAGCCAACACCTACTGCTCCAAGTCCGACGTGGACATGTTCTGCAGGGAGGTGTCCATCCTCTGCCGCCTCGACCACCCCTGCATCATCCAGTTTGTGGGGGCGTGTCTGGACGACCCCAGCCAGTTCGCAATCGTCACCCAGTACATCTCCGGGGGGTCCTTGTTCTCCCTGCTGCACGAGCAGAAGAGGTGATGGACCGGCCGGTCACACCCGTAGCATGACTCCGCCCCCGGGATCACACAAACGCTTTCAGATAGCTTCAAGAGCCCCCCACCCCCCACCCCCCGACCCCAGCAGACAACGACTGTCTGTGATCCAGTTTAGTGATGGAAAAGAAACGTTCAAACTCCGGGATAAACTCTGAACAAATCCGAGAAGGGAGCAAGCAGACGTGGATAATGGGAAGACGCCAAGACATAGGGCGTAGGATATTTCCTGGTGTAGAAAGGGAGCAAGCTAATCCCTGGTGTAGAAAGGGAGCAGGCTAGTTCCTGGTGAAGAAAGGGACGAGGCTAAGTCCTGGTGGAGAAGGGGAGCAGGCTAATTCCTGGTGGAGAAAGGGAGCAGGCTATTTCCTGGTGGAGAAAGGTAGCAGGCTATTTTCCGGTGGCAAAGGGGAGCAGGCTAGTTCCTGGTGGAGAAAGGGAGCAGACTATTTCCTGGTGGAGAAAGGGAGCAGGCTAATTCCTGGTGGAGAAAGGGAGAAGACTATTTTCTGGTGGAGAAAGGGAGCAGGCTATTTTCTGGTGGAGAAAGGGAGCAGACTATTTTCCGGTGGCAAAGGGGAGCAGGCTAGTTCCTGGTGTAGAAAGGGAGCAGACTATTTCCTGGTGGAGAAAGGGAGCAGGCTAATTCCTGGTGGAGAAAGGGAGAAGACTATTTTCTGGTGGAGAAAGGGAGCAGGCTATTTTCTGGTGGAGAAAGGGACTAGGCCATTTCCTGGTGGAGAAAGGGAGCAGGCTACTTCCTGGTGGAGAAGGAGAAAGGAAGAAGAAGACTATTTCCTGGTGGAGAAAGGGAGCAGGCTAGTTTCTGGTGTAGAAAGGGAGCAGACTATTTCCTGGAGGAGAAAGGGAGCAGGCTATTTCCTGGTGGAGAAGGAGAAAGGAAGAAGACTATTTCCTTGTAGAGATAGGGAGCAGGCTATTTTTTGGTGGAACAAGGGACAGGGCTAGTTCCTGGTGTAGAAAGAGAGCAGGCTACTTCCTGGTGCAGAAAGCAAGGGGTCTTTGTTCTCCTTGCTGTACAAGCAGAAGAGGTGTTGGACCGTCTGGTCACATCTATGTAAAAAAAATGAGTAGAAGGATTAAAAAAAGAAGAAAATGCAAAGCAGAAAAGAACTGATGTCCGAAACGAAAGCAAACAAAAAACAATAATTCAAGAGTAGAAACACATAACACGATGTGTGGAAATGTCTTTATCCAGACACAACACGAGCCCAGCTGCTGTAAAGTAAAACACGAGTGAAAAGAGGTTCTTCATTCTCATTCTTCACTGCTGAACTGATACCAACAGTAAGAGGCGCTTAATGAATGCAAAGTGATGCAAAGTCACTCCACAGACATGCAAATGAACACGCCAGACACAAAGACGGAGCACGGGCCGCACAGATATCAAAATAAAAGCCCCCTGACCCGGGGCGCATTGGGGCTCTGCTTTACAGTCAGTACAGGTCAGGCTGCTGTCAGTGATCTGACTGTTTCAGGGCTGATTATCGTCCTCCATCACTGATCCAGATGAAGCGCTCTGCTAAATGAGGGGCCAGGTGCTGCGTTTATAGACTGTCCCATCGATTGGCTGAAGGTGCTGAGTGGGGGGGGGCATTGATCCGACTTTAAGTGTTTCTGCTTTAATGATGTGTGAACGGACAGACTCATCGACCTGCAGTCCAAGCTCATCATCGCCATCGACGTGGCCAAAGGCATGGAGTACCTGCACAACCTGACCCAGCCCATCATCCACCGGGACCTGAACAGGTCAGTGCCGCCCGCGCCCGTGAGGCATGGCGGGCGGCGCTGGAGTACTGATGCGGCTCTTCCTTCCAGTCACAACATCCTGCTGTACGAAGACGGTCACGCCGTGGTGGCGGATTTTGGGGGTGAGTTCACGTCTGGATCTTTACAGGCGGTTAATACTGTAATAATGAGGGGCGGAGCCTCGAGAATCCATGGCAACAGCTTTGTGTTCCAGACGTACTTCTATTTAACCACCGTCTCCACAGATCATTCTTTCATTCTTCTCTCTGTTTAGAAGTTCTAAACCATTTTTGTTATTTTCATTTATTTTTAAACTTTTTTGAGGAAATTCTCAATTTTTATTTATTCAGTACAAACCAGCTTCTGTTTACAGATAGATTTTGCAATTTTAGCAAAAAAATGAACCTAAAATTATACAAAAACTGTAAATTTTGTCATTATTTTGCTACAAATTAAAAAAAAATTTGATATTTTTTTCTTATTTTGTAGCAAACATATAGAGATAAAATTAAAATGTATAAATTCAAAATCAAAGCAAAGATAAAGTCAAAACGATGTGAAAAGTGTCTAAAAATACAAGACAAGCTCCACTAAACTATAGACAGGGTTTCAAGGATTTAAGTTAGTTTTACACCAAACCTTTTAAAAATCTTCACTTTAATTTAGTTATGATTGAAATCTGATACTAGTGGGGAGGGGGGGTCAGTTTCACTTCTGTTATGGTTGATGTGACTCTCTAACACCTGCTGACTGAATACAAAGGTCCTGAAGGTTAGCTAGTGCATTATTAAGCATTAACTAGATATTGAATAAAATATGAACTGCTTTTATACAACACTTAACTGAACATCTAATCAAGTGTGTTTCTGGAAACGAGTTTTATCGGCTCAGACAGGAGAGCAGGAGTGAAGCACAGCTAACAGTCCAAAAATCAGGGTCAGGCAGGCAGAGGTCAAACACGAGCATGAGGGCATCAGAGAACAACCGCGGGGTCTAGGTGAGGGTCGGGGCAGGCGGCAAATGAAGCAGAAGATCAGGTCAGGACGAGAACGCTCAGGGGTTAGATGGGAAACAGGCTTCTGGGAGTGACAACAGGGGCTGATGGGAAGTGTAGTGTGGATACCCAGGAAGTACTAGTGGTCAGGTGATGGATCCCACTGATGGCCAGAGGGGGCGACAGAGGACCGATTCATGAGAGTAACCTGACTTAATGCAGCACAGTGCATAAAAAATGTATCTTTTTTAATTATTTATCATGATGTTTGCATTAATATGCGTCAGTTTTATGGAGATTCTGTGGCAAAGCATAAAATTTGGCAATTTTCAAATTTTCCCACAAAAACAGCTGTTTGTCAAAATCTCACAAAAATCCCACCAACACACAAACACAATGGCAGCTTAAACCAACAATCAGAACTGAAGTTCTGTTGACCTTCAGAACCACCTTTAGTATTCTCTACAAACGTAAACTTCTCCTAAAGGGATTTGAATCCAGCGCCTCTGAACTCAGGAAAAGCTCAGGATGCTTTAATTCAAAGGTTTTGAACTGTGTTAGTGTGGCCAGTTCATCTCACTGTTGTCCTGTTGCTTCCTCATTTCTTACTGGAATACTGTGAAAATTGAATGCATGAATCATTCATATTAGATATCACATGACATGACCATATTAGGAATGTGGGTGTGGTTAACAAAACAAACTCAGTTTCTAAAGAAATCCAAAACTTCTGCTGGCCAAAACAGAAAATAGTTGCTGCTATGGGGGTAAAACCTAAAGAAAAGTGTCCTTCTATTGGCTCTGCACCAGGGTGGGAGGGGCAGAAGGGCAAGAGGGGCATTGAGCAGCCGTGAGTGAGAGTGAGTAGAGGGGTTTTAAGTCGGGGCGCTCAATGCTTTAATGATTATTTCTAATTTTCTGGTTTTTTTTTAAAGGAAAATAAAGAAAAATGGATTAGTTTCTGCTCAGATTGTTCTACGTTAAGCTGGAGGTTTTCATTAAATTTGATGAAACCTCTTCCCGCCTCTTTCCTTGTCCCCTCCCCCCCCCATGCTCCCGTTTTTGAAAACGCGGATATCTCGGATGGCTTCACCTCCTCTGACTCGGACGTCTCTCCTCGTGTCTGCAGAGTCCAGGTTTCTGCTGTCGGTGGACGAGGACAACATGACCAAGCAGCCCGGGGTTGGTGCAGCTCCCCTGAGGACCGACCGTCACTTCTGACGCTTTCTCGGCTTCTGCGCCTGAAGGTCATTCTGGGTAGAAAAGGAGAGGATGCTTCTGCTGCCGTCATTACCTCCGAGGCTGACAGGAAAACTGCCTCCATGCAGGTTTCGTCTGAAACGCTGACTTGCTGTTACTCGGCAGGCCGGTTCTCCCGGGAGCCGCTCGTCATGACAAAGACTCGCTGCTGTTAGCGCACGTCAGTGTTCACGTCAGTGTTCAGGGCATCTCACCTGGTGGGCGGGCCTTTGTGTCCGCATGGATGACACACTGTCTCACCTGCAGAGGATTTAGACGAAGAAGATTTTATACAAGAAAACTTCACAAACCACATCTAGATTTTGGAATAGGAGTGAAAATGTAGCAAAGCACGAGTGCAGAACATGAATTATTAACTGGTCAGTCTTTGTCTTAAAGTCAGAACTTCAGCTGAGAACGA
This sequence comes from Oryzias javanicus, assembly GCA_003999625.1. NCBI lineage: Eukaryota > Metazoa > Chordata > Actinopteri > Beloniformes > Adrianichthyidae > Oryzias > Oryzias javanicus. The sequence continues at coordinate 3,080,534 of CM012440.1, forward strand.
CTCACTTGACCACAGGTGATCGTTTAAAGTCCCACTGACCTGTTCCCAAAGCGTTCCCGGTGACTCTTCATTATGATGATCCTGTTTTTAGAGAAAATGTCTCGTTTTCTAGGACGTCATTTCTTCAGGAGTTCATTAGAGATTGACCTCTGAGTTGTGGGCGGGACTAACGGTTCAGAGTAATCCCGCCCCCCACCAGTTTCGGTTGACCTGCTCTTCTGCTAGCTTCCAGCAGTGCAGCAAAATCATTTCTGTGCAGCCGTACAGTTTAGATCCAGATTCCAGCTCAGATGAAGACGTTCATGGATCTACTTGGATGCTTCAAAATGGGGCGGAGCAGGAAGCTTGTGGCCCCGCCCAGCATATTGTCTATATCATAAATGATTTTTTTTCAAACAGCATTTTTTCATCTCCTGATTCACAACAACATGAATAAAGAAATACTCAGAAACTGAATTTCCATTTTTTAAAATCTCCTCCGTCATCAGAAAAATGCCACAAAAACAAGTTAAAAACAGTAAACACATCATTCTCAACATTTCACTCCAATTCAAATGATATTTTTTAACATGTTCTTGCTGCATTTTTCTGATTAGGGAGGACAGATGTAGAGAAAATTGAATCAGGAGCCTTAAAGAAATGCAGCTGTAAAAAAATACTTTTGTGGTGTAGAAAAGACACTGGACGGGGCCACATGCTCCTTGCTCCGCCCCATTTTGAAGGATCCACTTGCAGACAAAGGCTGAATCCTCATACTTCCCCTACGCCTACATTTATCCCTCCAAACTGAGAGTTGTGAAAAAATAGTGTCTTCAAATTCGGCTGTCACTCCCACTGGATGATGTCATCAATAGTGGCCGGTGATCTACGTTAGCGCAGAGCTGCTAGCGCTCGGAAATAGATCCATGAACATCTCGGTTTTCCTTTTCTGATGTGGAATCTGGATCAGAACTCACAGCTGGATGGAAATGATATTGCTGCTTTTTTATTGAACTGCTAATGTTAGCTTGGAGGTGTGAGGGCTGTAAGCTAGTGGGAGAGTGCCTATGGGAAACGAAGGCAGGTGCGAGCGGTTTTATAGAACAAGACATAAACTGCATCAGAAGGCAGGAAATGGTCAAAAACACGGAGAATCAAACCAGGAGAAACTGCTCAGACTGGATGATTAACACAATCAAGACTTCGCACCGAATATAAGGCTGCAGTGGGTGTAAATGCTGGTGGTTCTGATGAGGAGGATGAAGATCAGCTGTGCGTGGAGAGAACTGAAGCGGTGGCTGATGGGAGTTAAGGTGCTGAAGCTAGTGAGGGCTCCCTCTGGTGGTCGGAGGAGGACGTGGCTGAGGCCGTCCTCTGTCCCAGCAGCCCCGCCCACAACTCACAGCTGCATTTCTAATGAAATATGTCACTTTTTCAGAAACTATGACCTAAAAACTGAAGTTTTTTTTTTTTTTTTGTCTAAAAATGTCATCATAATGTGAGACTTGAGTAGAAATGTAAGGAATTGTTGTGAAGGGCTGCTTTGTGCAGTTAGTCTGATTACTCTGGTAAAGGTAGGACCTCAGCGAATCAAACTGAGAGATCGTCTCCCCGTCATCACCTGGTCTCTGGCGTGTCGTGCAGAACCTGCGCTGGATGGCTCCGGAGGTCTTCACTCAGTGCACACGCTACTCTGTGAAGGCGGACATGTTCAGCTACGCCCTCTGTCTGTGGGAGCTGCTCACCGGAGAAATCCCCTTCGCTCACCTGAAACCAGGTGAGGCAGATGTGTTTTGAAACGCTGCACACGCCTCTCCGGCTCGTTTCACGGGTCATTTGACCGAATGTTCTCCCGTTCTAAAGCTGCTGCAGCTGCAGACATGGCTTACCATCACATCCGGCCCCCACTGGGATACTCCATCCCCAAACCCATCTCTGCTCTTCTCATGAGGGGCTGGAACGCCTGCCCAGAGGTACGCCGTCCACATCCGCAGCAGGCCTAAAGTGCCGAGTCTGCAGATCCTCGTAACGAAGGGGCGGAGCCGGTCCCCGGATGACGCCAGACTCTTCTCGTTTACGATCGGGACGTTCCTCCTGAACTTTCAGGCTCCTAATTAAGCCGAGATGTTTTTGCCTCTCATGTTGTGGAACATTTGTCCATGGCAGAGAGCATGCTGGGACTTTTCTATCTCTGTTCCTCCTCTTCATCATTATTTTGTCCCTCAATTGCTCAAATGTGTTCATTTAAATGAAAAATGCAGCAAAAGTTATGGAGGACTAAAAGAGCCAAAATGAAGTAAATATATTAAATGTGTTATTAATTATTTAAAATTGGCATTAGATAAATAAAAGTGGAAATTAAGAAATAAATGTCATGAAACATCATATTTAGATATTTCATGACATTGAATTATTTCATGGCCCAGTATAAGAGAGACAAATAGAAATAAACATATTTAATGGTAAATGGTGTTCACATTTATTTAATAATTTAATGGTGTATATATTTATTTATTTATTTTGGCTCTTTTAGTTCTCCATATAAAAAGCTCTATAACGATTCTTTTTAACAGCTATTCTTTTTTCTTATTTAAACTTATTTAAAATGTAGCACATCTGCAAAAATCTGTCAAAACTTAACAGACCTGTACCTGCTGAAAATGAATTCTGGGTATAGTGAATCCACCATCCCCCAACAGAAACAAATCCGATGACGTCACAGCGAAAAAAACAAAAAAAAAAAATAAAAAAGTAATTTTTTTGATTAATGGCCACAGGATCTACAGCTTGATAAAATAATTTTGTGCCAAAAAAATGCTAAAATATTTTTAAAAATAAAAAAAAACAGAAAAACAAAAAACAAAAATAAGAAGAAGTCTGAACCAAAGACCTCAGGTGAAGTCTCTCCACTAAAATTCCTTGACCTGTCTCGTAAAAAACTCCGGTTTTAGCGGATCCACAAAAAATCAAAACAAAGCACGTCATAAAAAATAAAAACAAAAACAATCACTAAAAACTAAAAACAAACTATAAACTAAACAGACTAAACATATCCCTCAACAAAAACCTGTGCTCAGAATCTCCCTCCCGGTAAGGAAGAACTCCTAAAAACCGGATTCAGGAGAAAAGAAGAAACCTCAGAGATGTTTTCATGAAGGACCCAGCCACAAGGCTAAGTGGGCTCCATCTGGTTGGGCAGAAAATGTGGCCCCGATTGGGTTTGTCCAGTTTCCATGGTGGCCCCCACATTAGCTTAAATGGACACTTAGTGCTACGTTAGCCAGCCTTTCAGCGGACACGTAGCGTGCTAGCGAGCTCCGCCGTAGCGGTCCAGTGAGCTCTACTGTCCACAGAACGGATAGCTAGCATAGGGAACCAACCCACTGAGTGCCAGCTTCAGCCAACGCCCACTTCTAAACCAGATGGGGCCCACCTGGCCTTGCTGGCTGGGGAGAGACCCTCTTCCAGGACAGATTTACCAGGACTACTAAAGAGGAATTAGCTTATCGGCGCTACAACTCTGTATTTGAATAGAGAGATAAATGGGGGCGGAGTCCACAGCTAGGACGAGCCAGAGGCGGGGTCTACAGCTAAGACGAGCCAGAGGCGGGGTCCACGGCCGAGAACAGGAGCACGGGCGATCCTCCAGGAATCTGAAGTGAAGCTGCTCAGGAAAAATGTTGGTTTTAAAGTTTGTAACTTCTGAACGGCGTCAGCGTGGCGAGCTCGCAAAAGTGGGCGTTTCCTGTTGTTTATACAGTTTTTACAAGAATATTGTGAATGAAACAATATAACATACTATATAAACATAGTAGGAATGCGCACAGAGTTAAAAAGCTTTTGTTGCCAAGGAAATTAAAGAAATTTACTTTTTCCAATTCTTCTAAAAATGACACAGACGGTTCATCATCACCAGGCGACCAAAATGTGAAATGGTTGCTATGGAGATAAACCATCAGAAAAGCTGCTGCTGGATTTTTTTAATGAGAATATTACATGACCAGGATGACAGGAGTAGAAGGGGAGAGTGAGGGGGGGTCGGAGGGGTCGGAGGGGGCAGCGAGGGCGGGTGGCGCCTGCGGGTCGTCCCACGCCGTTCACGGATTTAATTTCAAATTAAATGATCCTAACAATTTACTTTTTGTTAAAAACCAAGCATAGAAAAACAGATAATGTTGACAAACTTTGAGTCCCGGCTGCCGAGCGGACTCGTGGTGGAGCGTCTCCGCCTCTCTGCTATGATCTCCTGCACTTTCTGTTTCTGTGAACGCACCTGAATTATTGAACAGGTTGAGGGACAAAGGTCAACGGGGGAGGGAGGGGGGGTGCCTGTTATTTCCCTGTGAAGCCGAGGATCCAAAAGGCTATTTTTAGAAACAAAGCACACCTTTGTCTACCCAACATGCACCTGTGCCTCTGAGCCGTTGCTTCCCTTCCAGGACCGACCCGAGTTCTCCGAGGTGGTTTCCAGTCTGGAGGAATGTCTGTGCAACGCCGAGGTTCGTTGGCGCATTCAGACCGGCGGCGGCGGCGGCGGCGGGGAGGTTTTTCCTCACGGCGGCTCGTGTTTGTGTCTCAGCTGATGTCTCCAGGCTCCAGCAACAGCAGCGGCTCCCTCTCGCCCTCCTCCTCCTCCGACTGCCTCCTGGCGCGAGGAGGACCCGGCCGGAGCCACGTGGCGGCCCTGCGCTCCCGCTTCGAGCTGGAGCACGCTCTCAACACGCGCGCCTACGCCTTCTGGACGCAGAGGTGTGACGGATCAAACGCACCCCGTCTCAGATTCAGTCAGTTATTTCCTGGAGTTTTAGTGATGGTTTGGAGATTTTAGAGCAGTTAAAAAAAAGGCTTTAACTTCTTAACTCTTGCATTTATTTCCAACTATTTAAGAAAATCCCTGATGTTTTTGCTCTTCAGTCAAGAGGTCTGCAACCTGCGGCTCCAGATCCACATGTGGCTCTTTTATCTCTCCATGGTGGCTCTCTGGATGAAGAAAAATAAAATTATAGAAAATAAAAAAAAATTGGAGATTAGCTTCTATTTTAGCAACATGCTAACGTTTTTGGCCAATGTGTTACCTACTGGAGTTTTTAGGCTAATTAAGAATTTTAAAATATTTTTAGAAACATGCTAACATTTTGACTAATTAGTTTCTGAGAATTTTAGGTTATATTGGAGTTCAGCTAGTAATTAAAGAAACACGCTAGCTTTTTTTTTTATTTTTGTCAGATTGGTCTCTTAATTAGTTTTTTATGCTAATTTACAGTTTAGCTAATATTTAGCAGTAAGCTAACATTTTTAACTAATTTGTTATCTACTGGTGGTTTTAGGCTAGTTTTGACTTTAGCTTTTATTTTAGCAACATGCTAACGTTTATGGCTGTTTTCTGTTAATTTGGAGTTTAGCTAATATTTTATTAAAATGCTATATGTTTTCCGCTAATTTGTTATTACTGATTTTTTTGATAATTATTTAGAATTTAGCTTTTTCTGTTTTAGCTAACTAACATTTTTGACCAAGTTAGTTTTCTGAGGAATTTTAGGTTATTTTAGAGTTCAGCTAGTAATTAAGCAACAAGCTAGCTTTTTTGGCAGATTTGGCCTCTAATTAGTTTTTTATGCTAATTTGGAGTTTAGCTAATATTTTCACAATAAGCTAACATTTTTAACTAATTTGTTATCTACTGGTGGTTTTAGGCTAGTTTTGACTTTAGCTTTTATTTTGGCAACATACTAACATTTTTGGCTAATGTGTTACCAACTGGAGTTTTTAGGCTAATTTAGGATTTTAGCTAATATTTTAGCAACTACCAAGGTTTTTGGCTAAGTTTTCAGCTAATTTGGAGTTTAGCTAATATTTTAGTAAAATGCTAATGTTTTCAGCTAATTTGTTATCTACTGAATTTTTTTTGAATAATATAGAATTTAGCTTCTATTTTAGCAACATGCTAACGTTTTTGACTAAGTTAGTTTTCTGAGGAATTTTAGGCTATTTTAGAGTTCATCTAGTAATTAAGCAACAAGCTAGCTTTTTTGGCAGATTTGGTCTCTAATTAGTTTTTTATGCTAATTTGGAGTTTAGCTAATATTTTAGCAATAGGTTAACATTTTTAACTAAATTGTTATCAACTGGTGGTTTTAGGCTAGTTTTTACTTTAGCTTTTATTTCAGTAACATGCTAACATTTTTGGCTAAAGTGTTACTTACTGGAGTTTTTAGGGTAATTTAGAATTTTAGCTAATATTTTAGCAACATGCTAACGTTTATGGCTAAGTTTTCTGCTAATTTGGAGTTTAGCTAATATTTTATTAAAATGCTAATGTTTTCCGCTAATTTGTTATCTACTGAATTTTTTTTGAATAATATAGAATTTAGCTTCTATTTTAGCAACATGCTAACGTATTTGACTAAGTTAGTTTTCTATGGAATTTTAGGCTATTTTGGAGTTGAGCTAGTAATTAAGCAACAAGCTAGCTTTTTGGGGGGCAGATTTGGCCTCTAATTAGTTTTATATGCTAATTTGGAGTTTAGCTTATATTTTAGCAATAAGCTAACATTTCTAACTAATTTGTTATCTACTGATGGTTTTAGGCTAGTTTTGAGTTTAGCTTTTATTTCAGTAACATGCTAACATTTTTGGCTGATTTAATTTACAGAGAAATGTTATGCTAATTTGAAGTTCAGCTAGTAATTAAGACAAAGCTAGCTTTTTTGCTACTAAAATTAAAAACGTAAAAAAAATCCTTTTGAGAATCCTAGTTTCTTTTATATATGTTTTTGCTGTTCGTCCAAAATAGACATTATTCACATTTATACAAAAAAAAAAAAAACAGAAAAAGTTCTGAATGCAAATCCAATTTCTTAAGGCTAAGTAAGTCAGTGCGGTTCCTTCTAGGTTTGGATCAGTAGAAAACGAGCCCAAATGGTTCTTTTACTCTTAAAGGTTGCCGACCTCTGTCTTAAGTAGATCTGAAGTGGTATATTTGTGACAACAGGCATTAACGGGTAAAAAGTCACATGTTCTAAATGCAGAACAAAAATGTAATAAAAAATGTCGATTTTTTAAAACAGTTTTAAAAACAGGTTTATAGTTTTTTCATTTAAATCAAATGAATTCCATTTTTATTTGAATGAGCAGCAGATTAAGAATCACAAATTTAATGTAACATATTTTTTAATTTTTGCGGGAACAAGATGAAGGGTTTGTTGGGAGTTTAATAATCTTTTGGTCTCATTTTGATCCGTTTTTTGGGTGTGACGTCCGTCCTCACCGTCTCCCAAACCTGCTTTCACTCAGACATTCTATGGTTTGCTGATCTCCAGGTGTGAAGGTGATCACTTCACCTGATGATGATGTCATCACCCCCCCCAGCATGACCAAACTCCTTCACACAGTTTCAAGTTTTAAAAATGTAGTTTTAGAGTGTTCAATAGATGTTTCTCCTGTTCGTCCCGGGATCTAAGGTGTGTTTTAGATTTTCGGCCTCTTGTGTGATTAAGTTAGACCCTCCAGGTCTACAAATGGACTGTTTCTTTTCTGGTTGAGCACCAATACAGACACAGTGATTGTCTTTAAGCAGAAAAATGAAATAATCTGATTAATTTATCTTCTAGTGAGCGCCGCCGAGCTTCAGGTGGACTTTCTCTGGAGGAACTCCGGAGGAACATGCAGTTCTCTCCCATCGATCGAAATGGTTGGTCTGAAGAACAGATGAAAGGCTCTTTCATGATTGTCCTGTCTTAGATTTTAAAGCTCCATACTTACAAGAAGGAGTTTTAATGTGGGTTTAGAAGGGTGGGTGTTGACATGCATGAGGCTGAGCTCTGGTCTGGTTTGTCTCTCAGGATACGTGTCGGACCCCATGAGCACCATGAGATTCTGCTCGTCCTTCAGCAGCAGCGGCAGCTTCGAAGACAGCAACTGATCTGAGAAAAACTGTTTTTGTTCTGCTTTTATGTACATGTATCTACTTCTGTGAAACTGTAGAGTATTTGGTTGTGTGTACATTGTGTTGTTTTTGGGCAGGAAGATAAAATGTCACTCTAAATGTTTTATTCTATTTTATTTTTTAAGGTCAGATCACACAAGGAAGCTCAACTAACTCCAAACATCCGATAAACCAATGATAAAAATCCATAATTCATCACCGCTCGAGCTGAGGTAGTGTTACCGTGAAACGACCCTCTTCAGGCTCCGCCCCCTCCCAGTAACTCGGTCAGAGCGCTGACTGACACGGTCCAGAGGAGCTTCGGTTACGAACATCAGGAGAAAGCTCGGGTGTAAATGTAAAGCGTACTAGAGGCGGACTAAAGACGTGGGAGTCCGCCAGCCATGAATTATTCAGTCACCTGTAAGCGTGAGCGGTGTCCGGTACCGGCAGCCGGACCCGATACCGCCACGGTGTCATTAACAGAAGGACATTGTAAACATTTTATGCGGCTGTCAAACCCAAATCTGCAGCTGGTCTTTTAATAAAGGAAGTTTTCTGAATTCCACGACGTTCCTGAACGTCCCTCCCAGCAAAAGCCTTTACGACACCAGCAGGAAACCAACCTGCTCCAACAATGATAAAAAAAGATTTACTACCGAGTATTACAAGTCATTCTTACAGGTCGGACATCATGTGCAGCTTTGGAAGAACATTAATCGACATCTGGGGGTCAAAAAACGTAGAAATAAAGAAATATCAAAGTCATGGAGCGCTCAGTGAGAGATCTATGGGCGTGCTGCGGGTCCCAGTGAACACTTCTACAACACGAAAGGGGGGGCTAAAATGTTTCTTTAACTCCGCCCCAAAATCCTGCAAACTGTAAAAGGAGCGCTGTGCATGTGACACGTGCACGCTCCTCGCTGCAGATGGACTGTTAGAAATGAGACGGTGTAGTTTTGTTTTTAATGTATTTTACTTGATTTTATCTTAAGCGCTTTGAGCTTCTTAGAATGAAAGGCGATATAGAAATATATGAAGTTTGAGTTTGTTTGCTTCCATGTGTTTCCATGCATGTTTTTCAGTCAGTTTCCCGACTCAACATGCAAAACACTTTCGGTGGTCACTCAAAGGTCAAAGCAGTTGAACTTCAACCAATCAGGGACTCAGATTCAGGAGCGGCTAAAGGTTAGCGTCCTTCGACACCCGTTTGAAAACTGATCATGAAGGAGAAATCACTGATTGTAGTTTGTGCTTGGATGGATTTATACAACATGGAGTCTTTCATGTATGGGAATAGAGCTGTGAGAGAAAAAGCTACTTCAACATTTGCACTAAGCCATCATGTATCTAGAAAGGAAGTGCTAGATCGTCTGTTTACTTCATGATACACCTACAATGGTACACTCCATGTTCATGATCTTACAGAGCCTCAAGAGAACTGTAGGACCCCCCCTCCCTCCCCCCAAACCCAGAAGAACCCACGGTGATGTTGGAGTAGCAGAAACATATTAGAGCTGTGTTGGTCTGAGGCGTGTCCCGCAACATTTTATTTTTAAGAAAAAAACCTTCTTCTGGTCTACGATGCTCCACAAGCCCGGACAGAAACCTGCACCCCCTGTACGGGACGACCCCCCATGAGGGCTTTGACAGTCTCATGAATTGGGTCTTTCTCCATTTTCTCTCTGCATCCAGCCTGCAAGGCCGGGTTGGCTCCACGTGGTTTCAAAGAGGGCAGAAAACGTGGACCCCAAATGGGTTTGTCTGCAGTTTCTGTGGTGACCCCACGTGTGTTCGCCCACACGGGTTTAGGTGGACACTTAGTGGGTAGACGCGCTACGCTAGCCAGCAGCCTGGTGGACGGCGAAGTTCGCTAGCACGCTACAGCAGATAAAGTAAGCTAGTTAAACAAAGCTAAGCTCATAAAAACAAGTGCTGGAGACGGTGTGAAGACTTAGAAGTCAACCATTACCACATATTTTGGGATTGTCCCATAATAAAACAATTTTGGAAGGAAATTTTAGGCTAATTTAGGATTTTTGCTAACATTTTAGCAACTACCAAGGTTTTTGGCTAAGTTTTCAGCTAATTTGGAGTTTAGGTAATATCATAGTAAAATGCTAATGTTTTCAGCTAATTTGTTATCTACTGAAATTTTTTTTTTTTTGGATAATATAGAATTTAGTTTCTGTTTTAGCAACATGCTAACGTTTTTGACTGAGTTAGTTTTCTGAGGAATTTTAGGTTATTTTGGAGTTCAGCTAGTAATTAAGCAACAAGCTAGCTTTTTTGGCAGATTTGGCCTCTAAGTAGTTTTTTATGCTAATATGGAGTTTAGCTAATAGTTTAGCAATAAGCTAACATTTTTAACTAATTTGTTATCTACTGGTGGTTTTAGGCTAGTTTTGAGTTTAGCTTTTATTTTGGCAACATACTAACATTTTTGGCTAAAGTGTTATCTACTGGAGTTTTTAGGGTAATTTAGAATTTTAGCTAACATTTTAGCAACATGCTAACGTTTATGGCTAAGTTTTCTGTTAATTTGGAGTTTAGCTAATATTTTATTAAAATGCTAATGTTTTTAGCTAATTTGTTATCTACTGAATTTTTTTTTTAATAATATAGAATTTAGCTTCTATTTTAGCAACATGCTAACGTATTTGACCAAGTTAGTTTTCTATGGAATTTTAGGTTATTTTGGAGTTCAGCTAGTAATTAAGCAACAAGCTAGCTTTTTTGGCAGATTTGGCCTCTAATTATTTTTTTCTGCTAATTTGGAGTTTAGCAAATATTTTAGCAATATGCTAACATTTTTAACTAATTTGTTATCTACTGGTGATTTAAGGCTAGTTTTGAGTTTAGCTTTTATTTCATCAACATGCTAACATTTTTGGCTGAATTAATTTACAGAGAAATGTTATGCTAATTTGAAATTTAAGCTAGAAGCCAAACATTACCACATATTTTGGGATTGTCCCATAATAAAACAATTTTGGAAGGAAATACATAAACACATTGAATCTATATTAAATGAGACAATTCCCTGTCATTAAGGAAAATGTATTCAGAATACTAATAACTGCGGGTAAAAAAAGCATTGACCAGACACTGGCTCCTCCCCACCGTGCCCAGCTCAGACGATTGGATAGACATTGTAAATGAAATCTGGCAGATGGAAAGACTAACTTATTCACTTCGGATATAATTTTCCAAGTTCCTTAAGATATGGTCACGATGGATATTCTATGTTAATCACTTGCAACAAATGGAAGTAATGAACATGTCTGACTTGTAAACTATAAACAAGATAATTGACGCCCCCTGTTTTTTGTTTTTTTTCCCTAATAATGCATCCACTGTTGTATGTCATGTTTATTGTTAGATGTTTAGTTAAATTTTTAGAAACAAAAAAGAAAAAAGAAATGTTGAGAATGGAGATATAAATCAAAGGCCCAAAACTGGCTTGAAGTGAATTTGAATGTAATGTTTCATAATTTTCTCAATGTTTTTAAATAAGGATTTAGAAAAAAAAATAAAATAAACCTAAGCTCGCTAGCTCAATAAAGCTAAGCTCGCTAGCTCGATACAGCGCGGCTTGCTAGCTTGATAAAGTGTAGCTCGCTAGCTCAATACAGTGCTGCTTGCTAGCATGCTACGCCGTCCACAGGCTGGCTAGTGTAGCAAGCTAACCCACTAAGTCCCACTTAAGCCCATGTGGGCGAACCCACTCACATTTTCTACCCACTTTGAAACCACATGGAACCCACTCTGCTGATGCAAGTGTTGCTGTTCAGTGGGGATTGGTTTCTGGTTTTTGGAGGAATGAGTTTCAGCTGGAAGTGAAGGAACCATCAGGATGAAAGGAGGGAATCCTGGGAAACGGAGGAAGACCCTCCTGTTGGTTGTTGGAATGAGGAGACGATCTGACATGGATGTTGATGATTGGTCCAACTGATGGAGTCAGTAGGGAGGAGGAGTCAGACAGGGGGGCGTGTCTAAATCTGTGGCAGAAATCCATGAATTATTTACAAATGTTGGGAGAAGAGACGCAGAAGAACGGGCCGGGGTCAGAGGTCAGAGGTCATCAGAGTTCAGTGGTCAGTACGGGGTAGGAGGAGTGACTGAACAGCTTCTCTGCATGCAGACTCTGCTGGACCTCCTTGATCAGAAAACTCTCTTTCGGTTGGACGTCGTCCCCCTGAGACTCCTCCCCCTGAGACTCCTCCCTGCTCCCATCAGCGGACACAGAAGTTGTGAAGTCGGTGATTCGGGTCACCTGTCCACCGTAGGTGTGTTCCCGTGATTCCTCTGTTTGGGGGTTCGCTCCTCCCTCTGAAGGAGCTCCAGGTGTTTCCCGTCCCGCCCTGGATTCAGGACCTGAGGCGTCTTCTGGAAACGGCTCCTCAGATCTGCCGCTGACGGCAGAACCATGAGAACCTGAGGTGCTCCTCCGCCCCGGATGCCGTCCTCCTGCAGGTGGAACCTCCTCCTCCACAGGCGGAGTCTCCTCCTCCTCTGTAGGTGGAGCCTCCTCCTCCACAGGCGGAGCCTCCTCCTCTGCAGGTTGAGCCTCCTCCTCTGCAGTCGGAGCCTCCTCCTCCGCAGGCGGAGCCTCCTCCTCCGCAGGTGGAGCCTCCTCCTCCACAGGCGGAGCCTCCTCCTCTGCAGCTGGAGCCTCCTCCTCTGCAGGCTGAGCCTCCTCCTCTGCAGGCTGAGCCTCCTCCTCTGCAGGCTGAGCCTCCTCCTCCGCAGGCTGAGCCTCCTCCTCCGCAGGCGGAGCCTCCTCCTCCGCAGGCGGAGCCTCCTCCTCTGCAGGCGGAGCCTCCTCTCTTGCAGCTGGAGCCTCCTCCTCCGCAGGAGATCCCCTCCCTCCTCCTGGACTCCGGGTGCCGTCTTGTTCCGTTTGCCGTGTTGAGCTCTTTGCTTCGCTCTTCTCCTCGATTCTGTCCTCCTTCTCCTCCAGATGTTCTTCTCTGAACGTCTGCTGGCGTTCTTCCTCCTCGGACCTTCCCTCCGTCTTCAGACGACTGTGCGACCTCTGCAGATCTGGAGGTTCTGCTTTCTCTCTCTCAGGGTTTGGTGCGTCCGTCAGATCCTCCAGAGGCTCGACAAACTTCTGGAAAAACTGTGAGGTCTGATGGGCGTTGATCCAGCTGGTGACCAGATCCGTGTTATCTTCTCGAGCCAAGACCTCTGGAGCTTCTGCAGCTGCTGGCGGCGCCGCCTCGCCCCGCTCGCCGTGTGGAGTCTGAGGTTTGAGCAGCACGCTCGCTCCTTCCTCCGAGGCTTTGCTGACCTCCTCCGGGTCCGCCCCGTCATCCAGAACCTGCTGGTCTTCTGTGTGGCCAACATCATCAGAGTTCTCCTGCGTTTCAGTGAAGTTACTGACATCTTTGTTTTCTGTCAGATCACCTTCATTTTCACTGGTTTCTATGGCAACAGAGCATGTTTCCTGAACCATGACATCCTTCACTTTTTCAGGAGCTTCACCTTCAGTTGACTCCACTGTTTTTCCTTCTTCTTCTTCTTCCAGACTTTCATTCCTCATGTCCTTCTCATGTGACGTCAAACTGTTTTCTTTGGCTTCAGGAGCTTTAATTTCGTCTCCAAGAGAAATCTCTCCATTTCCAGCATCGGTATCTCCTTTTTCAGCTCTTTTTTGGACATTTTCAGCATCAATCTCTCCCTTTTCAGCTTCTTTAAGAACAATTTCAGCATCAATCTCTTCCTTTTTCTCTTCTTTTTGTTTATTTTCAGCATCCATTTCTTCTTTTTGAACATTTTCAGCATCAATCTCTCCTTTTTCAGCTTCTTTAAGAACATTTTCAACATCAATCTCTCCTTTTTCAGCTTCTTTAAGAGCATTTTCAGCATCAATCTCTTCCTTTTTCTCCTCTTTTTGTATATCTTCAGAATCAATTTCTCCTTTTTCAGCTTCTTTATGATAATTTTCCGCATCAGTCTCTTCCGTTTCAGCTTCATTTTGAACATTTTCAGCATTGATTTCTCCTTTTTGGACATTTTCAGTCTCAGTCTCTTCCGTTTCAGCTTCATTTTGTTCATTTTCAGCATCGATTTCTCCTTTTTGAGCATTTTCAGTATCAGTTTCTTCCTTTTCAGCTTCATTTTGAACATTTTCAGCATCAATTTCTCCTTTTTCAGCTTCTTTTTGAACATTTTCAACATCAGTCTCTTCCTTTTCCTCCTCTTTTTGTATATTTTCAGAATCAATTTCTCCTTTTTCAGCTTCTTTATGATAATTTTCCGCATCAGTCTCTTCCGTTTCAGCTTCATTTTGAACATTTTCAGCATCGATTTCTCCTTTTTGGACATTTTCAGTATTAGTCTCTTCCTTTTCTTCTTCTTTTTGAACATTTTCAGCATCGATTTCTCCTTTTTGGACATTTTCAGTCTCAGTCTCTTCCTTTTCAGCTTCATTTTGTTCATTTTCAGCATCGATTTCTCCTTTTTGTACATTTTCAGCCTCAGCTATGCTCACCGTTTCCTCCTCTTCTGCGGGGACATCCTCTAAACCACCAGATATTTCCGAAGACTTCTGAACGCGCTCTTCATCCTCTTTGCTTTTTTCGCTCAGCTCAGGTTCGTCTATAACTTCAGATGTTTCTTCTCTTTTTTCAGCTTCATTTCGTTCCTCCTCACATTCCTTGTTCTCTTTAAGTTTGTCTTCTCCTCCATCTTTCTCTGTGTTTTCAGCTCCGTCATCTTTAGCTGCAGACAGATTTGCTGTTCTTCCTGTTTCTTCAGTTAGATTTTTCTCCTTTTCATCACTCGTTTTTTCAGGTTCTTCCATCTTTTCATCTGATGCAGCTTCATCCTCCTGAGTTTCCTCGTCTTCCACATCCACTTCTGGGTTTGCAGAATCTTCTGTGTTTTGGTCGATCGTACATCCGTCTTTATTCATTTCTTTTCTTTCACTTTTCTCTTTTTCTTCTGTGTTTTCATCTTTTTCAGCCTCCTCAGAATCGGTTTGTTTTTCCTTTTCAGGTTTCAGCTTCTCAGTTTCCATCATCTCCTGCTCGTTTTCCGCCTCGGCTCCTGGATCGTGTCCTTCACCGCCGCCGCCGCCGTCCCCGCCTTCTCCGTCCTCCTGTGGTTGGTTGCTGCAGCCGTCGGCTCCCTCCTCGCCGTCCGCCCCCCCCTCGGTGACGCCTTCAGGTGCCTCTTCACAGCTGAGGACCTCTCGCTCCTCTGAGGGCTCTGCTTTCATCTCCATTGTGGCGTCTGCTGCCTCGTCACGTTCTGGGCTTTTTGGCCTTTGCTCCATCTCCACGCCGGCTTCCTCCACCTTTTCTTCCTCCTCCTTTTCTTCCTCCTCCTTTTCTTCGGCAGCATCTTCCTCTGGTGCTTCACTTTCCTCCTCAGCCTCACATGTCTTCTCCTCTTTGGTTTCATCACCAGGTTCCTCCTCCTCCTCTTCTACCTCAGAGATCTCTTTCTGCTCCTCTGAATCTTCAGCCGGACCTTCATCACATTTGGTTTCTTCTGGGTTTTCCGGATCCTCCTCTGCAGAGAACAAATCCGGATTGATCATGAACCGTTTGTGATGGTGTCCCACATCCCTCCTGAAGCTCAGCTACCTCTGCTGGGCAGCTCCGAGCCTTCCTCTCGGTGCTCCTCCTCCTCCTCAGTGCTGGTGTCGCTCAGTTCAGGCTCAGAGCTGCACTGGGACTGCTTCAGGATGGCTTCAACCAGCTTCTCCTGCACCGATTTGGCTTAGAGAGAAACGAAGAGGAAGTTTCAGAGTCACAGGAAGAAGAAGATTTATACTTTTCTGCTGGGTTTCTACTTCATTTATTCTCATGAACAGAATGTAGAATCAAAAAGTTAAACACTGCAGGAAAATAGTTTATGAATTTGTTATTTTATTATTATTAGTTTATTATTTATTTTAATAAAAACATTAATTTAATTTTTATAACATATTTTTTTATTTTAATTATTTTTATATATATATTTGTTTATTTTTTATCTATTTTTTCTTTTCCAAAAAATTAATATAATTCTATTTTGTAGTGACATGAAAATGAAACTTGTAGAAACAAAAATACTATAAATCTCTTGTTGTTTTTTTTAAATCTATTGCAGCAGATGAAAAAAAAGGATCATTTTAATCCAAACTCTGCAGAGCGACTTGAAAACGTCTATTTCAGCTGCAGAAAAGAGGCTGAAGAAACCTGAAATCAGGAAACTCAATCAAACGAGGGGCCAAACTCCAAAAGACCCCCGAGGTCGCGGGCCGAACAGGGTCCAAACATTTATAGAACGCAATAAAACTACATTTTTATAATGTTCAAACCGTACATTTTTGATGTAATTATGAACTAGATACACAGTATTACCTGTGATGATGCTAGTGTGAATGCTGGAAGATGAAATTAATAGCTAAAAACACTGAAGCTGATAACTAGCAAGAATATTAGCTAAATACCAAATTATCCAAAAAAAAAAAAAAAAGAACTGAAAATTAGCCTAAAAATCTTAGTAAATGCTAAAAAGGTCCAAAAAGCAGCAGAATGCTAAACTTAAAACTGTAACGTTTTAACATTTATAAAAAGTCAGGAATGTTATTCCAGAATAAATCAACTTAAACCTTAAATAACTTTCAATATTTTACTCTCCATAAAAATAGATTTTGTCAAAATGATACAAGTTAGAAATAAGATAACATCGGGTCATTGATAACGATAAAATAAAATGATCTGGAGGGCCGGATCCGGCCCCCGGGCCGTGACTTTGGCACATTTACCTTAAACTCTTTTCAGCATCAGAAGTAAAAGAAGAAACATCAGTCAGAACTTTAAGTGACAGAAACAGAACTTAACATTTGATTTTTCTGCATACGTGAAAAAAATCTGTTTTTTTATTTTTATCAGTTCTGGACCTCACCTCTGTCCTGCTCCTCCTCGCTGTGGCTCTCCTCCGGCTTCATCTCGCTTCCTGAAGGAGCGTTGGTGCTGTCTGCGGCGCTGGTCTCCTCCTCCACAGGATCTTCTGGGGTCTGCTCCTCCTCCTGCTCCTCCTCCTCTGCTGGAGTGGCAGCTTTCTCTTCTTCCTCCTCTTTGGGTCGGTCCTCCTGCTCCTCCTCCTCCTCCTCCGGAGTGGCAGCTGTCTCTTTGGGTCGGACCTCCTCGTCTTTGACGTCTTTTGTCTCCTCCGCGTCGCTGTCCGAGAAGCTGGAGTCGGAGTCGGATCTGGAGTCTTCTCGGAAAGGAGAACATTTCAGAAGTGAGGTTTTTCATTGGAGCGAACGTGAACGTTTTGCGTCTCCTCCCACCATCCTTCTCCTCCTTCTCCTCCTCGGTCTCGGAGGCTTCGTTCTCCTTCTCCTGAGTTTGGGAGGATGGCGCAGGCGACGCGTCTTCGGCGGCAGCTTCATCGTCGGCTTCAAAGTCGTCTTCGTAATCTTAGGATCAGACATCGGTGTTTATCCGGGCGCTCCCTCTGTCGGGACACGTTTGGAGGTTTACCGTCTCGGCTTTTGTCCTCTTCCACGGATGTTTGGTCTGGATTCTCCGGGATTTGTGCTCGGTCTGAACGAGGGGCGGCGCCGCCCACGTTCCCCTCCTCTGTTGACCCCTTTGGGCTCGCGGCGAGCTCTTCTGGACCCTTCTCTTCTTTGAGCCTTTTCGGAGGGGGGGTGGGCTTTTTGTCCAGCCCCAGCGCGATGATGCACCTGAGCAAACGGGACGAGGAATGATCCCAACTGATCTCTCATTTGATCTCAACCGGATCCAGCAGGTGATTGGTCGGATGTGTGGAGCATCAAACCTTTAAACCGTCTTACCTGTAACACGGCGACGCCCCCTCCACGCCCAGAAAGCCAAAGTGTCCGTGCTTCCCGCCGAGGCGGGAGCCTTTCCTGTACTTGAACTCGCAGCAGGCGCTCAGCCGCTCCACCAGCAGCCCGTTCAGGAAGAAGGTCAGGCTGAAGGGAAAGCCTCGGTGTCGCCTGGACAGGAACTGGAAGCTTTCTGGAGGAAAGACGAGGACGTCAGTCCCGGCACCAAAACACAGACCGTCCCGCCCGCCCGCCGGCCGGCCGGCCGCCGCCCACCTCCCTCGCGCAGCGCTCCCTTGAACACGCACAGGTTCTCTCCTCCGCAGTGCTGCTGGAACACTTTCACCTCGTCCCGTAAGTCCAGCAGGTCGTGGGAGAGGTGCACGCTTTTCCCGAAGAAGACCATGGTCACGCCCACTCGGCTCTGCTGGACGGAGCTCCGCAGCCACGGGACGTCCTGCAGACGGCCGGAGAGAGAAACCTTAGAGTCACTTCAGTCTCAGATCCATGTCGCTTGTGGTTCACGGTGGATCAGCTGATTGACAGGAGATGGAAGTAACCGTGCAGGTGGGAGGGGCTACGGTTCACGCACCATCAAAAAACCAAATCCTCCAATCTGCCCTTTGACACGGGCCTCTCCAGCCTTTTTAACCCCACAGATTGTTTCAGTTGAACAACATTATCGTGGAGCGGTCTGCAGTTCGATTTTGAAGCTTCCGGTTCATGAAAATGTATTTTCAAAATAAAATGCAGCTACAGGAAATGTTTAAAAAATTCTTAAACATCAGAAGATTTAATGCAGATGATAAAGATTCAGTAGAAAAAGGTTGTTGATTAGTAGAAATCCTTTCTGATTTTATAAAAACGTTTTATGGTTTTACCCCTGTAGCAGCCATGATCACGTGACTTTAGGATTTCACTCTTTAGTTCAGTCACGTGATGAGGAGAGACATTATTAGGCGGGCCGGTCACCTGGGTTCAGGTGGTTCTGTTGGTTCTGAGAGGGTGTGCAGGGCCCGGTAATTTTATGTTGACCGCTTTAGTTGTTTTTTTTTTATTTTGAAATGATCTTTGCTTTGATCGTTTACACAACTTCTGTTATCCGTGTCTATAATATTACAACATTGAGAGTTCTTTTTTTGTCATCTTATTTGGAGCGCGTCACAAAGAAGGTCCCGCCGCCGCCGCTACAACCCCCATAGAACGTCTTTTTAACACTCAACTCAGACTATCCTTCAGGGAAAAATATTCAACATATTTGGTTTTTTTCATAAATTCTAATATATTTGCTAATTTTTCAACGCAAAGAAAGATTATTTTGTGCTAAAGTTTTTGAACGTAGGCCTTCCTTATTAATGTAGTAAAAAACTCAAAAGTTTCTTTTACAAGTTTCCACAAATCAGCAACTTTATAAGATTGAATCTTCATCTTCTGGGAAATCTTTTTTCAACTTTTTCCTTCAACATCTAAATGGAGGCGAAAACAAGCGGACGCTAGCTTCAGCTACGGCCGACTTTCAAGGTGTGGTGGATAAACAAAGTAAAAAAAAAAAAATGATGCAACCGTTGATAAACTGGTACTTTGTAAATATTTTCTAAATATAATCTAAACATGACACACACCCATCAAATGATGTCCTCATAACCCAGAGCCAGCTGCAGGCTTGGAAGCTGTTACCATGACAACGCATCTCATCAGGTATCATATAGTCGGCTTCAAGTAAAAAAGGATTTAAACAAAAAATGAACAAATTAATCACGATGTAAGCTTTTGTTTTGTTACAGTATTTTCCAGCTACTTATTATTTGCAAATAATCACAATATGAAATCAAATACAAAACTGTAAATTTAGCACTGCGCAAAAACCCCCAGAATCCGGAGAGATTTTTCTTTGGATATCTCCAAACATAACCCATAGCTGGTGATATCCAAGGTGGATACACTCCGACCATGACAGTTCCTGAGTTCACGTCCTTGGCATATCCACTCCGGGTATGGGACACAATTATTCTGATAGAATCTGGAGTTGAGATTCTCTCCGAATATCAGATGCGGCAAAATGTCAGATTCAGGCCATATCCCAATACTAAGGGTATCTGATGTCAGGATATCTCCAGATTTCACTCAAGTCACCTTGATTTCTGAGGTCAGAACGTTTATTTTTAACCCTTTAAGGGCCGAAAACTCTTCTCTGTATTTTCAGTTTGAAAGACTTCCTGCTTCCTTATTTCCTTTAATCAGCACAACCTTTCCTCTGTGACTCTACCTTTATTTTGTCATTTTTCCATGTTGTATTCACACACTACACATAAAATGATGCTAAAACAGAAAACTCCATCAGGAAACATGAGATTCATTTTGCTGTGAAAACCTCAAAAATGTTTAATAAACTGTTTTTATAACACAGAATGAAAGTTTTAGTTGTATTTTTATGAAAACGACATAAATAGAATTTTTCAACAAACTAATCAACATGTTTTAGAATGAAAATCCAAACTCCTCCAGGCTAAAGCCTCAGACATACATACAGTTCATGATTTTTCCCTGGAAATCTGGAAATATTTTATTCTAAAATATGTTTAAATCAACACATATTTGGGTTATGTTAGCAGGAAAGACCAAAGTTCATTTTATGTTTGACAGTTCTATTCAAGTTCAATGACAGCTCAAGGGGATGATGCTGTATTTACTTTGAGCATATGTCATAATAAAAGAATTGGAACATGAGAATATGATTTGTATTTCATAATTAAAATTTTTAGGCGCTTTTAAAAATATGTATATATTCAAACACATTGCAACTTTTTACAAAAGCTGCTGCAACATCGGCCATTTTGGGCCAGAACAATCATAAAAATCTTCTGTGAAATCCTTGAGGGTCTGAATAATATAAGTTTGCACAGTATCATAAATACATTCCCTTTTTTGAATTAAAATTTTTCCTTTGTGTTTTAAATGTCTGAATCGAGAATCGTTTCAGAATCGAATCGGCACCCCAAGAATCGGAATCGAATCGAATCGTGACTTGTTGTAAGATTCACATCCCTACTTCCTCTGCTTTTCTATGACTGCCTTCACACGTCAGTTCTTCTGACTGGTTGATCTTCATCCAGCATGCTGGAGGCGACTGACCTCTGCTCCGCTGGAGGCCTGGCGGAGCCTGCGACCTCTGATGCTCGGGGACGTTCCGTCTTTCCTCTTGGTGACCGGCGGGATCGGGGTGACGTAGTTGTTGATGACTGGAAGGAAGGAGGGGGAGGGGCCACAGGAGGGCTCCTTTGCGGCCGGAGTTCTGCGGGACTCTTTGTTCATCTGGACAGGAGTCGCACGTTTCAGAAACGACCCGTTTAGGTTCAAACGATTGCGAGGGTCATCCTCACGGTGCGGTTGAGCGTCTGGCCGCCGGCGTGGGTCCGGTGCGGTCCGTACGGCGAGCTGCGTCGGACTGAAGCCGCGGTGCTGCTGCTGTGGAGGGGCTTCAGCCGCACCGGCCTCTGCATCTTCCCCGGCGCCGTGTTCGGTCGAGAAGAACTCGGCTGGAGCAAACGCAGAAACGTGTCATTGTGTCAGCATTCACACTGCGGTACGGAGAGAAAACAGACTCACTCTGAGCTGTGCGTGCGTGATTCTGGATTTGTAACTCATATAATACGCAAAAGTAAAAAAATTACAAAAATTTTAAAAATACAAAATACAATTTACACATGCACAAATTAATATTATTAATAATTCATAATCCCGATATTAATTATTGGGAATATATTTTTAAGAAAGTGGGAAAATGTCAAGTTTTACCGGATATTATTCACAATTGAAGTTTAAAACGGCTGACAAGAGAACTATGGTGAACGAGCATTCTGGTAGTACTTGAACGCATCACTAATGGATGAATTTGTGAGTCTGACGGTATATCCGTGCGTAACTTAGGCTGCGTGCGTGCGTAAGAGGTGATTCGTGCGTATTTTAAAAAGATTTTTGTGTGCAATTAATTTCAGGCTGTTGTAATTTTAATTTTGCATGTGTTAATTGTATTTTGTATTTTTTAAACTTTTGTAATTTTTTTTACTTTTGCACATAATGATTTATGAGTTATTAATCAAGAATTATTTACAAATCAAGAATTACGCACAAACAGAGTGAGTCTATTTTCTCTCCATACTATAGTGACTCTCCTGCTGCTTTCTGGATGTTTTTCAGGTGTTAAAATTGAATCACATTTCCAGAGATTTCAAACATTCACCTCATTAAAGGAGATTAACGCTTCTATTTTTGGAATCTATAAACTTTATAGTTTTGAAATATTAAGCAAAATCTGCCCCATAGAAAATGAATGAAAAAGTCTCCAAATTTCAACATTTTAAGTAGATTAGCAACAAGACGTTAAAGGGGCCTACCATGAAAATTCTACTTTCAAAGGTTTTTAAATGCATTTTACTGTTCATTCCTCACTATAAAGAACACCAAATCGGCATTTTGATCCGTTCCTGCATTTAAGAGTAATCCTTGAAAAACCAGCAGCCCCTCCCATACCCACGAAAACAAGCGGGTGGAAACGTGCTGACTTCAGCACATCTCCAACAACTCCCTCCAGGAAGTGATTTGAAGAAGTTTGGATTATTTTCGTGGGAGAAACACAGACATGGTGCCACAGACTCTAGGATGACGTCATGACGTGGACAGCAGCCACATGCAGCAGGAGGCGGAGCTTCAGGAATCGAGCTATTTTACTTCCAGGTATGAAAACACTCATGAAATATAACTAATATTTCATAAATAATTCATTTTTTAGTGTTCCAAAGATAATATATGATCTTATATATAGATATAGTTCACCCTGAAAGGCTTAAGAAAACCATGGTAGGGCCCTTTAAATCTATTCATGGGTTATGTTTTCATATTTCAGAGAAATATTTTTAAAAAACTGGAGTTTAGCTAATATTTTAGCAACATAATCAGCAACGTTTTTGGCTAAATTTTTTACAGGCTAATTTATTTTAGCAACAGGCTAACGTTCTTGACTAATTTAGTTTACTGAGGAACTTAAGGCTATTTTGGAGTTTAGCTAGTATTTAAGCAACAAGCTAGATATTTTTTTGCTAATTTGGCTTCTACTGAGGTTTTTTAAGCTAATTTGGAATTTATTTAATAGTTTGGCAACATGCTAACACTTTTGGCTAATTTGTTATCTTCTGATGTTATTTAAGCTAATTTAAAGTTTAGCTAATATTTTAGCAACATGCTAACGTTTTTTGCTAATTCAACTAATTGAAAAACAATAGCGTAATTTTGGAGTTAAGCTAGTATTTAAGCAATGAGCTAGCTTTTCAGGCTAATTCGGCATCTACTGGGGTTTTTTGGGGCTAATTTAGAGTTTAGCTAATATTTAAGCAACACACTAAATATTTTAGCAAAATTGCCATGTATAAGGGATTTTTATGCAGTTTTACCTCTAAATTCTCAGAACTTTAGGTCATCTTCAGCGCTCTTTCATAGTTCTTTAATGAAATTTCCAGTCTTTTAGCAAATGTAACATTTTGCTAATAGCTTTTGCATTTTCAGTAAATCCCTTCAGTTATTAAAGTAAGTAAGCGTCACTATTTTCATCAAAAAGCGTTCCCACTAGCTTTATCACAGGCAATGCAACTTTTCTAGTGTAGCCAGCTCGCCACATTGGGGCTTGCTAGCATGTTTCCCTGGCTAATGTAGCGAGCTAACCCACTGAATCCTCACTCAAGCGAATGTGGGCAAACCCAGGTGGGCCACATTTTCTGTCCACTTTTAAACCTCTTGGCTTTGCTGGCTGTGTTGCAGCAGAAGTAAGTATGGAGGATGTTCTGTGCAGAAGTGAAGAAAACCGTTTAGCATTTTCAGATTTATTAAGGATAAACTAAACAAAGTAGAGCTGCTGGTGTCTCGGATTGCATTAAATATTCATGAATCTGTTGGTTTCTATGGAGCATCGAAGGTGACAAATTGAAATAAATGAATACAAAGTTAATTAATTAAACAAATGTGTCATTTAATTAAATAAAATATAGTATAGTAGTATTTCGTGAATTAATTTATAATTTTATTAATTTAAGTTGTTGGAAAAACTTTGATGAATAAGTATGAAATAATAAATGACAAAGTATTCTGAATACTTTGTTGAATGAACTCTTGTTTTATTCCTTCATGTTTCTCGGGGGGTTTGTGCTTCTCAATGTTTTTGACGCAGATAAAAAGGAACTCACGGACAGAGAGGACTCGGAGCGCTCCCCCTCCGGTCCTGAGTCGTTTTTGCGGGGGCCCCGGGCCCCTGTGGGCGGGTGAGGAGACAGGACGCGGATCACGTCTTCCTCACACCTTTTGGAGCGCTGCACCTTTAAAAACACAAACGACCACGTCATATTTGTATTTAAACAAACTGAGCGTCGTTGGAGGAAGTGATGATTCTGTTTATCTGAGAGCCTGACACACTGGAGTCTGGATTTGCAGAGCGCTCACTGTTTCCTTGTTTTTATTGTTTGTTTGTTCCATCAAAGTCAATTTGCACAACACTAGACATGAGCTTTTCAAATGTTAATGGCGCACCTTGATCTTCTGCACTCGCTCCCTCCTTGCAAACTCCTCCAGTTTCTTTTTGATCTCCGTCCGGTGGAGACGCTGAGAGCGCATCGGGACAAATTAGCATGAAGAAGAACCACGGGGCAAACCGTCAGCGTTCCACTGCCGCTCTCCTCCCGACACTCCCCACCTCCATCTCCAGCACCTTGTGGAAAATGGCCTGAGCCAGGCATTCCCGGACGTGCTTCTGGTGGGCTCTCTGCAGCAGCCGGTGGCGGTACTCTTTGTCTGGAACGATGCGCCCGCTCCTGGTGATCTGATCACGGCCACGGAGGGGAACGGGTTCAGTCAAGATGGGTTTACATTGAAACGGGACACATGTACATCAAGGAGGTTCCTTTAAGAACCAGGACAGAAAGTCTTCAGGCAATTCTGAGGTTTTCTGTATCAGCGGGAATTTTACCTGAAACGCTCGAGCACACCTGTGCTAACTTATGCTAACATATGCACACCTATACTAGGCGTGCACATGTTAGCATACATTAGCATAGGTGTGTGTATGTTAGCATAGGTGTGCGTATGTTAGCATACATTAGCATAAGTGTGCATATGTGAGCATATATGCACACCTATGTGCACATACGCAAAACCATGCTAACATATGCTTACATATGCATGCCTATGGACACCTACGCTAATGTATGCTAACATACAATATACACACCTATGCCAACATATGAAGACCTATGCTAATGTATGCTAACGTATGTACACATATGCCAACATGTCACATATGCATACCTATGCTAACATACGCACACCTATGCTAACATATGCACACCTATGCTAATGTATGCTAACATACGCACACCTATGCTAACATATGCACACCTATGCTAACATACGTACACCTATGCTAAACTATGCTAGCATATGCACACCTATGCTAACATACGCACACCTATGCTAACATATGCACACCTATGCTAACGTATGCTCACATATGCACACCTATGCTAACATACGCACACCTATGCTAACATATGCACACCTATGCTAACGTATGCTAACATATGCACACCTATGCTAACATATGCACACCTATGCTAACATACGCACACCTATGCTAACATATGCACACCTATGCTAACGTATGCTAACATATGCACACCTATGCTAACATATGCACACCTATGCTAACATACGTACACCTATGCTAAAGTATGCTAGCATACGCACACCTATGCTAACATATGCACACCTATGCTAACGTATGCACACATATGCCAACATATGCTCACATATGCACACCTATGCTAATGTATGCTAACATACGCACACCTATGCTAACGTATGCACACCTATGCTAATGTATGCTAACATATGCACACCTATGCTAACATACGCACACCTATGCTAATGTATGCTAACGTATGCACACCTATGCTAACATACGCACACCTATGCTAACATATGCACACCTATGCTAATGTATGCTAACATACGCACACCTATGCTAACATACGCACACCTATGCTAACATATGCACACCTATACTAACATACGCACACCTATGCTAACATATGCACACCGATGCTAATGTATGCTAACATATGCACACCTATGCTAACATACGCACACCTATGCTAACATACGCACACCTATGCTAACATACGCACACCTATGCTAACATATGCACACCTATGCTAATGTATGCTAACATATGCACACCTATGCTAACATACGTACACCTATGCTAACATATGCACACCTATGCTAACATACGTACACCTATGCTAACATATGCACACCTATGCTAACATACGTACACCTATGCTAACATACGCACACCTATGCTAACATATGCACACCTATGCTAATGTATGCTAACATATGCACACCTATGCTAACATACGCACACCTATGCTAACATATGCACACCTATGCTAATGTATGCTAACATATGCACACCTATGCTAACATACGTACACCTATGCTAACATATGCACACCTATGCTAATGTATGCTAACATATGCACACCTATGCTAACATATGCACACCTATGCTAAGGTATGCTAACATACGTACACCTATGCTAACATATCTGCAGTATTGCACCAGCATGCTTGAGAGTTTTTGCTGTATTTCTGTGAGAACTCTTCTCCAAACAGTTTTTGACATTTTTTTTCCATTTTAAGAAAAAGATTTTAAAACAAAATTCACATTTCATCAGGATTTCTGAATGATTCTATGATAACCTTGACATGTAGGATCAGAGCAGTAACTTTTCCAGTCAGACTGGATGGAAAGTGTTCCTTCAGGAGGAAAACCAAACCGTTTGTGTCAGAATGTGTTTTAGACCGACCGGGAGCAGCAGAGGTCTGAGTTTGATCTCTGCAGCCTCGGCCTTCACAAAGGTGCTCACACTTGCTGCTTATCAATTAATCAAGTGCATCTGACCTGCTGAAGTAGTTACCCTGTGGATTCTTCTGGAAGATGTGACAGAGAGTGGACGTACCAGGCCGGCCCTCAGCAGGTGTCTCCGGATCCGAGTGTTGCTGAAGTATCCGCTGAGGTGTTTGTCCGTCAGGCTGTTGTAGGCCAACAGAAGTCTGGAGGAACACATTCAGCTGGATGTTAATTAAAGCTCCCGCCGGTTTCACGCCGCACTGATTTGGTTCAGGTTTGTCCCGGCTCCGTCGGGACGCTCCTTCCACTGACCCGGATGTCTCTCGGGAGGCTTTTTTTTTTTCCAGCGCGGGTTTGATTTCCTGCAGCGTTTGTGTACAACACAACAGGATGGTACAAATACAGTGTCTGTTACAGGAGTCTGGTTACAGAGGGGATGCACACTTGACCCCGGCAAACTCCTCTTGAATTCCAGCCTGGATGCTGAGTCCTTTTGGGGCTTTTGACCCTCCGTAAATGTTAGGTGGAGCTTTCCAAAGAGATCTCTTTGTTCTCATCAGTTCAAAACCACATTTACTGTTTGCTTTGGTTTAAAATCACTGAACGCAATAATGAACTTTAATAAAACCTTCTTACTTAAAAACAGACAGAATGCAAACAAAGCATCAATATTTTCAGAAACATGATGTGAAAATAAATAAAACTTAATAAAATTTTAAGTGAATATTTTAAAACAAACATTAAGTTTTTATTATTCACTCAATAATATAAGTTTTTCTCTACAAATCGATTATTAGAATCTATTTTGAACACTTTTAACTATAAATATAATTAATATATACAATAAATGTCATTAAAAAGATAAATACATGTAGAGAAACGGCTCTTTCATGCATTTTCTTCCTAATAAAATCTTTTATAAATATATTAAATTATTTTAATTGACTTAATCGTCTTAGATTTCCACTCTACTTCTGAGTGACTTTATTAACTGAAACTTGGATTCTTTTTCTGTGCAGAAACGCGCGTTTTATTCCCGCTCCTACCCGCTGTTCAGGTGACTCATGGCGGCTCTCTGCTCCGAACCTCCCCGCTGGTTCGGGTCCAGAGCGGCGGCGCGCGCGCTCTCCGGGAGCGGTCCGGGGCCGGAGTGCGGTCAGGGCGGCTGTCAGGAGCCGGACCGGAGCGTCCCCCCTCCGCGGAACCGACGACACTCCCCGGTTGCCATGGGAGATCACGTGACGAGGCTGGTTTCCTCTTTCAAAGCCCCGCAGCCGCGGGCACGCGGAGCTCTGCGCTCTCTCTCTCTCTCGCGCGCGCGCGCGCCAAACACCTTGACTCAGGTGAACTTCAGAGGTTCCGCGGGGTTTGAGTCTTTTGAGAGAAAAATGATCTGAGTCAGCGGTTTTCTGAGACGACTTCCTGTTTACAGAATCATCCGAACACCCGAAGTACAACGCAGGCTTACATAAAAAAGAACTTTTTGCTATTCTAAAATAAGCTTAATTATTTTCAGCTTCAAATGTTCTGTAAAAAACATCTAGCTTCCAAACATTCATAAAAGTGTTTTTTTTACATATATAACAATTTAAACTTATTATACTTTTGACAGAAGCACATACAAATGTATTTCAAAATAAAGTGATCAGATCCGAACAAATCCGTTAAGCTTATTCTAATAATGTCGCAGATTTTAATTTTTCCACAATTTTCTCAATTGTCTGATAGGATAAAAGTAAACCTTATTAACTAAAACAAAACTATAAACCAGTATTTTTTATTAATCATATGTTTTTCACGCTGGAGGCATGAAGGAGCCTCGCATCCCTGCAGGTCCTCTGTCGCCCTCTTGTGGTGGAGATGAGAACTACTCTGATTTCTCTTCCTTAACAAATATAAGATTACCATTAAAAGATTTGAAGCTTATTTTTGCTTTATTTTTAGAGTGGAACCATAAATCGTATTGGTTCATTTTGTATATTTTATTTACATACGAAACATAAAAACTTAAATAAAAACAGCATCTTTACATATTTGTTTAATACTGGAGTTCACCAGCAAGAGGAGCCAGAATCTTTAGTTTTTTGATCTGAGATCATCCCGAATGCAGGAAAAACTGCAGAAATGATCGATCGTTAATACTTTTATAACACAAACATTTCACTTTGAAAAAAGGAAAAAGTTCCAGTTATTTACAGATTCTTTTTAATAAAATGTAATCCATTATCTTTGGCTTTTACCATCAAAGAATTATTATAAATTATATTGTTCTTTAACACCTGCAGAAAAAAAGTATATTTTTAAATAAAATGATCTTTGAAATTGTGACTCATTTTGGTAAATATAATGAAAATAAATCATCCTGTGTTTCATACTTTCTTTCCTCTAAATATATAATTCATACAGAACAAAAACATTTTTCTATTAAACAATTTAACTAAAATGAAGTTTATGATTTCACTTGGAAATATTTTTAAAATCTCTTTTATTGAAGCAATATCATTAAAGTTTGGATGCTTTTTTCACTTCAGTGAAGGAAATATAAAAATTTGACTTTTTTGTCCTTGAATGAGGAACAAATTAATTCAAACTCAAACAATTTCAATGCATTTTACAGATCTAGAAAATACTTGTCAGCTCGCAAACGTGTGCAAAATGAGAAGTTCTTGGGAAGTTCTAAACCAGAGGTTGCAAACTCAATCACACAACAGTCCAAAATTCAAAAATACATCTTAGGTTGCGGGCCGAACAGGATAAACATTTATTGAACACAATAAAACTACAACTTTAAAATGTTAAAACTGTAACTTTTAACATAATTATGAACTAGATATATAGCATTACCTGTGATAATGCTAGTGTGAATGATGGAAGCTGAAGATGCAAGTGGTGATAGCTGAAAATACTGAAATCGATAGCTAAGAATGCTGAAGCTGATAGCTGAAAACTCTGAAACTGATAGCTGAAAATGCTGAAGCTGACAGCTGAAAACAATGAAACTGATAGCTGCTGAAATTGATAGCTGAAACTGATAGCTGAAAACGCTGAAGCTGATTGTTGAAAATGCTGAAGCTGATAGCTGATAACGCTGAAGCCAACAGCTGAAAACGCTGAAACTGATAGCTGAAAAATCCCGAAACTAATTGCTGAAAATGCCGAAGCTGACAGCTGAATATGCTGAAATCCATAGCTGAAAATGCTGACGCTGATAGCTGAAAACACTTAAGCTGACAGCTGTAAACGCCGAAACTGACAGCTGAAAACGCCGAAGCTGATTCCTGAAAATGCTGAAGCTGATAGCTGAAAACACTGAAGCTGACAACTGAAAACGCTGAAACTGATTTCTGAAACTGATAGCTGAAAACGCTTAAGCTGATTGCTGAAAACGTTGAAGCTGATAACTGAACCTATGGCCATCTAAAATAATAGCTAAATGCCAAATTAACCTAAAAAAAACTTAGGTTAGCCAAAACAGCTAGCATTTAACTGAAATATTTGCTACACTCCAAAAAATCCTAAAAAATCTTCGTAAATGCTAAAATAGTCCAAAAAGCTAGGAGAATGCTAATTTTTAAACTTTAAAACTGCAACTTTTTAACATAATTATGAATAATAAAATATTATTCCAGAATAAATTAATTTAAACCTTAAATAACTTTCAACATTTTACTCTCCATAAAAATATATTTTGTTAAAATTATAATATCAAGTTAGAAATAAGCGCAAGCTAACATCGGGTCATTAATGACAAAAAAAAAAAAATATGATCTGGAGGGCCGGATCCGGCCCCTGGTCTGTGACTTTGACAGGTCTTCTAAGTTTAGATTTTGGGTCTGAGTTCTGTAACAAACTCATAAACTCCACTAACACAAAGATGATGTGGGCCTTCAGGGGGTGAAGATCAGACTCCGCCCACTCTCCATCCGTCAGTAAGAATGAGGAACACGAGACTTAAGATTTCCTCTAATATTACACATTTAAAAATGATCACAAAGAACTTTTGATTTTACAAAATAAAAGTTCATAGATTTGTGTTTTTTGTTTAGGTGTGTGTGAACGTACATGTAATGTGAGGATATAAAGAGTGATCTTTATATGTGTTTATATAGTGTTATTTAAATGTACTATGTGAGTTTATGTCTGAATATTTTTCACATTCTATTCAACAATAATCTGTGAGTAACAACCTCACAGGTTCACACTGATGACTGGACAGGGTGGGCTCATTGGAGGTTTTCTTCCTCCTCCTTTCAAACTGAGACAGAAGAAAGTTATAAATGCAAACAGAAAGTCTGAGTTCACTCTCATTATTATGTAGAGGCTGAAGCTTCAGTTTGATTACAAAGATCCAAAACCCAAACAGCTGAGAACAGAACGGTTCTGAAGCGTCCTTCAGAGTCCGGATCTGAACCTGCGGAACACCTGAGGAAGGAGACGAAACGGAACAATCAACATCTGATTTTCAATGATTGGTTCTCTGTCTTTTGTTGGTTTGAAGCCACCAGCATCTTCTGCCGGTGTTGATCGCTGGGAGATCAGCATCTGTCATCTGCTTCTGTGGACTCCACCTGCCTGAGATAAGAGAAGAAGATGAAACCCGACCGCAGAGACCGATAAGAACATCTGGAGCTGCGAACGCTGCAACAATGTTTCGACTTTCAAGAAGAGTCGAGCTGAAGAGTACAGCTGAAAACTTTAAATGTAAAAATAAAAATTAAATTACACAAGTTCTAATAGACGTGGCCCAGGGGCCGGATCCGGCCCTCCAGATCATTTTATTTGATTGTCATGAATGACCCAATGTTATCTTATTTCTAGCTTGTATAATTTTGACAAAACATATTTTTATGGAGTTTAAAATATTGAAAGTTATTTAAGTTTTAAATTAATTTATTCTGGAATAATATTCCTGTGTTTTTATTATTCAGAATTATGTTAAAAAGTTACAGTTTTAGTTTTTTTTTTAACAATTTTGGCATTTAGTAAGATTTTTTTAGGCTATTTTGGAATTTAGCTAATGTTTCAGCTACATGCTAGCTGTTTTGGGCTAACCTAAGGTTTTCTTTGTTTCAGTTTTTTAGGCTGATTTGGGGATTTAGCTAATATTTTAGCTGGTTATCAGCTTCAGTGATTCTAGAAATCAATTTCATCGTCTTCAGCATCCAGATTCAGCTTCCAGCTTTCAGACCGGCGTTATCGCTGGTAATGCTATATATATATATATATAGTTCATAATTATGTTAGAAAGTGATGATTTTAAAGTTTTAAAAAGCTTTTTAGACTATTTTGGTGTTTTCTAAGATTTCTTTTTTGGCTTTTTTGGAGTTAAGCTAATATTGCAGCAACATGCTAGCTGTTTTAGCTAGTTGAAGCTTTTTTCAGTTTTTTATGACATTTTAAAGCTTAGCTATTTTTTCAGCTACATGCTAGCTGGTTTGGGCTAACCTAAGGTTTTCTTTGTTTTAGTTTTTTAGGCTCATTTGGGGATTTAGTTAATATTTTAGCTGGTTATCAGCTTCAGTGATTCTAGCAATCAATTTCATCGTCTTCAGCATCCAGATTCAGCTTCCAGCATTCACACTAGTATTATCGCAGGTAATGTTATATATCTAGTTCATAATTATATTAAAAAGTTACAGTTTTAAAGTTATAAAAAAGTAGTTTTAGAGTGTTTAATAAATGTTTATCCTGTTCGGCCCGCGACCTCAGGTGTGGTTTAGGTTTCGGCCTCTTTTGTGATCCAGTTTGTCACATTCCTGATCTAAAAAAAATAAAAATAAAATGATAAATTACATTTTTATGAGGATTTTTCATCATTTAGTTCTAAATATTGTTAGTATTTTATTTAAATTTGACTTGTTTATGTCTCTGAGGGACTTGGACATTAGCGGGTCAAGGGTTCAAACCCCTGTTTCAGGTGAGGTGGGAGAGCGGCGACCTCTGTCTGGAAGGACGGCCGCTGCCGCCGCCGCTGCAGGCCTCCGTAGCCGGACAGGAGGGTCACACGGTGGAGCGGAGGTGGAGGTGCTGACAATAAACAGTAATCAGACGTTCCTGCAGCTCCAAATACAACAAGGCCGGTCTTAAAATAACAATTAGAGTGGAAACGGAGGAGCGATGATTATGAATTCCATTCAGGAAAAAAGGTCTGGCCTTTAAGCTGGGGGGTGGGGGGTGGGGTGGGGTGGGGTCTCTCAGGAGTCATGCCGTTCTGGGATGGGGTGGGGTGGGGTGGGGGTGGGGGGTGCTCTTGCAATCAGCGTTAAATAGCGCCGCTCTGCCCGTGTGATTGTGGAGTGGGTCATTACGGCTGATAAGAGCGCCGCTCTGATTGGGCGCGCTGCCCCCCCCTAATGCAATCAGAGCCCTCTTTCAGCACGCTCTGCCATTTCCACTGCTGTGATTTCACTCCCCCCCCACCCCCCCACCCCCCCCACCCCCCCCCACCCCCCCCCACCCGCCCGCCACTTTGGATTCAGTGAGGACCCATTTACAGCAAGGAGAAAAGGTCACGCCAAACTCTTTGTGTCAATTGTGAAGCCCCTCACACGGACCGGCTGCCGTCCTTCAGAGCGCACGCTCGTCCACCAGAA
The DNA here is from genome assembly GCA_003999625.1 of Oryzias javanicus. Classification (NCBI taxonomy): domain Eukaryota; kingdom Metazoa; phylum Chordata; class Actinopteri; order Beloniformes; family Adrianichthyidae; genus Oryzias; species Oryzias javanicus. The sequence goes on from CM012440.1 coordinate 3,113,785, forward strand.
CTCGCCGCTTTCCCCAAATCCTGCCGCCTCTTCACCGCAGACACGCTCCACTGTCGTTAGCGTCGATTTGATCAGAAGTTTCCGTCTCTGTCTGCTTCATTCCAGTTTCAAAAAGATTCGATTCAAACCTGAAACAGTTTCACTGCATCAGGATTTGATGGATTTTAAATTTAATAAAAATAAATGTGTTTCTGCTGAAGGTGATGCTAAAGTAGCAAGACAGAGATACTGTCTTAACTCTTTAATAACTTATGTGTGTATTTATTAAAAACAAACAAAAACAATAAACAAATGTCCGTATGATAACTTTTAAACCCCTAAATTATCTTAGATTTTGATTTTTCAAATGGATGATTTTTGGCTCAAATGTAAAGAAAAACAAAGAATGATATAAGTTCAATTGATTTTAGTTAATAATTATTATATTTAAGGATTTTTATTCTCTGATCAATGCCTTTGATTATTTCTGTAAGAAGTCTGAAAAATCTGCATGTTTGTCAACAATCAATGCTTGAAATAATAAACCAGATCGATCAATCTTTATTCTGAGGACGGATTTCAGTTCATCAATCATTTGATTTGATTTATTTCCAGCAAAAAAAACAAAACATTTCTATAGATAAATATGTCAATTTTATTTGTAATTTGTGACAAATTATTTGAAAACTTTCTTTTATTATTATTTATTGTAATGTGTAACGTTTGTTGAGGTTGGCTTTAGCTGAAAAGAGATTATAAATAAAGTTTAATTTAATTTTTTTAAATAAAAGAAGATATAAAAATTTTAATATTAGACACGATTTTCAAACAGATTTGAAGGATTCATTGAGTATTAGTGAGTATTCAGCTGCAGGCGGATGATTCAGAATTAGAACAGAGAGTCATCTCTGTGCCGACCTTTGACCTTTACCCTCTTTATTACTGTAACAGATGAGCTGCACATTCAGCCTGAAATAACTCCCATGATATAAATTATTATTATTTGTTCATATTTTTGTTCCAGTTCAGTCTGACTTAAAGCAGCTCCAGATTCTGAAACTTTTCCGAGGATTTTATCTGATCTGCTGATATAATCTTCATCAATAACGATCACATTAATAGAATCAATATTCATATAGAATTAAATCAGAGAAGATGAAACTTTAAACGGCTGAGAATCACAAAACATTTAAAAGCTTTAAATGAACATGAACATCAACATGCTACAGTGGTGCATGCTAACATGCTACAGAGAAGCTTGCTACAACGGATCTTGCTAGGATGCTATAGTGGAGCATGCTAGCTTGACACAATGGATCTGGCTTACATGCTACACTGGAGCTTGCTAACATGCTACAGTGGAGCATGCTAACATGCTACAGAGAAGCTTGCTAGCTCGCTACAACAGAGCTCGCTAACATGCTACAGAGAAGCTCGCTAACAGAGCTCGCTAACATGCTACAGTGGTGCATGCTAACATGCTACAGAGAAGCTCGCTAGCTCGCTACAACAGAGCTCGCTAACATGCTACAGTGAAGCATGCTAACATGCTACAGAGAAGCTCGCTAGCTCGCTACAACAGAGCTCGCTAACATGCTACAGTGAAGCATGCTAACATGCTACAAAGAAGCACGCTAGCTCCTTATAACAGAGCTTGTTAGCTCCCTACAACAGAGCTCGCTAACATGCAACAGAGAAGCTCGCTAGCTCGCTAAAATGGAGCTTGTTAGCTCCCTACAACAGAGCTCGCTAACATGCTACAACAGAGCATGCTAACATGCTACTGTGAAGCATGCTAACATGCTACAAAGAAGCTCGCTAGCTCCTTATAACAGAGCTTGTTAGCTCCCTACAACAGAGCTCGCTAACATGCAACAGAGAAGCTCGCTAGCTCGCTAAAATGGAGCTTGTTAGCTCCCTGCAACAGAGCTCGCTAACATGCTACAACAGAGCATGCTAACATGCTACAGAGAAGCTCGCTACAACGGATCTTGCTAGGATGCTATAGTGGAGTATGCTAGCTTGACACAATGGATCTGGCTTACATGCTACACTGGAGCTAGCTAGCATGCTACAGAGGAGCTCACTACACTGTCCACTGGGCGGCTGGCTAGCATAGCTAGCTGTATCCCAAACGGACAAACCCTCTCTGGATCCACGTTTTCTCCCGACTTTAAACCACATTTATCCTTCTGCTCTCGCTGGCTGGAATGTTCTTATAAATCTAATAATAACATAAATATTTAACTGTTTTCCAGCATATTCATGTTTATATTTGTTGCCAAAAGATAAAATCATCTGAATTTGTGACATTTCCTCATCATTTCTCATCAATAGGATTCACTTCTAAACATATTTAGAATTGCAGTCAAGCGTCTTCAGCTTCTATTTGTAAAGATTTGAATGAAACCGTTTATCAAACAGATCTGATGAACTCTGTTTTGGAGATGACAGCATCGATGTGTGTTTAAGGCGCGTGCGTGCTGTGTTTAAGGCGCGTGCGTGCTGTGTTTAAGGCGCGTGCGTGCTGTGTTTCCGTTCTGCTGCTTTGTGCTTCCAGACATGACGATGGTGTTAATGGATCCTCGCTGAGCTGCAGATAAGAAGCTGTTGTTGCTGAAGCTGAAGTCAGCCGTGCAGCAGAACAAGTGGAAAACGTGCGCGCGCGCGCGGATCCGCCGCTCGGCACCAGAACTCTGGAGGCCCGTGCTGGACCGGACCTCCATCCAGAGGAGCCTGCAGAACTGGCCTCTATCTGATGACGCATTCATCTCCAGCGGCTGGAACAGACACATCCCGCTGGAGGCACGCGAGCTCCTTTATCCCTCCGCGATGGAGCGATACTGACGGAGGCTCAAGCTGCGGCAGGTCCGACTCCCGATGCGCGTGCGCGCGTGCGCGCTGGGTGGGACTGCAGATGGAAAGACCCGCTCCGTGCAGCCCGTCAGCCCGCTGAGACCTCTTCACCTGCAATCAGGAGGAGCGACTTCCGTTTACCTGTCCAGGTGTCAATCAGGACGTGAAGCTGCTTCAGGCGCTTTTCTTCAACAGCGTCGCTCCTCCTCACGTCAGGAGGATCAAAGGATTTGAGATGTTTAATTCAGAAACTTTGTTCTTCTTCGTGCAGAAGTACATTTGTTTGAAAATGAGAAGTTCTAATAAAAATAGAGGCTTATTTTTAGAATTAAATCTGCGTTAAATAGTTTATCATTCACAAAAAAAAATCAAAATTCTTGGAATAAAAAATAAAAATCTGTATATTTTTAATGATGCTTTATTCAGACACAAAAGTTCACCTCACAATACATGAAATACTATTTATAACGTTTTGCTTGAGCTTAAAATATTGCAGTAAAATCCTTTTACGTCAAAGTAAATTCTGTTCCTAACGGATCTTTTCTCCAAAATCTTTTTAATGTTTAATTATTTACATATATTTAATCCAAAAGATGAATTTAAGACAACAATAATATCAATAATTAGACGCTTTTTTTAAATTATTTATTGTTAACTGCATTTCTCCAAATCTTTCTTCATTTAAAATCCTTATATTAATGCAAATCCATCAGATGACCTGCTTAAAAAAAATAAAAGATGAGATATAGAAACTATTTTATGAACATTTTAGAAAAAGGTTCAAAAAGGATGAATTTTTTTATGCGTAAAATGCGTAAAAGAAGAAACGATCGAAGGTTTGATCACGAAACTTCACAAACCAAGTTTAAATCCATATGATTCTAACCTGCATAAATACATAAAAGAATAAACTCGTATTTTTATATTAGAATGAGGTTCAAAGATGATTTTTTTATGCGTAAAATGTCTAAAAAAAGAAACGATTAAATGTTTGATCACGAAACTTCACAACAAAACCGCACCGGCAGCTCATTTAAATAAGGAGGCGGGGCCAAACGAACGCGTGAACAACGATCCGCCCCCCACCAGAAAGGAGGAACCTGGCTGCCAGGAGCCCCGCGCGAGCGCGCAGAGGAACGTGAGGCGCCGCCGCGTCCGGTCCGGGACTCAGACATGCGCTGGAAGAGCGACGTGAAAGTTGAGTGTTGCGATGTCAAAGGCAGAGCGCGCGAGCCTCTGTCGCCCGACGAGCAGGTGAGTGGCAGGCATGCGCAGTCGCGCCTCCGACCGCAACGAACGGGGGCCAATTAAGTGGGAGCGGCGGGCCCCGGTGAGCGGCGGGCGCCGGTCAGCGGGCAGTTTGGAGGATTTGCAGAAACGTCAGAGAAAATGACTTCCCTGAATTCTGCAATTAAAACTGGAGTGGTTAATGAGACCTCTTCACCTTTTTGTTGCCCGCGAGACGTTTGAGGCCAACTCAGCCTTTTAATTGCTGTTATTAAATAAATCAATCCCCCTTTTTTCTGCGGGCCCCGCGCGGGCCCCGCACCGCCCCCGCGCCGCCCCGCTGATTGACACTCTGAATGGGTGTGTTGGTTCGCGGCGCAGCCGCAGCTGAGGCGCGAAAGCTCAAGAACATAATGCACGTGCGCTAAGTATCAGGTCGAGTGTTGTCCGTGTTTGTAAGTAATGACCATCCCGGTGTTGGAAATGTCACGGCGGTAATCGGCGGCGTTGTCATGGTGAGAAGCGAAAGGCATGATATTTATGGGAAGGGGCGCGCGGCTTTTAAGGCAGCTGCCCCCGCCTGACGACCCGACAACCTCTTCCAGCTGCTCGTCATGTGTGAGGACTGCAAAGGAGACGAGGAGCTGCTGGGCAAATGCGCGCGGGAGGACAGACGCGACATCATGGTAGGCTGGCGCGCCGCGGGTTCCATTCCGCATTTTCACCTGAAAAAGTTCGATTTTGTTTCAAGTTTTCCAGATTTTTAAATGTGGAGTTTCTAACTTGTAGCAAAACAAACATCCACTTCTGTTCCGCGTCAGTCGCGCGGTGGTTCCTGCGCGTAATCTTCACGGCTGGTTTGTTGTCCTCAGGGCGCACCGGTGGAGGTTCTGGATGAGGACGGCGCGTCCCCGCGTGCCATGGCATCCGCGCCTCTGCTGTGCAGGAGCGTGTGCGCGAGCTGCAACGAGGAAATCATGGACAAGTATTTATTAAAAGTAAGTTTGCGTTTCTCCCCGCAGCGTTTGCGCTCGGATTACTGCGGTTTCTGTGAAGTTGCTGCTGTGCCGCGCGCGCGCAGGAGCGCGCAGGCCACCCCGCGCTTTATCCAGCGTGTTTCTGCTTCAGGTGAACGACTTGTGCTGGCATGTGCGCTGCCTGTCCTGCAGCGTGTGCCAGACTGCACTTGGCAGCCACGCGAGCTGCTACATCAAAGAAAAGGAGATTTTCTGCAAACTGGATTACTTTCGGTACGTGCACGAGCTTCTACTCACATCTTTAAAAAATTATAATTATTGTTATAGTCGATAATAACACAACGGCCTGAATTTGAGTTGCATTTTTTCTCCGCTGAAGGCCAAAGAAGGATTTTTGGAACAGCGGGGATTGTGCGTAAAATAAGGAACTTTACGCACAAATACCAACTTTAAAAAGTTTCTATAAAATAATAATAATTGAAATCAATTAAAGGGGATAAAGCGTCATCCCTCCCGGTGTCTAATTTGCTCCACGTGACCCGTGCACTGCAGAAGATTCGGCACCTGGTGCGCGTGCTGCGGCCGGAACATCCACTCCACGGACTGGGTGCGCCGCGCCAAAGGGAACGTGTACCACCTGGCCTGCTTCGCCTGCTTCTCCTGCAAGCGGCAGCTGTCCACCGGGGAGGAGTTCGCGCTGGTGGAGGGGAAGGTGCTCTGCAGGATCCACTACGACTGCATGCTGGACAACCTGAAGCGCGCCGTGGAGAAGGGTGAGCGAGCGAGCGGCTGCGCGCGGGAACGCGCGGGAATCGAAGGGCTCACCTGCGTGTCGGTGAACGTCTGCAGGAACCGGCGTGAACATGGAGGGAGCCGTCCCCACCGAGCAGGAGATCAACCAGCCCAAACCCTCCAAGAGAGCCCGGACCAGCTTCACCGCCGACCAGCTGCAGGTACCGGACCCGCCGCCGCCGCACATGATGCGCCGTTTGCGCAACTAAAGCGGATTTATTGTTGACCAAAACCCGCTGGAAATGAGAGTTTAAATATTAAAGATATTAAATAATTTATTCCAACAATTCTGTCATATTCATGTTTTTCTATGACGACGAAACGCAAAACATGATTAAAAAAATCACTAGTAAACTTTCGTTATTTCATACAATTACAAACGTTTAACATAAACTAAATAAAATAGAAATAGAAAAGTAAAAGGAGTGTAAAGGAAAACAAATGCAATGACTTTTTATATTAAAGCAGAAAAAATGAACAAATGTAAAAAATATGAAAAACAAAAATGAATGAAAAAATACATAAAATATTCAATTGTTTTTTTAATAATAATTCAATAATTTAAAATAAATAAAGAAGTGAAGCATGTTTAAGTAAAAAAAAAAAATCGAAAATTGAGTAAAATTGTCAAATATAAAAATATTAGTTGAAAGCTAAAACGAAGTTTTTATCTTGTGTTTAAAACGTTTTGATTGTTTTTAAGGTGAGAAGAGAAACGCTGATTCTGTGAATGTTTGGACCTGAGAGTTAAAGAAAGATTTAAAAAAATAAACTCAGCTGAAAACCTTCAGATCGCTGGAGTCCTGGAGAGATGTTTGTCATAGAAAACCTGCAATAAATGTCGTAAAAATTCTGATTTGACTGATTTATACTTTTTTATTTGTCATCAGTAAATTAACTGCTGCAGGAACATTTAAATGAAACAAACATTCTGTGTTTGGAAACGGTTTTATTTATGGATCTGCCATCAGATTTCCTGTTTCCTTAAAAATTAAAACTGAGCTTCATCTGTTTAAATCATTTCAGATTCTTCATCTTAAATGATTTTTTTTTATTTTTGTTTATGCACAAATGTCGGAAAATGTTGATATAGTTTACAAAAATGTAAGAAATGCAACAGAAAAGAAACTTTCATGTTTTAATTTAATCTTATTTTGAAATTCTCCTCATCGGAAAAGCTAATTTTGGTTCTATCAATGACTTTAGTTAGAATTCCTTCTTTTTTTAAAGTCTTCAGCAGCAGCTCTGCAGCAGCAGCTCTGCAGCAGCAGCTCTGCAGCAGCAGCTCTGACCTCATCTCTCTTCTTCCCGCCGGCGTCTCCATGCAGGTGATGCAGGCTCAGTTCGCTCAGGACAACAACCCCGACGCTCAGACGCTGCAGAAGCTGGCGGAGGAGACGGGTCTGAGTCGCAGAGTCATCCAGGTCAGTGAGGCGAGGGGAACCACCTGAACCCCAGAACCGGTTCCTCCAGAGGATCAGTGCAGGTTCAGGTTCAACTTTCTGCCCTTTAGAAAATAAGAGACGGATTTGTTTTCATGTTAATGTCACTGTGAAGAATATAAATGAACTTTTGTTTATTTGCATAAATAACATTAAATAAACATTTTCTTTAACCAGATGATCCAATACAGGGGTAAAAGAGCAATAATAGAGGGGTAAAAGAGCAATAATAGAGGGGTAATAGAGTCATATTTGGTTCTTGTGCTGCAGGTTTCAAACTCGTCACTTCAAACGATTCAGACGTTGAATAAAACATTTAAATTAAAGATCTTTGAGATTCAGATTCTTTTCCTCGTGACAAATGTTGAGTTTGACCTTTGACCTTCACTGAACCGTTGACCCGTATCTGCCCCCCCCTCCTCCAGGTCTGGTTCCAGAACTGCCGAGCGCGCCACAAAAAGCACGTGAGTCCGAACCACTCCTCCAGCAGCCCCCTGAGCTCCCTGCAGCCCGGCCGGCCGCCGCAGTCCGCCCCCATCCCGGAGGAGCTGCAGTACGCGGCCTACGGGGGCCCGGAGGGGCCCATGCTGACCGCCCTGCACTCCTTCATCGACAGTGAGCGCGCCGCCGCCGTCTCCAAACCGCCGCGTTTGTCCAAGCCGCTCTAACTTGAGCCGTGTGTGTCTGCAGTCCACTCTCCTCCCGCCGTGTTCCAACCGCTGCTGCCGGTGTCCCACGCCATGACCTCGCTGCCGGTGTCCCACGCCTGAGCTGGACTCCAGCAGCGTCCGGACCCTCACCCTCCCTCCCTCCATGCTTCTGGTCAGAAAGCGATAGGTGGTTACCATGGTTACCTGTCCATCCCGTACCGTCCGTCCGTGGCAGAACCGTGGAGTGTCCCGTCTTTGTGTGTCGCTGGTGACAGGATGTTAACGTCCATATGAAGGTCAACTTGTTGAAACAATTTAATTTATTGTTTGTGAAGTTTGTTTGAAGAATAAATGTCTAATTTCACAAAAGCTGAGATGTGACGGACTGAATGAGTGAAGAGTTCTGAGCGGGAGAACGCAAAAACGGGACAGATGCAGGAAAATCACTTTTAGATTCCATCATCACATCAAAAACTTAAAGTTTTATTTCAACCTTTAGAAAATGTTGATTTATATTATTGGTACTTTTAAATTAGATTCTATTTCTTTATTCAGCATCAACAGAAACGTTGATATTCAGAGAAAAAGCATTATCCCTCTAATGACTCCCTTTCAAAATAAGACTTCCGGTGCCTCACAGGAAGTCCCACTGAAACAACACAAGACAAAATGACTTTAATTATTTCTCAGCTTTACTCAGAGGTTTTACTGAAGTTGTGTTTCCAATCTGAGGATTCTGGAGGAATGAGAAAATGATTGGAGGACAGGAGTCTGTGAGGCTCCGGAACCACATGAGACGGGTTCTGTCGGGATTCAACAGAAACGCAAACAAACAGAATAACAGAATAGACGTTTGGGGTTTTTGAGTTTGGATTTTTGACACATAAAATGAGAGTAAATGTTTATTTGACTGTAGGGCTGCCACGATTAGTCGACTAATAGACTATTAAAATAGTCGACAACTAATTTAATAGTCGATTAGTCGTTTCTTTATAATATATGGAGTTAGAGTGTCGTAAAGTTGAAAGTTATAATAAAAATATGCTAGCTTTTTAGACTATTTTGGCATTTATCAAGGTTTGTTTAAGCTATTTTGGAGTTTAGCTAATATTTCAGCTACAAGCTAGCTATTCTGGTTAATTTAGGCTTTTTTCAGTTTTTAGGCTAACTTGGTGTTTAGCTAATATTTCAGCTAGATGCTAGTTGTTTTGGCTAAGTTAAGCTTTTTTAAAAAAAGTTTTTTAGGGTGTTTTGGAATTTAGCTCATTTTTAAGCTACATGCTAGCTATTTTGGAAAATTTAAGATTTTTTTTCAGTTTTTAGTTAAGTTCATATGTCAGCTACATGCTAGCAGTTTTGGCTAGTTGAGGTTTTTAAATTATTTTTTAGGCTAATTTGGAGTTTAGCTAATATTTCAGCTACAAGCTAGCTATTCTGGTTAATTTAGGCTTTTTTCATTTTTTAGGCTAACTTGGTGTTCAGCTATTATTTCAGCTAGATGTTAGCTGTTTTGGCTAACTTAAGCTTTTTGAAAAAAAAGTTTTTTAGGGTGTTTTAGAGATTAGCTAATATTTAAGCTATATGCTAGCTATTTTGGAAAATTTTGGATTTTTTTTTTCAGTTTTTAGTTAAGTTCATATGTCAGCTACATGCTAGCAGTTTTGGCTAGCTGAGGCTTTTAAATTATTTTTTAGGCTAATTTGGAGTTTAGCTAATATTGCAGCTACAAGATAGCTATTCTGGTTAATTTAAGCTTTTTTCCGTTTTTTTGGCTAATTTGGTGTTTAGCTAATATTTCAGCTAGATGCTAGCTGTTTTGGAAAAATTTAGGATTTCTTTCAGTTTTTTAAGGCTATTTTGGAGTTAAGTTAACATGTCAGCTACATGCTAGCAGTTTTGGCCAGCTGAGGCTTTAAATTCTTTTTTAGGCTAATTTGGCATTTAGCTAATATTTTAGTGGCTATCAGCTTTAGTGTTTTTAGCTATCAATTTCAGCATCTTCGCTGTCGTCACTCGCTTCAGCTTCAAAATTCAGCTTACAGCATTCACACAAGCATTTTCGCAGATAATGCTTGTGTGGATATATTTAGTTTTTAGTTAGTTTAAAGCTAATAATGATTAAGATGTGTGTTTTACATCCAGTTTGAGCATGACCCGATTGCTCTAATAATCGGAAAAAAAAATAATCTGGTAATCCTCTCTTTTAATCGTTTGTGGCAGCCCTATTTGACTGTCAATGCGCTTCCATCATCTCAATATTTAACCTACAAAGAGTTTTTTGAAAGCTGGTTTTTACATCAACATCTTGTTTATATTTGATTATAAAAGAGAAAAGTGAATCATTCTGATAGAAAACATCAGGTTTGACTCTCTGCATTTGTAACTCGGCTGCAGCAATTTTATTTTGAAAGGAACTTAGATATTCTGCTGTCCAAAATAAAAGAACTTTAATTTGTAATATCCATATTTAAAATATGACAGCTATATTCCATTAACTTTAGATTTAAAAACTAAGAGACTTAATGGTCACAGAAACATACCTGGTATATTTGAAATGGTAAAAAGTGTTTTTTTTCCTTAAGAAACTGGACCAAAAGGTTGCAGAGCTCAGAACAGAAGTATTCAACCATGAATGTGTGTAATGGGCAGAGTTTCACTGGAGAGGGACGTGCGGTAATATAGAAAAAAGAACAAATGAAGCATCAAAATGAGTCAAAAATTAAAGAAATAATTTACAGAATAAAGCCTGGAGAAACAGAATTATAACGCTGTCATGCAGATCCAATCAGGAGCTTTGTAAGCAAAGATAGCAGAAGCAAAGACCTCTCACTCTGACAGAAAACATTTGAAAACTTTAGAATACAAACATCTTGATATAGACTGTATAAGTTGATCAATGAACCCAAAGATCTGCCATTTATTTAAAAATATCACTTTTTATTGAATTAAATGATTAAACTGATCAACTTAAAATCTCAGTTTGATGAAAACTGATGTAATAAATAACAGAGCTTTTGTTATTGATCCAATCTTTTAGTTTTTTATTGAATTATCTTATAAAAAGCTCCTTTCATGTTTTGGTTTCTGCATCCTCAGAGGTTGACAGTCTCTCGTACATCGTTCTCCTCCAAACACAAACGGAGCTGAAGGAGGATCTGATGAACCTGAACGTCCAGCCTTCAGGTGGTGGTTGTTGTTGTTTCTCTGTAACAAAAGCTGCATTCCTGGAGTGGAAGCAGCCCCGCTGAGCGGCGCGTGCATCATCCGTCCTCTTTCAGATGTTTTTGCTTTTGTTGAACGCTCACAAGTCTCGGCGTGCTCGCTCGTAACGGCGTGCAGGTCTGACGGCGCTGTCACTGCAGGGCACCACGAGGCCAGACGATCCTGTAGACGGGAATCTCTCAGATCTCCCCCTGGAGATGATGAGTCAGCGAAGATTCAACCCAAACCAAAACATCCCAAAGGCTTCAGAAACAACACTGATGCGCATCTGTGTCTGATGGAACCAGAGAACGATCCGGAACCACCAGAACCTCGAGATATGGGTTACATTTATAAATCTGTCAAGTTAAATTAAGATATTTAGCCTCTATAAGGAGAAGAAAAGCAGGTCTCGATTATCAAATACATATTTACACCTTTAAATTTATGTATTTATAAATATTTAGTTAGCAAGCTAAATGTTTAATTTTAAGCAAAACATTTATCTTAAAATTATATATTTTGCTTGCAAACTAAATATTTAATTTTATGAAATTAAATGTTTAGTTTGGATTTAGATCTTATATAATATTTATTTTCAAAACAAACTGTTTAAGTTTTGTGACTAAATATTTAGTTTTAACTATATATTTAGACTCATTCTAAATCATTAGTTTTAGCATGGATTTTAATATTAATTTTTTAATATATATTCAGATTCATCCTAAATATTTAGTTTAAAACTAAATGTTTAGTTTTTTGCTAAATATTTAGAATGAATATAAATATATAGTTAAAAACTAGTTATTTAGTTTTAAAAAAAGCTAAATAATATGACTAAATATTTAGCTTGGATCTAAATATTTAGTTTTTAAATATATATAAAGATCCATTTTAAATAAATTTTTAGTTCTAAATACTTCGTATATTAACTTACATATTCAGTTTGCACATCAAATATTTATATATCTAAATATTTAATTTCATCAAATGAAATATTTTGTTTGTAAGCTAAATATATAATGTTAAGATCCATGTGTTGCATCATGTTAAACATTTAGCTTGCTAACTAAATATTTAGAATGAATATAAATATATAGTTAAAAACTAAGTGTTTAGTTTAAAAAAAAGCTAAATAATATAACAAAAAAATTAGCTTCAAACTAAATATTTAGTTTCTAACTATCTATAAAGATCCATTTTAAATAAGTATTTAGTTCTAAATACTTCGTATATTAACTTCTTTATTCAGTTTTCACATTAAATATTTAGATTAGATCTAAATTTTTGTTTGTAATATATAATTTTAAGATCCATGTGTTGCTTCATGTTAAACATTTAGTTTGCTAACTAAATATTTAGGTAATAAATGTTAGATTTATAACTACATTAATTTAAAGGTTAAAAATATGCATTTAAAAAACGAGATTTGTTCTTTCTCCTAAAATATGTCAAATATCCAGAAACATTGATGTCAAAAATTCACTTCACAGGTTTAGAAATGGAGCTCGTGTGTAAAACTTCATGCTGGTTCTTTATAAATAATTCTTTTTAAAGTATTTCGTTTAAGGAAGACATTTTCACTGATTTTATACTCACCAAAAACATCCTCCAATCGCAGCATCCCCTCGTCCGTCTCTGGAATCAAACGTTCAGAGGATGAAGGTCAGCAGAGAAACGTTCTCCTCATCCCACCGGCTCAGATTAAACTCTGAAGTGAAGCATGAAGGCAGATCGGCTGGATTCTAAATGTCTGATTCTCCTTGATTAAATGGATCAGGTGGTTAAAGGTCTGATTGACAGGATTCACCTGGATCAGGTAATCAGGAGGGAACAGCGTCAGGTTACCTGGAAGCTCTCCAGGACCAGAAACCTCTGACCTCTAAGGTCACGTTTACACGCAGCCGCTCATCTGAGAGGAACCAGCACCACCGTGTGGTGAAGAGTGGAACTGCACTCTAAAATGAACCTTCAACCCTGAAGAAGAAACAAGTCACAGGTCACGTGACTGCAGATTATTCCTCAATTAAAATGTTATTAATTTTTTGGAATAATCAATTGATTTAGTTTATTTCAAGCATTAATTATTATCGATTTTATTTGTTTCCACCTGAAATGTAAAAACAACCAAAAAGTCAAAAGAAGTTTAAAGCTCAGATTTAAGTAAAGTTACATTTACAAAAGAGTTCCAACGGATTCTCATTTTAAAGTGTTGATAAAATCATTTAAACGTATTTTAAATATGAAGTAAATGAAGAAAATAATAAAAGAAAAATTAGAAATAAAAATTGAATTAAAAAAATATTTACCATTCTCCATCCATCATCCATCCTTCGTCCATCATCCATCCATCCATCCATCCATCCTCCGTCCATCATCCTTCCATCCATCATCCATCCATCCATCATCCGTCCATCCATCCTTCGTCCATCATCCATCCATCCATCATCCATCCATCCTCCATCATCCATCCATCCATCCATCCATCCATCATCCATCCTCCGTCCATCATCCATCCATCCATCATCCATCATCCATCCATTCATCCATCCATCATCCATCCTCCGTCCATCATCCATCCATCCTCCATCATCCGTCCATCCATCCTTCGTCCATCATCCATCATCCATCCATTCATCATCCATCCATCCATCCATCCATCATCCATCCTTCGTCCATCATCCATCCATCCATCCATCATCCATCCATCCTCCATCCATCCATCCATCCGTCCATCCTCCGTCCATCATCCATCCATCCATCACCCATCATCCATCCATTCATCCATCCATCATCCATCCTCCGTCCATCATCCATCCATCCATCATCCATCATCCGTCCATCATCCATCCATCCATCATCCATTCATCCATCCATCATCCATCCTCCGTCCATCATCCATCCATCCATCCTCCGTCCATCATCCATCCATCCATCCATCATCCATCCATCCTTGTCCATCATCCATCCTCCGTCCATCATCCATCCATCCATCATCCATCCTCCGTCCATCATCCATCCATCCTCCATCATCCGTCCATCCATCCTCCGTCCATCATCCATCCATCCTCCATCCTTCGTCCATCCATCCTTCGTCCATCATCCATCCATCCATCATCCATCCTTCGTCCATCATCCATCCATCCATCATCCGTCCATCATCCATCCATCCATCATCCGTTCATCATCCATCATCCATCCATCATCCATCATCCATCATCCATCCATCATCCATCCATCATCCATCCTCCGTCCATCCTCCATCATCCATCCATGAATCAGAATAAAGCAGAGTAACACTTCAACCATTTATATTTATTTCAATAGAAATGACATTTCTGTTTGATCCACAGATTCAAATCACTTGACTGATCTCCTCCAACACGCCGCTGTTCCGCTTGCTATTAAAACAGTTTCAATTAGACAAAAAGACGTAGAATGGCTTTGACATCCTTTAACAAGTTCCTGCTGTTGGGTTGGAGATCATTCAGGAGGAACATGGAATTCTTCCCGTGACAAGCGTGTTTTTAACGTGTTTTTGTGGCATCTGTCTGATGATGGAGAGCATAGAGAACAGAAATGGAATTTCTTTATTCAAATTGTCGTGAATCAGCAAATGTAGAAAATACAGTGGGCGGGGCCACACGCTCCAAGCTCCGCCCCATTCTGATGCATCCACTTACAGACCAATAGAACGTCTTTGTTTTCCTGGTCTGAGCTGGACTCTGGATCAGAACTGAACGGCTGGATAGAAACCATATTGATGCGAGTTTTGTGTTAGCACTAATGTTAGGTTGAGGGTGTGAGGGCTGTAAGCTAGTGGGAGAGCATGTAAACAGACAGCTCTCAGCAACAAGGAGAGAGTGGGGAAACTATGTCCCAGAAAACGACGTTTTATTGGTTTAAAAACAGGATCCATCCTGATGACCAGAGCTCTGGAATAGATCACAAGAGGATCAGAGGGACTTTTCTACTTTCTTTACATCTAGGCTCAGAAACTTCCGCCTGTTTTCAGAAGTTTCCTCTTCAGGAAAACATCCAGAATGAATCAAAAACGTTTTTTCAGTCTTGACCTCCCACGAACACGAGTACGACGGAAACCCTGAAACGGCTCCACGGTGGAAGAGGAACCCAGAAGATTCAAGCTTCCTCTGTAGGACAAACCCAACCGGGTCGGTTCTGCTGTGTCTGTACATTTCCTGGTTCTGGTGCGTCGATCCTGTGGATTCCCCCTCAGTAAGGCAGAGGTCTGCAGAAAACGCAGAGAAGAACTGGAACAAAAACTGAAGTGAAGGAGAGCCGAGTCGGCGCCGTCCGGACCGAGCGGGTCCGTCAGCCTCTGGGTTTAGCCCTAAAACGTCTCCTCTCCAGCGCAGATGTGAAGCTCAGGAGGAAGAAGCCGCTTTGACGCGCTGCTCCTGCTTGTGCAGGATCTCATGCAGGCCTGAGGACATGTAGTACGGTCTGGAGGAGGAGCCGTCGTTCCTCTCCAGGTCTTCACCTGAGGCGGGAGGAAAACCAGCATCAGAACCCCGCTCCAGCTTCTACCAACATCTGGAGCTTCAAACTCACAAAAGCACAGGAACAGCGTGTCCACGCAGGTGGCGTAGACGTTAAAGAAGGCGTTAGCGATCACGTAGGAGCCAAACGTCACCGTCTGCAGGGATCAGATCCGTCAGCATCAACGTGAACACACTCATGGATCAGAGTTCATCTTCTCACCAAAAGAGGGACCCAAACGTGATGCAGGACCGGCACCTCCTCCTGGAAAAACGGGATTCTTCTTGAGAAGAAGAAAAAAGTCAGAACACCTGAAAAGAGAAGAAAGATCTGGGTTTTTTTTAAGTTTCAGAGTAGAGAAATGAAGATATACAATCAGACCTAAAGATGTATTTAATTATGGAAAGCTTAGAAATGCAGTTTAAGGACAAAAAAGGAGGAGAACATGCATGAAAAGAGTGACGTCCCAAGAGAAAGCTGCATTCTAAGATTTGGCCACTAGATGTCAGTGCATCCAAAGAAAAGGGGATTTGTTTGGCAGCAAATAACTCAACATTCAAAGTTTACAGATCAAAACAACAATTTTAGAAGCAAAAGAAAGAAAACAAATAATATTAAATGACATAAAATATAAATAAAAACAAATGTCAAAAAACTAAAATATAGACATATTTTTGAAAAGTAAAAACTTGTAAAACAAAACAATCAATGATTTGATCCTGTAGACGGGAATCTCTCAGATCTCCCCGAGGAGATGATGAGTCAGCGAAGATTCAACCCAAACCAAAACATCCCAAAGGCTTCAGAAACAACGTCAATGCGCATCTGTGTCTGATGGAACCAGAGAACGATCCGGAACCACCAGAACCTCTAAATATGGGTTCCATTTATAAATCTGTCAAGTTCAATTAAGATATTTAGCCTCTATAAGGAGAAGAAAAACAGGTCTTGATTATCAAATACATATTTACACCTTTAAATTTATGTATTTATAAATATTTAGTTAGCAAGCTAAATGTTTAATTTAAAGCAAAACGTTTATCTTAAAATTATATATTTTGCTTACAAACTAAATATTAAATTTTATGAAATTAAATGTTTAGTTTGCACATTAAATATTTAGATCTTATATAATATTTATTTTCAAAACAAACTGTTTAAGTTTTTTGACTAAATATTTAGTTTTAACTATATATTTAGACTAATTCTAAATCATTAGTTTTAAACTAAATATTTAGTTTGGATCTTAATATAAATTTTTTAAACTTATATTCAGATTCATCCTAAATATTTAGTTTAAAACTAAATGTTTAGTTTTTTGCTAAATATTTAGAATGAATATAAATATATAGTTAAAAACTAAATATTTAGTTTAAAAAAAGCTAAATAATATAACTAAAAATTTGGAAAAAAAAATTGAAAAACGGGATTCTTCTTGAGAAGAAGAAAAAAGTCAGAACACCTGAAAAGAGCAGAAAGATCTGGGTTTTTTTAAGTTTAGGAGTAGAGAAATGAAGATATACAATCAGACCTAAAGATGTCTTTAATTATGGAAAGCTTAGAAATACAGTTTAAGGACAAAAAATGAGGAGAACACGCATGAAAAGAGTGACGTCCCAAGAGAAAGCTGCATTCTAAGATTTGGCCACTAGATGTCAGTGCAGCCAAAGAAAAGTGGATTTGTTTGGCAGCAAATAACTCAACATTCAAAGTTTACAGATCAAAACAACAATTTAAAAAGCAAAAGAAAGAAAACAAATAATATTAAATGACATAAAATATAAATAAGAACAAATGTCAAAAAACTAAAATATAGACATATTTTTGAAAAGTAAAAACTTGTAAAACAAAACAATCAATGATTTGATCCTGTAGACGGGAATCTCTCAGATCTCCCCGTGGAGATGATGAGTCAGCGAAGATTCAACCCAAACCAAAACATCCCAAAGGCTTCAGAAACAACGTCAATGCGCATCTGTGTCTGATGGAACCAGAGAACGATCCGGAACCACCAGAACCTCGAGATATGGGTTCCATTTAAAATCTGTCAAGTTAAATTAAGATATTTAGCCTCTATAAGGATAAAAAAAGCAGGTCTCGATTATCAAATACATATTTACACCCTTTAAATTTATGTATTTATAAATATTTAGTTAGCAAGCTAAATGTTTACTTTAAAGCAAAACGTTTATCTTAAAATTAAATATTTTGCTTGCAAACTAAATATTTAATTTTATGAAATTAAATGTTTAGTTTGCACATTAAATATTTAGATCTTATATAATATTTATTTTCAAAACCAAACTATTTAAGTTTTTTGACTAAATATTTAATTTTAACTATATATTTAGACTCATTCTAAATCATTAGTTTTAAACTAAATATTTAGTTTGGATCTTAATATAAATTTTTTAAACTTATATTCAGATTCATCCTAAATATTTAGTTTAAAACTAAATGTTTAGTTTTTTGCTAAATATTTAGAATGAATATAAATATATAGTTAAAAACTAAATATTTAGTTTAAAAAAAGCTAAATAATATAACTAAAAATTTGGAAAAAAAACTGAAAAACTGGATTCTTCTTGAGAAGAAGAAAAAAGTCAGAACACCTGAAAAGAGCAGAAAGATCTGAGTTTTTTTAAGCTCAAGAGTAGAGAAATGAAGATATACAATCAGACCTAAAGATGTCTTTAATTATGGAAAGCTTAGAAATACAGTTTAAGGACAAAAAATGAGGAGAACACGCATGAAAAGAGTGACGTCCCAAGAGAAAGCTGCATTCTAAGATTTGGCCACTAGATGTCAGTGCATCCAAAGAAAAGTGGATTTGTTTGGCAGCAAATAACTCAACATTCAAACTTTACAGATCAAAACAACAATTTAAAAAACAAAAGAATCAAAACAAATAATATAAAATATAAATAAAAACAAATGTCAAAACTAAAATATAGACATATTTTTGAAAAGTAAAAACTTGTAAAACAAAACAATCAATGATTTGATGACGTTGTTTGGGACGATTATCTCTTCACTGATTGTTGTTTTATTGTTTGTGTGATTGCTTCGTCAGCATTCGAACTAAAGTGATTCTCCTGATCCTTTCTCTACGTTTTCCAGCAAAAGTAAAAACTCAATCACACTTTCATCAATCCTGGTATCCAAACCTTCACCTCGTTCAGGACATTACTGCTGCTATTTTTGGTATTTATAAACTTTATAATTTTTGAAATATTCAGCAAAATCTTCCCCACAGGAAATGAATGAGAAAGTTTTCAAATTTCAACATTTTAAGTCGATAAGCAACAAACCTTAAATATGTTTTTTAGTAATTTTCATAAAATTAGAGTTTAGCTTCTATTTTAGCAACATGCTAACGTTTTTGACTAATTTAGTTAACGAGGAATTTTAGGCTAATTTAGAGTTTAGCTGAGATTTAAGCAACGAGCTAGCTTTTTTTTGGCTAATTTGACCTCTACTGAGGTTTTTGGGGCTAATTTGGAGTTTATCTTATATTTAAGCAACATACTTAATATTTATGCAAATTTGGCAAGTATTAGGAATATTTTAGGAAATTTTTACTAGAAGTTTTTCAGATATTTGGTCATCTTTGGCGCTCTTTCCAAGTTCTTTAATGAAATTTTTATTTTTTTTTAAATAAAAATGTAACATTTTGCAAACAGTTTTTGCATTTTCAGCAAATCCCTTCAGCAATTAAAATAAATTGTATCACTATTTACAGCAAAAAGCTTCCACATCTACATTATCAGAGGTAATGGAACTTTTCTAGTTTGTTTTGCTTTTTAACTGTCGTCGTGATCTTTTTGAGTTGAATGATTTGTTGGTTAGATTCTAACTTTGAAGGTCCACCTTAAGAAAACGACCAAACTCACCAAGTCCCCCTGAAATGAGCAGTTTTCCCAAGAACAGCAGGAAGTCTGTGACTTTATCCAGAACCACCACTCTGTGCAGAGAAAGGAAAACCCAGAGAGAGACTCAGAGACGGCCCACGACCACATCAGCTGAGCGGGACGCCGACCCATCAGACTGAGACCAATTTAACATTCACGTGTTCTCATCCTGTGAAAATGATCAGGAAAATCTTCAAACATAATGGATTTGAACTGACGGGAGGCGGAGTCTCACCGGACGACGTTCCTCATCAGGAGCCAGAAGGCCTCCTTAGAAGAAGTGCAGAAGTTCTTCCCGTAGATTGCTATCTTTGAGGAGAACAAAGCAGACAACAAATTCTACGTTCAGTTTGATCGAGTCAAACACAGACAGGATCTGAGCCGGAGGCTGGAACCATCTCTGGATACTCGGATACTCGGATACTCGTGATCTGTTCCTGAAAGTGTCATCAGCGAGCGGCGAGTCAGCATCGATGTAGGAATTATTACTGAGCAATAGCAGAATAATGTTGGATTATAAGAGAATGAACTAAACAAACTGTTGGTGTTACTGTCACAGGAAGTAAATGAAGATTCTCTGTTTCAAAGTAAAAGTGTTTTTGCAGATAAAAAATATGCAACTGAAGTTTATTTTAGTAAAATAGTGATTCCATTTTTAAAAACACTTTAAATAAAAATACATTGAATGAGGGATGAATCATGTGATCAGTGATGTGAGGTCATGTGACCGTCTGCCAGCCTGGTGTGAAATCTTCCTGGATCACGTATGTAAGATGTTCATCTACTGTTTGGAGAGTTTTTTAGGAAAAGAAAAAGGAAAAACAGATTTTAGCTCAGATGAAAGAACTGTGAGTGCTTTCTAGTAGCTCCTTTTCTATTGCTGTGTCACAATAATAATAATAATAATATGTAAAGTGAGTTAAAAACACAAATAAAATGATACATTTAAATAAAAAAGTACAACCTTACAATCTCACGATCTTCTGGTCATGGATCTACTGGAACTTTAAAGGGTAACCAAACAGGGAAATCAAAGGCCGACTCCATTCTCAGCCCAGATTTTAAAAAAAATACCAAAAAAGGGGGCGGAGCCAGTGTGGCCAGACTGAACGGTGGAGGTGTGGCTTAGATCTATGATTGACAGTTAGGTTAGCTTTATGTTTTTATCTTTTTAACAGGAAATGGGCTTTGGTCCTTCACTCTGTCACGTTTATCACATTATCTCCTCCTTTCTGGGATGGATGAGAAACATCTACAAGCTCAGTTCTATAGATTCTGACTCAAAGGCTGAATCTGTTCAGTTGACATTAGGGCTGCCACGATTAGTCGACTAATCGACGACTAATCGACTATTAAAATAGTCGACAACTAATTTAATAGTCGATTAGTCGTTATTTTATAATATATGGAGTCAGGCTGTAGTGAAGTTGAAAGTTATAATGACATTCTGCTAGCTTTTTAGACTATTTTGGCATTTATTAAGGGTTTTCAGGCTATTTTGGAGTTTAGCTAATATTTTAGCTTCATGCTAGCTATTTTGGCTAATTTAGGCTTTTTCAGTTTTTTAGGCTAATTTGGAATTAAGATAATATTTCAGCTACATATTAGCTCTTTTGGCTAATTTAGGATTTTTTCAGTTTTGTAGGCAAATTTGGAGTTTAGCTAATATTTCAGCTACATGTTAGCTAGCTAATTCTAAACGTTTACAGTTTTTTAGGCTAATTTGGAGTTTTCTATTATTCCAGCTACATGCTAGCTATTTTGGCTAATTTGGGATTTTTACAGTTTTTTAGGCTAATTTGGAGTTTAGCTAATATTTCAGCTACATGCTAGCTATTTTAGCTAATTTGGAATTTTTACAGTTTTTTAGACTAATTTGGAGTTTAGCTAATATTTCAGCTATATGCTAGCGATTTTAGCTTATTTAGGATTTTTTTGTTTTAAAGCTAATCATATTTCAGATTTTCTTTACATCCACTTTGTCCATGATCCGATTAGTCGACTAATCGGAAAAATTAATCGATGATTAGTCGACTATTAAAATAATCGTTTGTGGCAGCCCCAGTTGACATTTGAAACACTAAAGTCTCATTTATAGAGGTCGACCGTCACAAGAAGCAGATGTACAGTTTGGTTACTCTTTAAGGAAGAAAAACTGTGAAGAACATTTTCCAGATTTGATGTTAAATGATCCAAAACAGCAGAAATGTTTATGTTTGTTTATGTTCAAGTTCACCAGGAAGTGAACAGATAAACTTTAGAGTTTTAAAGTGTTTTTTCCTTCTTTATAAATCTTTGTTTTTATCTGTTTTGTTGATTCTGATCTTCTGATTAAATACAGATTATCTTAATTTTCATACATACAGTAAAAGACAAACATGCAGCAACAATTGAAACCTAATTTACAGAATAGTCAGAATTTGATTTGTGAACCGGATTCTAACGATCTGCCGTCCAACCTGAGACTCACTGGAAGGTAACTAGAATAAAAAAGTAACTAGAATGAGAGAGTAACTGACCATAATGTAGGCGTTCCTGTTCAGAAAGCGGATGAAATGCTCCAGGCACCAGAAACACGATCTCAGGCAGCAGATCAGGAAGCGAGCGCAGCCGCTCTGAGAACCTGGAACAACGGCGGGAACGCCATTTGAAATGTTTATTTTTAGGAAAATAACAACAGGTGAAAAGGTGAGGCCCAAACTCACCTTTCAGTCTGTAATCCAAGTATTCCAGGACAACTCGAACCATCTGAGTTAGAGCCAGGATGAGCGAGCCGAAGGCCAGAGAGCCTGTGTGGTACCTGGACAAAGAACAACCCAGAGGAGAAACCTTTATTTAAAAAAACAAAAAACAACTTCTTTTCTGTTTGTAGTTTTTACATTTTTCCCAGAACTACGATTGTGCCATTTTTAGCCAAAATCAAGTTTCTGCGAAAACAGGAGGAGTTCATTAGAAAATCCCCTGAATTGTGGGCAGGGCTATTGGTGTAGAGTAGCCCCGCCCCCTTTCCCTCCCTGTTGCTGAGAGATTAAAGGGTAACCAAACCCTAAATCAACATTTTTTTGTCTGTTGATCTCCGTATATGGGGATTTAAAAGTGCTGTCTATCACCAAATTCAAATAAACAAATTAATTCTTGAAAACATCGTCCGTGTGCTCCTCCTACAGGTTCAATCGAGGTATTACAGTTGAATTTCATGATTGGTCCCACGTCATGATCTGCAGCTTCAGTGATGATAACAGTCCTGTCCCCCAGCTCCACCCCTCTGACTGGATTTTCACATTTCAGATGTGTGGGCGGAGTCAGCCTCCAACTTCCCTGTTTGGTTACCCTTTAATGCAGGGAGCTTTTGGGCCCGCCCAGCATGTTTTCTACGTCACAAATACGACTTTTTCAAGCTATAGTTTTTCATCCACTACTGATTCATAACAGTTTGCCCGTTATAATGCTTGTGTGAATGCTTTTTACTGAAAGTAGTTGCTGAAGAAGCAGAAACTTTTAGCTGAAAATTGTGAAGCAATTTTCTGTAATTGCTTAAGGGATTTACTGAAAACGGAAAATGTGCTATAAGACTGGAAATTTCATTAAAGAACTATGAAAGAGCCTTCAAGTCGATCAAAATTTCTGAAAAATTTGTAGCAAAATTGTCTAAAATCAATTAAAACATACCAATTTTGCAACTATATATAGTGTTTCTTAAATATGAGGTGAACTCTATATTAGCCGCAAATTAGCCAAAAAAGCTAGCTTGTTGGTTAAATATTAGCTAAACCCCAAAAAAGCATAAAATTCCTCAGTAAACTAATTTACTTAAAAATGTTAGCATGTTGCTAAAGTAGAAGCTAAACTTTAAAATAGCTAATAAAAATCTCTGTGGGTAACAAATTAGCCAAAAATGTTAGCATGTTGCTAAAATGTTAACTAAAATCCAAATTAGCCCAAAAAAAGTTAGCATGTTGATTAAATACTAGCTAAACTCCAAAATAGCCAAAAATCCTTCAGTAAACTAAATGAGTGAAAAACGTTAGCATGTTGCTAAAAAAAGAAGCTAAACTCTAAATTCGCCAAAAACACTGGCATGTTGCTAAAATATCAGCTAAACTCCAATTTTTTGGAAAATTACTCTGAAAGATAAAAACAAAGTCCATGAATCTATTTAAAGATTTGTTGCTAGTCAACTTTTGAAATTTGAAGACTTTCTCATTCATTTTCTATGGTGAATATTTTGTTCAATATAATATTTCAAAAACTATAAAGTTTAAGAATACCAAAAATACAAGCAGTAATGTCCTGAACAAGCTGTTAGCATGTTGCTAAAATAGAAGCTAACCCTTTAGATTAGGCAATGAAAACCTCAGTACATAATTTAGCCAAAGATGTTAGCATGTTGCTAAAATATTAGCTAAACTCCAAATTTGCGTTAAAAATCCTTAGATGCTAAATTAGCCAAAAAGCTAGCACGTTGCTTAAATAATAGCTAAACTGTAATAGAGACTAAAATTCCTCAGTAAAATAGTTTGTTAGAAATGCTAGCCTGTAGCTAAAATTGAAGCTAAACTTTAAATTAGGCCTAAAAAACTGTTGAGGACAAATTAGCTAAAACTTTAGCATGTTGCTAAAATATTAGTTAAACTCCAAATTTGCGTAAAAAAAACCTTAGATGCCAAATTAGCCAAAAAGCTAGCACGTTGCTTAAATATTAGCTAAACTCCAATTGAGACTAAAATTCCTCAGTAAAATAATTTGTTAGAAATGCTAGCCGGTTGCTAAAATTGAAGCTAAACTTTAAATTAGGCCTAAAAAAACTGTTGAGGACAAATTAGCTAAAACGTTAGCATGTTGCTAAAATATTAGCTAAACTCCAAATTTGCGTTAAAAATCCTTAGATGCTAAATTAGCCAAAAAGCTAGCACGTTGTTTAAATATTAGCTAAATTCCAAAAAAAGCATAAAATTCCTCAGTAAAATAATTTGTTAGAAATGCTAGCCGGTTGCTAAAATAGAAGCTAAACTTTAAATTAGGCCTAAAAAAACTGTTGAGGGCAAATTAGCTAAAATGTTAGCATGTTGCTAAAATATTAGCTAAGCTCCAATTTTTTTTCAAATTACTCTGAAGGATGAAAACAGTCCATGAATACATTTAAAGGTTTTTACTAATCCACTTAAAATGTTGAAATTTGAAGACTTTCTCATTCATTTCATATGGTGAATATTTTGTTCAATATAATATTTCAAAAACTATGAAGTTTAAGAATACCAAAAATACCAGCAGTAATGTCCTGAACAAGACATTAGCATGTTGCTAAAATATTAGCTAAACTCCAAATTTGAGTTAAAAAACCTTAGATGCTAAATTAGCCAAAAAGCTAGCACGTTGCTTAAATACTAGCTAAACTCCAAAAAAGCATAAAATCCCTCAGTAAAATAATTTGTTAGAAATGCTAGCCTGTTGCTAAAATTGAAGCTAAACTTTAAATTAGGCCTAAAAAACTGTTGAGGACAAATTAGCTAAAACGTTAGCATGTTGCTAAAATATTAGCTAAGCTCCCATTTTTTTTTAATTACTCTGAAGGATGAAAACAGTCCATGAATACATTTAAAGGTTTTTACTAATCCACTTAAAATGTTGAAATTTGAAGACTTTCTCATTCATTTCCATATTTTGCTCAATATTTCAAAAACTATAAAGTTTATAAATACTAAAAATACCCCGAAATGCTCATTTGAGCTGAATTTTCTGCATATTTTAAAACCTGTTAAAAACATCTTTAACTTTATTTTTCATGAACTCCTTTTTAAGCCCAAACCCGCGCAGCTTCGTCAGACTGACGGGATCTCGTCCCGAAGGAGGAAAGCGTTCGATTCCCACCGTATGGCTCTGCTGAAGGAGGAGTAGAGCGGGCAGCCGGGGACGTCTCTGGGCTTCACCAGAGCCCAGTAGTAGGAGGCGAAGGCTCCGGCCAGCGTGCAGCGGTTCAGCGCCAGGATGAAGTTGAGCAGCCAGAGGAGCATGAAGAGGTTGAGCAGGTGGAGGAGCAGGATGTGGCGGTGGTACAGGCTCTCGCCGCCGTAGAAGGCGAACAGGCACCGCGAGCCGGAGCAGACGCCGGACACGTCGGTCTGACTGAAGTTCTGACACAGAGACGAGGTTACGTTTACCGCTGGATGTGAACGATTCAAGCAGAAACGTCAGAAACGTATCGGCAAAAGATCGAAACAGAACGAGAAGGTTCTGGAGGTTCTGGAGAAATTTCAGGAGTTTATTCAACACAAAAGAATCCGTCTGACACAGAAATAAAGATTCCGATCTACCATCACTGTGGAGATCGACACTCTGACATGGACATGTGATCCCAAATACCAGTTATGTGTCTTTTATTTTGAAATCACTTCTTATTTCCTGTTTGTTTGTTTGGTGATGATGGTTTTGTTGATGTGGGTGTGTCTTAATAAATATGGAAACAACTCTCAGCTGTGACCGTGGCTGAGATTCAGAAAGAAAGAATGGTTTGTGATTCCATCTGGTAAAAATTAAAACTTTATTGCGGTGCTTTTTGACACAGTGGTCCAGGTTCCACGCCACACCGTTGTGACATTCAGAACCCGCCAACACGGTAGATCACGTGTGTCAAAGTCAAGGCCCAGGGGCCGGATCCGGCCCTCCAGATTCTTTGATTTTATTGTTATTAATGATCCAATGTTATCATGCGCTTCTTTCTTTTGTTTTTTTTTTGTTTTTGTTTTTTTATTTCAAACACAAACACAAAATGAAAATAAAATAAGAATTTGAAAATTACAAATATAAGAATTTAAAAGTACAAAAATACTAAATAAACGTAAGAATCTAAAAATACAAATATAAGAAAATTGGAAAAAAAAATACAAAAATACAAATATACAAGTGAAGCAAACATTGTGCTTGAAACGGAGTGGGTAGAAGAAAATTCTTTTTTGGTCCCACCCCTTTCTACGACATTTTTTTGTTACCTGGTCTATTTACAGTTTTTTCTAACTTGTATGATTTTAATAAAATATATTTAGAGATCAGAATTTTCCATAAAAAGCTGTTTTATCAGCTGATTAGTTACTTGAGTTTTTATTAGCTGTTTTTTTGTTTACTTGATTTGTGATTTTTTTTAAAATAATCTTTAAACGTTGATCCTGGAATCTTTCAGGTCAAATGTTTCTGCAGGAATTCTGTGAGCGGAACAGAAACAGTTCATCCCAACAACCTCAACAGAAGCGTGTTGACGGCGTTTGAGTCAAACCTTTGGACTGCAGGTGGCGTTGGCGTACGCGCAGCGCTCATCCGCAGCAACGACCTTATACACGGCGTTCCCTGAAGAAGCCAAGAAGCTGAAGGCGGAGTTAAAGTCACACCACGACCGTGAAACCGATCCGCTGATCTGATCCTGGAAGGATACACGGCTGTGACGGCGGCGTAGGACACGCAGACGGCCAGGAGGAAGAAGGTCACCAGCGGGTAGAAGAGGGAGGAGGCGATGCAGCCGACGGCCCTGAAACCACAGCAGAGGCAGTCGGTGAAACGCTCAGACGGGGACGGCGGCGGCGGGCGCCCCGGACACTCACTGGCTGCCCTCCTTCAGAAGAGCGACGGTGACGCTGAGGCGGGAGCGCAGGAAGACCAGCACGACCACGAAGACGGCCTCGGCCGCGCCGAGCACGACCGCTGCAACCAGGACGACCAAAACAGCATTTTTACAGGCGAAAGACACGAAAACAAACATCGCACAACTCACTGAAGATGAGCCACGTCTGGCTGCGCCGCAGGTAAGCGCCGAGGTCGGCGTCCGCGAGGACGGCCTTGACCTCCGACCTTCTGCTCAGAGAGCGGTACTCCTGGTAACAGAGCCAGATACCTGAGGAGACACGCGGTGAGACCAGAAACGCTCGCCTGCGGGCTCTGACGGCGGGAAGCGCTCGCGCTCACCGTAACCGAGCGCCGAGGCCACGCCCACGATGACGGTCCACACCATCAGGACGGCGGTGAAGCGCAGCAGGAGGATGAAGAGCAGGCTGACGGCGGCGGCCAGAGCCAGACCTCTGCAGAACAAACGGGAACGGTGAGGGGGTCCGGCGCCGCAGACGGCGAGAACGGAAACGCCTCACATTCATGACAGGCGGAACGTTCTGATCGTCATCGTCTAAACCATCATTTCATCATCGAGACCAGAGGTCGGCAACCTTTAACAGTAAAAGATCCATTTTCTACTGATCCAAACCTTATTTTAATAGTCGACTAATCATCGATTAATTTTTCCGATTAGTCGACTAATCGGATCATGGACAAAGTGGATGTAAAGAAAATCTGAAATATGATTAGCTTTAAAACAAAAAAATCCTAAATAAGCTAAAATCGCTAACATATAGCTGGAATAATAGAAAAACTCCAAATTAGCCTAAAAAACTGTAAACATTTAGAATTAGCTAGCTAACATGTAGCTGAAATATTAGCTAAACTCAAAATTATCCTAAAAAACTGTAAACATTTAGAATTAGCAAGCTAACATGTAGCTAAAATATTAGCTAAACTCAAAATTAGCCTAAAAAACTGTAAACATTTAGAATTAGCAAGCTAACATGTAGCTAAAATATTAGCTAAACTTGAAATTAGCCAAAAAAACGTAAAACATTCCTAAATTAGCCAAATAAAATATCTTAATTCCAAATTAGCCTAAAAAACTGAAAAAGCCTAAAAAAGACAAAAATAGCTAGCATTTAGCTGAAATATTAGCTAAACTCCAAATTAGCCTAAAAAATTGTAATCCCAAATTAGCCAAAAATAGCTAGCATATAGCTGAAATATTAGCTAAACTCAAAATTAGCCTAAAAAATTGTAATCCCAAATTAGCCAAAATAGCTAGCATATAGCTGAAATAATAGCAAAACTCCAAATTAGCCAAAAAAAACTGTAAAAATCCCAAATTAGCCAAAAGAGCTAATATGTAGCTGAAATATTATCTTAATTCCAAATTAGCCTAAAAAAACTGAAAAAGCCTAAATTAGCCAAAATAGCTAGCATGAAGCTAAAATATTAGCTAAACTCCAAATTAGCCTGAAAACCCGTAATCAATGCCAAAATAGTCTAAAAAGCTAGCAGAATGTCATTATAACTTTCAACTTTACGACACTCTATCTCCATATATTATAAAGTAACGACTAATCGACTATGAAATTAGTTGTCGACTATTTTAATAGTCGATTAGTCATCGATTAGTCGACTAATCGTGGCAGCCCTAATTGACTCACGTTAGCCTTTAAGAAATTTGCATTCATAACCTTCTTATTCATATTTATTTTTTAAATAAATATTAATGTCTACTCTTTTCACGAGCAAAAGCAAAAATATAAATATATAAAAAGAAACTAGCATCTCTCAAAAAGGGATTTTTTTTTTAGTTTTTAACTTTAGTAGCAAAAAAGCTAGCTCGTTGCTTAATTATAGCTAAGCTTCAAATGAGCATAACATTTCTCTGTAAATTAAATCATCCAAAAATGTTAGCATGTTGCTGAAATAAAAACTCAAAACTAGCCTAAAACCTCCAGTAGAGGAAAAATTAGCTAAATGTTAGCATATTGCTAAAATATTAGCTAAACTCCTAATTAGAATAAAAAACTTATCAGAGGCCAAATCTGCCAAAACAAATTTCACTTGTTGCCTCATTACTAACGGAACTTCAAAATAGCCTAAAATTCCTCAGTAAACTAGCTTAGTCAAAAATGTTAGCATGTTGCTAAAATAGATGCTAAATTCTCCAAAAAAAATTAGCAGATAAAAATATAGCTGAAAACATCAGCATTTTACTAAAATATTAGCTAAACTCAAATTAGCATAAAATTCCTCAGTAAACTAAATTAGCCAAAAACGTTAGCATGTTGCCAAAATAGAAGCTGAAACTCTAAATTACCCTTAAAACCTCACTAGAAAACAAATTAGCCAAAAATGTTAGCATGTTGCTAATGTTCAGCCAGGGAGCCACAGTGGAGAGATAAAAGAGTCGCACGTTGCAGTTCTCTGATCTAAACCATCACCATCAAACAATGTTTGGACATCGAAATATTTAGAATCAAAATGAAAGAGAAGCTGTTGTCAAAAAAGAAGATGGAAGAGTATAAATTATAACTGAATTATTTAAGTTTTTCGAAAAAAAGACACAAAGAAAAAGCCTCAAATAAGCATCTGCTTCTACGTATTCTCTTTTTGAACATCTATTGATTGAATTCAGTTTGTGACTTTTCTTTAATAAAAGCTGATTACATAGATTTTTTTTAAAGTCCTTTTTTTGTAATGTTTTACTTGTTTAAAATAAATCAAATATATATATATAAATAAAACAGCGCGTAAAGCCGCCTTCAGGGTCGCAGCAGAGCAGCTAACGTTGAGGACGCAGCGACAGCAGACACATCGTTCCGGCTTCTTCTTCAGGAACTCTATTGAGCTTAAAAGAGTCAAATTTCATCATTTAAAAAATGAATGCGTCTGTTAATCTAATCTGAGTCTAAAAGAGTCACTTAGAAAACTTCATGAACCACAAACAGGATCACATTTGTCTCATAAATCCCACAAAAACAACAAAATCCAACAGAAATCCTAATATTTTGAGTGTCTTGTTCATCTGCTTACATGAGGATCCACTTCCAGGAGTTTGCATAATCCTCCATGATCTGCATTCCCACTTCTCTGACGTTCAACAGACCGGCGATGCTTCTGTGACGAGGAGAGAAGAATGAAGAGCATTAAAAACCAGCAGATTTCACGAGTAGGGTGTACCTGCAGGCCTGGAGAACCAACAGCGCTCACAGGACCATGCTCTCAGGACCGCACTCTCAGGACCCAGGCGGTTTTAACACAGCGCCTCCTTCAGGGTGGAGGTTGTTATGTTAATTTCTGGAGACTTTACGAGACACATTGCACACGTGAGTAGTATGAGTAAGAGTTAAAAAATGATCCAAGCGCTGCTAAAAGATAAACAACTAGACAAATTATCACATGAATCTTAAAATATAAAAAGTAAAATTACCAATTAATTTCCGTTTTTTGCAGAAACATAAAGAGTGATGTTTATGTAGCTTAGCTTAGCTTTTATCCAAATTGATGTTCTTTGTGCAAAAATAAATTCATGATGGTTTGTTAGATTACATATTTCTGCATTTTACAGCATACTTAATTTTTATATTTTTCCATCTTAGTGTGTTATAATTTTTTCTTTTGTGCAATTCATTACTATTGTGTCATTATAACCCAAATATAGTCGACATGTATTACAAAACCGGGGAAAATTAAATGTTTACTGAGCAAAGTCAAGTATGAATTTATATATATTTTACTATTTGGTAATGTAATAAAAAGATTTGATTCATTACTATTACCAAATAATATTACTTTTTAAAATAATTTTAAGTATTTATGCTGTATTGTTCAAAACTAATTTACTCTTTACTTTACATTTTACTTATGTGTCTTTTTTTCCAGTTGGATACAACAATTCAAAAGAGGAAATCTCCAGATGAAACAGTGTGTTGAATGCTTTGTTCTGCAAAATATTTCCAACCGACAATAGTATAAAAGGTTCAAATTCATCATTAAAAACTCTCAAACTTAAAAAAAAAATAAATGGAAACTGTTACAACT
This sequence comes from Oryzias javanicus, assembly GCA_003999625.1. Taxonomy (NCBI): domain Eukaryota; kingdom Metazoa; phylum Chordata; class Actinopteri; order Beloniformes; family Adrianichthyidae; genus Oryzias; species Oryzias javanicus. The sequence continues at coordinate 3,144,972 of CM012440.1, forward strand.
GATACATTTGACAGAGGATTGGTATAGAATTGAAAGAGCAGAGATACTCCCCAAGTAGAAAGTATTTTTTAATCTCAAGTTTAATTTGAAAAATTGTTCTAATATATTTTTCCTTTCCAATATACAGCTGTGATTTCTTGTACAGAAAATATCTGTTAGGTGGCTACAAGAATTGTTTTGTCTTTTTAAGCCTAATGTAATGCCTAATAAATGTACCTTATTCTGTTTAATGTAACTTCTAATAAAAGTTATTCTTCCCACCTCAGCAGATCCTGTTTAATTTTCCAAGTGTTTTGGGTTTGGTTTTTATTTGATTTTCTGGCACGTTTTAATTTATTATATTCCATTTTTATTAATTATAAAATACATGTGTTTCTCATCGAGAATGTGTTAAATTAGTGCAACATAATAAGGACAAAATGTAAAGACGAATTTATATTAAGATCCAAATATTCTCAACTTCTAATAAGTTTTAGGTGGTTTGAAAACACCAGACTCAACTCTCTATCAGCAGTTAGATAAAACAATAAAGAGAAATCAGTTTGGATTCTCTAGCCAAATGTTTCAAGATCTATATGTACTGAATTATATTTCCACTGAGAAACCCTGGTACCTAAAGGGTTAAAATAAATCTATGATTCATCAGTAAGAAACATTAGAAATATTCAGTCAACATTTGTAACACTTACTAAAAAAAAATAAAATAAAGACAAACGGCACTCAGCAGCAAGGAGGCGCTGTCTCAAAAAACGAGTCCTTAAATCGTCCTGAGGGTGCAGTTCGACCTCCAGCCAGTAGGGGCGCTGTCTCAAAAAGACCTGGGTCCTGAGAATGCGGTCCTGAGAACGTGGTCCTGTGAGCGCTGTTGGGTCTCCAGTTCTGCAGGTTTATATTACTGGATTTCACAGCTGCAGCCTGGAGTCTGGCGCCGCCTGTAGGATCAGGATGGAACTGCATCTGCCAAATTCAACTTTTTATAAAGCTCTTTTCCTAAAATAATATAAATAAAATAATTAACAGCAAGGCAAAAAGTAGAGAAAGCTATCATAAAAAAAAGAAGATATAAAAAATATTAATAAAAATGAATAAATAAAAATTAAATAAAGCTAAAATAGATACATATCAAACGTATACAATTAAGTTAAAATAAATTAAATAAAAAATAAATGAAATATTACATTCACATCTGTTGGTTTTAAACCCAGACTTTTGTTGAAAAAATACAAAAAAACAACAAAATTTTTAAAACAACAATTTAATAGATTCTTTATAAGCTTCTAAAATTGATTTTTCTGTTTTATAAATAGTTAAACTAAACTTGACTGAAATGTTATGTTTTATGTCGCCGTTAAAGAATCTGACAAACATGTACCTGAGCAGCAGAACCAGGTAATAAAAACATTAAATTAAATCCTAATTTCTGCAATTAGTTCAAATTAGTTCAGTCATACCTAAAATACTTTATTGATCAAAAAGGAAATCAAACATGTTCTGGGGAAAGTCTCATTTTTTTTAGGAGAAACATTACACTCATGCGCCACCAGGGGGCAGCAAATTACTGTGTTAGAATCAGGACCAAAGGAGGAAATGAGAAACATTGAAGGTAAATAAATGTTATCTGTTCTCAATCCTATTTATCAATTTAAGTGAAGATAAATAAAATAGTTTTTAAATAAATATTTTAATCTTAATAGATTTTATTTATAACTCAATTGATAATTTTTGAACTTTTGAAAAACGTTTAAAAAATTCAAAAGTCATCCATAAAGATCTGGAGTTATCTAAAATGTCAGATCATTGGTTGAAATACAATTTTCAAAAATATTTTTAATTGTGTAAAGACACACAGGAACATCTGAACTTTAACCTAAGAACAGGAAATAAAGCTAAAATGTTTGTAATCAGAGATGAACCTGGATTTGATTGGAGAAAGTTTTTGGTTGGTTCTTCCGTTTTAAGAGAATCCGTTGTTCAGAAGAGCGTGCGACCCCGCCCCCTCTCACCTGGCCGCCTCTTGCAGGTCGTCGATGCTTCTCCGGTTGTTGTCTCCGTCTTTGAAGACGGTCTGATTGGCTACCGTCCAAACGCCGTTTCTTCTGCTCAGATCAGGGAAGCACCGCTGCAGAACTGAAACACGCGTGTCGTCGTGTTTACAGGTTTGTGAGGCAAACGCCGCGTTGCGTGTTCCACGAACAGCACTTACAGGGTCTGCTGGGAACAATCATGGACGGACAGTCCTCGTCTCGTATGACCTCTGCAACCGACTGCCACGGAAACAGAAGACCAGATGGAAGTCAGCGAGTTTTCTGACTTTTTACTGGATGTAATAACTTAAAGTGAATCACCATCATTTATGCTTTTATCTAAGTCAGGAGATCTAATAAAAACTTCAACATTTCTGTCATTTTGGATCATTTAACCATAAATCCTGAAAATCTCCAGCAACAGTTTACGTTCTAAAGCGGGGAAACTTTCAGACTTCTGATTAATGACCCGACGTTTTCATGCGTTTATTTCTAACTTGTATCATTTTTACAAAATATATTTTTAAGGAGAGTAAAATATTGAAAATTATTTCAGGTTTATTCCTGCCTTTTTCATTTTTTTCATTCATAATTATGTTAAAAAGTTCCAGTTTTAAAGTTCTCAATTGGCATTTTATGCTAGAATTTATGCTTTAAACGGATAAATTTATCAAAACATTAAATGTTGAAGGATTTCTTCAAACCACAAAAACGTAGTTTTCGATTTGTGATGTTCATAGCAGACAGAAGTGTGATTCAGCTGAACAGCATGACTGAGCTGCGAGGCGCTCCCACTCAACAGCCCAGACTTCATGCTAACGTCAGAGCCGCTGACCTGCTGCCAGCTGAGCAAAGCTCGTCTCAATCATCTGCTCAGCTAGAAACACTCCACACTCAGCCTTTAGATGGGATCGAAACTTTATTTCCTGTGAAGAAATGAAGAAAACGTCATTTCTGTCCATGAATGTAGAGAAGCCTCCCTCACCTTGAGGCCCGGTTCAAAGCCCGGTTTGCAGAACTGTCGGTAATACTTCCAGCTGTCGGTGTTCCTGGCGTCCAGGAGAGTGAGGAATCTGTCCGGGCACTTGGAGACGCAGAGCTGCGGGAGAGCAGAGTCCGTCAGTCGGATCGGGCTCGCCGCGAGCGCGTGCGGCCGTCAGGGTCTCACCTGGGTGGTCGGGCACTGCAGGTCGATTAAGACGGAGGGGCTGGCACATTTAAGCACGTTGAAGTAGAACAATATGGCTTTGTTTCTGTGAAAGACGGAGGGAGACTCATGGCATCTGCATCAGTTTAAAGCATCACCGTTTTCTTCTCTGATGGGGGCGGGGTCAGACAATCACAGCCTAAACAGAAAATATAAGTCTTCCAGAAAGCCAAACAGGCCCATTTTAAATAATTCATTTCTGTAATCCTCATAGAAAAAAAATAAAACATTTTAAAAACTAGATATATAGCATTACCTGCAATGATGAATACTGAGAGCTGAATTTGGCCGCTAAATATGCTAGTGCTGTTAGCTGAAGCTAAAAACTGAAAACATTGAGGTTGATAGCTGAAATGGCTGAATCTAAAAGCTTATAGCTAGCTAAAATGTTAGCGGAACGACAAATTAGTCTAAGAAACTTAGAAAATTCTAAATTTGCCAAAACATCTAACATGTAGCTAAAATATTATCTAAACTCCAAAATAGCCTAAAAGAGGGGAGAAAAAGCCAACAGCTATCAAGTTACTGAAATATATGCTTAATGTCAAATTAGATTTAAAAAAAAAGGCTAAAATGAGTAATTCAGCCAAAACAAAACATGTAGCTAAAATATTAGCTAAGCTCCAAATTAATCTGAAAAACTGAAAAAAATCCTAAATTATCCACCATAACAGCTAGCATGTAGCTGAAAAATAAGCTAAAGGCCAAATTAGCTAAAGAAAAAAGAGGCTAAAATGTGTAATTTAGCCAAAAACAGCTAGCATAAAGTTTAAATTTTAGCTAAGCTCCAAATTAACCTAAAAAAAACTGAAAAACATCCTAAATTAGCCAAAACAGCTAGCATGTATCTTAAATATTAGCTTAGCCTCAAATTAGCTTAAATAATAAAAAAATTAGCCAAAACTGCTAGCATGTAGCTAAAATATTAGCTAAGCCCCAAATTAGCCTAAAAAATCCTAAATTAGCCAAAACAGCTAGCATGTGGTTAAAATATTAGCTAATCTCCAAATTAGCTTAAATAATAAAAAAATTAGCCAAAACTACTAGCATGTAGCTAAAATATTAGCTAAGCCCCAAATTAGCCTAAAAAACTGAAAAACATCCCAAATTAGCCAAAACGGCTAGCGTGTAGCTTAAATATTAGCTAAGCCTCAAATTAGCCTAAATAATAAAAAAATAGCCAAAACTGCTAGCATGTAGCTAAAATATTAGCTAAGCCCCAAATTAGCCTAAATAATCCTAAATTAGCCAAAACAGCTAGCATGTGGCTAAAATATTAGCTAATATCCAAATTAGCCTAAAAAACTGAAAAACATCCTAAATTAGCCAAAACGGCTAGCGTGTAGCTTAAATATTAGCTAAGCCTCAAATTAGCCTAAATAATCCTAAATTAGCCAAAACAGCTAGCATGTGGCTAAAATATTAGTTAAACCCAAAAATAGCCTAGATATTCTTAGTAACTGCCAAAACAGTCGAAAAAGCTAGCATAAAAAGAGCTGAATACTTTAATGGCTAAAAGAGCTGAAGAGAATTAAATAATAAAAAGGGAAAATAATAATAACCAATCACAACTAAACCGACATCGTTCAGACTGCAGGAGGGTGGAACAATAAGTCACGTTCTATGTGGTTCTCTATCAGCATTTCTGAGTGGGGGGCGGGGTCAAATGTGGAGGCGGGCCTGATCCGGCCGTAGTCTGGGGACCCCTGGGTTAAAGCGATGTTCACGCCATCCTCAGAAACAAGCGTTCAAGCAGCTACTCCTGATAAACGTCCACGTTAACGTGCACGCGTGTTCAAACTCGGTCATGCATCGCTGCACAGATTTTCTGACTTCAGAAATTGAACATATCAGGTCAAACTTTGACCAATCAGGAGCTTGGATTGCTCGTGACGTTTGGATGGCGTTCCCTCTAGTTCACAGAACTGATCATGCACTGTAAAAAGTGGATCAATTAAAAAAAGTTCTGTAGTTAATCGTATTTAAAAGTATTTGTTTTGATCAAATTGAATTTTTAATTAACTTTAAATACTTTCATCAACAGCTTCAACGTTTTCCTTCTTTCCGTGTTGAGGAGACGTTAGTTAGATTAGAACCCACAGGTCAACCCGATACCTCTGAATGGAAACAGAACCGAACCGGAGCAGGGTTCTGAAAGATTCTGGGGGGATTTCCACTCACGCGTTGGAGGAGTTCCCCTGGCCACAGAACTGTCCCTGGCTGTCAGTGGGATAAACCAGTTTCCGGGGGTCCCCGTGGATCCAGGCTGGAAAAACCAACAACATCATTTTCTCACAGCTGAATACAAACGGAGAAGCTGAAACTACAAGAGTAGATGTAAACAGAGATGTAAACAGAGATGTAAACAGAGATGTAAACTGCAACAGAGAAGATTTAATCCGACTATCAAGCCGCTCAAACAGCAACAGCAGAACATCAAGTACATTTGAAGAAAAGAGTTTGTTATTCAAATCGTTGAGAATCAGGAACAGATGAAAAAATTCAAGTTGAGAATGTCTGTTTACAGACGTTAGCGTGGAGCTACGTTAGCGCAGAGCTACGTTTGCCTTCAGCTGCGTTAGCATGGAGCTGCGATATTATCGAGCTATATTAGCGTGGAGCTACGTTAACGTGGAGCAACATTAGCATGGAGCTACGGTTGCATCGAGCTACGTTAGTGTGGAGCTATGTTAGCATGGAGCTACGTTGGCGTCCAGCTACGATAGTGTGGAGCTACGTTAGCATCAAGCTACGTTAGACTAGAGCTATGCAAGTGTGGAGCTACTTCAGCGTTGAGCAACGTTTGTATGGCGCTAATTTGGCGTTGAACTGCATTAGCGTTGAGCTACCTCAGTGTGGATCTACGTTAGTGTTGAGTTATGTTAGTGTGGAGCTACGTTAGCGTGGAGCTACGTTAGCGTGGAACTCTGTTAGCGCAGAGCTACGTTTACGTTCAGCTGCGTTAGCATGGAGCTGCGATATTATCGAGCTATATTAGCGTGGAGCTACGTTAACGTGGAGCTACGTTAGCGTGGAGCTACGTTAGCGTGGAGCTACGTTAGCGTGGAGCTACGTTAGCAGAGAGCTACGTTTGCGTTCAGCTGCGTTAGCATGGAGCTGCGATATTATCGAGCTATATTAGCGTGGAGCTACGTTAGCGTGGAGCTACGTTAGCGTGGAGCTACGTTAGCACAGAGCTACGTTTACGTTCAGCTGCGTTAGCATGGAGCTGCGATATTATCGAGCTATATTAGCGTGGAGCTACGTTAACGTGGAGCTACGTTAGCGTGGAGCTACGTTAGCGTGGAGCTACGTTAGCGTGGATCTACGTTAGCACAGAGCTACGTTTGCGTTCATCAGCGTTAGCATGGAGCTGCGATATTATCGAGCTATATTAGCGTGGAGCTACGTTAACGTGGAGCTACATTAGCATGGAGCCACGTTAGCATGGAGCTACATTAGCATGGAGCTACGTTAGCATGGAGCAACATTAGCATGGAGATACGTTAGTGTGGAGCTACGTTAGTCTGGATCTACATTAGCATGGAGCTTCGGTTGTATGGAGCCACCAGCATCATTAGACAACACTGCCCCTTCAAACTGGGGTGTGTGTGTGTGTGTGTCAGAGAAGCTGTAGGGGTAGAGGAAGTATTTGGATTGGGTCTAAGACAAACCTGCATTCCTCTTAAGACTATGCTGCTTTTTACAACCGACCTGCAGAACCCAAACACCTCCAGAACCCAAACACCTCCAGAACCCAAACACCTCCAGAACCCGTACGGCTGACTAACCTTCTTTCTACAACACTACAGATGTAAATGAGTATTAATGTTATTACTCGTCATATTTACATCACAGATGTTTATTGTTTTGTCCTGATCATAGAAACATCAACATCTGGTGTGAGATGATCAAGTTTCATGTGAACTTCTGAAGGTCCGTCTTTTCCTCGTCTGTACACAGACTTTGGTGTCTAACACAGAAGTTCCACCGCCGTCCGTTCTGGTGGCGATGCGTTCGATCCCTCCCCCTCACAGGACGCCGCAGTGATGTAATCAGCTGGAATGTGGTAGACTCACCCACGGCGCCCATCGCGATGTAGCCGAGGATGAGGATGACGAAGAACGCACACCAGAACGCATCAGTGCAGCTCCTGCAAAGGAAGGAGGAGAAGAGGAGGTCAGGGATTCACCTCCTTTAGAGGAGAACGTCAGGGATTCTCCTCCTTTAGAGGAGAACGTCAGAGATTCTCCTCCTTTAGAGGAGAACGTCAGGGATTCTCCTCCTTTAGAGGAGAACGTCAGGGATTCTCCTCCTTTAGAGGAGAACGTCAGAGATTCTCCTCCTTTAGAGGAGAACGTCAGAGATTCTCCTCCTTTAGAGGAGAACGTCAGGGATTCTCCTCCTTTAGAGGAGAACTTCAGGGATTCACCTCCTTTAGAGGAGAACATCAGGGATTCACCTCCTTTAGAGGAGAACGTCAGGGATTCTCCTCCTTTAGAGGAGAACGTCAGGGATTCTCCTCCTTTAGAGGAGAACGTCAGAGATTCTCCTCCTTTAGAGGAGAACGTCAGGGATTCACCTCCTTTAGAGGAGAACGTCAGGGATTCTCCTCCTTTAGAGGAGAACGTCAGAGATTCTCCTCCTTTAGAGGAGAACGTCAGGGATTCACCTCCTTTAGAGGAGAACGTCAGGGATTCACCTCCTTTAGAGGAGAACGTCAGGATTCACCTCCTTTAGAGGAGAACGTCAGGGATTCACCTCCTTTAGAGGAGAACGTCAGGGATTCACCTCCTTTAGAGGAGAACGTCAGGGATTCTCCTCCTTTAGAGGAGAACGTCAGAGATTCTCCTCCTTTAGAGGAGAACGTCAGGGATTCACCTCCTTTAGAGGAGAACGTCAGGGATTCACCTCCTTTAGAGGAGAACGTCAGGATTCACCTCCTTTAGAGGAGAACGTCAGGGATTCACCTCCTTTAGAGGAGAACGTCAGGGATTCTCCTCCTTTTAGAGACCAGAGGAGGTTCATGTTCTCACAAACTGAAATCTGAGCCTCCAGAGAAATACTTTCACCAAAGTTCTGATGAGCGCCTGAACAACTACCCCCCCCCCCCCCCACCGCCCTTGCCCCCCCGGGGTTTCTGTCCCGCAGGCTCCACCGTCGCCGTTTGAAGTTTCCCTCCGACAGCAGCAGAGCTTTTTTTAAACACTGCAGTTGAGTTTCCTGATATGGAGAGAAAATAGACTCACTCTGATTGGTGCTCATGTAATTCTACATCTGTAATTCATGTCATACATTTTGTGCATACATTAAAAAAAATTAAAAGTTAAAAAAATATCAAAATACAATTTACACATGCATAAATGAAAATGACAACAGATTGAAACTATTTACACACAGAAATCAACTCTGTTACGCACAGAACTATGGTGAGATTTATTTCACGTCTCAGAGATTCATCTGTAGGTGATGCGTTTAAATGCTGCTAGAATGCTGGGTCATCAGAGTTTTCTTATTAGTGAATTGTTGGGAAATGTTCTTAAAACGCTTGTTTAGAATTTTACATATTAATTATCAGGATAACCTGTTCTAGAGAGTGGAAAATATCAAGTCATCTTTGTGGAATTATTCAGGCATGAAATCATTTTTTTACATTTCTTTACTTCATTTTTCTTTCTAAATAACTTTTATTCCACATTTTCATGACTTTAAATTATGGAAAAAGGTTAGCTCTGATTGATTTGAGCGTAATTCTTTATTTGTAATTCATACATTTTGAGGATAAGTGCAAAAATGATTAAATAAATAAAATGTACACATAAAAAACTTAAAATCACACTAACTTCACGTGCACAACATTTGTCCATAAGTGATGCGTTTAAATACTACTAGAATGCTGGGTCATCAGAGTTTCTTATTCTTTGAACTTAGATTGTGAATAAAATCTGGTGAAAACTTGACCTTTTCCCGCCGTCTCTCATCAGGAAACATTCCGTCCTCTGACTGACTGATGACCCGCCTCACAGCCCGGCGGCGTCACCGAGTGACTCTCCCCGCACGTTTAGGCGGTGCACGTGAGGATGTGCACGTGAGGATGTGCACGAGTCTGACGGTGACTAACAGACATTCTGTTCATCTGGACCCGACCGTCCATCTAGCAGAGGTTCTGTTTTCACACGGTTCTGGTCAAACTGGAGCGGGTTCTGAAAACTTTCTCCAGAACAACATGAGAGTGAGTACCTGTTCTGAACTGGGCCCTTGAAGTTTGGATCAAACTTGCACGGCTCACCTGTAAAACAGAGTAAATCCATCAGCAGATAGTTTGGAAAATGACGTTTATTTACAAAAACATCACAAATAAATGTGTTAAAAAACACAAACGTGAGTTTAGAGATGAGAAAACCGGCCAAAGATCTACAACCAGCTGATTTTAAGAAAATATAAATACAACTTTATTTTATGACCATGACATCATCCAGGTAAAAGAAAATAATCTATCTATGATTATGAAATAAAATTAAATCTCAAAAACAGTGAAGTTCAGGAACATTAGAAGACGTTAGAAGATGTTCTTCCAGATTCCTGGATCTGAACTTTGATGAAGTCCATCAAACATCAGTCTGAGGAGAACTGATGCTTCTGGACTTTTCCTCAGCTCAGAACCGGGTCTCAATCATCAGAGCAGTCACGTCATCCCAGGACAGAAAAGAACCTTCTACCACACAAAACATTAGAATCCACACTGGAAATGTGTCCAAAAGGATCTTCCAGACTTTCACAGGAATTTTGAATGGATAACCATCTGAATTATATTTGATAAACGCATTTCTGAGACCTAGAAACCACCAGCATGATCCAAACGTTCCTCAAAAACCCAAACCTGCTCTACCCTGTAGTTCTTCATCGTTCCACTGGAGGCAGCAGAGGGCTTTCCTGCTCATTTTAAAATCTCAAAAACACCAATTTTCCCAAACTTTATAGTGAGAATGACTCATCTATTGTTCATTTTTTTTAATAAATGCTAAATCTGTTGCTAATAAACTTTATAATCCCCCTGTTAAAAATGTTTGGGTTAAATTTCAATTTAAAGCTGTAAGCTAACATTGTTTTGAGCAGAAAAGTGTTCTTTTCTTTGAGGATTTGATCAAAAGCTTTAAGCAACATTTTTTGGGTCAATTCTTTAATCTTTTAAAGCCCTCGACACTAAAGACTGTTTCAGGAAGGAGTTTTTTTGAGGCCATAAATATTAGAAACCCAAATAAAATATATGTTTTTAAATATTGGTGTTTGGCCAAAAAAAAAAAAAAAAAGTAAAATATCCAAAACTTTTTGCAATTCTAAAATAAACTTAATTATTTTCAGGTTCAAATGTTCTATTTTTTGCTTTACAAACTCCAAATTTCCATTTCAAAACTTTGTTTTTCACCTTAAACTCAATAAAATGGCGCTTTGAACAAGCAAGAACAGCGTTTTGGACGCGCGGTTTGTACACGATAAAACTTCAGACTATGATAGTACAACCTAAACAGGCATTTATTGACTATATTTACTACAGGTCTCAGAGTCAGTGAATGCATCAGGACTGAAGTTACCACCCTCTTCTTAGCCCCGCCCCCAAAGTGCCACAACGACAACGGGGCAACGTTGAAATCGAAATTTGGAGTTTTGAAACCTAAAAATCAGAATATTTGAAGCTGAAAATATTAAAGTTTTTCAGAAAAGCAAAAAGTTTTGGACATTTTACAGTTTTTTTTGGGTTTTTTTTTGCCAAACATCAATATTTTTTTTTTAATGTTTTATTAGGGTTTGAAATATTTATGGTCCTGATTTGGCTCCATATTTAAGGTACGGTTTTTTTTTACATGTTTTTGTAGCATTTTTACAGATGATGGAGATTTATATGAAAACGTAAATGAAAACTGCATTTCTGAGTGTTTCTTTATTCTTTTTTTTCTTTTTTTCTTTGATAAAAAGTGATTTATTCCATGATTTTCTTGAAGTTCCTGGGGTGTTATAAATTTTCTATCTATAATAAAGTGCTCTAATAGTGTTATGCTCCCTGTTTCTTTATTCAAATTGTTGTGAATCGGGAGCTGATGAGAAAAAGATCCTATTTGTGACAGAAAATACTCAAGCATCCTGCACCAAGTTTCAGCAACGGGAAAGGGGGCGGGGACAACATTCAGAGGTGAACACCTGCTGCTCTGCAGAATCTTTGTCCTGGAAAACAACATCAGTTTTTGATTTAGAATAAAACAGCATCATCTTTACTGTGCTTTTATAATAAATTAAAATATGATCAACGTGAGATTTCAAACAATAAGACTCTGAGCGACTTTGAGTCCACAAGCGTCTAATTCTGCTGATTAACATGTTCCAGAACCAGAACCCGCTCGTCTTTTCTTCCCCGCTTCAACCCGTTTACATGCTTCTCTACGGCAGCAGTCTGAGGCTGAAGGCAGAAACACCAAACGTCTGAACAGGACAGGAGAGAAAGACGCTTCTGCACCTCAGAAAACGTTGAGTCAGCAAAAAACAAAGAGAAAAAAAACACAAAACAAGACAGGAAACGAACTTGAGACGTCAGAATCCTTCTGTTCATTCACGTAAAATGTACTTTAAAAGACAAACAGGTCAAAGATATTCTTTTATTTTATATCTAAATAAATAATAATTTCATTCGCCCGTTTCCAGAGTTTGTTCTGCTCCTCAGCAGCATTTCTGGAGTGGATCGTTTCCACATTTCTTCCTTCCTCCTGCACCTTTGAGTCAAAAAACTACACACCCCAAGTACCCAGGAAAATGGATTTTAACCTTCAGCTAAGTAGCTTTTTTTAATTGTAAAGGTTGTGAAATTTCCTACAATGTGGGAACGCGTCACCAAACTTTTCAACCTCAACCAAAGTCTTGCTGACCTTTGACCTTGGGAAGAGGCTTCTATCTTGAATCTTCCCCCAAAATATAAATAAATAGCATTGATATATAGGACTGGATTGGCCTCGGCAGCATTACTATGCATCGAGTCTCCCCAAGTGAAATACGGAGAAGGTCCAAATAAGTATGCAAAGAATCACACAAGTGGCCCCGATGTTATACAATCAACCGCAAAAAACACGACAACAAAATAATCTGATCAGAGGAATCATCACCGGACATTTTAATAGAGAAGAATCAGGCTGGTGAGTTTGGGCTAAAGTGGAAGCTAGCGAGTAGTATGCTAGCTTGGGTCATGATTGATGTCTTTAGTCATTTATTTTAATGTTTTAAACACGTCTGATGTTATTCCAACATGTTTACATGCGACCAGCACAAAAATTGATCAAAATTCATGTAATATTTTCAGCCAAGACGCACACTGCCTGCATGTATTTTAAGTGCGTTCAAGGCTAAATGTTGTTGTCAGTCTATGTGGGGGGGTCAAACTCAATCACACAAGAGTTAAAATCCAGAACACACTTTAGGACGAACAGAATAAACATTTATTAAACACTCTAAAACTACATTTTAAAACTTTAAAACCGTAACTTTTTAACATAATCATGAACTAGATATATAGCTTTACCTGTGATAATGCTAGTATGAATGCTGGAAGCTGAATTTGGCAGAATTAATAGCTGAAAACACTGAAGCTGATAGCTGAAAACACTGAAGCCGATAGCTGAAAACACTGAAGCCGATAGCTGAAAACACTGAAGCTAATAGCTGAAAAAACTGAAACTGATAGCTGAAAACACTGAAGCTGATTGCTGAAAACACTGAAGCTGATAGCTGAAAACACTGAAGCTGATAGCCGAAAACACTGAAGCTGATAGCTGAAAACACTGAAGCTGATAGCTGAAAAGACTGAAGCTGATAGCTGAAAACATTGAAGCTAATAGCTGAAAACACTGAATCTGATGGCTGAAAACACTGAAGCCAATAGCTGAAAACACTGAAGCTAATAGCTGACAACACTGAAGCCGATAGCTGAAAACACTGAAGCTGAAAAAACTGAAGCTGATAGCTGAAAACACTGAAGCTGATAGCTGAAAACACTGAAGCTGATATCTGAAAACACTGAAGCTGATAGCTGAAAACACTGAAGCCGATAGCTGAAAACACTGAAGCTGATAGCTGAAAACACTGAAGCTGAAAAAACTGAAGCTGATAGCTGAAAAACACTGAAGCTGATATCTGAAAACACTGAAGCTGATAGCTGAAACACTGAAGCTGAAAAAACTGAAGCTGATAGCTGAAAACACTGAAGCCGAAGCTGAAAACACTGAAGCCGATAGCTGAAAACACTGAAGCTGATAGCTGAAAACACACTGAAGCTGAAAAAACTGAAGTTGATAGCTGAAAACACTGAAGCCGATAGCTGAAAACACTGAAGCCGATAGCTGAAACACTGAAGCTGAAAAAACTTGAAGCTGATAGCTGAAAACACTGAAAGCCGATAGCTGAAAAACACTGAAGCCGATAGCTGAAAACACTGAAGCTATAGCTGAAAAGAAGCACTGAAAACTGATAGCTGAAAACACTGAAGCTGATAGCTATGAAAACACTGAACATAGCTAGCTGAAAACACTGAAGCTGATAGCTGAAAACACTGAAAGCTGATAGCTGAAAACACTGAAGCTGATAGCTGAAAAACATTGAGCTAATAGCTGAAAACACTGATCTGATGGCTTGAAAACACTTGAAGCCAATAGCTGAAAACACTTGGGAAGCTGAATTGAAGCTTGACAACACTGAATGCAAGATAGCTGAAAACACTGAAGCTGAAAAAAACTGAAAGCTGATAGCTGAAAACACTAAAGCTGATATCTGAAAACACTGAAGCTAATAGCTGAAAACACCTGAATCTGATGCTGAAAACACACTGAAAACCAATAGCTGAAAACACTGAAGCTAATACTGACAACACTGAAGCCGATAGCTGAAAACACTGAAGCTGAAAAAACTGAAGCTGAAGGCTGAAAACACTGAAGCATAGCTGAAAAACATCTGAAGCTGATAGCTGAAAACACTTAAGCTGGAAAAAACGCTGAAGCTGATAGCTGAAAACACTGAAGCTGATATCTGAAAACACTGAAGCTGATAGCTGAAAACACTGAAGCTGAAAAAACTGAAGCTGATAGCTGAAAACACTGAAGCCGATAGCTGAAAACACTGAAGCCATAGCTGAAAACACTGAAGCTGATAGCTGAAAACACTGAAGCCTATAGAGCTGAAAACACTGAAGCGATAGCTGAAAAACAACTGAAAGCCGATAGCTGAAAACACTGAAGCTAATAGCTGAAAACACTAAACTGATAGCTGAAAACACTGAAGCTGATAGCTGAAAACACTGAAGCTGATAGCCGAAAAGCACTGAAGCTGATAGCTGAAAACACTTAAGCTGATAGCTAAAACACTGAAGCTGATAGCTGAAAACATTAGCTAATAGCTGAAAACACTGAATCTGATGCTTGAAAACACTGAAGCAAAAGCTGAAAACACTGAAGCTAATAGCTGAAAACCACTGAAGCGATAGCTGAAAACACTGAAGCTGAAAAAACTGAAGCTGATAGCTTGAAAACACTGAAGCTATAGCTGAAAACACTGAAGCTGATATCTGAAAACACTGAAGCTGATAGCTGAAAACACTGAAGCCATAGCTGAAAACACTGAAGCTATAGCTGAAAAACACTGAAGCTGAAAAAACTGAAGCTGATGCTGAAACTGAACTGAAGCTGATATCTGAAAACACTGAAGCTGATAGCTGAAAACACTGAAGCTGAAAAAACTGAAGCTGATAGCTGAAAACACTGAAGCCGATAGCTGAAAACACTGAAGCCGATAGCTGAAAACACTGAAGCTGATAGCTGAAAACACTGAAGCTGAAAAAACTGAAGTTGATAGCTGAAAACACTGAAGCCGATAGCTGAAAACACTGAAGCCGATAGCTGAAAACACTGAAGCTGAAAAAACTTAAGCCGATAGCTGAAAACACTGAAGCTAATAGCTGAAAACACTGAATCTGATGGCTGAAAACACTGAAGCCAATAGCTGAAAACACTGAAGCTAATAGCTGACAACACTGAAGCCGATAGCTGAAAACACTGAAGCTGAAAAAACTGAAGCTGATAGCTGAAAACACTGAAGCTGATATCTGAAAACATTGAAGCTAATAGCTGAAAACACTGAATCTGATGGCTGAAAACACTGAAGCCAATAGCTGAAAACACTGAAGCTAATAGCTGACAACACTGAAGCCGATAGCTGAAAACACTGAAGCTGAAAAAACTGAAGCTGATAGCTGAAAACACTGAAGCCGATAGCTGAAAACACTGAAGCTGATAGCTGAAAACACTGAAGCTGAAAAAACTGAAGCTGATAGCTGAAAACACTGAAGCTGATATCTGAAAACACTGAAGCTGATAGCTGAAAACACTGAAGCTGAAAAAACTGAAGCTGATAGCTGAAAACACTGAAGCCGATAGCTGAAAACACTGAAGCCGATAGCTGAAAACACTGAAGCTGATAGCTGAAAACACTGAAGCTGAAAAAACTGAAGCTGATAGCTGAAAACACTGAAGCTGAAAAAACTGAAGCCGATAGCTGAAAACACTGAAGCCGATAGCTGAAAACACTGAAGCCGATAGCTGAAAACACTGAAGCCGATAGCTGAAAACACTGAAGCCGATAGCTGAAAACACTGAAGCTGAAAACACTGAAGCCGATAGCTGAAAACACTGAAGCCGATAGCTGAAAACACTGAAGCTGATAGCTGAAAACACTGAAGCTGAAAAAACTGAAGCTGATAGCCGAAAACACTGAAGCTGATAGTCAGTTAAAATATTAGCTAGAAGCCAAATTAGCCTAAAAATCTAAAAGAAAAATCTTTAGTTAGGCTAGGCGGCTGCCTAGTTCGCCTATGCCCAGGCCCAGCCCTGTAATTTCATATAAGCTTTTGTTCCATCTTCAAACTAAAACTCATTAAGTCCTCTAATATCATGGAAAGCTAATCCGGGAAAAATGTTGATTTTATTTTTTTAAATTGAAATATTGTTAATTTTATTACGTGAATTGTTGGGTCAAGCTGAACAAATAAGTATTACATATTATAAGAAGGTATCAGGAAAGTGGGCGTGGCAAAGAAAAACCTCAGTTGCTGAGGAAATCCAGAAGTTTACCTCTGCTGATTCTTCTAAAAATGACATCGACCCGTTTGTCCCCCAGACGACCAAAAAATAAAGTGGTTGCTATGCAATTTGCAAAAAAAAGGGGTTTGTAAGACATCCATGTTCTCTCACGGCTTTAATTTACATTCAAACAATAAATTGAATTTTTCTGCTTTTTCTTCAGTGAAAAACCTTTTCAAACAGACCTCCTTAAATGATGTCATCCAGTTATTTTTATCTCTCGTTTGACATCAAAACAAAGCAGACGAGCGTCTGAGAGGACATCAGAGGCGTCCTGACAGACAAAAGCCCTCTGACGCCCGTCTCCGCGCGGGCCGTCCCCGCAGAAGAGCTTCATCCATATGGAGGAGAAGCCGAATCACAGCCGGATCAAAGGGAGCAGACAGCAAATATCTGGGGAACCGTCCTGACGGCGAGCTCTGGAAGCGCCGACCGCTGCGAGACGAGAAGCTGCCGACCCGAAGTCGTCGTCCCAAAAGAGCAACGAAAGCTCAGCAGGAAATGAACCAATGAAAACAAAGGATTCAGCCAAACATTAAAGCTGCAGATGGAGGATTTCAACTGTTAGAAGCAAAAATGTTTCATTAAATCTGTTATTTTATTTTCCTGTAAAGTCATTTTTAACCCTTTTTTCCTCTTATATTTGCTATTCTTTTTAAGGTTTTAAGACAGGAGCTCAAGTGTTTCTGTTCTTTGATTTACAGTAACTTTCAACCGTTAACAGGATCGTTTTCTCCTTCATTTGAGCCGCTCTTCTCCTTCAGAATCGGCTGAGATGATCGCGTAAACGGTTGAAAAGTTACAGTACGTTAAAGATTCTGCGTTTGAGCGTCAGCGACGGCGCCGCAGGTGTTAAAGGGTTAAATGAAAGAGGATCAATGGTGAAAAAGTTCCAGCTGTTTGGAGAAACAGATGCTTCAGATCAACAAGAAAAATGTCTTAAAAAGACATTCAGGTTGTGGGATTTTGGTTAAAAATCATCATTAAAACATTACTGAAAACTTTTTTTTAATTTAAAAAAAAGAAAAGTAATTTATTTACTAAATGTTCTCCTCACAGATCCAGATTCACAGAACAGATTAAAATGAATAAAAAATTGTCATTTAAGTATTTAAAACCTGCAGCTAACCTGAAGTTCATATCTACTAAAAATGTTCGGTTTTTTTTTACTTTTTTGGACTATAAACCTGAAACGGTGACTTTATCTTTAAGATCCTGACGGTCATCAGGATCGAGTTTGTTCCATCGTTGCTCTAAATAAATTAAACGGTCAGAAATCCTCGTGAATGTTCAGATTCCACCAGCAGATGATGTCATCAGCTTGACTGGCATAGACCGATGACCTCGTGACCTGAGCGGTTTCACTGAAGCGTGAACCAGCGGCCGTTCGGACCGCGGCGTGCGTGCGTGCGTGCGGGGTCTGCGGTCGGAAGCGTCTGGAAAAAGCCCAGCAGGCATCTCAGGCCGGGGCAGCTCGGGTCACTGACCGCCGTTCTGCGATATCGATGCAGAGCTGGCTGATGTCACGGCGTCCTGCTGCTGTGACAGGAAAACGACGACCTCCAGACGCCGTCTGAACATCCTTCTGGATGCTGAGACCGCTCTCAGCAGATCTTCAGCAGATCTGCAGCAGATCCACGAGAGACAAAAACACTGAGGCGTCTCCAGAATGGCCGCCACCCTCTCCCAGAACACCGTTCAACCAAACAATGAGATGGAACACGCTGACGGCAGCCAGCCTGAAGTCGGACTGTTTTTCATTCATTTTTGATTAAAGCGCTCGCTCGCTTCCGTCCTCGGAGGGAGAACAGAAACTTCTGGAGGTCGAGGTTTGTGTTCGGCTCAAACGTCCTTACATAACCAGCAAGTCTGATAGAAATCTGCTTTAGCACGACTGTAGAGTCCTGTAAACAAACAAACAAACAAACAAACAAACAAACAGTCTGATGCAATCAAAGAAATTGATCTGTAAGATGGATTCATACGACCAGAAAACGTGACGCCACTCCAGCCGTCTGACAGCTTTCACAATATATACAAGTATTTGTGTCTGGATTTTTATTCTATCATTACTGATTTGTTAAATGTTTCTGGAAACTGTTTGTCCAAAAAAAGAATAATAATAAAATTTATGTCTGTAAAGCTTTCATATAAAAAACTTAAAAGAGAATGTTGATGTTCTGTTTTTTGCTTTTTTCATAAATGAATTGTTCATTAAAGGGATTTATTTCTAAAACTGAACCTTTATTGATGCATTTTCATTTATGAGTTGATGTTTTTTAGAATGGGGGGGTGCAATGACATCATTATGAAAATTTAAGATGCTTAAAAGAATAAAGTCACTAAAAAGTATACATTTAATATAACTAATTCATAAAGACTTAAGTGAGTAATCAGATTTAAATGGGAAATATCAATAAAAATAGAACTAAATAATAAATAATATTGCATATAATATTTTTTACAAAGTAATATATTTCTTTATAGGCAAAAGTTTAAAGGAAGCAAGAAATAATAAACAAAGATTATGGTTGAGATCATTTTTCTGATCAGTAAAAACTTAAAAAAAAAAAAACGTAAAAAAACGAGATGAAAAAAGATTAAAATTACTTTTTTTAAGCTTCAAAACAAATATTTGAGAAAAAATATATGAAATACTTCAAAACATAAACTCACGCATCTTTGAACATAAACAAAAATGTAAAAACATGATAGTTTCATGTCTGGAGATCAAATCTACAAAATAAAGAAAAGAAATAGTTCAAATTAAACTTCCATTATCTTTTGGTATAAATTGTTTCATTAAAACCATCTGTGGAACTCTTTAAATATTTCAAATGATTATTATTATCCGCAGTACATGTGCAGGTGAGGCACTGCCACGCCCACGCTTCCTGCTGATTTTTGACCTGTTCGGCTTGCCGTACTGCCTTCCCCTGTGGCTGCAGGTCAGCTGAACTCAGACACAGAGACGAGCTTCGATGCTTTTATTGACAGAAGCTCCTCCCACACGCGGCGGAGCTTCAGGCTAACAGACTTTAGGAGAACCGTCCAGAACCTTTACGTCATTCCTGAAGGTTTCTTCGGGTTGACGGATCTTTACGTGGATTCGGTTTTGAGCCGCCTCAAATGTTTTGTTCCGTTGAGAATCTCTTCAGCTCATCCAGATTTGACATGTTTCTGGTTTTCTCGTCAGTTGGAAATAAGAATGCTGTTCTTACTCTGTCCTGTCCGGATCAATAAGAGTTAAATAAATAAAAAATAAATAACGTTTCTCCACAACTATATAAATCTTACGCGATTGAGCAGGATTTCCATGACTTCTCCATAGATCTAACAGACTTCTCATTCATGAACATGAATAAAAAAACATCCTCATTTCTGCATGGAAGTCTGAGAGTTCTGAAACTGGGTTTGTCATTAAGAGAAAAACGTTCAACCTGCATCATTTCAAAGAGGAGAGATTTGTTTTAACATCCCAAACTTTCCTCAAAAGTCAGATTTATTTCCTGAAAGTTGCTCTCATCTTTGATGTGATCTGTGGTCCAGAACTAATGCAGATTTTTTAAAGTCAGGATTAAAACGAATCAGAATTCTGAAAACGATTCTGTTTCTCCACTCGACGTGAGTCCGAGCCAGCTCTTCTTCTTGGAATAGGAACTTTTTTTTGGCCAACAAACATATCGAGTCACTATTATAGAGAACTCTGTTGTAATTACAGATAACATGTTCTGTTCACGCCTGTGGTCGCCGTCTGACGGGAAGTCGTCTCTGCTTTCCTCGTCTGCAGCCGTCCCGCCTGGACGGAGGAACCCGGACGGCGCCACTGCGGCGGCAGCTTATCGTCCGGACCGTTTGGGTTTAAGAACAGAACTGACCGAGCGAGAAATGAGCTCATTAAGTCCGAGTCTGACTCAGCACTTCTGTCGTATCTATGTTTTTATGTTCTTCACAGAACAAACATGAGCTGCGACGGCAGGAGCTTCACTGAACATCTCCGCAGTGCAGTGAAGGCCGGAGTTCAGTCGGAACGCCGGCGAGAAACGGCGGGAAAGCAGCTCGACGACTGAAGGTTCTGTTGTTTCTACTGATCACAGTTTTCACGAGGCGTCATGGTAACCACATAAACCATGAGGAAAACAGCAAATCCTTCTTTATTCCTCATAAGAACTAAACTAAAGACAGAAAAATCCTCAAAGTTTCAGGAAAAACAAGAGAAGAAGAAGAAGCATTTCCTGTTCCAGGATGGGTTCAAACCTGCGGCTCCACCAGAAGAAACAAATCAGCATCGGCTTGAAATGACGGTCAAACTAGACTGTAAATTTGAGAAAAAGATATTCACATTTTTAAAGCTCTTAAATTCAAATGGATGCATAGTTAACTTGAAAGAAACATTAAAAAAAAAAGTTTAAATTGAAGCCTTACATTAATGACCGACAGCAAAAGGCGGAGAAATCAAAAGATAAAAATACACTTGTTAATCATTCAGTAAAAGTTTAAGTTAATTTAGTGTTTTTCTAATTCACATTTTCAGTATTTCTCCAATTGTACAATTTTGTTATTATTATTATTATTTTTTAATTACTTTCTAATTTAGAGTTTGTGCTTTCAAAACATTTTTTTTTTCCATTTTACAGTCTGTTTCTCCCTCACTTCCTCCCAAATGTCAACATGAAAAACGTTCACTGCAGCATAAATGCAAACGAGACTTAGTGACGGGACAAAAAAAGTCAAGAAAAAGTTGAAAAATATGAATAATCAAAGAAGCAAAGTGGATTTCCTCACATTCTCTTTGTCTGGACGATTAATTTAGAGTAATCCTCTAAAAACCTGCAGCCCCTCCCATACCCACCGAAACGAGCGGTTGGAAACGTGCTGATGTCACAGAGCGATATCTGGTATGTGCATCCATCTCTGAAAATATTATAGACACTATTTTCACGGGAAAACCAAAGAAATTCTGCCAAAGATTCGAGCAGCCACACGCAGGGGTAGGCGGAGCTTCAGGAATCAAGTCGTTTTACTTCCGGGTAGGAAAATACTCACGAAATATAACTAATAGTTCATAAATAATTTGTTTTTTAGTGTTCTCAAGGTAATATATGATCATATTTATGGATATAGTTCACTCTGAAAGGCTGAAGAAAATCATGGTTGGTCCCTTTAAACGGTTTGACCAATCATGAAGTCCAACAGTAATACCTCGGTTCAACCTGTAGGGGGCGGCACACAGACGGTTTTCAGACCTTCTTGTTTAGGTCAACGTAAAAACGTCAACTTTTACACGAACAACCTGACAGACGACAGCGTGAAGACGGACGTCACTCCTGAGCAGAGAGCATGCTGGGAAGTCCGTCTCCAGAGAGCTGCAGCTCAGAGGCAGATTGAGTGGCAGATTGCTGAAGTCATGAGGTCTGTGTGGTGGGTGGTGAGCGTGCTGGGGGGGCTCTTTCTGTTAACCGTCAGCAACAATGGAAATCTGAGGAAGATTTGAGATTTGAAGAGCGATAAAGTTGTCCAGAGTTTGTATCGTGGTCCGTCATGAATCCTGACGCTCTGCTTTGGTGGAAGTCTCAACTTTATTTGATTTTTTAAGAAAATGTGTCCTTTGAGATCATTTAAGCTCATTATAAAAACAAGAATCAGAGAGAAAATGAAGTTCATTAGGATTTACTAAAGTCAGATGATTGTGTGATTGCTTAGTCAGCAATCACACTTAAGAGATTCAATAGCTCCTTTATGTACGTTTTTTAGCAGGTAAAAACTAAATCACACGTTGAGAGATTTCATCATCTTGGTATTAAAACCTTCATCTTGTTCAGAACATTACTGCTGCTATTTTTGATATTCATTAACTTTATAGTTTTTGAAATATTCAGAAAAATCTGCCCCGTTGGAAATGACTGAGAAAGTCTTCAAATTTCAACATTTTAAGTAGATTAACAACAAACGTTTAAATAGATTTATGGACTGTTTTCACCTTTTAAAGTCATTTTCAAAGTTTAGTTTCTATTTTAGCAACATGCTAACACTTTAAGATAATTTGTTTTCTACTGGTTGTTTTACGTTAATTCAGAGATTAATTAAGTTTAGCTCATGCTAACTTTATAAGCTAATTTATTATCTTCTGGGTTTTTTGGGCTAACTTAGAGTTTAGCTTTTATTTTAACAAAATGCTAACGTTTCAAGCTAATTTATCGTCTACTGGGTTTATTTGGAAGAATCATTTAGAGCAGGGGTGTCAAACTCAATCGCACAAGGGGCCAAAACACACCTTAAGTCGCGGGCCGAACAGGATAAAACTTTAAAACCTTAAGTTCTGAGAGTTGAAGATGCTGAAATTGATAGCTGAAAATACTGAAGATGATAGCCAGGTAACATTTTACCTAAATGCCAAATTAACTCAAAAAACAAAAAAAATTTTAAAATGATAGCTAATCTTCAAAATAGCCTAAAAAACTGAAAAAAAACTAAATTATCCAAAATATCTAGCATGTAATTATTATCCTAACTTCAAAACAGTCTAAAAAACTTATTTAAAAAAAAAAAAAAAAATCTAAATTAGCCAAAACAGCTAGCATGTAGCTGAAATATTAGCTAAACTCCAAAATAGCCTTAAAAATCTTAGAAAATAGTCCAAAAAGCTATCAAAATGCCATGCTTTAAAACTTTAAAACTGTAACTTTTTAACATAATTATGAATAATAAAAAGGCAGGAATATTATTCCAGAATAAATCAACTTAAATAACTTTGAATATTTTACTCTCCATAAAAATATATTCTGTCAAAATTAAGTTAAAAATAAGCGCAAGATGGTGGGGCATCGGGTCATTAATAACAATGAAATAAAATGATCTGGAGGGCCGGATAGAATTACCCGGAGGGCCAGATCTGGCCCCCGGGCCTTGACTTTGACACAAGTGATTTAGAGATTAGTTTCCATTTTAACAACATGTTAACGTTTTTAATTCATTTGTCATCTACTTAGGGTTTTAGGCTACTTTAGAGTTTAGCTTCTATTTTAGCAACAGGCTAATGTTTTATGGCTAATTTAGTTTACTGAGGAATTTTAGGCTCTTTTTTTAGTTTTCCTAGCATTAAAGCAGCAAGCTAGCTTTTTGGGCTAATTTGGCATTTACTGGGTTTTTTATGCTAATTTGGAGTTTAGCTAACTATTAAGAAACATGGTAACACTTGGGGCTAATTTGTTATCTAGTGAGGTTTTTATAGGCTTATTAAGAGCTTAGCCTCTATTTTAGCAACACGCTAACATTTTTGGCTAATTTGTTATCTACTAAGGCTTTTAAAGGCTAATTTAGAATTTAGCTTCTATTTTAACAACATGCTAACGTTTTTTGATTGATTTAGTTTACGGAGGAATTTTTGGCTATTTCTGAGTTTAGCTAGTACTTAAGCAACAAGCTAGCTTCTTTGGCAAATTTGGAATTAACTGAGGTTTTTTAGGCTATTTTGGAGCTTAACTCATAACCAACACATTAAATATTTTTGCAAAATTAGCATGTATTAGGGATTTTTAAGTAATTTTACAATAAATTTGTCAGAAATGTAGGTCAACTTCAACGTTAACGAGATTTCCAGTCTTTTATCAAATTTAATAATTTGCAAATACCTTTTGCATTTTCAGCAAAACCTTTCAGAAATTACAGTAAATTGCGAAATCCTTTTCAGCAAAAAGCATTCAGACTAGCATTAATTCACCTAATGCAACTTTTCTAGTTATTAATACTATCTTTATGCAAAAAGCAGCAGAGAATTGTCAGGAACTTAAATTAAATATTACCATCAATTATTAACAAACAATAAAAACAATCCTTTAAAAAGGCAATAATTTATTCAACCGCAAGAAAACAATTCTGATCATAAAATCATCTAATAAACACAAATGTTCTGCAACCTGTGGAGCCACAAGTGACTCTTTTATTCCTTTAGTGTGGCTTTTTAGCTTTAATAAAATGGCCAATGAATAAATAAGAGATTAGTTATTTAAGCAAACAGACAACAAGAAAAAATTAATGTCATAAATTCTGTTGAAATATTCATTAAATTTGTGTTTTCACTGTATTTTTGTGAGTCAAATAAAAGTCTACAAAAATGGTGGTTAAAGTTTTGAATAAATGTGTTTTAAAATGACTGAATATGATTTAGTTATGTATTTTCAATACAAAGCTCAGGTTTTTCTGAGTGTTTTGAGTTTTTATTATAACATTTAGACACTCTTGTAATTCATTTATTGTAATATTTAGAAGCTACAATTATAATGAAATGTTTAATTAAAAAAAAAAGCATAAATATTTTGCATTTTGAAGCGATATAGTGGGACTTTGTGGTTCTGGTCTGTAAGAAACTGAACCAGATGACTCTTTTGGTGTTAAAGGTTACCAAACTCCTAGAAGATGGAGTTTTAGTCGTTGTTTTTTTAAAACAGAAATAATTTCACTGTGCAGAAGAAACTTCTAAAGACTCATTCAGATTAAAATGATGTTTTTGGTGTTTTTAACATTTCTTTGTGGCATTTTTCTGATGAGTGACGACAGTTTAGTTTAAATTTAAGCCAATTTTGCATTTCTGAGTATTTTTTTATTCATATCACTGTGAATCAGGAGCAGATGAATAAATACAGTTTAAAAAAGCTTGAATGGCTGCAGCGGATCACAGTCTTTCTGCTCCGGCCCATTCTGTAGACCTATAGATCCATGAACGTCTTTGTTTTCCTGGTCTGAGCTGGAATCTGGATCAGAACTGAACGGCTGGATAGAAAACCATATTGATGCTATTTGGTGAAAAATGTCATCATCCTAATCAAAAGACGACTGGAAACAGATCAAATGATGATCAGAGACTTTGAGGTAAAAAAAAAAAAACAAACAAAACTGTCTGATGATGTTTAGTAAATGATCATGTGAGGATAGAATCTACATCCAGAAGCAGGCCTGACTCGGGGGGTGGGGGGGTGGGTGTCCGGATTCAGACGAGGATCCGTCTCTCAAACATCTGATAATCCGAACGGATGACAGCATTTTCTGCTGGTCTCTGACCGCACACAGTCATGGCAGATGGCGGCCGTCACTGGCGCTGGGTCTGCTGGGGAGGGGGTCCGCTTTATTGGAGCGAGTCCCTCCCCCACAGATAGAGAGTACATCCAGAATGTCATTACAGCACAGGTCTTAAAGTCGAGGCCCGGGGGCCAGATCCGGCCCTCCGGATCATATTATTTTATTGTTATTAATGACCCGGTGTTATTTTATTTCTAACTTGTATAATTTAGACAAAAATCTATCTTTATGGAGAGTAAAATATTGAAAGTTATTGAAGGTTTAAATTGATTTATTCTGGAATAATATTCCTGCATTTTTATTATTCAGAATTATGTTAAAAAATACAGTTTTAAAGTTTGAAAAATTGACATTCTGCAAGATTTTTTTGACCAGTTTGGTATTTACTAAGATTTTTTAGGCTAGTTTAGAGTTTAGCTACTTTTTCCGTTAATTTAGGATATTTTAAAGTTTAGCTGTTTTTCCAGATACATGAGAGCTGTTTCGGCTAACCTAAGTTTTTTTTTTTTGTTTTTTTTTTTAATATATTTTGATATTTAGCTAATATTTAAGCTGGCTATCAGCTTCAGCATCTTCAGAGGTCAAATTCAGCTTACAGCATTCACATTATTGCAGGTAATGTTATATATGCATTCATAAATATTTAAAAAGTTACTGTTTTAAAACTGTAGTTTTAGAGTTTTCATTAAATGTTCTTCCTGCTCGACCCATGACCTCGGGTGTGTTTTGGATTTTGGCCTCTTGTGAGATTGACACTTCTGATTTACAGTATGTCAGTTATTAGAATAGAACTGTGACAGTTTGGCCTTTTGATTTGATCAAATAATTAACAGCATTTTTAAATGTCCATGTTTAAACTTAAATGATTAAAAATGAATCAAGTTTAATCCAAGTCTGGACTGGAATGTGTGTTAAGATGCGTCTCTGCAAAATATTGTCATTTAGACTAAGGAGGATGTGATCAGTTTCACCAAAAATGAAGATTTAGCATCAAACTTCACACAAAGATGCTGCAGAACTATTGATTTTGGAATTTAGTAGATCCAATAAACAGGAATCTGACTTGTTTGGAGGAGATTCTGGTTCCTCTCTCCTGTTTTTAGGCCTTAAATGAGTTCAAAAGAGAAGAAAGTTCAGGAAATTCCCGCGGGTCCAACGATCAGCTGATGAACGCACTTCACGCACATTCACTCCGCGCCTGACCAGCGCGTCAGTTCTTTTGTTTGGTAGTTTGAATGTCTCTGTCGCTTCGGTTCTGATCCAGAACCCCTCACATGACCCCAAACCCGCCCGCACGTGCAGCCGCGGGTCCGAACTCCCCCCGGGACGGCGTCGGAACCGCGTCCAGCCACAAAGTTCCTGAGTACAGAACCCGCCTGCGGTCCAACAAAGACCAACCGACTCACCGTAGTTCGCCGAGGAGACCTGCGTTCCGCGCGTCATGGCACTTGGAGGGACGGACGGAGCGCGCGCGCGCCGGTGCGGGGGTCCGCATAGGAGAGGGGGGGCGCCGCGCGGGGTCTTGACGCCCGGGTCCCGGTGGCTGAGAACCGGAGAGCTGCTGGGCTCCGCTCCGCTGCTGATGCTGCGGCCACGCATCTCCGCGCGCGCGCGCGCGTCCGTCGTGTTTACAGCGCGGCGTCACTCACGAGTCCCGAACGGCCTTAAAGGGACCGCCGCCGCTTCCTGCGCCGACTGCCGCGCGCATCCTTTTGTTCGCGGGACGAGCGCGCGGGGCAGACTCGATCCACCGGAGAGTCCACGCGCGCTTTACTGAGTGAATCATCTTCAGATAAAGAGCGCGAACGAATCACTTTGTTGATGATGGAGTTGTTGTGGGGAAACAGCGACCCCCGCTGGCCGAGAGCCGGTACTGCAGGTGTGTCTTTGTTCCTTTGTTCTGCATTCTGATGTTTTATAAAAACGCCGCATGACATCATCGAGAATCATTTTATAAAGCTCATTTCTTGAAGCACGTGCATTCTTTTATTCATATAAAAACAAAGAGTTGACTGCACAAAGGCTTCCTGGTGACATAATGATCTGAATATGCTAAACTGATGAACACAGACTGGAACTTTTCCTCTGTGAGGATGTGAGTGAATTCAAGAGAAGCTTTGGCTATCAAACCGAGTTACAGCCAGCAGCAGATAACAACAGTTCAGGTTTAATCCAGAGTCACGTCGGCTACAGATCTGAACAGCTTCAGATCTGCAAAGAAAAATGAATTTCTTTTGCTGGTTTTTGTTCCGTCTCTTTTGTTCGTCCTCCGTCTCTCTGTTGGGTTATAGGATTCTAGAAATAGAAACCTTCACAGAGAGGCTCCAGATATTTACAATAATTACATTTTTTTTTAAATCCCAGATACAGAAGTTAGAGGAGCATCGATGGTTGGACATGTCGTCTGCTTTGTTTGTGTGCAGCTCGACATGTTGGATGCAGGTTAAACTAAGCTTCATTAGTGCAGAAAAAAGGAGATTTTTATCCTCTGTATTTCCAGCTGTAACGTTTCTTTCTCCTCAGCTTTTGTCATGATCTGTTCTTCAGTCAACCCCAAAAATAACTTTCTTTCTCAGGAGAATTCAGCTCTGCAGCACAATGGTGACGGGATGCAGGTTTAAGATTCCATCAGCTCCAGAAACAAAACTATTAAAAACTGTTTGTCTGCAGATTTGACCTCTGGTTTTTGGTGTCTAAAGCATAAATGCTTCATTAATCAGGACAAAAAGGAACCTGATGATGTTATCCAACTGCTGCAAACTCATTGAGAGGACGTGGTTCTCAAATGTGTTTATAACACACTTTGTTAAAGCGCTTTAGTGGTTCTTCAGGATCATTTAAACCATCTCTAAATCTGTTCTTTATAAAAAAAATATTCACAACAATGTTCTCAGATAAATATTTCTTATGCGGGATTTCCCAAAATAAATCTTCACATCATAATAACATGTTATTCACAACTGTAGAAATATGATTTGAAAACTGAAATAATTACAGATAAAAACAGTTTTTTACGTTAGAAAAAGTCTGCATTTTATGCATTAAAATTTTTTTTTTCTCAAGTATTTTTATAAACTTATTTTATCAATAATTCACCAAATAACTGCCATTAAACATAATGTATTCTCTCCTTTGTGGCTGAAAAATCAAGGACAAATGTAAAAACTTTTAGAAAATTCTGACCAACAATAAGTTTCATTTAAATGTATATTAATTAAAAAACAAAACTCAAAACCGTTTTCAAATAAAAAAACAAAATTATTCAGTTAATATTTAATTAATTGCTTTTCTTCATAAATTTAATCCATTTTGCTTTGATTCTACAAGTGAAGTTAAAGAAATACTTTTGACACAATTTAAAGGTTAATTTGTTTGTTTTTAGTTTTATAAACATTCTTTTAAAATATTTAAACCTCTCTCTGATGGGGAGCCAGTGCAGCTGGATTAACAGTGGGGTGACGTGTGAGTACTGGGGGGCCATTCTGGATCAGTCTGAGTCGGGTTTAACAGAGCTCACTCGTCTGAAACGGCTCTTCTCAGAGTCATCCTGATGTGGTTTCCTCTAAGTTCAAGTCCTCCTCTGCATCCCTCTCTTCTGGTGTACCACAAGGCTCTGTTCTGGGACTTTTACTGTTTGTTTTATATCTGCTGCCATTGCAGCACATTTTAAGCTCTTGTAATGACATTTCTTATCACTTTTATGCTGATGACATTCAGCTTTACGTGGATTTTAAACCTCAGGATGTTTTTAAGATACAGATTGTACTCAGGTGTCTGGATTCAGTCAGTAGTTGGACGAATATTAACTTTCTCCAACTAAACAAACTCCGGACAAATACCCCCTCCCAGATAGTCCAGTGGTTTGGTCCTCTTGCCTCCTCTGTCAGAAACCTCGAGGTAACTCTAGACCCAGTTTGATCTCTCGACTCTCATGTCGATGCTTTTGTTCGTTCTTGTTTTTATCATTTAAAATACTTTGCTAAACTCAGTCCAGTTGCATCTCGTTCTGAGATGGAGATACTGATTCATGCCTTTATTTCCTCCCGTCTTGATTATTGTATCTCAATCTTCACAAGTATTCTCATGTCACCCAATGTTCATCCAGCTGCACTGGCTCCCCATTCGCTTCAGATTGCAGTTTAAAATCTTGATTTTAATTTAAAAAGCTGTTAATAACCAAACACCGGCCCACATAAATGACCTGGAGCAGCCGTCCACTCCCAGCAGATCCCTGAGATCATGTGACCAGGATCTGCTGGTGGTTAAAAGAACAAAAGGTGACAGAGCTTTGCTGCAGTGGCTCCATCTCTCTGGAAATCCTTTCCTCTCATCTTCAGATCTGGAGACTCTGTGTTTTCTTTCAAAAATCAACAAAAAACTCATCTTTTAAATTAGCTTTTTCTTATTTCTGGTTTTACTGTGAGGCACTTTGTGATTTTAATGTTGAAAGGTTATGTAGAAATAAAGATTATTGTTATTATCCATCTATCCATCCATCCATCATCCATCCATCCCTCTGCCCTGTAAATCTGGACAGGTAGCTCCGACAGGTGTGTTCATGTGTTCATCGTGACCCTCATGACCGTCTGACACTTTTCACTTGAAAATCTGAATCCAGCAGAACAAAGTCCTTTTGGAGTAGTAAATGATGTCACTCTTACATCAGATGTGGCCCCGCCCACAGGCAGCCGTGTGGCGCCGCATTAGAGAGGCGGTTATGGTTAATTTAAATCAAGGTTTTTGTTCCTCGCAGACGTTTGCTCCATCCTCTGAATTCTCTGCTCCTGCCTCAAACATCATCTAAAGATTACCGTCAATCCATCAGGATTAGATCAGGATATGAGGAAAACGCACTGATGCCAGCTGACCCACAACTTGTCACCTGGATATTTATTTTAGAGCTGAACATCTGAAAGATGAATGAGAAGAACCGTCAGAATCTCTGGTGCTGTGATGTCATCTGTTCACAGAACTCAAACCCAACTGTAAAACAAACAAATGCGACTCTGAACCCGACTCAATCCTGTGACATTTCTGCCTGGAACGCTTGAAGAAACGATTGTCTTCAGTTCCTCTGTGATGTCAGGACTTAATGTCTTCCTTTAAAAAATGCAGCAGAGATGAAATATTCATCCGTGACTTCCTCTTATGATGATGCTGCGTGTTTGTGAGCACTTGCCGCCTCGCCGCCTGCTTTTTCCAAAACTCTGAGATTGAGAAACTTTATGGTCTCTAAAAATATTTAGTAAAATTCAAACAGCAGAAGAGTTTCCAGAGTTTGTGTTTGTAAAGGATTATAGCAAATACATCTGATGTTTCATGAAGCCACTTTCAACATGTCATTTAAACAACATGGTCCAGAAAACAGACAGATTACAGGAGGATGATGATGAGGATGACTTGAGGGAGGACAGACACGAGGTTTGGACTGCAGACCTGCAGACCATATTGGATCCAGTAAATCCCAGATCCTGAACACAGATTAATGAGTCTTAAAATCTACTTTTAAGAGAAGAAAAGCTCGTTCATTTATTTAAACTGGAGTGGGAGGATAAACCCTGAGAGACGGAACATCTCGTGTTTAAGTGAGTCTTCTAGTTCAAGAAATAATAACAAATGACAGAGTAGAAGATGTAAACATAAAAACAAATTGATAAATAAATGTTAAAAATTTATTTTTTACATTATTAAGAAGTGGAACTCCAATAAATATATTATCGATCTATTATATATAGTATTATATAAATATATATATATATATATAATTATACTCATCTAAGACACATTTTTAATTTATTGAATATTTATTTTGTTTATATTTTATCCGTCTGGAATCTCAGCAAAACAATACATGATGATACCATACAAACACTTACTTTAAGTATGGGCTCGTAAACCAACCACAACTCTACCAGGTGTATATCATTTCAGAAAGTTTAAATTAACTTACAGTGGTGTGAAAAACTATTTGCCCCCTTCCTGACTTTTTATTCTTTTGCATGTTTGTCACACAAAATGTTTCTGATCATCAAACACATTTTAATGTTAGTCAAAGGTAACACAGGTAAACACAAAATGTAGTTTTTAAATGAATGTTTTTATTATTTAGGGAGAAAATGAATCCAACCCAGCATATCCCTGTGTGAAAAAGTAATTGCCCCTGCACCTAATAACTGGTTACCCTTAGCAGCAATAACTGCAATCAAACGTTTGCGATAACTTGTAACAAGTCTTCTCCAGCGCTCTGGAGGAGTTTTGACCCACTCATCTCTGCAGAATTGTTGCAGTTCAGCTTTATTTGAGGGTTTTCTAGCATGAAGCTCCTTCTTCAGGTCATGCCTCAGCATCTCAATGGGGTTCAGGTCAGGACTTGGACTTCATTTAGTCTTTCTTCAACCATTCAGAGGTGGATCTGCTGGTGTGTTTTGGGTCATTGTCCTGCTGCAGCACCAAGACCGCTTTAGCTTGAATTGAGGAACAGATGGCCGGACGTTCTCCTTCAGTAGAATTCATGCTTCCATCTATCACAGCAAGCCTTCCATGTCCCAAAGCAGCAAAACAACCCCAGACCATCACACTACCACCACCAGTTTTTACTGTTGGTATGATGTTCTTTTCATGAAATGCTGTGTTACTTTTACGCCAGATGTAACGGGACACGCACCTTCCAAAAAGTTTAACTTTTGTCTCGTCAGTCCACAAGATATTTTCCCAAGAGTCTTAGAGTCATCCAGATGTTTTTTAGCAAAATTAAGATTATGAGCAGAAATATTTAAGTGTGACAAACACGCAAAAGAATAAAAAAATCAGGAAGGGGGCAAATAGTTTTTCACACCACTGTAGTTCAGGTGGTGCAGATCCGGATCGGACTCGTTCCTCCTCCTGTACGGTTCTACAGGAGTCTTTTAGTCTCCTTCTCAGCGTCCTCATGCTAACATCTAGACCGTCCGAGCTGTAAAATAACAGCAAAATGCTTCAATCCAAGCATGAAATAAAACTTAATCAGCTCCGACAAACTAGACATTTTCTCAGTTTCTAATCTGCCGTCATCAACTTCGTTTCAAAAGAGGAACGACTAAAACTCAGCCTATGTTGTTCTTACAATATAATTTTCATGTTTGTACAAAAAACTTTATTATTAGAACAATAAAGTTTTCACGTCATACGTAATAATCTTTTTTTTTATTATTTCCACTGGGTGGCAGCTCTGAGCTTCTGTAAAATATAACTAATATTTAATAGATAATTTTACTTGTTAGTGGTCTAAAGGTAAAATATGATCATATTTATGGATATAGTTCATTCTGAAAGATTTAAGAAAATAATGGTAGGACCATTTAATACTGGCGGTCTCCAATGTGAAAACACATAGGGAGTCAATGTTAAAGGTTTAAAAACATGAAAAACAAAACACCCCCCCACCCCCCCGTAACACCACTCTGACATTTATATGATTCGTCCATCATGTAATTATTTTTCTGTTTCTGCTTTAAAGTTTTTTTTTTTATTAAAAACAAAACAATATGGCGGTCTGCGCGTAGCCAGGACCGAACCGATCATCTTCTGACTGTAAAGCCTGCAGCTCGTGCCGCTGCGCCATCTAGTGGTGGAAACTAGAACTACACATCAGAGCTTGTTTTAATACTGACAGCCTGCAATGTGAAAATATATACGGAGTCATTTTGAAGGATTTAAAGTATCAAAAACAAAACAAATGTCCCCTCAGGCCGCCAGTTTCTCATTTATTCTATTTATCCATCTTGAAAATATTTCTCTGCGTCTGCATTGAACAGTTTTGGAGTTAACAAAAATTTAAAGTAAACAACCTGGCTGGCTGGTTTAGCTTCCATTGAACTAAGACGCGCTTCCAGCTGTTCGAGGCTGGATAACAGGTCTGAGATCAGGCTACAGTTAACACAGCTACCATTATCTTCACTAGATGAGTCGGGATCCTGACTAAACATGTGACACGTGGGGCAGGAAAGAGGGGGGAAGCTGGAGGGGAAGAAGACATGCTAGGACAATCATTGGTTTACGCTCATCAGAATGGCGCCCGGAGGAGGGGGCCTTTGTCCTGTTGATGTAGGCTCAAGGAGGCTACAGCCCAAAATGGCGTCTTTCCGAGTCACGTCCGGCGTCGGGCGAGTTCCTGTTGCGGGCGAGTTCCTTAAATCTAAGAGAATGCTGAGGGTTTGTTTTTTTTTGACACATTTTTTATTTAGAATTTTTATTTCAGATGAAAAATAACGGTATAATGTTTTGTTAATCATCAAAACCACAAACTTATCAGAATAGTTTTTATTTAAAAGTGAAATTTTTCCCGACTCTGCGTCTCGCATCAACGTCTGCAATGCATCTTGGGATACGGCCGGGCTGCACAACCAGAACTATCCTTGAATTTGGGAAATGGAAGGCCGTGTTCGTTGAATTTGGACAGTAGTTCTCGCGGCGCTGTGATGTCACCGGCCAACAAACGCAGCCCAAGGAAGACGAATCTGGACACAGCCATAGTTTCTGCAGAGCAGGAGTTCAGTAGGAATTCACCTCAGAGTTGTGGGCGGGACTGTTGGCGAGCAGTAAGCCCCACTTCCCGTCATCTCCCCCCAGCTTCCAGCCCTCAAACCCCAACCTCACATTACTGGTACAACACAAATACGGTTTCTATGCAGCAGAACAGATTCCAGCTCGACGAGGAAAACTGAGACGTTCATGGATCTATTTGTCTCCGAGTGGATGTGGAGGAGCAGGAAGCTTGTGGCTCAACCAGTTTGTCATCTGATTCACACCAAACTGAACAGAGAAATCCTGATAAACCAGATTTTTCATCTTAATTTTCTTATATATGTAGCCTGGAGAAATGATGTTGCCTCACAGGACATAATGACTGGGGTTTTATACAGCAATTTATTCTTTTTAAATCACACTCTAAATGGTCACAGACTTGCTTTCTGTAAGTAAAATAAAATCTCAGAGTTTTCTTTCACGACTGGTTGGTTTTGACCCAACAAAAATGTTAAATAAAGTAAAATAAAAATACGGCAGTGGAGAGAATGAACACAAAACCCAAAATTACTTACAAGTCCTTGTAAAAGTTACACATAAATAATCAAACAAAAACTCACAGCTTCCAACTGTTTTACACTCAGGAACGCTGGAAATGGCGCCATCTTCTCACAGCTACGCGTCTGTCATGGCCGCCTCACTACCACGACGGACACTTCCGCCCTCTGTGAAATCCGTGTGAAACTAAATATTCAAGCAGAAACACCAACAAATAACTCAGATGAAGTAATATCAAAAGATAGGTTTGACATGTTTTAAATAAATTACCTTAAAACTTCTCAGATAATTTGTCTTTCACTCAGATGAAACAACCGCGGAGCAGACAGCTAAACAGGAAGAAGAACAAGAACGCGACTGCTTTGCGTCTTTTCAAAATAAAATGTCCAAAGATAACTTTCGCGACACTGCCCTCTACTGGTTAAACACAACATTAAAATTAACAGTTACACTTATTACAAAATATCTAACAGTCACAGAAAGATAATCATTAAAATACTGTAACTAATAGATTTGCAAATTATAACTATTTTAGAAACAGAGGGAATTGGCTGGTCATTTACCACTCTACTACATATATGTCCTCCATCATGAAACAAATACTAGGAGAACATGTTTGAAACATGAGCTCAGCTTTCTCTGTGAGTTTGTCTCTATATGTTCTGGGATTGTTTCATCATCTTACTTACCCTGAAAATATTTTATTTATGGCAAAAACATGGATGGAGGACAACAAACAAGATTATTTTTATTTTATTTAATTTTATATTATTCTCCACCGTTTCTCGACCTTTCGGCTGAATCTCTGCTGCTGTGACGCTTCCTGCAGGGAAACCTGAACCTGATGTCTGCAGGTTTGAGCTGCACATCTCAGGGATCTTCTCAGGGGTGAAGAAGAAACACCATTTATGCTGCTTTCAGTTCCTGAGCGCGTTTTTCGTGTCATTTTGGCGCCATTCTCCAAACAGAATTCCTGATGAAGGAGATGATGAAGATCTTGTAGGAGGAGCGGGGTTCTGGCGGGTGAAGCTCCTCAGGTCTGAGGAGGAGGAGGAGGAGGAGGATGTGTAGGACCATGGGGAGGTGAGGGGTGGGGGGAGCAGAGGAGCGCTGTGCGCGTGAACGCGCGCCGGTCCCGGTGAGGATGAGGCTCGTTCAGGAGGACCCGCACGCCGCCGGGATGAAGACTCCGTCCGCGCGTGGAGCCGACGGCGGATGAAGATGAAGATCAGAGCGGTAATAAGAGGGAGGGGGGGGCTGTCACACGCGGGTCAGCTGTGCGCGTGCGTGGCTGCTTTGGGTTCAGTGCTGGCGCGTAAACTTTAGCGCGCTGGGATGTGAACCTTAATGGGGTGGGGGGGCTTCTCATTAGCAGCCCAGTATGGGGGAGATTGGGGGGGGGGGGGGGGGGTCTTCATCATCATTCAAATCATTTTAGATTTTCACATTAAAATACCTGATAAGACCCCCCCCCCCCCAGCCCCCCAGCCCCACCAGGATCACGCTAAGACTCTCTTCTCCTGTGTCTGAAGTGCCCGGGGGTTGGTGGCATCCTGGTGGTTGCCATGGTTACCAGCTTCCTGGTGCTGTACAACAGCAGCTCCAGAGACGGACCGCCGTCCCGCTCCCCATCCCCGCGCTGGGACCCCCCCAAGAGGAGGGCCGCTCTGGTGGGGTACACGAGCGTCCTGGATCGTAAGGTGAGGATGAGGAGGAGGAGGAGGAGGAGGAGGAGGAGGAGGAGGAGGAGGAGGAGGAGGAGGAGGAGGACAGAGACACTGAACTTCTCTTTTCTCTTCATTCTCAATCTGGGGGCGTTCTGTCATTTCCTCTGTAAACCGGAAGGTAAAAACCTGAAAACTTCGTTTGATGTCTCATGTTTCTGCTCCTCCTTCATGCATCATCATATTTTTGTTGAATTCATGATTCTTCAGACTCACATTTGGTTATTTTTGGCTCCGTCTCTGTTTGGTTCATTTCTTCTCTTCACAGAGTTCAGATGAGGGTTCACTCTCACCTGAGATATCTTCAGTCATACAACAAACCTTTTGATCTATTATTATGGTTTATATCAATCATTGTGTGAATAAATTTACTTTACACAAAATAATATTTCAGACTAAACCAAATCTATATGGATGCTTTTGTCTCAAGTAGAACCATCCATCTTCTGAAGACCTTTCAAGGTCACGGGGTTGCTGGAGCCTATCTCAGTTTGTGGGCGGGGTTTACCCTAAACAGGTCACAAACCTCAGCAGGACTGACTGGAACCATTTCTGGTTCTCTGTTAGTCGTAGATCTATAGACAAATGGAACAGACCCGTTAGGGCGGAGCTTCTGTCGTCACACGATATAACCCTTTGATTGGTGGAAAGGTTTGACGGCGTCCGACCATCGTCCGACCAGCGCTTTGCCCGACTCAAGATCCAAACGGAGAGCTTTGTCCTCTTTTCTTCTGGATTCTTCTTCTCCCCCAAAATCTTCTTGTAAAGAAAAATAAATCCTTGACGGTTTTCTCCCTCGTTCACGGGGGTCGGGTACCAGAGACACGCCAAACCCACGAATATGGACACGCCCCTTCCTCCATTTCCGCCTCACCCAACTAGAACTGCCGTAAACGATTATTTTAATAGTTGACTAATCACCGATTATTATTTCCAATTAGTCGACTCTTGACTGTCATTAGCTTTAAACTAACTACAAACTAGATATATTCACACTAGCATTATCTTTGATGATGCTAGTGTCAATGCTGTTAGCTGAATTTGGCTGCTGAAGATGCTAAAATTGATAGCTAAAAACGTTGAAGCTGATAGCTAGCTAAAATGTTAGTTATATGCCAAATTAGCTTAAAAAAATTAAAAGAAGCCTAAGTTAGCCAAAACAGCAACATGTAACTGAACTATTAGCTAAAATAGCCTAAAAAACAAACAAAAAAAGCCAAAACAACTAGCATGTAGCTGAAACATTAGCCAAATTCCAAAACAGCCTAAAAAACTAAAAATAAAGCTTAAGTTAGCCAAAATAGCTAAACCCTAAGATAGCCTAAAAACAAACAAAAAAAAGCCAAAACAACTAGCATGTAGCTGAAATATTAGCCAAATTCCAAACAGCCTAAAAAACTAAAAATAAAGCTTAAGTTAGCCAAAACAGCAACATGTAACTGAACTATTAGCTAAAATAGCCTAAAAAACAAACAAAAAAAGCCAAAACAACTAGCATGTAGCTGAAATATTAGCCAAATTCCAAAACAGCCTAAAAAACTAAAAATAAAGCTTAAGTTAGCCAAAACAGCTAAACCCTAAGATAGCCTAAAAACAAACAAAAAAAGCCAAAACAACTAGCATGTAGCTGAAACATTAGCCAAATTCCAAAACAGCCTAAAAAACTAAAAATAAAGCTTAAGTTAGCCAAAATAGCTAAACCCTAAGATAGCCTAAAAACAAACAAAAAAAGCCAAAACAACTAGCATGTAGCTGAAATATTAGCCAAATTCCAAAACAGCCTAAAAAACTAAAAATAAAGCTTAAGTTAGCCAAAACAGCAACATGTAACTGAACTATTAGCTAAAATAGCCTAAAAAACAAACAAAAAAAGCCAAAACAACTAGCATGTAGCTGAAATATTAGCCAAATTCCAAACAGCTTAAAAAACTAAAATAAAGCTTAAGTTAGCCAAAACAGCAACATGTAACTGAACTATTAGCTAAATAGCCTAAAAAAACAAACAAAAAAGCCAAAACAACTAGCATGTAGCTGAAATATTAGCCAAATTCCAAAACAGCTTAAAAAACTAAAAATAAAGCTTAAGTTAGCCAAAATAGCTAAACCCTAAGATAGCCTAAAAACAAACAAAAAAAGCCAAAACTAGCATGTAGCTGAAATATTAGCCAAATTCCAAAACAGCTTAAAAAACTAAAAATAAAGCTTAAGTTAGCCAAAACAGCAACATGTAACTGAACTATTAGCTAAAATAGCCTAAAAAACAAACAAAAAAGCCAAAACAACTAGCATGTAGCTGAAATATTAGCCAAATTCCAAAACAGCCTAAAAAACTAAAAATAAAGCTTAAGTTAGCCAAAACAGCTAAACCCTAAGATAGCCTAAAACAAACAAAAAGCCAAAACAACTAGCATGTAGCTGAAATATTAGCCAAATTCCAAAACAGCCTAAAAACTAAAAATAAAGCTTAAGTTAGCCAAAACAGCAACATGTAACTGAACTATTAGCTAAGATAGCCAAAAAACAAACAAAAAAAAGCCAAAATAGCTAGCATGTAGCTGGAATATTAGCTAAACTTCAAATTAGCCTAAAAAACCTTAAGAAATGCCAAAATAGTCCATAATGATTGTCGAGAGGCCGGATGGCTCCAGAACAAACACCCGATCCAGATTATAATGATCCTCGCCGGTTCTCTTTTTCATTTTCCCTCCGTCTCTGAGTCAGCTGATGCAGCTGCTCTGTAGCCATCATCGGTCTGCACGCGCTCTGATGGTCCAACCCTCACCTGAACTGAACCGGACCGTTCTAAACCGCTCAGTGGAAACGAGGCTTTCAGGAAGTATTCAGAGTCACAGCTGAACCTTTAGAGTCTGTGGGAGGAGCCAAAGCGCTCAGAGGAAACCATCTTCACACTGAAGGACCCAGACTGGATTCAAACCAGGAGTGTGAGGCGAGGGCTGACCGCTACACCAGTCCTGAAGTGGAACGATAGAGTAACATCCTCCTCCAGGTGGTTTGGAATCCTGAAAATGATTCATGCAGGAAGCTGTGATGCTGCGTTTTCCTGCTTCCCTGAGATCCCGAACAAGGTCGGATCCGGTTCTTCACGTGGATTTTCCCTTTTCCCTCTCCTTCCCTGATGTGGAATGTCATGAAATGAAGTTCACATCTGGAATCGTCTCAGATCTTCTGGTGCAGCAAACAGAAACTTCTCCCAGACGAACGCGAGCGCAGATCCATCCACCGCTGACGGACGGATGCAGGAACGCTCGTTCCCAGATTCCCAGATCCGGTGTTAAAGTTTTATGACTCCGTAAAGCTGGAGAAGGAGAAGAGTTTGATCCTGTGAGTCGAGAGTAAATCCTGTCAGCAGCATTTTTATTTCAACTCACAAACAACTTTAAAAATGCAGAAATATGGAACAGATTTTCTCTCCGATCATCTTCTGATGTTTCCGGGTCATCTTTTATTCATGATGATGCTCTTTTTAGTCCAAAATATTTTTAAAAAATCAGAACAGAGTTAAGTAGAAATTCACCTCTGAGTTGTGGGCGGGGCTGTTGTTGCAAGCCCCGCCCACTGTATTTTTTCAAACAGGATTTTCTCCTCTGCTCCTGATTCACAACAAAGTGAATAAAGAAAGACTCAGAAATGTCATTTTGATCTTCATGAATGTTTTCATCATCAGAAACTAGAACACGTTTGAAACACATTTCAGTTTGAATTTGGTTTTAATAACAAACAGAACAAGATCCTCATGAGCTCCTCATCTCACGGCTTCGTCATCCTCTCTTCATCTTCAGTGAGTCATCGATCTGCTCCCCATCCGTGTCTGGATGGAGACCGTAAAATCTGTCCGACACCAGAGGCTCTCGGCCGCATCTGTCGGACGGGACAAGTTAAAATAAATAAAGCTACATCCCAGCCAGTAAGACCCAGAGGGTCCGTGTGGTTTAAAAGTGGGCAGAAAACGAGACCCCGAACGGGTTTGTCCTCAGTTTCTACATGAGAACTGCTGTCTGAATAATTCCATCTGTGGAGGAAGAATCCCGGTTATTCTGAAAACAGCAGATTTATGGATCTCTGGAGTCGAAGGATCTTCTTCTGGATCTTTTCTCCCTGAAAAATCTTCCCAAACACGGTTTTTTGTTAGCTTCAGGCTGCTAGCTTAGCAATCGTAGCCTCTTCAAGTCATGTGACCAAAATGAATGATGTGAACAGAATCCAGCAGTTTTTCAAAATAAAACTTCCTTCAGGATCAAAAATGTAACCAAACAGAAATAATTGAAGCTAGCGCATGGATTTATTTAGTTTTTTGTCTGCGGTACCGGTCCGCGACCCGGTCCCGGTGGTTGAGGACCACTGTTCTCCACCTTCCCTTCACCTGTTCCAGCCTGCTGGTCCACCTTTTCCAACTCTTCATTGTTCCTGACTGACTCATTCCTTTATTAGATCATGATATTTTCCTTTTCAGAGGAACAGAGACTTTTCCCGTCAGGATTTGGATTCTGGATCATCTTCATTCAGTCAGAGCTCCAGGATGGAGGATCCAGCTCCATCTGAGGATGGTGGAGGTGCAGCTCTGTTGTTTCTGCTGGTTGATTGGAGGTTTTTAGGCTTTTGTTTAGCGAGTGTCTGAAAGATCTAAGGAAAACCAGGAATTATCTCCAGCCACTCCTCTGAACTTCGCTCTCCATCAGGTGGTGAGGTAGAGGGACGCTGGT
Organism: Oryzias javanicus; assembly: GCA_003999625.1. Taxonomy (NCBI): domain Eukaryota; kingdom Metazoa; phylum Chordata; class Actinopteri; order Beloniformes; family Adrianichthyidae; genus Oryzias; species Oryzias javanicus. Next base: position 3,185,949 of record CM012440.1, read on the forward strand.
ACCACAGCCACAGGCAGAGCTGCAGCTCCACCCCAATGCAGAATCTGCAGCATTCTTGTTATTTTTCTTTGTTAATCCAGGAGTTTTTGTCCTGCAACGTTTGGAATCGGATGATTTCTGGAGGAGCAGAAACATCCGTCCCCCCAGAGGGAGGGGGAGTCGAACATGGATTATGTGGATCCAATTTTCCGGATGAATGATGAAATGGAGGATTGGATGATTGATGTGGATGGGAAATGGACTTGATGATGAGGCTGGAGCAATGGATGATGACTGGTGATGAGGAAGGATGTTGTTCTTCATGCTCTGATGGAATGATGCATGTCTGATGGATGAAGGATGATGATGATGGATTGATGGATGGATGATGGATGGATGATGGATGGATGATGGATGGATGGATGGATGAATGGATGGATGATGGATGGATGGAGGGATGATGGATGGATGGGATGATGGATGGATGGATGAATGGATGGATGGACGGATGGATGATGGATGGATGAATGGATGATGGATGATGATGGATGGATGGATGGATGATGATGGATGGATGGACGGATGGATGATGGATGGATGGATGATGGATGGATGGACGGATGATGGATGGATGGATGGACGGATGATGGATGGATGATGGACGGATGATGGATGAATGGATGATGGATGGATGGATGGATGATGGATGGATGATTGGAACGGATGGAATGGATGGATGGATGGATGGACGGGAATGATGGAATGGGATGATGGATGGAATGATGGATGGAATGGATGGATGATGATGGATGGATGGATGGAAGGATGATGGAAGGATGATGGATGGATGATGGATGGATGGAATGGATGGATGATGGATGGAAGGAATGAATGGATGGATGGATGGATGGATGATGGATGGATGGATGGATGGACGGATGGATGGATGGATGGATGGAATGATGATGGATGTGGATGGATGGATGGAATGGATAATGAATGGATGATGGATGTGGAGTGATGGATGGGAATGGATGATGATGGATGGATGGATGGATGATGGATGGATGGATGGACGGGATGGATGGATGGATGGATGGATGGATGGATGGGATGGATGGATGGATGATGGATGGATGGATGGATGATGGATGGATGGATGGATGGATGGATGGATGGATGGATGGATGGATGATGGATGGATGGATGGATAATGATGGATGGATGATGGATGGATGATGGATGGATGGATGGATGGACGGATGGATGATGGATGGATGAATGGATGGATGGATGATGGATGGATGGATGATGGATGGATGGACGGATGGATGATGGATGATGGATGGATGGATGGACGGATGATGGATGGATGGACGGATGATGGATGGATGGATGGACGGATGATGGATGGATGATGGATGGATGATGGATGGATGGATGGACGGATGGATGATGGATGGATGGATGGATGATGATGGATGGATGGATGGATGGACGGATGGATGATGGATGGATGGATGGATGGATGGATGATGGATGGATGGACGGATGGATGGACGGATGGATGATGGATGGATGGATGATGGATGGATGGATGGATGATGGATGGATGATGGATGATGGATGGATGGGATGGATGGATGGATGAATGGATGGATGGAGGATGGATGGATGGATGGATGATGGATGGATGGATGGATGGATGGATGGATGGATGGATGGATGATGGATGATGGATGGATGGATGGATGGATGGATGGATGGATGATGGATGATGGATGGATGGATGGATGGATGGATGGATGGATGGATGATGGATGATGGATGGATCCATCATCCATCCATCATCCATCTATTTATTTTCTGAATCCATTTTGGGGTTGCTGGAGCCTATCCCAGCTACCGTTTGATGGTTTACTCCAGGCCTGTCATTGGTCCATCACAGGCCTCAGATATTTCTGTTCATTAAATATCCTGTTCCGTCTCATTTATAGATTCTATTAATAACTTCTTTGATCATTTCATTTGTTCTTCATCTCAGAATCATCTCAGTTCTGAAACCTCCCCTTCCTTGTCCCATCCCAGCCTCTGAAGATGCACTGTCAGACCTGCTCCCTGGTCTCCAGCTCGGGCCAGCTGACCGGACACAGAAGGGGGGCAGAAATCGAGCGGGCCGACTGCGTCATCCGGATGAACGACGCCCCCACCGCGGGGTTCCAGCGGGACGTGGGCCGGCGCACCGACCTGCGTGTGGTGGCGCACTCCAGCCTGCAGAGGGTGCTGCAGAGCAGGCCGCCGCTGCTGAACGCCAGCCGGGACCCCGTCCTGATCTTCTGGGGGCCGAGCAGCCGCATGAGGCGGGACGGGCGAGGCCTGGTCTTCAACACGCTGCGGCGGGTCAACCAGCTGCTGCCGCGGCTCAGGATCTTCATCATATCCAGGATCAAGATGCTGGAGTTTGACGAGTCGTTTAAGGAGGAAACCGGCATCGATCGGTGAGTGTCGACCCTGGAATCTGACCCCAAACCGTTTCTTCTGCGGGACAGTGGTGAGACGATCAGCTGTTCAGTTCAGTTTCTTTACTGAAATCCCTTTAAGGATTCCAGACCCTAAACCAGAAAATAAACGTTTTTCAGGAAAATCAGATGACGTCATGTCGATCTTAGGAGAAAGTTGAAATGCTTTTCTTCATTTTATCTTTCATCCTTTTAATCTTCTGTCCTCATGAAGATACAGAGACTCACGTGTCAAAGTCGAGGCCCGGGGGCCGGATCCGGCCCTCCGGGTAATTCTATCCGGCCCTCCAGATCATTTTATCTGATTGTTATTAATGACCCGATGTTATCTTGTTCTCATTTCTAACTTGTATGATTTTGACAAAATATATTTTTATGGAGAGTAAAATATTGAAAGTTCTTTAAGGTTTAAGTTGATTTATTCTGGAATAATATTCCTGACTTTTTATTATTCACGATTAAGTTAAAAAGTTAAAGTTTTAAAGTTTAAAAATTGTCATTTGTTAGCTTTTTGGGCTATTTTAGCATTTACTTAGATTTTTAGGCTATTTTGGAGTTTAGCTAATATTTCAGCTACATGCTATTGTTTGGCTAATTTACCCTTTTTTCAGGTTTTCAGGATATTTTGAAGTTTAGCTATGTTTACAGCTACATGCTAGCTTTTTATGCTAACCTAAGTTTTTTTCTTAGTATTTTTTGGCTAATATTTTAGCTGCTATTAGCTGCTATCAGCTATTAGCTGCACTAGCAGTCAAATTCAGCTTAAAACATTCACACCAGCATTATCACAAGTATCTTGTTCATAAGTACGATAAAAAATTATGTTTTAAACATTTTTAAAAATTTAGTTTTAGTGTTAAATGTAGCATTAAATGTTTATTACGTTCGACCGCGACCTAAGTTGTGTTTTGGATTTTAGCCTCTTGTGCGGTCGAGTCCGACACTCCTGCTGTAACTCACATTCCTATTGGTTGAATCAACATAAACACGTTGAATCCATATTCATTTATGGTTTAATCAACAGTGTTTCTTTATGGAAAGTTGCTGAAAAACCAGACGTGAGGATGGAAGTACTGACTGGATTCATGTACAGCAGACCTCCAGGAACTTATAAGTGAGGGCTGAAATCTGATTGGTTGGAAACAGTCTGACAGACTCTGAGAGAAGCTGACAGAACAGTTGGAATGATGTAAAAGATATTTTGGACAAAAGTAAATCTAAAAACATTTCTCTGGGATTTAGAGACTTCTTTTCAGGTCATTGTAGATCTTCACTGAAGACCCTGATGGTTCTCGAAGAGGTTTAGGAGTTATGGTTCAGTTCTATAGTTCTCCTCATCCTGTTGAGAACAGTATTCACATAAAGTATGTTAAACTTTTACTCCTTGGATCTCTATTGTCTCCATTCCATTGGAGCTTTTCAACCAATCACAGTGCAGCTGAGCGGCCGTCGATCCGAAGGATTGATGTTCTTTCTCCACAGGAAGAGGTCCAACTCCTGGCTGAGCACGGGCTGGTTCACCATGGCCATCGCCGTGGAGCTGTGTGACAGGATCGACGTGTACGGCATGGTGCCTCCGGACTTCTGCAGGTCAGACCTTTTATAACGAGTAAACCGACTCGTTTACCCAGTTAGATCAAGTCAACACATCCAGGTCAATGTTTGCCCCCCCCGCCCCCCCCCCCCCCCCCCCCCCCCCCCCCCTTATACGGTCCTCACTAAACGTACAGTTTGAGTGGTCAATGTTCCTGGAGCTGCTGCTGCCAACAAGATCATTTACGGTTTGGTTTTCCAGTGGAGAAGTCCTGGTTAGGTCGTGGAAGTTCCCCCGGACTGGTTTCAACTGGTCTGGGGCTCCATGTGGGTCAATGTAGTGATGCAGTCATCATATCAAAGTGTGACATCATACTAAAGTCTTCAAAGTCATCATTGAGAATATAAAAGCCTTCACTGACAGTTCCGACACCTTCTCAGTCCAACCTCATCACATGTTGACGTTTGATTAAAGACTCCTCTGTGTCTCTATTTGACGTTCTGGCCGTTCCCATTAAATCAAAGGTCCCAAACCTTTGGGCCGCGAGTCAGAACTGGTCCAGTACTGAGACGCTGAGCGCACCTTAACCTGGTACTGGTTTGTGTCTGGTACCACGTTCGGTTTGGTTACCGGATGCAAACTGGTCCCAGGGTCCCATCAAGTAAAGTAAAGTGGTCCACAACCCTTGGCACACGGACTACGGCTGGTACCGGGACCCTAACCCGGTTCGAGTCCGGTAACCCAGCACCAGATTTGAACCGATACCGGGTAAGGATACCGGTACCGGATTAGGGTCGTGGTACCCTAACCCCATGCCAGTTTGCATCCAGTAACCCAGCACCGGACTCAACAGCCAGACACCAAAACATCAAAGAATACAGCGGAGGGTCCTCAACCAAACGTCAACATGTGACCAGTGGGGAACGAGGACGTGTTGACCAATCAGAAGCCTGAATAAAAGTAGGCCGAACCAGCTGGCCTCGCGTTCAACGTTTGGCAGATTTTTGTGTAGCCCGCCCGCTAGTGGTAGGGGTGTGGCCTCCGGCAAGCTCTCTCCTGATTGGTGAGAGTGGTTGCCATAGAAACGCTGACTCACACGACCAATCACTGCTCGAATCAGCAAATCAACTGAATCGACTCAATCTGGTTGGAGCTGGAAGTAACTGTTTTCTATGAATGACATCACACTCCCTCTCTCCAGTTCTCTGATACAGTCAATGATATTGATTTTCTGTCATACCCAGAAGGCATCATGACTGTTTGGATTCAGCACGACGTTAAACCGCAGGCACGCAGACACGCGGACACGCGGACACGCGGACACGCGGACACGCGGTCACGCGGACACGCGGACACGCGGACACGCGGACACGCGGACACGCAGACACGCAGACGCGGACACGCGGACACGCGGACACGCGGACACGCGGACACGCGCAGCCGTTCTGCTGTGTGTTCTGACACAAACAGGTGGTTCGTTCATGTTTGACATTAAACTACGACAGTGAAGCACCTGGACTTTGCTCTGACGTGATTCTCACAGCTTTTATCCAGAATCTAAACGGTTTATTCAACCTTCAGGACCATAGAAAGGATTTGTTGGAGAACTGGAACATGCAGTGATGCAGAATGAAGCGATGTGGCTGTTAGGAGATGAAGCTGCATCATCATCCTCTCCTCTCAGCCCAGATTCCTCTCATCTCTCCGTTTTCTGTCTTTTTTTCCTCCCCGCTGCGATTTCATCTCCGCTCCTAATTATCCCGACGCTGCTCCCACTTCTCCGACTCCCACATTCCCTTTCATGCTCTCTCGCGCTGTGAAGCTCCTCCTCCCGTCCCGCCATCCCGTATCATTACTATGAGCCCCGGGGGCCCGACGAGTGCGCCATGTACCTCTCCCACGAGCGGAGCCGGCAGGGCAGCCACCACCGCTTCATCACCGAGAAGACGGTGTTCTCAAACTGGGCCAGGACGCTCCACATCCACTTCCACCAGCCGGACTGGGAACCTGCCGCCGGCGGGACGGGCGGGAACTCTTCAGCCGGATCCTGAGACCCCCGTCGCCGACCGGACTTCCTCTCTGGGCTCGATTAGACGCTGCAACGCCAGAAATGTTTTCTAAATACTAAAACTGAACAGGAAGTCAAATGAAACCAGCAGCACTCACCAGAAACCCCAAATACCACCAGCAAGCTGCCCCGCCCCCTGCCCGCCTCGGTGAGGCCTCTGTCTTAAAGCAGGTGCTAATTAGGATCATTTGCCCCACCTGCCAGGTGAGCAGAGTGGCAGGGCGTGTTAAAAAGGAAAGAAAGAAAGAAAGAAGAACTCTAATAACTGAGTCTGATTCTGCATCATGATGTCATGATGACATCACATTTACATCATTTGACCAAAGAAAACAGAATTCATCAGAAATGTTGTTACTCAACAATTACTGTTTTAGTTTTCCTTATTAACCCAAAAATAAATCTTCATACCAGAAGTTAAAATCGCCATGGCGACGCCTGAAGGGAGAAAGGAAACGAGAAGAAGGCCAAAGGTCAAATTAAAGGGATTTATCCATAATTCTTGGAAGGATTGTAACATTTGAGTTTTTAGGCTAAAGCAGCTAAAATATTAAAAATGTTCATTTCAATCTTGGATCCTTAAATGTATTTTCATAGATTTAATTATGAGGAAAAACATCAATGAATGATTTAATTCTGTGAAATTTTAAATCTCTCTCCGATCATCGTTTGACCGATTCTCAAAGTGTTCTCACTCGTCTTTTCATGAAGATTAAAGTCTGTCTCTTTCTGGGAATTAGTTCCTGCAGAGCGGCAGGAGTTCACCATCGTGTCTATCCATTCATCCGGTTCTGATCCAGATTCCAGCTCAGACCAGGCAAACAAAGACGTTCATGGATCTGTTTGTCTCCAGGTGGATACATCAAAAGGGGGCGGAGCTTGTGGCTCCACCCAGCGTATTTTCTACGTCACAAATACGATCCTTTTCATTTCATTTCAAGATTCTCAAAGATTCAAATAAATAAATGTAAAGAAATACTCAGAAATACTATTCAAATCTGAATTGTTTTCATTTTATAAACATCATTTACATTAGAGTGGGTCTATAAAAGTTTATTTAAGACATTAAATTTCATTTCAGGTTGGATTGTGTAATGATAAGGGAACTTTTTCTTCAAAATCTGCCTCTTTATTTCTCAATAACTGCAGTTTAAATGTTGTTTTGTGTTTTTGCTCTCTAACCTTGAAGAATGATTAACAAGCTGCTTCTTCTTTTCTTTTTCGGTTAAACATTTTTAAATTTGTCTCCAAATCTTTCCCAAAGAAACTTCTTTATTATGTACATTTATAGTCAAATGTTTTGAAAATCCTGATTAAGGTTTTGGTTCACGCTGGAAATAATTTGGCTTTTTTAGTAAAAATGTTCTTTCAGAATAAAATGAGAATTGTCTCTTATTTTGGAATTCATTTTTCATCAACATAAAAACAAATCAAAGCTTTGATTGTCGTCTGCTGGGAGGTTCTGGAGAACTTTAAGGAGAAGCTGGTTGGATTTCCCAGCAGGCCTTGGGGCCGGGACCGGATCTCACTGACAGAGGAACCAAAACCTGCTTCAAGGATCCGGATGTTACTGAAAACTCATCGGATCAGAACCTGACAGAACATCTATGTTCAGAAGAAGATGAGATGATGGTTTCCATGACAACAGAGCAAAAGGAACCAAAATGAAGAAATGACAATTCATGCTGAAAACAACATCTTCTGATTGATCTGATGAGATATTCTTATTTTCTGAGACATTAATGATCCATATTCATCAAAATCACAAGAAATAAAAGCTTGATATATTTTTATTTTACTGTTTTAATATAAAAAACAAGATTCAGTTTAGAAATTAACGATAAAAATACAGAATTCTCATAATATTCCTGCTTTTAAATGTACGTTCCTAACATGATTCACTAAATCAAGAGCAAAGCTGCACTGCCCTCTAGTGGTAGTTTCTGTTCCTGCAAACTCCGTTTATTCTAAAGTAATGACAGAAAAGCTGCAGCTCAATTATGTAAAATAAGTCCATAAAAGTCAGATTTTGACTTCCAGGATTTGTCATCATTTTCTGCACAGATTTTTTTTTTTTTTAAATCCATCGATCTTTTCTGATATCACCAGAGGAATGCAGCGTTTACACAGTTTTGTTTTTAATGATCAGTAAATAAAACTCAGAAAATATTGTTTTTTCAATGATTGAACACAGATTTTTTACTAACTGCATTCTGGTACTATATTATTGATATTTTATTCTATTTTTCACTCTATTGTTATAGTTCTGCTCGAACCGTCATAGGAAGGAAACATTTTGTTTACCTGTTTACTCCTCTGCATATCTCTGTGAAATGACAATAAAAGGAATCTTGAATTGTTCTATTTGATCTTTTGTTCCGTTTTCCTTCTTGTGTGATTTTTCTTTCTCCTTGTTGGTTTTTCACATTATGACACTTTTAAATGTAAAGACTGTTTGAGCGGATCTTCTTTGTTTTTTCATTTTAGTTTTAAAACGTCTAAAGAAAAATAAGCAAAACTCTTAAATCTGGAAAGTTTTCAGTTAATTTAGTGCTAACAGTCACATTTATAATTTATAAACAACTATTAGCTGCTGTAACTATTAAAACTCAGTCTTGACTTGAACTCTTTATTTGTTGTTTGTTATTTTATTTGAATCTAAAATCAAAGACACTGACCTGCAGCAGCAGAACGACTTTTTTTTCTTTATTTTTGTCCACATGGTTGATTATCTACGGTGGCTGAGAACCGCCATCGCGGCGGAAAAAGTAACAGCAAACAAAAAAGAAATGGAGCAAAAAAAAAAAACCCAGCAAAAATGATGGATGAGGTCAGACGGGAACCTCTGCGGACCTGATGTTTCTGAGGAGCAGGTGGAGGAGGTTTGATCTGGATGGACACATGTTGATGTTTCAGAGACTCTGAGGAATGGTGAGGAAGACGGGAAGGAGGCTGAGGCTGGAGATACCAGGACAGAGGAATCATAGACGTACAAGAGGAGGACAGATAGAACAGAATAAACATTTATAGAAAACTCTAAAACTACATCTTTAAAACTGTAACTTTTTAACATGATTATAACCAGATATAGCATTAGCTGTGATAATGCTAATGGGAATGCTGGAAGCTGAATTTGAATCTGAAGATGCTGAAGTTGATAGCAGCTAAAATATTAGTAAATGCCAAAGTAGCCTAAAGAAACTAAAAAATAAAAACTTAGGTTAGCCAAAAACAGCTAGCATGTAGCCAAAAAAATATCTAAAGTCTAAAACATCCTAAAAAATCTTAATAAATGCTAAAATAATCCAAAAAGCTGTAGAATGACAATTTTTAAAACTGTAACTTTTTAACGTAATTATGAATAATAAAAAGTCAGGAACATTATTCCAGAATTAATAAAATTAAACCTTGAATAACTTTCAATATTTTACTCTCTGTACAAATATATTTTGTCAAAATTATACAAGTTAGACTTAAGATAACATGGGGTCATTAATAACACTAAACGGCTCCGCCCCCGGCCTGGACTTTGACACGTGGATCAGATGAAGTGCTGTGGCGCCCCCTAAAGGAAGCATCTGAAAGACAAAGAGCATCTGCTCGGTGATGAGAGGTTGATCTGGTGGTTCCTGGTGAACTCCACCCACAGCGTTTACATCTTTGCTCTGAAAATGTCCCAGAAGATTCTGTTTTCTCCCAGAGAACCCAGATCCGGGCGTCTTTGTGATTCGGTGGCGAGCAGATGAAGAGTGTTGCTGCTAAAAGCCTGCATTGTGGGCCATTTTCCCATTTTGCTCCATTTCCTTGGGCTCCGTCTCCACCTCAGACTATTAGAGCGGCCCCATTCGGAGCCGCCAACAAAAGAATGTGATTGTGCTCCCATGCCTGAGCCCGTCTCTCCACTTCTATTAGTGTGACATCCTCCTTTCAGGTGTAATGTCACCTGGGATGAAAGCTTCAGGAGTGGCCAGTTTGTGTAATTAGAGACCAGCGCGCCAAACGAGGACGCTCAGAGAGAAGTTTCTGACAGGACGTTCTGCCGTCACAACCGCCGCAGACGGCGGACACAAGCGCGAACCGAAAACTCCAGATGTCCTTCAGAGGACACAAAACTTTTATTTCTACATCTGTAAATTAATCAACCGTTTCCTTTGATCGACAGGCTGTTGAATACAAACCCTAGTTAAAAAAATAAATAAAAAGTGATAAACAGCAATTTAAAACCAGGTTTAATCACAAAAGGAAACGCTGAGGCTGAAATTTAAGGAGATTAATGGAGTAAAAACATGAAAATGATAAGCTGGAAAATGCTTAAAGGAGTTATGTCAAAGCTACATTAAAGAGTCGCGTCTTTTAAATGACATGACAGTCAGAATTGAAGATTAAAGCTTCCTTATTCTGTATTTAAATCAGTTTGTTTTTATGTTTTACACCAGACAAACTGAAAAATCATAATTATGAAACAAAAGCATCAAAAACTGAACATGTTCCTGTAAAAACACAGCAGGGTTTGAGGGTAAGATGGTATTTTTGGAGTTTTTTAACGTCTTTTTTCTGATGATGGACAACATTTATAAAAAAAAATTAAGATTCAAATATGATTTTTGAGTATAAGGAGGAAAAAAAAATGTAGTTTGAAAAAGATAATATTTGTGATGTAGAAAGATGCTGGGCGGGGCTCCAGTCTCCAAGCTCCGCCCCATTCTGATCCATGAACATCTTTGTTTTCCTGGTCTGAGCTGGAATCTGGATCAGAATCGTACAGCTGGATAGAAATGCTGGGTCTGAGGGCTGTAAGCTAGTGGGAGAGGAGTGTAAACAGAGGGATGATGGGAAATGGGAGGCGGGCTTCCTCTGCGCCACCCACAACGGAGGTGACGTTTAGATTTAGTCTAAAGACGACATCATCTGACTGAAAATGACTGAAAGGACGTGAGAAGAGAAAAATCAAATCCGAGTTTAACTTTATTGGAGAGATTTTCAGGTCAATGTGATGTTCAGAAAACTAACAGAACAAGAACTTTATAAAAATGACAAACATTCTAAACACATATTTAAATAATTGAAGCTCCACCCACTCACGTTCAGCGCCGCTGTGATGAAGAGGCTGAGACGTTTGGATCCATGTGCAAAGGTTTTAATGAGCAAGGGCAAGAGATGGGCTTAGTCAGATTCTAGGCAAAGGTCAAAACACAAAGGCAAAGCAGAAGGTCAATAAGGGGTCAAGGGTCAAGGGTCAAGGCACAGAGAAACAGGCAAAGGAGGAAACTGCTCAGAGTGTAAGAAATACAAGACTTCGCACTGGAGAGGGTTTATTGATGAACAGCTGAGCAGGAAGGAGTCCATGGCAGTGGCTGATGGGAGTTGTAGTGAGGAGCATGAGGAGTCAGAGCTCTGGTGAGGGCTCCCTCTGGTGGTTGGAGATCTGAACTGTGACAGCCTCCATCATGAAATTAAAACACTGCAGCGTTTTGAAATCAAACTTCTGGTTTTTCACAGAATCTGTTCAGTGAAACAGAGAAATTATTTTAAAATAAATGAAGGAAGTGATCAAAAGACCCAGTTTAGTTTTTACATGAAAATATTAGAACTAACCGTTTTAGACATCATCACACCTTTGAATTCTTTTTTGGAACTCTTTTACAAACAATTATAGTTTATTGAGGAAATATGTTTAATTTAAAAATGTATTCCTCATAGATTTTGACTATTTAGAAAACATAGAAATAAAATGAGTCTTATCTTTGAATAAATAATAACATCTTTTCTGCCTTTTTTGATTTTGCTTCATAATTTCAGGTTTATTTCCTCTAGAGGACAGAAAATCTCCAGTTCACGTCTGGTAGATTATCACCTCTTTCTGCAATATTTTCACATTTTTACTGAACGGAAACATTTTCAACAAACTGCTTTAAAGTTGTTTATTTATGAATGTTTTAACTGATCAAATCAGGCAGGTCCGTATGAAATAAGGAGAAGATTCTTTACACTCAACATTCTTGCATCTCTGTGATAATAATAAGAGGAAATTGATTGATTGATTGATTGATTGATTGATTGATTGATTGAGTTTATTTCATGAATAAATTGTGGACAATTCAAGACAAAAAACGACACAGCTTTATGAAACTAATCACAGAATGATTTAAAAAACCAAAACACACATAAATCACATTTGATTAAAGTGATGATTAACTAAATCTAGATACATATGACATAAGATTAAATGAGATTATATGAGTGAGATGAGATAATTGAGATGAGATTAGATAAGTGAGATGAAATGAGATGATTGAGATGAGATTAGATAAGTGAGATGAGATGAGTGAGATGAGATTAGATAAGTGAGATGAGATGAGCGAGATGAGATTAGATAAGTGAGATGAGATGAGTGAGATAAGATGAGTGAGATAAGATGAGTGAGATGAAATGAGATGAGTGAGATGAAATTAGATAAGTGAGATGAGATGAGTGAGATAAGATGAGTGAGATGAAATGATATGAGTGAGATGAAATTAGATAAGTGAGATGAGATGAGTGAGATGACATGAGATGAGTGAGATGAAATTAGATAAGTGAGATGAGATGAGTGAGATGAAATGAGTGAGATGAGATTAGATAAGTGAGATGAGTGAGATGAGTGAGATGAGTGAAATGAGTGAGATGAGATGAGTGAAATGAGTGAGATGAGAGAGATGAGATGAGTGAGATGAGATTAGATAAGTGAGATGAGATGAGCGAGATGAGTGAGATGAGATGAGTGAGATGAGATTAGATAAGTGAGATGAAATGAGATGATTGAGATGAGATTAGATAAGTGAGATGAGATGAGTGAGATGAAATGAGATGAGATGAGTGAGATGAGATTAGATAAGTGAGATGAGATGAGTGAGATGAGATGAGTGAGATGAGATTAGATAAGTGAGATGAGATGAGCGAGATGAGATTAGATAAGTGAGATGAGATGAGTGAGATAAGATGAGTGAGATAAGATGAGTGAGATGAAATGAGATGAGTGAGATGAAATTAGATAAGTGAGATGAGATGAGTGAGATAAGATGAGTGAGATGAAATGAGATGAAATTAGATAAGTGAGATGAGATGAGTGAGATGAAATGAGTGAGATGAGATTAGATAAGTGAGATGAGTGAGATGAGTGAAATGAGTGAGATGAGAGAGATGAGATGAGTGAGATGAGATTAGATAAGTGAGATGAGATGAGCGAGATGAGTGAGATGAGATGAGTGAGGTGAGATTAGATAAGTGAGATTAGTGAGATGAGATGAGTGAGATGAAATGAGATGAGTGAGATGAGATTAGATAAGTGAGATGAGATAAGTGAGATGAGTGAGATGAAATGAGATGAGTGAGATGAAATGAGATGAGTGAGATGACATTAGATAAGTGAGATGAGATGAGTGAGATGAGAGAGATGAAATGAGATGAGTGAGATGAGATTAGATAAATGAGATGAGATGAGTGAGATGAGATGAGTGAGATGAAATGAGATGAGTGAGATGAGATTAGATAAGTGAGATGAGATGAGTGAGATAAGATGAGTGAGATGAAATGAGATGAGTGAGATGAGATTAGATACGTGAGATGAGTGAGATGAGTGAAATGAGTGAGATGAGATGAGTGAGATGAGATGTGTTTATTGTCTCTGTTCTCATGTTCTAAGAGATTTCAAGCAGTTACCATCTCAGTACAAACACAATATAACAGAATATAAACTTGTGTTTTATTAGAAAAATGTAAATATTTTTTCTTCCAGCAAATAAAATAAGTAATTGATTATTGCATTTGGGATGATTCAAACATGAATTGATCTTTAGCTCGTTTTACCTTCATATTGTGGGTTTCTTTCTGCATGTTTATGCAGTTTAAACTTCTGTATTTTCCTGATGAAAATCTCCTCTGTCTTTTTGATGGTTTCTGTGTAAAGCTGCTCCTCGTCCGTCTCTCCGGTGATTTATACAGGAAAGACTTTAGTGGAAGTGAGGATGACGGCTGGCGTCAGCAGGAGAGGAGGAGCAGACGGTCTGAGCTCCTCTCCTTCTGCAGGAGGACGCCGTTCCAGAGGAGTTTACAGGATCGGGTCACTTTGTTCTGGAGGGACGAGGACAGAAGGTCACGCCACTCTTACCTGGAATATCTCTGGAGGTGAGTCAGGAACTGATTCAGGTTTTCTTATTTCAGAAAAGATGAACATTTAATCTCCCGTCTGACCGCACGACTTCAGCCTCGGTTCATCCGTGAAGCTTCATTCCTGCTGGTTAGAATCCTTCACAGGTCGGAGTTGTGTCTGAGCGGGAAAGAATTCATCATGAAAAGATTCAAAGACTTCACAAATTCCTGTGAGAAAAATGATTCTGAGGATTAAAGGAAAGATCAGGCAGATTTCATTGACTTCACTGGGGAAAAAAATCCCAGAATTCCCACAAAAACCTTCCCATCAGGATGTTATCCGTGATCTCGGATGCTCTGATTCAGCAGAAGCTGCAGCTTTTTAATTGGACTTTTCAGGATCTGCGTTTCCAGAACAAAAACGTTTAAGTTTGCTGTTTCAGGAACAAATGAGGAAAAATTCAGTGAAATAAAAAAAGCATCAAAAACTATCAAGTTTCTGCAGCTTGAAATGTTTCTGAAGGATTTTCAGATCTCAGATATAAAAGACTTAAAGAAATAATGCTTTTGTGTTAAAATCAAATAAAAATATGAAACGTTGACTTTATTTAGACATAAGAAAAATATTTTTTAATCCAAATTCAACATCTAATTAACATTTAAGTGTCATTTTGATCACTGTGAGGATACTTAACATCCAAGAAAAGAAAAAAATTGATCAAAAGCATCAAAAACTTTGATTTTTCTGCAGCTTTAAATGTTTTTCTTGAGGATTTTCAGCTCTCAGATAACTGACTTAAATGTTTTTAAAATGCTTCTATATGAAATAAAATATAAAATCACAAAATGCTGACTTTTTGATCTGATTATATGATCTTTATTTAATCTAAATTCAACCACTAAGTGTCATATTGAACACACTGGGAACCTTTTCAGTTCCAAAAAAATATATTTTAAACAAAAGCATCAAAATTTGAATGTTTATGCAGCTTTAAATTATATTCTTGGGAATTTCCGGCTAAAAAAAAAAGACTTAAACAATGAAGCAAATTTCTTTGTGATTTTGGGCTAAATAAATAAAACTGAAATAAAATTGAAATTGAAAAGAAAAATCTTTTGTGTAAAAATAAAACATTTTTTGATCTGTTGATTTAGACATATATAAATGTTTTTTCTTGTCATTTTGATCACTGTGAGACACTTTTTACATAAAAAGATAATTTTAAGCAAAAGCATCAAAAACTTTAATTTTTCTGCAGCTTTAAATGTTTTTCTTGAGAATTTTCAGACTTAAACAAACAAATGTTTCTGTGTGAAAACGTAATAAAAATATTGATTTATTGATTTGTTATTTAGACATATAGAATTGGGGTTTTTTTTCAAATTCAACCAATAATTAAGTGTAACTTTATGACTTTGGGACACTTTTCTCATCCTAACAGGTTAAAGAACTGAATTTATTGAAACTCTTTAACACTGAAGCTCCAGTATCGATGCTCTTTGATTCACTGAAACTTTTCAACCGTTCCTCCAGCCGCTTTTCTCCTTCAGAATCTTCTGGAATAATCGTGTTAACGGTTGAAAAGTTTCAGATTTTTGTGTTAAAGGGTCAAAAACGAATGAAAGAATCCAGAACTGAAGGTGGGACGTGTCGTTGCTCTGCTCATTCCAGCATGACCCCCACCTCAGACCCCCCCAACGCCACCTGCTGCCACCAACACCTGTCCGTCACGGCGTCGGCCGTCTCCATGACGGTGGGCGTGGTCTCCAACGGCTCGGCTCTCTTCATCCTGATCAAGTCCTACAGGCGGCTGCGGATCAAGTCCAAAGCCTCCTTCCTGCTGCTGGCCAGCAGCCTGGTGCTCACCGACCTGCTGGGTCACCTGGTCAACGGCTCGCTGGTGCTCTACGTGTACTGCTCCCAAAGGAAGTGGGAGACCTTTGACCCCCACGGCGTGGTGTGCGGCATCTTCGGCGCCTGCATGGTGTTCTACGGCCTGAGCCCGCTGTTCCTGGGCGGCGCCATGGCGGTGGAGCGCTGCATCGGGGTCACCAGGCCCATCTTCCGCTCCACGGCTCTGGCGTCCCATCACGTCCGGCGGCTGCCGGGCCTCAGCTGGCTGCTGGCCGCCCTGGTGGCGCTGCTGCCCGTGCTGCTGCGGCGGCCGTACGAGGTCCAGAGCTCGGGCAGCTGGTGCTTCTTCCACATGGAGCAGCCCAGAGACTGGCTGGACGTCCTGCTCCCGCTGCTCTTCTCCTCCCTGGGGCTCCTGGCGCTGGCGCTGTCCATCGCCTGCAACGCCCTCTCCAGCTGCGCCCTGCTGCACGGCCGCCGGCGGCGCTGCAGGGGGACGCCGTACCACCTGGAGATGATCTGCCAGCTGCTGACCATCATGCTGGTGTCCTGCGTGTGCTGGGGACCCCTGCTGGTAAGAGATGTGGTGGGAGGGGGCCGCCAGCGCCCTCTGCAGGCTGGGAATCCGGCCAGGAGACAGAGACGGGTCATCATTTAAAAAAAGATGTGATATTATGATATACAGTACAATTCACTAAACAGGATCTGAGTTTGTAACTAGAAAAAGTTATTGAACCGGCTGAAGCTGTTTGCTGAAGACGTTCAATCAAGTTATTTTAATCGGTAAATAGTGTCATGAAAATACTAGCTTAACTCAGAATTTGCTAGAAAAAGATGCTAAATTGGCTAAAAATGTTAGCATGTTGCTAAATGATTAGCTAAACTCAGAATTAGCCTTAAAAACCTCATTAGCATGAATGTCCTGAACATGCTGAACGGTTTGACACAAAACTTGCATAATTTACAGAAAGTGCGCAAATATTTGAAGAGTTATGTGAAAAATAAATCACAAAATTTGCGGGAAATTTCAATAATTACGTAAAATGTCAATAATTGGTTAAAATTTAAAAAAATACATAAATAATATAAATTTCATTTGAATGGGGCAGATAAATCGCATAAATTACGTCAAATCTTATAAACCGTAAAAAAACCAAAAGTAGAAGCAGGAATGTCTCTAATGAGTTGAACGTTTGGATGTCAGGTTTGCTGAAAGTTTGATTGAGTTTTTATGAATCAAAAAACGTTCAGAAGAATAAATAATAAAGAGAGGATCACGAGATTCTATGGCTTCTAGAGAATATAACAATCATCGACTGTATGTGAGAACTGGACCAAGTGTGATGTCGTTCTTAGAGAATGGTTTCTCCCAAATGAAGTCAATTCAGCCGCCATGTTGGATCCAGACAACGTCCGTGAGCAGCGATTGGTCCGAGTCAGTCTGAGTTTCCATGGAAACCGCTCTCACCAATCAGGAAGGCCACACCCCCTTCCACTTGAAATAGGCGCCATAAAACTTGTCAAACATTTTGAACGTGAAGGCCAGCAGGCTCCGCCTACTTTCATGGAGACCTCTGATTGGCCAGTTCATGACATAAACTGCTAAAAAAAAAGTGAATCACAGAATCGCGTCTGCGTTCATTTCTTCATATCTGGGTAGAGCTGCCAGGAATGTGATTTCAAAATAAAGGTTTCGTCTCTGAACATGACAAATAATCAGAAATATTACTGGAGCCTGTTCCTTTAAGGAGAAAAGTAATAAAATATCATGACTGCAGTAAATGTTTGTCGTCTGCATCCACGCCGTCAGATCCACGTCATCGTTCTGAGTACCAGAGCCCGTCGGATGTCCAGTCCTGGCTGAGTCCCATGGCCACGTGATCCGGGAGTCCACGTCCTGTGGTTACATCCTGCTGAGGAGGGCGGTTCTGAAGAAGATCTTCCTGCTGCTCCACAGCTGCTGGGCCTCCAAGCCCGCCCGCCTTCAGTACCGCCAGCGCCGGATGGTCGGCGGCTCCGCGGCGCCGGACGCCGCCATCGCATCCATAACCGGCGGGCTGGCATGAAGGTCTCACCGGAGCAGAGACCAGAGGTCTTCTGTTGCTGCTGATCAGCTGGTCTTTCTGCTCTGTGGATCCATCGTCTCCGTATGGCGGCGAGAGCTCCAGCGGTCAAGACGGCGTGAAGACAACAGCGTGAAGTCATGGTCATCACATTCTAACAGTTTTTATTGATGTTTAGAAACTGAAAATGAGAGAAAAACTAGGATTGTTAATGAACTGTTTAGAGATTTCATTAGAAATTCTTCTCTGACATCATCTGTACTTTAAGCAAAACGACAAAAACATTTTATAAAGTTCACTCCGATCCTCTGTGATCTGTTTTCAAAGCCTTCCTAGTGGATTTTAATGATGCCGTTTTTAGACATAGTTTCTGCAGGAGTTCATTAGAAATTCATCTGTGAGTAGTGGGCGGGACTGTTTGTGGACACGCCCCGCCCTCCTCTAGAGCTGGGAGCTTGTGGCCCGGCCCAGTGTATTTGCCACGTAACAAATATGATTTTTTCCAACATTTTTTTTTCTACTGCGGATTCTCAATGATCTAAATAAAATAACAATCAGAAATGGAATTTTAAGCTTAATTTTGTTTTTATATGTTCTCCATCATCAGAAAAATGCTACGAGAACATGCTAAGAACACGCGTTTGGGAGTCAGTCTGTAACCAAAACCTACATTGAGTGTTTATAAGTGTTTTATAATGTTCATTCCTCTGTATTTTGATTGGTCACAGTTTCTGATTAATCCTCTCAACAGCAGCAGCCCCTCCCATACCCATGAAAACAAGTCACAAGGTGAGAACCACCCCCTCCAGGAAGAGTCTGCTCCGCCCCCAGGCTAACACAAACTCTCCACAAAGCTAGCTCTGATCAGCTAGCCTCACCAGACCCCCCACCCCCACCCCCGTCTGTGCTGGGATCCAGTTTCATGATGGTTAAATAAACGTTCACGTGGTTTAATGTTCAAACTTTGTGCGGTGGAACACGCCAAAGAACATTCTGGTGAGTAATCTGCACGACATGTTGATCTGAAACGTATCCGAGAATAGCACGAGCTGACGGGGATATTGGGGAGAAAGGGAGCAGGCTACTTCCTGGTGGAGAAAGAGAGCAGGCTACTTCCTGGTGGAGAAAGGGAGCAGACTATTTCCTGGTGGAGAAAGGGAGCAGGTTACTTCCTGGTGGAGAAAGAGAGCAGGCTACTTCCTGGTGGAGAAAGGGAGCAGACTATTTCCTGGTGGAGAAAGGGAGCAGGTTACTTCCTGGTGGAGAAGGGAGCAGACTACTTCCTGGTGGAGAAAAGGGAGCAGGTTACTTCTGTGGAGAAGGGAGCAGGTTACTTCCTGGTGGAGAAAGGGAGCAGGTTACTTCCTGGTGGAGAAAGAGAGCAGGCTACTTCCTGGTGGAGAAAGGGAGCAGGTTACTTCCTGGTGGAGAAAGGGAGCAGGTTACTTCCTGGTGGAGAAAGAGAGCAGGCTACTTCCTGGTGGAGAAGGGAGCAGGCTACTTCCTGGTGGAGAAGGGAGCAGGCTAGAAGGAGAGGAGAGAAAGAGAGCAGGCTATTCCTGGTGGAGAAAGGGAGCAGGTTACTTCCTGGTGGAGAAAGGGAGCAGGCTACTTCCTGGTGGAGAAGAGAGCAGGCTACTTCCTGGTGAGAAAGGGAGCAGTTACTTCTGGTGGAGAAAGGGAGCAGGTTACTTCCTGGTGGAGAAAGAGAGCAGGCTACTTCCTGGTGGAGAAAGGGAGCAGGCTACTTCCTGGTGGAGAAAGAGAGCAGGCTACTTCCTGGTGGAGAAAGGGAGCAGGTTACTTCCTGGTGGAGAAAGGGAGCAGGCTACTTCCTGGTGGAGAAAGGGAGCAGGTTACTTCCTGGTGGAGAAAGGGAGCAGGTTACTTCCTGGTGGAGAAAGAGAGCAGGCTACTTCCTGGTGGAGAAAGAGAGCAGGTTACTTCCTGGTGGAGAAAGGGAGCAGGCTACTTCCTGGTGGAGAAAGGGAGCAGGCTACTTCCTGGTGGAGAAAGGGAGAAGGCTACTTCCTGGTGGAGAAAGGTAGCAGACTATTTCCTGGTGGAGAAAGGGAGCAGGTTACTTCCTGGTGGAAAACGCAAGCGACAAATTGGGAGAACTGGTTAGAAGATGGATTATGGCGTCTAAATGGAGAGGTGTGCTTGTCTCTGGGCAAATGATCCACATGAAAGTCAAGAGGATTTTTGATACATACATTGATGAGGCTTCAAAGAGAAAAGAAGTTAGCAAAAAATAACTCATATTTCATAAATTATTTGTCTTTTAGTGTCCCAAAGGTAATATATAATCATATATATATATTTAGTTTATTCTGAAAAACTAAAGACAATCATGGGATGGCCTCTTTAGGCTTTCAGCACTCAGACGACAAGGCTTTGAGCTCTTCTTCTGCACTTTTCTAGTCAGCAAGTCACTATTTAGTAAATGAGAAACCTGCTCTCAGTGCTTCAGTATGAAACCATTTCATGACGTTTTTAAAATGTTCACAAAATGTGATAAAAGTCGAATCTGAACATTAAAGAACAAAACTCAAGACAGGGATCGTTGCAGTTTTTGGCCAAGATAAATTTTTGGTCCAGGTCAAATGAAATCCCCAGGTCTCTAACTCGGGACCTGGAGGCCACATTCACTTCTGTCACGAGTCGCTTTTCTCCTTCAGGATCTGCTGGAATTACAGAGTTCTCATTAATGGTTCAAAAGTTACAGTAAAGATTTTGTGTTTGAGCGTCACCGGCGACGCCTCTGGTGTTAAAGGAATAAAGTTAAACACCTGGAACAGCTGAAGGGTCTCTACTCATGACAATCACCTGGTTCAGGTGTGTCCAGTCAAGGAGAACATGCAGGAAGATGGCACTGGAGGAATTCACAGACGTGTTCATGTGTTAAATGATGAAATAAGGTTAAACAAACAACCAGAAACAACCGGATCTGTTTGTTAAATGTGTTTCCATGAATGTTGAACTGAGACTCAGTTTTTGGAGATCCTCATACAAACACCACTCTGAATCAGATTTTTACATATAGAGGAGTAACACAAAGAGCTTTACAACAAAAACAAAACAGGATAAATAATATAAAGACAGGAACAAAAATGAAAATAAAGCCCCTTCCCCAGACCGGCCCACGGTACCCCCACCCCCTTCTCACCACCCACTCCCAAACTGATAGAAAAAGACAACAGGAACATAGGCTGAGCACGTAATTGGTTGTTGGACAGTAACAGTTGGGACGTCCCTCTTCATGAGCAGCAGCGTCCCAGGCAGGGAGGCGCTGATGCAGGTCCCCATCCTGACCCGCAGCCGACCCAGAGAGAGAGGTCCCAAATGAGGAAGCACCGGATACAAAATTTAAGAATAAATACAATTTAAAGTTGAGAAGAAAAAGTAAAAATGATAAATAATAAATATGGAATAATATTTCTGTCTTTTTATTTTTCATAAATATGTTAAAAAGTTACAGTTTTAAAGTTTTACTAATTTTGTTTTTATGTGTTCATTAAATGTTTATTTGTGTTTTGGAGTTTGACCCCCATATTGGTTTTATTTTTGCTTTCTTAAGCAGCTGCAATGATTCCAAATATCACTTTTTGTGGAGGACATTCATATATTTATATTTTTGTAAGTTAAATTTAGCAACACAAAGGATTCCAGTCAAGCAGATTTCTTCTCATTTATTTTCTCAACAGTCATAAATATCTGCCACAAAATCCCAGAGGGTCTGATTTATGAAGAATCTATGAGAGGAAAATGAAAATAGTTAGGAAGGACATTAATAAAATCCGTTAAGTCACCTTTGATTATATACGTATAAATGTGTTAAATCGTGTTCAGCTTTGCCGTTATAGACCCGTAAACCGGCAGTTGTTTTACACTCGATGTCGCCATTTTGTCTGACGTCATCATGAAAATAAAAAAAAAAAAAAAAAAAAAAAAAAAAAAAAAAGAGGCTGCACGGTGGCGCAGTGGTTAGCGCTCTTGCCTCACAGCAAGAAGGCCCCGGTTCAAATCCTGGCTGGGGGATCAGAAACACCAACTGGGACCTTTCTGTGTGGAGTTTGCATGTTCTCCCCGTGCATGCGTGGGTTCCCACCGGGTACTCCGGCTTCCTCCCACCGTCCAAAAACATGCTTCATAGGTTAATTGGTTACTCTAAATTGTCCCTAGGTATGAATGTGTGAGTGACTGTGTGTGCGAATGTGGCCCTGCGACAGACTGGCGAACTGTCCAGGGTAAAACCTGCCTTCGCCCATTAGCAGCCGGGATAGGCTCCGGCATCCCCGCGACCCCATAACGGGATAAAGCGGCATGGAAAATGAATGAATGAATGTCATCATGAAAAGGGTCCATTTGGTCCGGATGATCATAAAACAAAGCATTGTGGGAAACGGTGTCCTGACAGTTCTTGTAGTTATTACAATAGAAAATGATACAAACTAGAAGTTTTATTTCCTGTGATAATGCTAGTGTGAAAGGTTTTTGCTGAAAATAGTGACACAGTCTTTAGGGATTTGCTCAAAATGCAACAGCTTTTGTAAAATGTTAAATTTGATAAAAGACTAGAAATCTCATTTAAGAACTATGACAGAACGCTGAAGTTGATCTGAAAAACCTGCTTAAAAATCCCTCATTCTCTATGCCCATTTTGCCCAAATATTCAATGTTAACAAACAAACTAAACAAAATACATGTTTGGTTTTGATGCTTTTATGTTGAAAAACCTCAGCTCTACTTAAAAACCTCCAATATTGACCAATATTCACATCTCACATCTTAACAACTCACCCTTTTCTCTGCATCCCATGATGTTTGGTTTTAGAGCTCAGAACTCCACAGAGACAGCGAATCGTTTCTTCTTTGAAAATATAAGAAATCAACTAGACTAAGGCGGTGTGGTTGAGGCTGTTTCTCGACTTGAATAAAGCTTTTTGACACTATAAATCACTAAAAAACTAACTAAACAACTCAATTTTTCAGCTAACACAATGGCTTGAATCCGATTCATCAAACTGATCTCAGTCAGTTAGAATAAAAGATTATCATTCCTCTCTGCTCCCTATATCCACAGGTGTCCCACAAGGTTCCATTCTG
Source organism: Oryzias javanicus (assembly GCA_003999625.1). NCBI lineage: Eukaryota > Metazoa > Chordata > Actinopteri > Beloniformes > Adrianichthyidae > Oryzias > Oryzias javanicus. Next base: position 3,209,200 of record CM012440.1, read on the forward strand.
GGCCCTTTACCTTTTTCTTTGTACATAAATGACCTCCCGATAGCTTGTTCCAATGTTTTCTGCCACATGTATGCTGATGACACAGTTATCTATTCACATGTATTTTCTCTCAAATAACATTCTGTCTCTCAACCAGCTGCACAGCGGTGGAACTCTGTCCCTCCCAGCATTAGAGAAGTCAGGATATACAGTCTTTTTGAAAGGTATAGAAAGAATTGGCTTGTAACACAACAAAATTGTCAACATTAATGGTTTTATTTCAACCTTACAATTTACCACATTTTCGTATCAATTTTATTGAATCATGCATGCATTTTATTAATGTTTGTATGTACTCTAATTTTCCTCTGTATTTTAGTGAATTTTATTGTGCTTTTTATTGTAGCCTCTGTGCTAATTCTGGCACAATCCAGTGATTCTTTTAATATTTAACTGTCCCTGAGAAATAAACCAAATCATTAAAAATGAAATAAAATTTGAGCTAAAAAAAAAAAAAAGAAAGAAAAACCTTAGTAGATTCTAAATTAGCCAAAAAAAAAAAGTTAGCTCGTTGCTTAACTACTAGCTAAACTAATGAGGTTAATATCACTGATATAACATATAATATCAATGATATTAACCTCATTAGCTTAACTCCAAAATAGCCTAAAATTCTTCAGTAAACCATATTAGTCAAAAACATTAGCATGTTGTTGAAATAGAAGCTAAATTGTAAATCAGCCTAAAAACCATAGCAGATAACAAATTAGCCAAAAACGTTAGCATGTTGTCTAAATAATAGTTAATTTTTTAAAATTAGTTTAAAATATACTGTATTTTTAGGCTAACTTATAGTTTAGCTTCTATTTTAGCAACATGCTAACGTTTTTGACCTGTTTAGTTTACTGGGGAATCTTGGGTTATATTGGATTTAGCTAGTATTTAAAACGAGTTAGCATTTTTTTGGCTAGTTTGTCATCTTCTCAGGGATATTTGGGCTAATTTGGAGTTTAGCTAATATTTAAGCAACTCATTAAATATTTGTGTTAAATTGGCATGTATTAAAGATTTTCAAGGAAATTTACTGCACAATTTTCATAAATAAATTTTCATAAGCTTCCAGTCTTCTAGCAAATGTAACATTTTGCATAAAGCTTTTGCATTTATAGCAAATCCCTTCAGTAATTAAAGTCAATTGTGTCACCATTTTCATCAAAAGCGTTCAACAACACAAATCTCTGATCGTCACTTAGGAGACGGGAAGGCCTTCTTCTGCTTTGACCCTTGAAAGCAGGTAAAGCTCGTCACGTAGTGGCGTCAGTCTTCTGATTCACAACAGATAAAGAAATACTCAGAAATGGAACTTTGAACTTAATTTTCTTTATTCATGTTAGAAAAATGCCACAAGAACATTTTTAAAAACATAATTGTAATCAGAGTTGATCTTTGAGAATTTCCATGAAATCAGTTCATCAGAATTAAAGTTGTTTATAAAATCAGAGGCAGTTCTGTTTGCAGCCAGCAGGGGGCGGCACAGTGTCAGTCCTTCACCTGCTGCATTCTGGGAAGCGGATTCCTGCATCAAACCTGGACTTTGGGAGCGACCTGGAGTCCCGGCTGACCCGGTTCTGTCGAGCTGATGTTTAGAACAACGGTGGTCCTCTTTTGTGTGAAAGTATTTGTCATTTGTTTGTGCAGATACTGACCCGTTCACTTCACCTCTCCATCCCATAATGAACAGGAGCCTGAGAGGAACAGCAGAACCAGAGTTTAAGGAGTTTAACCTTTAACCCCACCCTGTCCTAAACTACAACAGGACTCGATGAACCATCAGCTGATCCGCTCTCTCACTACTGACTGTTGCTTAAATGAAAAAATATGATTTAAAAAATAACTTATTGGATTTTATTTTGTGATTAATTGTGTGATTGCTTAATAAACATTCAAACTATAGTGATTCTCTTGCTCCTTTCTGAACGTTTTTCCCCACATCAAAACACAATCACACGTTCAATGATTTCATCATCTTGGTATTAAACGTTCAGCTCGATCAGGACTTTACTGCTTGTATTTTTGGTATTTATAAACTTTATAGTTTTTGAAATATTAAATGAAATTTCCCCCAGGAGAAATGAATGAGAAAGTCTTCAAATGTCAACATTTTAAGTAGATTATCCCCAAGACTTAAAATATATTCATGGGCTATTTTTTCATCTTTTATAGTACTTTTCAAAAAATTTTGAGTTAGCTTCTGTTTTAGCAACATGCTAACGTTTTGGCTAATTTGTTATTTACAGGAGTTTTTTTAGGCTAATTTAGAGTTTAGCTTCTGTTTTAGAAACAGGCACATTTTAATTTAATTTAGTTTACTCAGGAACTTAAGGCTATTTTGGAGTTTAGCTAGTATTTAAACAATGAGCTAGCTTTTTTAAGCTAATTTGGCATCTACTAAGGTTTTATTTATAAAGTAAAATAAAAAAAAGTTGGAGTAAGCTAATATTTTAGCAACATGCTGATGTGGCTTATCTGTTATTTTTTGTTTTTTTTTCAGGCTAATTTAGAGGTTAGCTTCAATTTTAGCAACATGCTAACGTTTTAGGCGGATTTCCTTTACACAGGAACTTTAGGCTATTATATAATTTAGCTAGTATTTAAGCAACGAGCTAGCTTTAATAGGCTAATTGGGCATCTACTAAGGTTTTATTTATAAAGTAAAACTCAAAAAAGTTGGAGTAAGCTAATATTTTAGCAACATGCTAATGTGGCTAATTTGTTATTTTCTGGGTTTTTTTCAGGCTAATTTAGAGTTTAGCTTCAATTTTAGCAACATGCTAACGTTTTAGGCGGATTTCATTTACACAGGAACTTCAGGCTATTATATAATTTAGCTAGTATTTAAGCAACGAGCTAGCTTTAATAAGCTAATTGGGCATTACTAAGTTCTTATTAGAGAAATTCAAAAAAGCTAGTATTTTAGCAACATGCTAATGTGGCTAATTTGTCAGTTTATGGGTTTTTTCAGGCTAATTTAGAGCTTCTATTTTAGCAACATGCTAACATTTTTGGCTAATTTCATTTACTCTTTAGGCTATTTTGGAGTTTAGCAAGTATTTAAGCAACAAGCTAGCTTTTTTGGCTAATCTGGCTCTTTCTGAGGTTTTTTGGGCTCATTTTTAGTTTAGCGCATATTTAAGCAATACACTAAATATTTTTGCAGAACTGGCATATTTTAGGGATTTTTATGCAATTTTACCACAAATTTTACAGAAATTTTGGTCAACTTCAGCACTATTTCATGTTTCTTTAAAGAAATTTCGCGTCTTTTAGAAAACGCATCATTTTTCATTCTCAACTAAAAGCTTCAGCATCTTCAGCGACGACTTTCAGCATTCACATTAGCATTATCGCAGGTAATGCAACTTTTCTGTTTTGACTTTAATCATTTCGTCTAGTTGATTAAACTTCTGCTTTAACAGAGAAACAGCGATTGATCTTTTCCGTTCTTTTAAGTGAGTGAAAACACAGACATGCAGATGTAGTTTGGTTCTGAGTAACGTGAAAATGTTCCTAATCCGTCCCATAAGTTAACTTTGTTCTTTGGAAGAGATGTTGTGGGTTTCTGGCCAGCAGAACCCGCCTGCTGGTTGGGTCCTGATGGATCCGGCTGGACGTTGATTTGAGTCATTTTATGTGAAAAGCTCTGGTTCTGTCAGGACTCGGCTAGATTCAGCTGATCTTAATGAGGGCCCATTCATGAGGATGTCGGGGTAGTTCTGCAGTCTTGCCGTCTTCCACAGGTCACATTTTCAGGCTTTGTCCTCTGAGGGCACATGCAGAATAAATACATCTTCCTGTTAGATGTCATCTGTCCGTCGTCTCAGATTCAGATTCTCTCTTGCCAGCGGCCGTCTTTCCGTTCGTCCGACTTCTCCGGATCAGAGTTCGTCCCGGGACGCCCGAGCCGCGGGAGGCGGGGAATCCCCCGTCACGCTGTTCTGCGCCACCGGTCCGATGCGGTCCTGCTGGGCGGTTTTGCGGGCCTGCTGTCGGTCCCAGTCCGTGGCCACGGCCTCGTCGTCCCAGATGGTGGAGGTCTCGGTGTCGCTGATGTAGCCCGGCTCCCCGGTGTAGTGGGTGGGGTAGATGAGCAGCGGCTCCACGGAGAAGGCCTTCAGGTCCCTCCGCTTGAAATGAGACATGTACTGAGCGCTGAGGACGACAGGAGAACACAGGAAAGGGTTCTAGCAGCTTATTGGTCCTCCGATACATGACAACATGAGACAAGGTAAACATACAGAGGCTGTGTAACATATGGAGTTTTTTATATGTCAAAATTCCACTCAGAAAAAAGACATCTCCATGCACAAACACGCAGAAAAAGGGCGCACGCGCAACATTTTGGTCATGCGTGCTCGCGGGACCTCTCGCGGTGCTAGTGGAGCAACTTGAGCTAACCACTAACATTCTGCTAGCGCGCATGCATCACTCGTGTCGGAGGGACCAGCTTACGAATGAGGCCTGTTTTAATCTTTTTTATTGAAATTTAAAAAAAATTAAGTTAGCTTCTGATTTAGCAACATGCTAAAGTTTTTGGCTAATTTTTTATCCGCTGACGTTTTTTAAGCTAATTTATGGTTCAGCTTTTATTTTAGCAAAAGCTAATAGTTTTCGCTAATTAAATCTGATTTTTTTGTAGGCTAATGTAAGTTTTTGGCTAATTTGTTATTCACTGAAGTTTTTTAGGCTAAATAGAGTTTAGCTTCTATTTTAGCAACATGCTAATGCTTTTGGATATTTAAAACTTTTTTTTAAGCTAATTTAGGGCTTAGCCTCTATTTTAGCAACATGCTAACACTTTGGCTAATTTGTTATTGACTTAAGTTTTTTAGGCTAATGTAGGTTTTACCTTCTATTTTAGCAACATGCTAACGTTTTTGGCTAATTTGTTATCCACTGAAGGTTAATTTTTAGGCTAATTTAGGGTTTAGTTTCTATTTTAGCAACATGCTAACGTTTTTGGCTAATTTGTTATCCACTGAAGGCTATTTCCTAGGCTAATTTAGGGTTTTGCTTCTATTTTAGCAACATGTGAACGTTTTTGGCTAATTTGTTAACCACTGAAGGTTAATTTTTAGGCTAATTTAGTGCTTAGCCTCTATTTTAGCAACATGCTAACATTTTTGGTTAATTTGTTATCCACTGAAGGTTAATTTTTAGGCAAATTTAGGGTTTAGCTTCTACTTTAGGACATGCTAACGTTTTTGGCTAATTTGTTGTCCACTGAAAGCTATTATCTAGGCTAATTTAGGGTTTAGCTTCTATTTTAGCAACATGCTAACGTTTTTTTGCTAATTTGTTATCCACTGAAGGTCAATTTTAGGCTAATTTAGGGTTTAGCTTCTACTTTAGGACATGCTAACGTTTTTGGCTAATTTGTTATCCACTGAAGGCTATTTTCTAGGCTAATTTAGGGTTTAGCTTCTATTTTAGCAACATGCTAACGTTTTTCGCTAATTTGTTATCCACTGAAGGTTACTTTTTAGGCTAATTTAGGGTTTAGTTTCTACTTTAGGACATGCTAACGTTTTTGGCTAATTTGTTATCCACTGAAGGTTAATTTTTAGGCTAATTTAGGGTTTAGCTTCTATTTTAGCAACATGCTAATGCTTTTGGATATTTAAAACTTTTTTTAAGCTAATTTAGTGCTTAGCCTCTATTTTAGCAACATGCTAACGTTTTTGGCTAATTTGTTATCAACTGAATGCTATTTTCTAGGCTAATTTAGGGTTTAGCTTCTATTTTAGCAACATGTGAACGTTTTTGGCTAATTTGTTAACCACTGAAGGTTAATTTTTAGGCTAATTTAGTGCTTAGCCTCTATTTTAGCAACATGCTAACATTTTTGGTTAATTTGTTATCCACTGAAGGTTAATTTTTAGGCAAATTTAGGGTTTAGCTTCTACTTTAGGACATGCTAACGTTTTTGGCTAATTTGTTGTCCACTGAAAGCTATTATCTAGGCTAATTTAGGGTTTAGCTTCTATTTTAGCAACATGCTAACGTTTTTTTGCTAATTTGTTATCCACTGAAGGTCAATTTTAGGCTAATTTAGGGTTTAGCTTCTACTTTAGGACATGCTAACGTTTTTGGCTAATTTGTTATCCACTGAAGGCTATTTTCTAGGCTAATTTAGGGTTTAGCTTCTATTTTAGCAACATGCTAACGTTTTTCGCTAATTTGTTATCCACTGAAGGTTACTTTTTAGGCTAATTTAGGGTTTAGTTTCTACTTTAGGACATGCTAACGTTTTTGGCTAATTTGTTATCCACTGAAGGTTAATTTTTAGGCTAATTTAGGGTTTAGCTTCTATTTTAGCAACATGCTAATGCTTTTGGATATTTAAAACTTTTTTTAAGCTAATTTAGTGCTTAGCCTCTATTTTAGCAACATGCTAACGTTTTTGGCTAATTTGTTATCAACTGAATGCTATTTTCTAGGCTAATTTAGGGTTTAGCTTCTATTTTAGCAACATGCTAACGTTTTTTGAAAATTTTTTATCCACTGAAGGTTAATTTTTAGGCTAATTTAGGGTTTAGCTTCTACTTTAGGACATGCTAACGTTTTTGGCTAATTTGTTATCCACTGAAGGTTATTTTTAGGCTAATTTAAGGTTTAGCTTCTATTTTGCAACAAGCAAAGGTTTTAAACACGAACGCTCTATAGCAGAAAACGCTCGCCGATGTCTGAATGGTTTGAATGTTTGATCCATTCGAGGTGATTTCATATTTCTGTGTGGACTTTTGACATAGAAAACCACCATAATAAGATTTACATCAAATTCGTTTCTGCCGTCAAATCATCCCTCCACCACTTTAGTTATTCCCTCTGAGGTTTGGCAGAAACTCTCCATGACCTCTGACCTCTTGTCCTACTTTTCCTTCTATTTGAGTAATATTTTGTGAAGTAATGCTACTTTTACTGCAGTACAGTCTTTGGACCCCCCCTCAGGTCGCCTCGGGGCTGAACGTCCGCCTGCCTCTTTAAATCTTTCCTGGCATTCTGCTGGATGAAACACCCGACCTGCAGAGCGCCGCGGCGCTCGGTGACACTGCCCTCTTTGTTGCATTCTTCAGGTTCTGCGTGTTCTTTAGCGTGTTCTCGTTTGTGTTCACGTACACGCTAACAGGCGTTCTCCTGAGGAGGCTCACCTTCCTCCCACGTTCAGTAACCCCTACACTGGAGACACGTCTGCATTTATTCAGAAACGCTCGTCTGAAACCGGCCCCCACACCCACTCCGCTATCAATGGGAATCTTGTCCCCGTTCTCCGGCCGGCAGGAAGAGCCGTGCTGGTCCGCATTCCTCACAGAGAGGAGATGGGGGAGGAGTGGGAGGCACTGGGACCACGGAGGCGTTCGGGTTGGAGAGGATGGAGGTGAATGGAGGAGAGAAAAACCCCTCCAGCGCTCTGGACCTGACAGTCTTCCACAAAGTCTAACCTTGGAGTGGAAGATGCGTCTAGGCGGGATTTTAACCAGGGTTCACTAATATTTTTAAAGGTGAGGGGATTGCAAACAGGTCAAGGAGCGCGCGGTAAGGTGCGAGTCCTTGCCTATAGTGACTCCATGCACATGTTCAGTAAGTGTCTGTACTAACGGGATCCTGGTTCAATCTGTACAACACGTCTCCCCTACTTCTTCCTCACGTGTTGTAGACACAACGACCTGTTGCCCGCAGCATACCCGTAGACAAAAGTGTGCATGAACATTTCGCTCTACAGGTTCCCAACGGTCTGGACGCCTCCCTGGAGAGGTTGTTCCGGGCATGTCCCGCTGGGAGGAGGCCCTTTGGAAGACCCAGGACACGCTGGAGAGACTCTGAGCCGGTTTGGGAACGCCTCGGGGTCCCCCCAGAGGAGCTGGAGGGCGTGACCGGGGAGAGGGAAGTCTGGACATCTTTGATTAGACTGCTGCCGCAGATGAAGATGGATCCTTGAGTTCTTGAGTCTATGACCTTGATGTTTTCTGAGAGTTCCTCGTACAGGTCTGACCAAACTCCAGGCCTCCTGCTGGTTTCCAGAATCCTGTCTCATCTGCTGCTGATCACCTGGATCAGGTGTGTTTGGCCTTTAAGGAGCCTCATGGAAACCATGTGGGACTCCGGCTCTCGAGACCTGGACTAACTCCTCGTTCTGGTCTTTCCTTTAGCAGACGTGTTCATGCTGTTTTCTGGGTCTAACCCATTCTTTCAGTCTGTATCTATCCATGATTGTGTTCATCCTAAAATATCTTATCTTTTTTTTAAAACTCTCTACACGGGTTCTCAAAATGACATTTCCTTCCATCATTTCATTTTTTCTAATAATAATAATTTCGTGTGACGTGAAACTGAGGCGGACACTGACTTGGGATGTTTGTTGAACATGACGGGCAGGAACTCGTCCACCGGCAGCATCTTCTTGAACGGCTCAGCGTCCAGTAACTTCCTGGCTCCCTGATGTGACAGCGCGTAGCCAAGCGTCCAGTAGGAGTAATCGGCCACGACCAGGTTGTTCACGCCGTCCACGGACTGTTCGGGCTGGTGCACTTGCATGCGCTTTCGCCCCACGTATCTGAAGGAAGCGGAACGTCAGACTCCACCAGCAGTGACGGTGATGCGAGCGCCGAGGCGGCGTGGGTCTTACATGAGGTCCCAGTCCAGCCGGGCTCGGTCCACGTCCTCCATGATGGCCTGGAGTCTGCGTCGGAACCGGGGCTCGAACCGCACGTCGTCCTCCAGAACGAGAACCTTCTGGAAGCCCCGCTCAACCACCTGAGGGATCAGAGTCAGGATTTTGGAGGAAGTTCAGTCCAAGAAGATCTGAGCTGACAACCGGATCAGAACCAGACGGCTGGATCAGAACCCAGATTCATGCATGTTCTATGAAGATTTACACTAATGAGACACAGAGATATCATAATTAGACAGGGGGGGATCAGGGGCGGAGCTACTCAGCTTAGCTTCAAAAGCCACGCCCCCTCAGAGGAGATTTTGGAAACAGAGGCTTCAGATCAACATAAAATGTATATTTTTAGACATTTAGGTTGTGAGATTTTGGGTGAAAAATTCATAATCACCATTAAAACACTTCTGGGAATGAAAAGATTGTCGTAGAGGTAGTTTAAGTCAGAGTTTAAGTCAGTCCTCGAGGGCCGGCCTCCTGCTGGATATCCTGTCTTATCTGTATTTCTTTCACATCTATAGTTTATTTCAGTTTCTCTTTTCCCAGATTAAATCAATGTTTCACAAAAATAAAAACATCAAATTACTACCAGTCTTCCACATATTGTAGGCAAACAAAAAACAAAAGACAGTAAAAGCAAAATTAGAGACTAAATTTGATGAACTCATAGCTGGTCTGAATAAGAACGCCTTGACCTGACTCTGAAAACGTTCACCAGAGTCGATCTCTTGTCCTGACAGGAGGAGATCGTTCCAGAGACGAGGAACAACAGCTTCTAGACCACGCCTCCTCTGGTTTTGTTGGAATCTGTAACCGATTTTGGTTTGAAGACCTCAGAGACCGGGATGAGGTTAAGAGGTCAGCGAGGTATTTGGGAGTTTGTCCATGCGAGGCTCTGAAACTAGAAGGAATTTATTTTTAATCAGTTTTAAATTGAACTGGGAGTCAAAGTAAAGAGGACAGTAATGGTGTTTCGTGTGCTGGTTTATTGGCTCCTGTTAAAAGCCTCACAGCAGAGTTTTAAACCAGTTGTAGATATTTTAAAGAATTTTTGTTCAAACAGGTGAAAGGTGAATTACAATAATATAATAAAAGCACGGACAATCATCTCCAGGTCAGCTCTAGATACCGTATTTTTTACTTCTGCTACATTCCTCAGGCGATAAAAACCTTCCAAAGGTAGAAACTCCTGATACTGAACAGAGAAGCTCAGGGATCTGAGGTGCTGATTGATGGAAGGGGTTTGTTTTTCTGCAGCAAAAATCTCTGTCTTTAGAAGAATAATGTGTAAAGGGTGATTAAATAACCATGACTTTATAACTGTTAAACAATCCAGTCAAGATATTACAGTCTGTTTAAGTAAAGAGTAGAGTTGAATGTCGTCTGCATACATAAATGTGGCTACATGTGTTAACGGGGTATCTGCACAACCTGTTCGGTATCTGACCGCTGGACCGGTGGGCTGCTGTTTACATGGAAGCACTGGAGTATTTCAAGTTTAGAGGACGTCATGTGGAGCTAATAAGAGTTGTTAGACGCATCGTTTGTCTTTCTAGCAAAATATTCTAAAATAAAATAGCAAAAAGGATTTAAATTGTATTTATCATCCAACATAGTAAACTTTACAGGTAACTTGCTAAGGCCGATGTTATCTTTACGTATTTACGTGCAACCAGCTCTAAAGCTGATGGGAATTCATGTTGGCGAGCAGCCAAAATGGCTTGTTTTTAATTGCATCCAAAGCTAACGTTACGAGTCGCAGTTTTTAATGACGTCCCGTTAGCTGCCATGCAGCTAGAGTGCAGAGTTGCATTAACTGGATCCTAACCTTAACTAAGAAAAAAAGTTCTGAACTGATTGTAGTATTTAGAAAACGACGTGTGAATACCGCCGTCACTTTTCATTTGGACTAAAGCTAACTAGCATGAAAGACGCGTTTGATTATCGCGTCTTTTATCTTCACGACCTGTTGGTTGAGTTTCAGTTGCTCCACAGTCGAATGTTTCTACATTTGTTGAAATGTAATGTTCAATGTCAGGTAGAATCCGTCTGAGACGAGATTCTCTTTCCTAAAACGTCTCAACACAGACGAGGTTACCGTTAGCGCACGCCGACGGAGGCTCCTCGTCATCAGCTGAGAGGAGGACCAGTGGTCTGAAAGTCACTTCAAAGTTCATTTACACTTAAAAAGTTCTGTTGAAAAGGTTTGAAATGTTCTAACATACAGTAGCCATGTTTCACATGATCAGTCCATGGAAGCGTTTTGTGAGTGCTGGCTGTTTTTGTGTTTCAGGATGCAAAACTTTGCATTTTTTGATGTCGTTGTGTGTACACATAATTACAAACTAACACACAGTGTAAGAAATAACAAAAATAAACCAATACCAGGGAAAGTACACAGAGATTTACTAAGCTGATAGAGTTAGCCATAACCAGAAGTAAACAAGTGATCTTATTTTAAACCAGAAATATCTCACACAGCTCCGTGCACAGAGTCCATCGGATTCCAAAGAGGCATCATACATAAAATGAATAAAATAGGGCCTAGACATGAACCCTGGGGAACGCCACAAAATATTTGTCCTATTTTAGAGGTTAATGAGCTTACAGCAGGGTTGGGAAAACTACGGCCCGGGGGCCACATGCGGCCCCTTAAGCTACTTAATCTCTCCAAATTAAAATACATTGAATCAAAAATCCTAATTATTGTTTTATTTTCATTGTATTTCTGGTTTCTTCTCATGAATGGTGTTTTTTCTCTGGCATTCGTGCGTGATTTTTCGGGTTTCTTTGAGTTCGCATTTTCCTCTGAAGAACATCAACCCATTGGATCACCAAAAAGAGAACAAAAATCAAAATTTAGAAATTAAAATTCCCAAATTTTCTGTTTTTAAATGATATGTGTGAATTTTAAACCAAATTAAATCATGTTTTTCCTCTAGATTCCATATTATCTTTTTAATTTATAAGGTTCATTATCAAATCACTCCATCCATCTGCTCCATGTCCGGCCCTTTTGCCAAATTTTAGAACCCTTTCTGGCCCACAAATCAAAAAGTTTGCCCACCCCTGACCTACAGGGATGTTAAGAGTTCTTCTACTGAGGTTGATGGTTCGGAGAAAAATCTCAGATCAGGAATAGGTAACTCCCGGCCTCGAGGGCCGCACTGTCTCCATGATTTCTCATGACTGATTACCTGGTTCAGGTGTGTCCAGCCAATTAGAACATGCTAGAAACATGCAGGATTGCTGCACTCGAGGCCTGGAGTTGCCTATCCCTGCCTTGGATCCCAGACGTTGAGGGTCCAGCTGATTTTTCTAACAGCTTTATGTTATAAAAGCGTTTGACCTCCAGCCTGCGGCGCTCACCTGTGTCCATATAGAGTGGTGGCTCAGGAAGCAGCCGATCTCCCCCCGAGTCAGGACTCGACCCGAGTACGGGTCCTTATAGCCCGGCAGCATCTCGATCCCCAGCATCTGCAGCTGCGACGTGTTCAGAGCCCTGCGAGAGAACACACGCTGTAGTGACGCGCGGAACAGACCGGACGTCCCGCGTGGAGGTCCGGGCGCCCGTGAGGCGGCCGGACGTCCCGCGTGGAGGTCCGGGCGCCCGTGAGGCGGCCGGACGTCCCGCGTGGAGGTCCAGGCGCCCGTGAGGCGGCCCCCAGGAACGGACGTACTTCCCGTCCACGGCGTCCACCGACGCGGCTTGAAGGCCGAGCGACGCCATCGTTTTCAGCATTCTCGTTCTTCTGTCAAGTCGACGTTTTAGATTAATCAGGAAAATCTGGAAAATTCAAACCAAATGCAACTTTATTTATAAAGCACTTTTAATACAACAGAAACACGAAGACACAAAACAGACGAAACTGACAGTTTAAAAGGGAGAAAAACACGGATGAAAAGTAGATTCTTTGTTATGTCGGCACTACTGAGACAATCCAAGATCTTTGTCACTCTGGCATTTTTTACCAAAGATCCTTTTATGTTGTCATTTTGTCCAGATTAAAGGAGAATCTGTGGAAAAGTCATATTTACTTGATGATCCTGATGTCTGAACATCTTCATCCTCACTTTGGATCTTCCTCTTAAACATCTGATTCATTGTTGTCTGCTTCCTCTTCTTTTATTTGCTTTGAAATATTTCATTTCTTTATTTCACCATTTACTTTTTACTTGTCTTAAACTTGTTTTCGGTCAACACGTTCTCATTCCCGAGTCTCTTTTTTTCCCTTTAAATCTCAATCTCGTCACATATTAACCTTAAAGATTCCTCTTTTTGATGTTTTGGGTTTCCCAAACTCATCGTTTTTTGACGTGCTGGCTGTTCGTAAAATCAAGGGTCCCTAATTTAATAGGAACAGCCGGCATAATAAAGAAAAAAGACTAGTTTGGGACACCCACAACGTCAAAAAGTGATTTTCTGAACCAACATGTGATTATTGGGATGAAGGAAGCACGAGAGTCCAGAGCAGGAGAGAGATACGGAGCGGGAAATCTCAAAACAGGCAGAAACGCCACTAAAAACAATCCAAATAAAGCTCTCTCAGCTTGAGAGTTAATGTCTTGTTTTTTCTTCTGTGCAGCTTCTGTCACGTGTTATGCAGCAAAAACCGTCCGTACAGCTTATCTCTCTCCAGCTGGAGCGGCGTTCCGCCTCCAATTTCACTGTCACCGCTGCCTATTGACCCAACAAAAAAGTGACGTATTTTCTTTGTCACAAAGAGGATCTGTTTCAAAAGGCGTTTGTTTGCTCCTTATTCATGATATGAACTAGAAAAGTTGCATGACCTGCTATAATTCTAGTGTGAAGCTTTTTGCTGAAGATGCTGAAGTTTTGCTGAAAATGGTGACGAAATTGACTTCAAGTGCTGAAGGGATTTACTGAAAATATTTGTAAAATGTTAGATGTGCTTATTTTATTAAAAAATTATGAAAACATGTTAAAGTTTATCTAAATTTCTAAAAAAAAATGTGTAGTAAAATTCCTTCAAAATCCCAAATACATGCCAATTTTGCAAAAATATTTAGTGTTGCCTAAATATGAGCTAAACTCCAAAATAGCCCAAAAAACAGTAGATGTCAAATTAGCCAAAATAGCTAGCTTTTTGCTTCAGTATTAGCTAAACTCAAAAATAGCCTAACATTCCTTAGTGAACTAAATTATTCAAAAATGTTAGCCTGTTGCTAAAATAGAAACCAAACTCCAAATTAGCCAATACAAATATCAGTAGATAACAAATTAGCCAGAAATGTTAGCATGCTGCTAAAAATAGAAGGTAAACTCTGAATTAGCCTGAAAACCCCAGTAGATATAAAATTAGCCAAAACGTTAGCATGTTGCTAAAACGGAAGCTAAACTCTAAATTAGCCTAAAAAGCCCAAGTAGAAAACAAATTATTCAAAAACGTTAGCGTGCTGCTAAAATGGAATTAATTAGCCAATAAAAATCTCAGTAGATAACAAATTAGCCAGAAATATTAGCATGCTGCTAAAATAGAAGGTAAACTCTGAATTAGCCTGAAAACCCCAGTAGATATAAAATTAGTCAAGACATTAGCATGTTACTAAAAAAGAAGGTAAACTCTAAATTAGCCTAAAAAACCCAGTTGATAACAAATTAGCCAAAAATTTTAGCATGCTGCTAAAATAGAAGTTAAACTCTAAATTAGCCGGGAAATCCCAGTTGATAACAAATTAGCCTGAATGTTACCAAGTTGCTAAAACGGAAGCTAAACTCTAAATTAACCAATAAAAATCTCAGTAGATAACAAATTAGCCAAATATGTTAGCATGCTGCTAAAATAGAAGGTAATTTCTGAATTAGCCTGAAAACCCAAGTCTATAACATATTAGCAAAAATGTTAGCTTGTTGCTAAAATATTAGCTGAACTCCAATTTTTTTGAAAATGACTCTAAAAGATGAAAACATATTCCATGAATATAGTTAAGGTTTGTTGATAATAAACTTTAAATTTTGAAATTTGAAGACTTTCTCATTCATTTCCTATGGGGCATTTTTTTGCTAAATATTTTAAAAAACTATAAAGTTTATGAAAACCAAAAATACAAGCAGTAATGTTCTGAACGAGACGAAGGTTTTGACACAAAGATGATGAAATCTCTTAACGTGTGATTGAGTTTTTATGTGCTGAAAAACATACAGAAAGATTCACTTTAGTGTGAATGCTGACTAAGCAATCACACAATAAAGAATGAATCGTCTGAGGACGACAGACAGAAATGAGAAAAATCCTGAAGGTGGAATTCCTCAGGATACATGGAAGAGCGGCTCCGGACTGAACTAAACTCACTTCTTCAAAACCCATCTTGGTCTGCGGCGGCGGCTGCACGTACACGTGCTCAGAGGGCGCCATGTCGTGGTCAACTGTTGGGGGGAGGGGTCACACAGGAAAACAAGGAAAAATGAATTTCTGAATAGTAAGGCAGGAAAATGAGACGTAGAGAAAACAAAGCCTCGACATGGAGACAGGAAGCTGGAAGTAGAGGTTTCAACGTTGGATCTCAGACTCACTCAGAGCTTCAGTGATGGTGTGGATGAAACTTTCTCCCTCGTCCTCCACCGTCTGCTGAGCCTTCAGGGGGACGGGCAGGAAGCCGTAGTGCTCCCGGTTGCACACGAACATCTGCACGTCTGAGAGGAAGAGCAAGGAAATGAGGCCTCGGCGCGCGCCAGAAGAGGCGGAGCCTGTAGAGCGCCGTCACCTGGGTTGGCTTTGCAGCTTTACCTTTTCAATCTGAACTCAAGCTTTGGGTTGTTGTAAAAATCTACGGTGGCCTGGAAGTGTAAAACAATCATATATTTACCTGAAACACTTTTACAAGTTTGACCAAAACTTATAGTAAACAAACTTATAGAAACACTGTTAAGAGTTTGACATAAACACTTTTAAAAGTTTTAGAAACCCTTTAACAAGTTTATAGAAACACTTTTACTTTTACAACTTGTTAAAGTGTTTTGGTCACACCTGTAAAAGTGTTTCTAAAACTTGTAAAATTGTTTCTAAAAACTTGTAACAGTGTTTTTAAAAACGTGTAAAAGTGTTTTTGAAAACTTGTTTCTAAAAACTTGTGAAAGTGTTTCTAAAAACTTGTAAAATTGTTTTTAAAAACTTGTAAAATTGTTTCTAAAAACTTGTAAAAGTGTTTCTAAAAACTTGTAAAAGTGTTTTTAAAAACTTGTAAAAGTGTTTCTAAAAACTTGTAAAATTGTTTTTAAAAACTTGTAAAATTGTTTCTAAAAACTTGTAAAATTGTTTTTAAAAACTTGTAAAAGTGTTTTTAAAAACTTGTAAAATTGTTTCTAAAAACTTGTAAAAGTGTTTCTAAAAACTTGTAAAATTGTTTCTAAAAACTTGTAAAAGTGTTTTTAAAAACTTGTAAAATTGTTTCTAAAAACTTGTAAAATTGTTTCTAAAAACTTGTAAAATTGTTTTTAAAACTTGTAAAATTGTTTCTAAAAACTTGTAAAAGTGTTTTTAAAAACTTGTAAAATTTGTTTCTAAAAACGTGTAAAAGTGTTTCTAAAAACTTGTAAAATTGTTTCTAAAAACTTGTAAAATTGTTTCTAAAAACTTGTAAAAGTGTTTTTAAAAACTTGTAAAATTTGTTTCTAAAAACGTGTAAAAGTGTTTCTAAAAACTTGTAAAATTGTTTCTAAAAACTTGTAAAAGTTTTTTTAAAAACTTGTAAAATTGTTTCTAAAAACTTGTAAAATTGTTTCTAAAAACTTGTAAAATTGTTTTTAAAAACTTGTAAAATTGTTTCTAAAAACGTGTAAAAGTGTTTCTAAAAACTCGTAACAGTATTTCTAAAAACTTGTAAAAGTGTTTCTAAAAACTTCTAAAAGTGTTTCTAAAAACTCGTAACAGTATTTTTTAAAACTTGTAAAATTGTTTCTAAAAACTTGTAAAATTGTTTTTAAAAACTTGTAAAATTGTTTCTAAAAACTTGTAAAATTGTTTCTAAAAACTTGTAAAAGTGTTTCTAAAAACTTGTAAAATTGTTTCTAAAAACTTGTAAAAGTGTTTCTAAAAACTTGTAAAATTGTTTCTAAAAACTTGTAAAAGTGTTTTCTAAAAACTCGTAACAGTATTTTTTAAAACTTGTAAAATTGTTTCTAAAAACTTGTAAAATTGTTTCTATAAACTTTTAAAAGTGTTTTGGTCAAACTCTTAACAGTGTTTGTATAAGTTTGTGTATTTGTTTAAATCCGTCTTTTTCTTAAATGCTCTCAGCTGCAGGTAAAGTTGTCAGTTAAAAGCTGTTAACTTCCATTATTCAGTAGCAGCTTAGCTAGTTCTAGTCTTTTTCCTGCAGAATGCTACATTTCTGTCTTATTTCTCTCTGGATAAATTATTTCTCCTTTTTCTGTTTGTTCCTGCCAGACCTCAAACAGGATTATCTCGATGATTTGGAGGTTCATGTTCTAAAAGATTATTTAAAATGCCTTTAAGGAAAAGGACATAAAGAGGGGCTAAAAAGTATTCAATCAACCAGCAATAGAGCAAGTTCTCCCTCTTAACAAACGAGAGAAGCCTGTTATTTTCATCATAGATAAACCTCAACTATTCGAGATAAAATGAGTGAAGAAAATCAGAAAATCAGATTTTTTAAATTTTTAAAGAATTTCTTTCTAAATTATGGTGGAAAAGAAGTATTTGGTCATAAAAATGAATATAAATACTTTGTGATAAACCCTTTTCTGGTAATGACAGCAATCAAATGTTTTCTTTATGTCTTCACAAACTGTCGCCGGTAATTTAGTCCATTCCTCCATGTAGATCTCCTCTTAAGCAGAGATGTTTTGGTCCATTCCTCCATCAGATCTCCTCTACAGCAGAGATGTTTTGGTCCATTCCTCCATGTAAATAAATTCTTTAAAAAAATCCAATATTGTGATTTTCTGGACTTTTTCCTCATTTTGTCTCTCATATTTAAAGTTTATCTATGATGAGAATTATTGGCTTCTCATCTTTGTAAATGAGAGATCTTTCACTATTGGTGGCTGATTGAATACTTTTTTGTATTCAGGAAGCGTGGAGCTGACCTGCTTGACGTGCTGAGAACGCAAACACCATGATGTCATCAAAAGCCCAGCTGTAGTCTAGGTGAGGCGGGTAGAAGGCCAGGTCTTTGCTGGATTCACGCCGCAGGTCCACCAAGAAGGTGCTGTGCACCATGGGAACAGGGAAGCAGCCAACCCGCTTCCACTCCCTGATTGGTTGGTAGTCCGGGGTTCGTCGGTAGTAGCCCTGGAGAGAAGGACGGGTTTAAGATGGGTCCAGAACCAAACAAACAGAAGTTCTGAGTGGGAACTGCACCTGTGGGGTGATGCCACACCAGAAGTTGGAGTAGAGAGAGCGGGACTCTAACATGGGGGCCACCAGGGTCAGGTTCTCGGCTATCAGCAGGTCCAGGACTCGAGGGTTGGTCAACAGGTTATCAGTGTCTGCGAACTGCAGAGGAGCAGGTCCTGAGTTCAGGTGGTTCTGACCATCATTATCCATGGAGAGGTCCATCACCAGCCTTCTACTGAAACTGTTGGAAGACTCCGCCCAACCCTGATCCTCCAGATCTGCAGCTGATTACCTGATCCAGGTGTCAGAATGACAACCAGGAGAAAACAGAGAGTAATAAAACAGGCTGGAGACCTGGAGGACCAGACTGAGGAGACGCATCCAACTGAATTATGGGTAATTTGGAAGCAGTAATCACCTCACACAAAAGAACTTGATAGTACGGGCAACAAGCCCCCTCCTCCACCCCATTCCCATGAATCCATAAATACATCCATGAACGTCTTCGTCCGATCTAAACCGTTGGCTGGATAGAAACGATCACGCTGCCATTGTTGCTGCACCGCTAGTGTTAGCTTGAGGTTGTGAGGGGCTGTAAGCTAGAGGGAAATGGGGGAGGGTTACTCGGTGCCAATAGTCCCGCCCACAACTCAGAGGTGAATTTCTAATGAACTCCTGCCGCTCTGCAGAAACTATGTCCTAGAAAACGACTCAAACTTTTGGAGTTTTTAGTTAAAATGACTTTAATAAACCACAAATCCACCAGGATATGGAGCCAAATCTGGGAGATTAGATCAGAAAATCAAACCAAACAACTTGGAAAAAAATATTGGTGAAAAATTTGAAAAATAAAGTGTCTGAAACTTTCTGCAAATCCAAAATAAATGAAATTATTTTCAGTTTATGAGTTTCAAATTTTCAGTTTTTCACTTTCAACTTTTTTCTTTTCTTTGTTTTTTTGTTTCAAATTTGAAAATTTCACATTTGAAATTTTTGGCCCTTATTAAAAACATCAAAAGAAGCTTTCTATGTCGCAGACAACTTAGTTTTGTAATCAAATCAGCAGGCTGCTGCAACACAAAACCAAAAATCTCTTTAGCTAATATCTTAGCGTTATGCTAGCTGTTTTAGTAAAATTGGACATTTTCCCCGTTTTTTTAGGCTAAGTTAGAGTTTTGCTAACATTTTACCAATGTGCTAGATGTTTTGGCTAACTTAGTCATTTTTCCAGTTTTTTAGGCCTTATTTATACTTAAGCTAATATTTTAGCATTATGCTAGCTGTTTTTTATAAGACTGAATATTTTCTCAGTCTTTAAGGCTAATGTGGAATTAAGCTAACATTTTAATAATATGCTAAAATAACGGCACAATAATACGTTTTTTTCAAGTTCTTTAGTCTAATTTGGAGTTAAGCTAATGCTTTAGCATTATGCTAGGATAATTTAGAAATTTTTCCAGTTTTTTTTCAGGATAATTTGGAGTTTAGCTAACACTTTAACCCAATGAGGCAAATTTCCTTTGTGATATTGAGATATATATATAAAGATGAATTGAATTTAGCATTGTGCTAAATGTTTTGGCTAATTTATACATTTTTCCAGAATAATTTGGTGCTTAGCTAATACTTTAGCAAGCTTTCAGCTTCCGCATTATTCAGTTCTAGCATCTTCAGTAGCTACATTCATCTGACAGCATCAACACCAGCATTATGGAGGTATTGCGACATCTAGTTTTATTTGGTTTTTCCGATCCGGCTCCACACTGGTAACGATTTAAATCAGATCAGAAGAAAATAGATATCTGCTTTTTTCCATCAGCTCTCCAGTGTCACACTATGTTGTGTTAGCATGCAAGCATGTTAGCATGTTCAGTAGGGATTGGGATTACCAGGATGTAGTCGGCCCATCGTTCCCGCGCGGTCCTCAGCGCCGCTTGTCTCAGCTTCATCACATGGTTGAACCTGGAAGGGGGCCAGTGCTTTGGACCCCACTCGTCCGTGAAAGACCTGCAGCCGAGAACGGTCAGAACACGGATCCGGATCAAAGCACAACGCTCCGTTTGAACGCTCCACTCGCCTGGGCTCCTCCATCGGCCTCCACTCCACAAAGTGGTAGAGCTGCTGCGCCTTCCTCAGCCATTCTCTGAGCACGGCGGTGGTGTTGTCCACATTATGGTCTGTTGCGGCCCTGAAACACAAAAATGAAATGATGGTGTCGGTTCTTCAGAAACACATTGTTGGATAAGATGAAAACAGGAGCGACCAGACTGTTTGCTCGCAGCTTTTTCCACTTGAGCGTGTCGACTCAGCGAGGACAGTGTGACCACTGTTTGTGTCCGTGAGTGTGTTTGTGTGTTCACCCGGGATAAATTTAAGATTAAAACCCCAAACGAGACTGTGTGCCGCTCTTTGTGTTGTGTGGAGAGGATCACCTGCTCCCTCCTCGCTGGAGCTGAAAACAGAAAAGTCAACAGGTTGTTTGGGCAGAATCGGCTCCAGATCCGGACTTTTCCACTGCCGGCTGTAATATTCCTGCTGCTGTTTTTTCCAGGATTTTAGGTCGGACAGAAAACACACACAAACACACACCTTTAAGTGTGTGATCAGCAGACACACACATGACAACACACTTGCAGCTTCTTCCATGTGAGCGAGTCAGGAATGTGTTCCAGTTGGACAGAAATGTTTTGAAACAGCTGGAGAGCGACCGCACAATAATCCCAATAGCAGAGTGTGTGTGTTTGTGTGTTTGTGTGCAGATGTGTGTCAGAGCAGGAAAACGATGGTTTGTGTGAGCCTTCAGGAGGTTTTACTGCGGTGAGACCTGTTATTTATGAGCTGCACCAGTGCTAATTTAAAACATTGAAGTTTGATGCTGGAAACTGGAAACAGCTTGTGTGTGTGTGTGTGTGTTCAGGTGGGTTTTTGTATGCGTGTGTTTAAGTAAATGTGTGTTTGTTTGTCTGTTCTTGCAAATATGTTTGTTTGATACATACGTGTGTGTTATTTTGTATGTGTGAGTACATTTGCTCGCTTGTGTTTGTGTATTTTTGCATATATATATATATATCTGCATGTGATGTGTGTGTTTGTACCTAAGTGTGTGTAGATACCTGTACACAGCAGGTAGATCATTAGTTGTGACCCCGCCCCCCTTAGCGTGTTTCTGCGGCGGTAAATCCTGCAGGAAGCCGGCGTGCTCCGACACGCCGCACGTCAACCACAGACTTGGCTTCAGGCCCGAGTTAACGTGAGCGAGTCAGAACTGCAGACTGGATCCAGAACGTTCTGAAGCTCAGAACCGATCGGTTCCAGAACCGTTTGTATCCAATCGTCTCTTTAAATTCTGCAGGTGTGTGCTCGCTTTAGAGTTTTATCTTTAGTATTTTAACAGAAAGATCTTTTTAATCCAGAAGTTTGTTTTCATCATCATCAACTTTATTTCCTCTGACGTAGTTTGGAATGGAAACAAAGCGCGGAACATTAGAGGCTGAAAACGTCATGAAACAAATTTAATAGATGAGTGAATAAAAAGATAAAAACAGATTGGCTATAAAAATGAGTTTTAAAAATGGACAGAAGAGACGTTTGTCTAATAGATAGTGGAGAAGTTTTAAACTTATAGACTTTTTTTTATATTTTATTGTTATTGGAACGAGTGTGGCTTTTAATTTCATTATAGAAGTGTATGATGACAAAATAAAGAGGATTCTATTCTATTCTATTCTATTCTATACTGTTCTGGATCAGCGTTTAAACGTTCACAGCAGTTCCTGGCAGACCTCATTAAACCCTCAGAACACAGAAGTCGACTCAGCAGGTTTCCTTTTACTAGAACTTCCTGGCAGGTTGGAGCAAACGTGGAGGACCGGTCCAAACTGCAGAACCAGAACAAAGATTGAGCTGAGTCAGTGCGTTTGTTTGTTTGTTTGTCATCCTTTTTGGAAAAATTAACACATATGGAGGGATTTTTGTGCCACCATGTTGAAGCAAAAGTTACAGATTTGAGATCAAAATTTAAAAACGTTAGTGTTAAAAAAAAGTCAAGATTTGCAAATGAAAAATATATATATATATTTTTTAAATTAAAAAATAAAAATTAAAAAAGATTAAAAAAATAAAAAGAGCAAATGACAATATTTAATATTTGCTTAAAAAAACATTTCTTGCTTTCAAATTTTTTTTCGACATTTGTAAACTTTTTCTTTTTTGCTTTCAAAAAAAATTTTTTTTTTGTGTCTCATCTGACTTTGGTCCTATCTTTGATCTTGCATTGATACGTTTCTGTTTTGTGTAATGTTTGTGCCAAACAGCTGATTTACAAATTATTTTTGAAAGTTTAAAAAAACGTTTTTGAAATCAAACATCAAACATTTTTATTTGCAAATTATGATTTTTTTTAATGTTTTAATTTTTAACACTTCACATTTTGTTTGCAATTTATAACATTTTGATCTCAAAACTGTGACTTTTATTGGGAACATAGTGGCACAAAAATCCCTCCATAGAAAGTGAGTTGAGACAAACCGTATCTAAAGCATTTGTGCTGCAATTGCAAAAAAAAAATTAACAGCAGAAAAAATTTTGTTTTTAAAGCAAATTAATATTTTTAATTTCCAAATCCTGACTTTTGTTTTCTTAACATAAGATTTTCCTCACAATTTAGAAAGTTTTGATCTGAAAACTGTGACTTTTGCTAACAACATGGTGGCACAAAAATTGAACATTCATGTTGCAAAAGCAAAGGAAATTTTAAATTTTGATGTTTTTTTTTTCCTAAAACTTTACATTTTGTTTGCAGTTGAGAAAATTTTGTTCTGAAAATTTTGTCTTGGCACAAAAGTCCCTCCATAAACATGGAGCGGCCTTCTGCGTGGACGCGGAGGATGACGGCGTGGAGGCGTGGAGCTGTCCGGCTGGGACTTCTGCACGGATCCGTCTGCAGGACCAAACTGATCACCTGCAGAGCAGCAGCTCAGGTGAGGCGGCTGGAGCATCACTTCCTGTGATCTAAGCCCCTCCCCTCATCTAAACAGGTCCACGCTTCGGACAAACACTGACAGACACGCAACGTTACACAACACAGTTCTCCCATGATCCTCCTCTTCCCCACTCGGCCTCTCTCCTTCCTGGGCGTCTGGCTGCGCCCTTGAAGTTTACGGCGAGCCTCATTATTCTGTAGCCCGCGGCCTGAGATCCGGGTTCCTGTCTCTGAGTCCAGGCCAGCATCTGGAGAACAGGTGTGTCCCGGGCCGTCACCTTCACGCCGCGGCGCCGGCTCAGCACGACCTTCACAGATTAGATACAGTTTGTTTCCTCAGACCAAACAACCACATCTCAGGACCTTGACTTGGAGACGGTGGACGACGCAGGAGGTCGCCATGGCAACAGCTTGGGGTTGTAAACATGTTTTTTATTAATAAACCAAAGGTTTGGCGTTCTCGCCGTCTCCCTAACCAGCTCAGGTTGATCTCCACCTGAGTCAGAGAGATAAACACGGGTCTGCTGCCTCCTCTCTCAATAAACTCATATCACTCCCAATAATAACCCGCTGCTGCGTGCAATTAAGCCGCTACACCGCCGTGCCGGCGTCTGCGCAGACTCTGCAGCTGACGTGGCTTCTGCTGGACTCGGAGGGCAAAGGAGAAGATGGAGGGAGGAAGGAGAACAGCCGGAGGGAGAGATGAAGAGCTGGAATGTCTCACAGCTTTGAGGGTCAACAGAAGCGGGCGGGTCGGCGGGGTCACGGTCCAGTGTGACGTTCAGCAGCCAAACTCCACAGGAAAATCACCGCAGAACACGAAATCTCTGTCATCAGAGAAACTTCTGTTTGATTCGGTTCTACGAACGGTTGGACTTTAAGATAACAATCATGAGTTTCATGGAAACCCTCTGATCTTCTGCTGACATCCTGTTTCATGAAGAGGAAACCAGCAGGAAGTCTGCCGGACCCGGAGGAAAAGGAGGATTTGGGATTTGGTTTTTGTTTTTCAAAAAGTATTTTTGCAACGTTTGAGATGCTTTTTGTCTCATCTCACTTTCTATGGAGCGATTTTTGTGCCATATTGCAAACGAACAAGTTTAGAAATCACATTTTCTAAATTACAAACAAAATGTAAAGTTTAAGAATATAAAAAATAATAATTTCCAAATTAAAATACTTAATATTTGCTTTTAATTTTTTTTATTGCTGTCAAAAGTTTTTTGCTTTTGCAAAATTTTCTGATTTTCCTTCAAAAAATATTTTTCCAATTGCAACACAAATGTTTTAGAAATGTTGTGTCACATCTCACTTTTGTCCTTTCTTTGATGTTATAATAAGTTTATGAGAAAACTATTAATTTTTACTCTCAACACTTATTTGTTCACAACATGGTGGAACAAACTTTCTCCATAGAAAGTGAGATGCTTTTTGTCTCATCTCACTTTCTATGGAGCGATTGTTGTGCCATATTGCAAACGAGCAAATTTAGAAATCACATTTTCTAAATTACAAACAAAATGTAAAGTTTAAGAATATAAAAAATTATAGTTTGCAAATTAAAATATTTAATATTTGCTTTCAAAAGTTTTTTGCTTTTGCAAAATTTTCTGATTTTGCTTTCAAAAAATATTTTTCCACTTGCAACACAAATGTTAGAAATGTTGTGTCACACCTCACTTTTGTCACATCTTTGATGTTGTGTTTTTGAAACCAGATATTAAATAAGTTTATGAGCAAACTATTCATTTTTACTCTCAAAACTTATTTGTTCACAACATGGTGGAACAAAATGTCTCCATAGAAAGTGAGATCAGATAAACACATCAAACATTTGCAGTTTGCAAATGCAAAAACAGTTTTTGAAAGCAAATAAATGAAACAAACTTTAGAGAGGATGTCAGGAGACGGACAGCAGTTGGTTGGAGTTCTGCTGCCTTCTTCTCAGTGAGATGTTCCTGCTGCTCCTGACTCTCCACCTCTCAGGTGGAGCTCCATCACAGCCTCCTCTCTCCGCTCTCTGTGGGTCATTTTCACAGGAGTTTCTCCGTTGTAAAACAATATGAGAAGGTTTTATATCTGCAGCAGAAATCTTTGATTTCAGGAGAATTCCAGTTAGTTTGATTTTCAGTTCCGTGTTAACTTTCACGTCCCTCAGCTTTGTTTCCAAACGTCTTCTGGGATTGTGAATAACCCCAGGTTTCCATGACAACCGTTGTGATGCGGAAGCGGTCTCGGGATGGCTCTGGTGCCGACTTTACAAAACTCCGAACACACGGAGGCTCATGCCGAAACCCGCCGTTTATTAGGATTCAAATCATTTTTAGCCCCAACTTTACAAAAAGGGCTGCAGTTCAGCTCCAGCGCCCGGAGAAAAATTTGAATCCAACAAAAAACCCATTTGGAGTGCCGAAGAGGCCAGACAGCAGAAGTCTTTAGTGATCGTCTGCAGTAACTGTAACTTTTGATCATAATTATGAACTAGATATACAGCATTACCTCCAATAATGCTAGTGTGAATGATGGAAGCTGAATTTGGATGATGAAGATGCTGAAATTGATAACTGAAACCGATGAAGCTGATAGCTTCAGTTAACTCGCCTAAAAACAAACAAAAACAAAAACATTGGTTAGCTAAAACAGCTAGAATGTCACTGAAAAAAATTGTTAAATTTCAAATTGGCCTAAAAAAAATTAAATTAGCCAAAACGGCTACAATGAAGCTGAAATATTAGCTTAAATTAGCCTAAAAAATCTTAGTAAATGTCAAAATAGTCCAAAAATCTATCAGAATGACAATTTTTTTTAACTTTAAAAATGTAACTTTTTAACATAATTATGGCTAAAAAAATGCAGGAATTTTATTCCAGAATAAATCAATTTAAACCTTAAATAACTTTCAATATTTTACTCTCCAAAAAATGTATTTTGTCAAAATTATACAAGTTAGAAACAAGACAACATCGGGTCATTAATAACAATAAAATCAAATGATCTGGAGGGCCGGATCTGGCCCCCGGGCCTCGACTTTGACACGTGCTCTACCGTAACAGTTACCATGGCAGCCTGAGGTTAAACTCCTTCATGAAGAATCGGGATCTTCATTTTCCTCATCGTTATAATCTAAATCGCCCGTTGGCGTCTCCGTTAACCAGAGCTGCTGCGGAGCGCTGGCGCTGAAGGGGGCGGGCCGTCGTCAACAGTGAGACCGCTCTCTGATTGGTTTAGAGTCGGTATGGAAGTCGGGCTTCCTGATCCCACAGGGGGAATTCCTCGGATTCTCCCGGCTCAGCGGCGACCTCGGGAGGACCCGCGGGTCAGCTGGAGCCAGAAGGTTAAGTATCAGGTCACGGTTCCTCCAGAGACGGTTGGGAAGTGCTGGCAGCTGAACTTAACCTCAGATCTGGAACCTTCACAGCTTTTAACAGAATCTGAATCCATTTTGTTTATTTAGATTGTGGAAATGTCATCGTTTTACTCCTAGAATGTATTATTGTTTACCTGATGATTTTATTGTATTTTACTGTATTTAGTTGTAGAAAATCTCCTGAATGAAGTTGGAGTGGATCATCAATCATCTGTTTCCAAACGGTTCCCAGAGATTCTTTAATCATATTGATGCTTTTTTTAAAAATCAAAATCCAAAAACCTGCGTCGTTTTCTAGGACATAGTTTCTGCAGAGCGGCAGGAGTTCATTAGAATTTCCCCTCTGAGTTGGGGGCGGGACCATTGGTGGAGTGAGCCCGCCCCCTTCCCCCTCCCTGTTGCTTGTGGCTCCGCCCAGTGTTTTTTCTACAATCCAAAATCAATCTTTTCCAAACTGTATTTTCTTTTTTTATCGTTTTCTAATTATCAAGTATTTGAATAAAGAAATACTTATAATACTTTATAAATTTACTTAATAAATAAAGTAAATTATATCCATACATATGATCATATATATTAGCTTTAGCACACTAAACAGACTCATTATTTATAAATCTTTTCCTACCCAGAAGTAAAACACCTCGATCTCTGAGGCTCCGCCTCTCACTCCTTATGGGTCCCGCCCACTTCATGACATCATCCTAGACCTCATTAGGGTGTCTGCGTTTCACTTAGAAAAACAAACAACTTGATTGATGTGTGTATTGTGTAAGAAAATATAATTTAATAAAATATTGCAATACTTTATTTGATATTTAATTATTTATACCCACGAGAACAAGCGGGTGACATCATGCTGACGTTACAGAGTGAGACCTCCCCTTTCAGGACGAGTCTGCTCTGGCAGCTCCGCCCCCAGTCAAACACCAACACCCGATTTATCAGCAGAAAACTTTCATTTTAGATGCAGAGTACTGTATATCTTCAATAAATCAATAAACAGGTGTTCCTACTTTAGACGCGGGGATCCTTTAAGACGATTGGATGTTTAGTGGGAGAAACGACGACACGCCGCTCTCTCTGGGATGACATCATTAAATGGGCGGCAGCCACACACAGCGGCAGGCGGAGCTTCAGGAATCGACTCATTTTACTTTCGGGTAAAAAAAACTCACAAAATATAACTGATATTTGATTAATTATTAGTTTTTTAGTGTTCCGAAGGTAATATATGATGATGTATATGGATATAGTTCACTCTGAAAGGATTAAGTAAATCATGGTAAGTGTATTTTAAGTAAAAAAAAAAAATAAAAAAAACGTGGAATATTGTCTGTAGTACTTTCTTGGGATATATCAAGATACGTATCGTATCGCGACACCTGTATTGCGATACGTATCGTATTGTCAGGCTCCGATCACCCCTGATACTGTGTATTTAAAATGATCTGTCGATCACTGCTAGATCCACGGAGAAAGTGGGTGTGAGTTATCCTGGAGTGCAGACTCTTCCTAGAAGGGGCTGTTCCCCATTTTGTGATGTCACAATGTGAGGACCTGCTCATTTTAGTGGGTTGGAAGGGGCTGGTGCTTGAATGGATGAAAATGCTGCTTTGTGGTCGATTTTGGTGAGGAATGAACATGAAAATAACCTAAAAGCTCAAAATAGTTCAACACAAACATGTTTTAGTCTTCTGACACACAGCTCACCAGGAAGGTGGAGCCAGCATCAGAAACCCAAACAGATGTTCAGGAGAAGTTCTGCTCAGTCCGGACTCGTGCGACAGCAGCCGGAGACGTAATGACGGGCCGTTCCCGCTCTCCGTGTGGGTCAGAGTGGAAAAGCAGCGGCGTGCCAGAAGAACACGGCCGTTCATGTTTGCTGCAACACGCTCATCACCCCCCCCCCCCCCCACATCTGGAGGTTTTCCTGTTGGGGATCGTTCTGGAAATGTTTTCCATAGATCCCAAACACTCCAGAAACGAGGCCTTCCAGCTCCTCGCAGAGGCGTTCCATGACGTAACTAATGGGTTCCGCACCCTTGGACCGGGCCTTCTCTCTCCGTTCTGGCATTACGTCACCGGGAGCCGTTCCTCCTTCTCTTCTGGGTCTCACAAACCTCCAGCTGCTGAGCGCCGTGGAATCTGCCGGACAGCAGCTCCCGTCGGAGCGGACAGGTGAGGAGAACCGACACCTGAGCCAGAACATCGACGTTCTCCTGCAGCTTCTTCCTCATGACGACACAGCTCATCCTCATCAGCTGATCTGTCTCAGCTGATCGCAGCTTCCAGTGGAAGATGAACTTCTCCGTTCCACAGAAACAAATCACCACGTGTGTCAAAGTCAAGGCCCGGGGGCCGGATCCGGCCCTCCGGGGAATTCTAGCCGGCCCTTCAGATCATTTTATTTTATTGTTATTAATCTTGTTCTCATTTCTAACCTGTATAATTTGACAAAATATATTTTTATGGAGAGTAAAATATAGAAAGTTATTTAAGGTTTAAGTTGATTCATTCTGGAATAATATTCCTGCATTTTTATTATTCAGAATTATGTTCAAAAGTTACAGTTTTAAAGTTTTAAAAATTGTCATTCTGATAGATTTTTGGACTATTTTGGCATTTACTACAATTATTTTGGTCATTTTAAGCTAATATTTCAGCTTCATTGTAACCGTTTTGGCTAATTTAGGCTTTTTATTTGGTTTTTTGGAGTCAGGGGTTTTTTTCAGCGACATTCTAGCCGTTTTCGCAAACTCATTTTTTTTTTGTTTGTTTGTTTTTAAGGCTAATTAACTTTAGCTATTCATTTTCAGTGTTTTTAGCTTTCAGCTAAGCGTTTTCAGCTATCAATTTCAGCATCCTCATCATCCAAATTCAGCTTCCAGCATTCCCACTAGCATTATCTGAGGTAATATTATAAATCTAGTTCATAATTATGAATTCAGAAGTTACAGTTTTAAAGTTGTAAACATTTAGTTTTAGTGTTCTATAAACGTTTATCCTGTCCGGCCCTCCAGATCATTTTCTTTTTGTTATTAATGACCCGATGTTATCTTGTTCTCATTTCTAACTTGTATAATTTGACAAAATACATTTTTATTTAGAGTAAAATATGTAAAGTTAATAAAGGTTTAAGTTGATTTATTCTGGAATAATATTTTATTATTCAGAATTAAGTTAGAAATTACAGTTTTACAGTTTTAAAGAATTGTCATTCTGCAGCTTTTTGGACTATTTTGGCATTTACTAAGATTTTTTTTGGTCATTTTAAACTAATATTTTAGCTTCATTGTAGCTGTTTTGGCTAATTTAGGCTTTTTATTTCTTTTTTAGGCTAATTTGAAGTTAAGCAATTTTTTTCAGCGAGATTCTAGTTGTTTTAGCTAACCAATTTTTATGTTTTTAAGGCTAATTAACCTTAGCTATTTCTTTTCAGTATTTTCAGTTATCAATTTCATCATCCAAATTCAGCTTCCATCATTCACACTAGCATTATCGGAGGTAATACTTTATATCTAGTTCATAATTATGTTCAAAAGTTACAGTTTTAAAGTTGTAAACATTTAGTTTTAGTGTTCTATAAACGTTTATCCTGTTCGGCCCTCGACCTCAGGAGAGTTTTGGATTTTGGCCCCCGGTGTGAGAGGAACCTCCACTGCAGACGATCACTAAAGACTTCTGCTACAAATGTGGTTTTTGTTGGGTTCAAATTTTTCTCCGGACGCTGGAACTGCAGCCCTTTTTTGTAAAGTTGGGGCTAAAAATGACCTTAATCCTAATAAATGGCGGGTTTTTGGCATGTTAGCTAATTTGAGATTTTTTTCAGTTTTTAAGGCTATTTTGAAGTTTGGATATTTTTTCAGCTACATGCTAGCTGTTTAGGCTAACTGTTTTTTAAAGTTTTTTGTTTGTTTTTCAGGCTAACTTGGCATTGAGCTGATATTTGCCGCGTCGTTCAGGCGCCGTCGTTCAGGCGCCGCCTCTTCCCGTGTTGGTAAACTCAGTATTTTCATTTAAGAAGCAGAAAATCATCTTTCTAAAACGTCTTAATTCTGTTTTATATTCTGTGTTTTACCGTGAAGCATTTTGGGATTTTTATCTTGAAAGGTGTTATATAAATAAAGATTATTATTATTATTTAAGCTGGCTATCAGCACGAACATCTTCAGCCTCCAGTATTATCACAGGTAATGTTTTATATCTAGTTATGTTACAAAGTTACAGTTTTAAAGTTTTAAATTGTAGTTTTAGAGTGTTGAATAAATGTTTATGGTGTTCGTTGTGTTTTGGCTCCTCGTGTGATTGAGTTTGACTCTCCAGCTCAATCATATAAAATAATTAGGTCTAATGAGAAAAACGGCTCATTATGAAGAAACCAGCAGCAAATACCTGAGAGTCAGCGAGAACAGAAGCTCGTAAATCTGGAGACGCTTCATTTGTTCAGAGACACAGCGGCCCGTTTCCAAACAGCCTTCAGGGAACGCTCCGTTATCCCGGATCCCAGAGCCGACAAATCAGATCCACCCAAAGATCAACACCTGACCCGCGCTCACGCCGCCGGCTGCCGGTGGAGGCGGAGCCACGTGTCAGCAGGACGTCTTACTTTTCATGCAAGAATTTTTAAAGATTTTCCGTTTAGTAAAAGTTGTTCTTGTTTATGATCTAAAACTGTCAGATCATCAGATTTTAAACCCGTTTCCTGATCGGATCAGTGAATCCTCTGGATCAGGATCTTCTGTGGAAATCTTTCCTCTTTCCTTCAAACTTCAGGGAAACTTGCAGCCGTTTGATGAAACTGACAAGGAAGCGCGACATTTTTGGAGCATTTGTTAAAACCTCCAGAGACGTCGACTCTTCCAAAGGCTGGTTTGGCGGGAATGTGAGGTCGCTCGGACACGCCCACTGAGAGTTTATAAACCCTCAAGTTTGATACATTTGTAAGGAGTCGCTGAAACCTGGGAACAACGGTCGACTGTCTATGAGAACTGGACCGAGTCTGACGTCATCCAGAAACAGATTCCTTCTGGCTCCGATCAGTTGAAGTCGAGTCGGACGCCGCCATGTTGGAGCCAGACGTCGTCAGTGAGCAGCGGTCTGAGTTTCTATGGCAACCAGTTTAACCAATCAGGAGTGAGCTTGTTGGAAGGCCACACCCTTACTACTGAAAGCAGGCTCCACCTACTTTTATTGAAGCCTCTGATTGGTCCGTTTATGAAGAGAATAATCAAGAAGATGTAAAGAAGGTCATTCTGACCAATAGGACGACAGAGGAACAGGAAAGGTGAAAGCGTGTTCACCTGCATCCAGGTGTGGAAAACATTCAAACACGACGGATGAGCGTCACCACAACAGAACCGTTGGCGATTCTCTGGTTCTGATCCGCGTCAGAGTCTCTGAGCTCCGCAGACGCGTCCTCCTGCGTGTTCACCTCTCAGTGGGGGGGGGTTTAAACTGGGGCATTGTGGGTAATCGCCCCGGGTGGGGCATCAGAACAGGTCAATGCACGACCGCATCATCCCCGCTCGTTTAAACCGTCACATCAGAAGTCGTCTGGCAGTGGAGAAGGTTTGGCTAGCGCTAGCTAACGGCTAATCTCACATTCTTCAGGATTAGGGGGGGAATCTTAACCTCAGGGATTAGGAGGATTTTTATTTGGGATCAAGTTTAGGAAGCCTTTGAAAAGTGAAACAGCTTGATGGTGAAGATGTGAACATGAACATGTGAAGAATTCTCTGAAAATGTTCAATAAATGAAGCAAACCAATGAAAAGGACTAAAAACAGGAGAAACACGACAAGTTACTCCATAAATCCATTTATAAACCAACAATAATAAGAAAACAGGATTTAAATCAGAAGAACCAAACACTTCTGTTGTTCTACAGTAAAACAGCAGCTCGTGTTTTACGCCGGATGCCCTTCCTGACACAACCCTGTAACTGAACGACATCAGTGGACACGCGGGGATCGAACTCAGGACGGCTGCGAGGCAGCCCACTGATCCATCCAGCCGCCAGAACAAGAACATCTTTCTGAGTTTGTAATAAAACACAAAAAATCTCTCAAGTAGTAATTATGAATCTGTTCTGCTGCAGAAAGCTCTACGAGTACGGCTGCAACGAGTATCCGAGTACTCGAATACTCACGATCAGATCCCAAAAACTTGAGTAAGAATATTTACGACGTCTGACATCATAGATTCCTGATCTTTAGAAATATAATAATGTAGTAAGCATTTATAAGTTTATAAGTTTTTAGACTAAAAAATACCAAATGTAAAGCATCACTGTTACCTGAAAGTGAACACATTTTCACAATAAAGCGCCTGTTTTCAAAGTAAAACTACCGAGTGTTTTTAAAAAATGAAATTAAAGTTCAGTTTACTGACAGGAGATCTGAATAAACAGATTCTGTCCACTCCAGAACTTTGAGGATGGAAAACCAGAAGGTTGAACAAAAAATAAACATATTTAAAGTGACAAACAGCATCGATTTCTGTCTAAATCTTCATGTTTTTATCAGTCTTCAGTTCTGAATAAAAGTATAAATGATAATAATTGAATCCAGATCATTTTAATTTAATAGATCCAGTAAAAAGAGAAACTGTACAAACATTTCACACTAAAAAGTAAAACTGATAGTTTTATCTGTGAATTATGAATCTCACAGCTTGATAAGAGTAAATATTCGACTGAAGATGTAAAACCGCGCTCACAGCCGCCTCGCCGTCGACCAATCACAAGTCAACATAAACCAACGGATAAATATGAGATTCAGGCTTCCATAATCTAAACGCTCTTCTTCACGCATCGCAACACGTTTTTAAAGGGTAACCAAACAGGGAAGGTAGAGGCTGACTCCGCCCACAGACAAAATGTGAACATCCAGTCAGAGGGGCGGAGCTTGGGAACAGGACTGTAATCATTACTGGAGCTGCACATCATGACGTGGGACTGACATGATTTGACCAATCACAAAATTCAACTCCTGTCAGCCTGTAGGGGGCAGCACACCGACGGTTATTTTCAAGAATTAAAGAAGTTTATTTGAATTTGTCAAACGTGTGGCAGCAGTCAGCTCTTTTAAAGTCTCACTTCTAGAGATCAGCAGATAAAAACATGTTGATTTAGTGTTTGGTTACCCTTTAAGTTCATTTTCAGACTCCAGCGACAAAACGTTGAACCCTAGTCGATTAACCAGGAGAACGTTGACCAATCAGAGACTCAGATTCGGTCGTGACTTGCAGACGGCGACTTTTTCAAAACACAGACGGAGAAATCAAAAACTGTAGTTTGTGAAATTAGCCGACAGTTTTTCAGAGATCGGAATCGAGCTGTGAAAGAAAGAAACCGTTTCCTCCTCCAACATGCACCAGTATGGGGTCGTGTCACACGTGACACATGTCTGGTGTGAAGGAGGCTGCAGATCTAGTAGAAGCGGTTCTATGTGAGCAGCTGCTGCTGGTTAAACACAGATCAACTCCAGCACAGCAGAACCAGGGGCGCCTGCAAGGGGTGGCCAGGGGTGGCCACGGCCACCCCTGGCTGACACCTGGCCACCCCAGTGGCCACCCCGGCCATCCCACCTGTCACTATAAACTGTGCTTGCATCTGTTTTGCATTTCATCCTTAAACCATCAGAAGGTGCTGGATAATTCCCCAGGAGGGAGAAGAGATGAGGAGCGCGCCTGCGTGTGTGTGCCCGCACACACACGCAGGCGCGCTCGTGCGGGCACACAGCGAGCCTCTATGGAGAACTCATCAGCGGTCTCAGAGGCAACTCAACAATATCCTAGTATTAAAGTAGGATAATTATCATCTAGAGCAGTTTTTATTGAAACCAGTAAATTCTAGATGTCGTCTCGCTCTTAACTGATTCTGGAGGAAACGCGCTCATGGTTTGAAAGCGCAGAGAGACAGACTGACAGTCCTCATGAAAAGAACACAGTTTATTGTTCTGAATATTAAAAAAAAAACTATTTATATTGAGCAATACTCCAAAATAACTTAATAAATGTTTACAAAGCATGATCAGAAGTGTTTTGGATGAGTATGGATCAGGAGGTGCGGGTTTCTCCAGATTTGAGAAAGTTCCCGGTTCCTAACCCCACAAATTTTCGTTGTGGCTCTCTCATTGGAGCATGTTCTTTCATTGTTGGTATTATTATATCTTTCTCTAACCATCTCTCTTCATTGCTCTTCAAGCCGTGCCGGAGTTATCAATACCTATTTGCAATGGGCGCGCGCGCGCGCGAGCAGGCGCGCTGGAGCTGCGCTGAGCTCAATGGGGGGGGGGGGGGGGGTTCTGAGTGCGCAGCTGCAGCAAACATGAGACAAAGACAACGAAAGCGCCATGTAAAACAATAATAGTTGTAATGGTTTTGAAATGGATGAAGAGGAGATTCTGTAGAAGACATGTGGATCTAAGGTTTTTCTTTTTTATAGTTTATAACTTTTCCCTACATCATAATTTTTCTCTTGAGTGAATAAATCGTAAATCTTATTTTCCTTTTGAGTTTGCCTTCTGGGGTCTTCACAGTGAATCATCTTCCTCCATCTGTCTTCATCATCCTCTCCTCTAACACCAGCCACCTTCATGTCTTCATTCTCTGCATCCAGAAACCTCCTCTTTGGTCTTCCTCTAGACCTCTTTCCTGCAGCTCTAGACTCAGCATCCTTCTACCAATATCTTCACTGTCTCTCCTCTGAACATGTCCAAACCATCTCAGTCTGACTTTATCTCCAAAACCTCTAACATGTGCTGTCCCTCTGATGGATTCATTCCTGATCCTATCCATCCTGGTCACTCCCAAAGAGAACCTCAGCATCTTCATCTCTGCTATCTCCAGCTCTGCTTCCTGTCTTTTCTTCACTGTTTCTAGTCCAACAACATGGCTGCTCTCACCACAGTCTTCTACATCTTTCCTTTCATTTGTGCTGAAACTCTTCTATCACACATCACACCTGACACTTTTCTCCACCCATTCCAACCTGCTTGCACTCGCCTCTTCACTTCTTTTCCACACTCTCCATGACTCTGTACTGTTGACCCTAAATACTTAAACTCCTCCCCCTTCTTTAACTCTTCTCCCTGTAACCTCACTCTTCCACTTGGGTTCCTCTCATTCACACACATGTACTCTGTCTTACTGCGGCTAACCTTCATTCCTCTCCTTTCCAGGGCAAACCTCCACCTCTCTAGCTCCTCCTCCACCTCTCTAGCTCCTCCTCCACCTCTCTAGCTCCTCCTCCACCTCTCTAGCTCCTCCTCCACCTGTTCTCTGCTCTCACTACAAATTACAATATCATCTGCAAACATCATAGTCCATGGTGATTCCTGTCTAAATGGAAAATAAACCAACATTTTTGTCCAACTCAAAATCTTAACTGTATTTTTGTTCGTCTATGCACATTAGAAGCATGAAATAAAGACAATTCATCAAAGTATATCAGCAGATACTTAAAGTACTGATAGTTTTCTACAGGTTGTTTAACTACGTAAAGTAGAATGACTTTGGAAAAAAAGGTCATGTGTTTAGTGTGCCACCCCAAGATTTAAAGTGGCCCCCCAGCGGCCACCCCCAGGAAAAATTTCTGGAGGCGCCACTGAGCAGAACCTCTGATGAATCCAGCAGTTTCAGTTTTGGTTTTATGAGTTCTTTTCTTCTGCTGAGGATCCCAACGAAGCGTCAGACGAACGCTCTCGTCCTGCAGACGGAACGCTCCAATGAATCCTAGAGAGAATCCCAACCTTCCGGAGTGAGCCGCTGTCCGTGTTTCATCAAGTTCTCACGACCAACGAAAAAATTCAGATTTAAAAGAGCAGAAAGTTTGTCTCAGGCTCTGAAAGTATCCGATCCACCAACCGAGCCGGATTTCAGGGAAACTTGAGGAATTTTTCTACGTTTTCTGTGACAAACTCACTTTCTCAGGAAAAGTGAGCGATGACATCACAGCTGCTGAACATTCTGCTCATTCTCTTCCATCAGAAATACTTGTTAGAAACTTTTATGAAATTTTTCTAATTCCTATTTGTATTTTTATTTATGATTCTTTTGTTTTTGAGTTTTGTTGTTTCTGGAATAATTCTGACTCCAGAACTTCCAAAGAAGAATTCTTTCAGAACCTTCAACAGACTGCAGACAGCAACTAAACAAAATCCTCCAAATATTTCTGAAAACAGCTGAAATAGTCCGGTCTCTGCTGAATATTTTCCAGTCATTCCTATGGGACTCTTATACTAATAAATACATATGCGGAAAGTGACAAATATTGATTTAAAGATGAAAAATTCTATTTTTAATTCAATAATTAACTTTAAAACTAATAGTAGTGATTTGTAACTTCTCACTGTAATTTTAATTTATTTTTTGTATAAATTCTTGGATGAATATTGTGATAACAAAATGAATAAACAAACGTATTGTTGCATTTCCTAGAATATTCTCTTAAACCAGAAAAAAAACATTTGATTTTTACATTAAACATTTAATTTAATTAGAAATTAAATTTGACTAGATTTCAAAACTCTTTATTTCATGGATTAAAAGAGGAATTACTTTTCCTATCTGGTCTGAAATTCCTTTTTATCTGCATCTCTGTGGCCTTAAAGCAGAAGGACGATGAAATCTACCACCTGATTGTATCCCAGCTCTCTGATTGGTCACTCTAAGGACACGTTTTTCTAACACAATCCATCCACCGATAAGTAGTTTGTGCTGATTTTATTTCACTTTTACTCAAGAGATGAAATAAAAGTTTGGATTTGTTTTACTTCAGTAAAATAAATTTAATCTGATGTTTTTGTGTTTGAATGAGAAATAAATGGATTCAAACAGAAACATGTTGTTTCTCCGTCTGACACACGTATGGAGAGAATATAGTCTCATCCAATCTGTGTGCGTAGTTTCTGGTTTGTGATTCGCACAACACATTATGTGTAACTTTATCTATTGAGTGTTCACATGTACAAGTTAAAAAATAAAACAGCTTGAAACTAACTACACTTAAATCTCTAAAAAACATCTCTGTTAGTGATGCGTTTACATGCTGCTTCAATGCTGGGTCATCAGAGTTTCTTATCAGCCGCTTTGACCTTAGATTGTAAATAATATCTTGACATTTTCCCTCTTTTTTAAACAGATATGCCCCATGATTCATATAAAAGACACTAAAGTTGAGCGTAAACACAAATCTTTACATTTGTGTGTAAATGTGGTTTTGTGTGTGTGAGGAGATTCATGTGTACATTGTAAAGATTTGTGTGTTTCAATCTGCTGTAATTTAAAGTTGTGTTTGTGTAAATTGTATTTTTGAACACATGAAAACACAATTTCAAGAATATAAAGTTACATAAAATGTACTGTATGAGTTACACAAGAAGAATTACACACATAAACTGGATGAGACTATTTTCTCTCCATACACAAACATATTCTTTGTATTTCCATCTAACTTTGTTTCTCCCACAGAAAGGTCTGTCCGGCCTTTCTGGGGAACCACAGAAGCTGGACTGAACCGGTCCTGACAGACGATCCCCTGAAACCAGAACCTGAACGTCCAGACCTCGTTTACGTGCTCTACAGTCTGGATACCGCGCTTTAGCGGCGCCACTAGAGGTCCCACAACATCACATCAAAAGTTGAGCTCATCATGTGGAACTGTTCTCTGTAAAGCCACCATTTCCCAGAAACCCTTCATCTGTAGCCCCTCCCACAAAGCTCGCCGCTCCGCGGCCGGAATGAGACGCCGACGTCTCCTTTGATAGATGCTGATGAGCGCTAGAGCTGAATGTAGCTGCTGTCAATCAAAAGATTGTTCACTTTTCAACGACTTGAATTAGTTTGTTTATTTACAGAATTACGATTAAACTCATGAAATTGTCACATTTCTGTAATATCAATAAAGTTTTGTACATACGTTTAACGGAGCTTTTCATGGTGAACGCTACGAGAGCAGTTCAACCTCAGAACAAAGACGTTCATGGATCTATTTGTCTGCATCTGAATGGGGCGGAGCATAAGCCTGTGGCTCCGCCCACGTATTTTCTACGTCACAAATACAATTTTTAAAACAAAACCCACTCCACCTCAATTTGCATAAATAGAAACTCAGGAATGTGACTCGAATCCAAACGTTGAAACCATCGACCTTCATCCCTGGATGTCCCGCTCCACATTCCCAAACGGGACTGGAAGCTCTGTCCGCTCGAGCGCGTTCCCTGGCTGGGTGCGCACGCGCGCGCGCGCTTGTTAGAGTCTCTGAAGTAGAAAACAAGTTCTGCACAAACACGGAGGGAAGGGCGGGAAAGAAAACTAAAGTCTCCAAATACGGAATCTGATCCTCCCGATCAGATCTGGATTTACACTTTATATTGGGGTGGGGGGGGGGGGGGGTGTTTGGTTACCTGCACGAGCGCCACCCAGACTGCGCATTTTACGCATGCCTTCCCAGAACCCCCCACCCCACTGTCAGATCAGATCAGCGTCTCCTTTCATCCCCTCACCTGGATCTTTGTTTAAAGCCTCACCTGGAGCCCCCCCCCCTCCCCGCGCGCGTGCACATGTGGCAGTGCTGCTGCTGTTCTCCAGCCGCTTCCGCAGCTCCGCGGGAACTCCGTCTCCCCACAACCTCCTGCGGCTCTTTCATCTCCAGCAGACACGCGCGCTGAGTGCGTCTTTAAAGAGGACCCCGGCGCGCGCGCGCACGGCTCCTCCGCACGCGCGCGCCTCATCTACCGGCGCGCGGAGTTCGGCTCTCACCAGATGGCGATGCGCTCCTTCGGGTACTGCAGCCGGTCGATGCAGCCCAGGTAGACCGGCAGGCTGTGCGCGGCGTTCCGCGCCAGCACGGCGATCATCACCTTCGGCCGCTGCAGCGCAGACTCCGGCTGCGGCGGCGCCGTTCCCGCGCTCCCCGGCGCGCCGGCGGCCAGCAGAGCCGCCAGCAGCCACAGCGCACCGCGCGCCCGCATCTCCGCGTCCAGGTTCCGCCGCGAGTCCCGGAGCTGCACCGGGAGGAGTGAGGGAGAGGCGCGGCGGGAGGAGAGGGGAAGGTAGAGGGGGGGAGGGCTCCTCACCCCCCCTTACCCCTCCCACATGCCCGCCGCCTGCAGGACAGTCCGCTGATCCACAGACAGAAGTTCTGCAGATCCGGTTCTGGTTCTTTGGACATTAACTGTCCAGGAAGTTCTGGAGGAAATAATCTCCGGAACTTTATGAGTCACGTGTTTCTGTATAGTTTGCGACTTACATTCAGGTGCGGCTTATACGGGGTTTCCCTGCAGTGACCGCTAGAGGGAGCAGAAGAGGAGGAGATGTTTGAGGAAGACTCGAACAGATTGAAGGATTTCAAGTTACATCAAGAGTTCAGGTGGATTGTGGTGCTGTGGTGCAGTGGTTGACCTCTGGCTGGTTCTTAGTGAAGCAGCTGATGATGATTCTGCAGAGAAAAACACAAATCTGTTGTTTTTCTTCTGTCAGTTTCAGAAGGTTGTGGATGTAAAACCAGTAAACACAAACATATAAATGAATGTTTTATCTTCACTATAACTTCTAAACGATCTTCTGTCGCTTTTACCTTCAGAAGATTCAGATTCAGATTGGATTGATCACATTCACGTTCAGTCAAATGTCTGAGGATGAGATGAAGTCAGCTGACAGGAATTAAACATCAAACATAGAAGTAAAACCAGAATCTATCCAAGGAGAAAGTCTTGGAGTTTTCATATCTTGTTGTGACTCTGATGTTTCTCCAGGATGACCTGGAATCTCCTGGAGCGACTTTAGAACAACAAACTCTAACCTTGATTCAGGCTGATTAGATAATCCAACACGTGGATTGTTCCCACTGACGTCCTGATACTTTGATGCTCCTCCCATCTGCAGGAATCACTGAATCTGAACGGGTCACGGGGTTGCTGGAGCCTATCCCTCCACCGTTGGGTTTACAAGTGTGTCGTCTGCAGTGGATGTTAGAATCTCTTTTAAAGCTCATCCAGGTTAAGACATTGATCATTTGTTATTGATCCACTCTTAGAATCCATGTCAAGAATTCAGAGAATTAGAATTTAAAAAACTGAAATCCTTTCTGCTGCGCGCCGGACGTCCCAACCGGAAACTCAGCAGGAAAAACACAAAATACACAGATCCTGAGGATGAAACCGGACATATATTTATTTAGAATAGAATAGAATAGAATAGAATAGAAAATATTTTATTAATCCCTTTGGCAGTCCTCAGGGAAATTCAGGAATATATAATATATAATATATATATAATAATATAATATCAAATATTCAGGAATATTTGATCATAAGTAGACTATAGATCTATGCAGCGGCAGGTGAGATGCTGCTTCACCTGCTTCACCTGCTTCACCTGCTTCACCTGCCTCACCTGCTTCACCTGCTTCACCTGCATCACCTGCATCACCTGCTTCACCTGCCTCACCTGCCTCACCTGCCTCACCTGCTTCACCTGCTTCACCTGCTTCACCTGCTTCACCTGCCTCACCTGCCTCCCCTGCTTCACCTGCATCACCTGCTTCACCTGCATCACCTGCTTCACCTGCCTCACCTGCCTCACCTGCCTCACCTGCTTCACCTGCTTCACCTGCTTCACCTGCTTCACCTGCCTCACCTGCCTCCCCTGCTTCACCTGCATCACCTGCTTCACCTGCATCACCTGCTTCACCTGCTTCACCTGCTTCACCTGCCTCACCTGCTTCACCTGCTTCACCTGCATCACCTGCATCACCTGCTTCACCTGCTTCACCTGCCTCACCTGCTTCACCTGCTTCACCTGCCTCACCTGCTTCACCTGCTTCACCTGCCTCACCTGCTTCACCTGCTTCACCTGCTTCACCTGCTTCACCTGCCTCACCTGCCTCCCCTGCTTCACCTGCATCACCTGCTTCACCTGCATCACCTGCTTCACCTGCTTCACCTGCTTCACCTGCCTCACCTGCTTCACCTGCTTCACCTGCATCACCTGCATCACCTGCTTCACCTGCTTCACCTGCCTCACCTGCTTCACCTGCCTCACCTGCTTCACCTGCTTCACCTGCCTCACCTGCCTCACCTGCTTCACCTGCTTCACCTGCTTCACCTGCCTCACCTGCCTCACCTGCCTCACCTGCCTCACCTGCTTCACCTGCTTCACCTGCCTCACCTGCCTCACCTGCTTCACCTGCTTCACCTGCTTCACCTGCTTCACCTGCTTCACCTGCATCACCTGCATCACCTGCTTCACCTGCTTCACCTGCTTCACCTGCTTCACCTGCATCACCTGCATCACCTGCCTCACCTGCTTCACCTGCATCACCTGCTTCACCTGCTTCACCTGCCTCACCTGCCTCCCCTGCCTCACCTGCTTCACCTGCATCACCTGCTTCACCTGCATCACCTGCTTCACCTGCTTCACCTGCCTCACCTGCCTCCCCTGCCTCACCTGCTTCACCTGCATCACCTGCTTCACCTGCATCACCTGCTTCACCTGCTTCACCTGCATCACCTGCTTCACCTGCTTCACCTGCTGTTTTCATCTTTTATAGTCATTTACAATAAAGTTTCGATTCTATTTTAGCAACATACTAACAATTTTAACTAACGTAGTTTACTGAAGAATTTAAGGCTATTTTGGAGTTTAGCTCATATTTAAGTAACAAGCTAGCTTTTTTGGTTAATCTGGCATTTTTAAGGTTTTATGGGCTGATTTGGAGTTTAATTCATATTAGAGCAAAACACTAAATATTTTTTCAAAATGCATTTGTCACATGGGATTTACAACACTTTTTTTTTTTTTTAGAAATTTTGTTAAACCTCAGCGCTTTTTCATAGTTCTTAAACTGAATTTCCAGTCTTTTTGCAAATTTTCATTTTCACTTTTAGCAAAAAGCGTTCTTCATGTTATTATTATGGCAGGTATGAAACTTTTTTAGTTATTTTATATTTTCAAACAACAACAAAACTCAAAAATCTCACTCAACCTCTTATACAATGAAGTGAAATAATTAAAAAAAACGTGTTTTTATATATATATATA
This sequence comes from Oryzias javanicus, assembly GCA_003999625.1. NCBI lineage: Eukaryota > Metazoa > Chordata > Actinopteri > Beloniformes > Adrianichthyidae > Oryzias > Oryzias javanicus. The sequence continues at coordinate 3,251,612 of CM012440.1, forward strand.
TATATATATATATATATAGAGAGAGAGAGAGAGAGAGAGAGAGAGAGAGAGAGAGAGCATTCAGCATGTTTGTGGGTTTTTTTTTAACAGGTTCTGTCAAATAAAGTAGAAATATTTTGTCTTTTGACAAAGTTTGTAATCTGGAACATGAAAACTCCTCACAGAGAAGTTCCCACTAGGATTTGAACCCTCCTCAGTGTGAGGTGAGACCACTGCACCACAGCAGCTAAATGCATGTGTGTGCACATCTCTGTGCAGAATGTGCGAATAAATTCACAAATAATTCCCTAAAATACTCACAGGAGATTTAAGTTTTGTTTTAAATAAAAAAGGAAAAGCTAAAATCTTTTAAACCAATAGTTTTTAAGTGTTAAATTAAATCCTTTTATGCATAAATCTGTGTTCTGCTGGTGTGTGATCGCGTTGGCGCCCCCTGCTGCTCCTACAGGGAAGTTAAACTGCATTAATGCAGAAGTCTCATCAGGAAAAGAGAATAAAAACTAAAGATTTCCCAGAGTTCCTTTGAGCTGGAGCAGAAACTGAAGAGTCGAACATTCAAAAGTTTGACTTCAGCCCTTTAGAAGCTCCTGTTTCTCTCTTCCCAGCAGGCCTTTCCTCCGTCAGGACGCTGCAGGACATGCACTCAGTAATTTTGGTCGGCCGGTTGACCTGCAGCCATGCAGCCTGACGGACAGACAAAGACGTTTTTCTGGGATCAGGATGAATGGATGATTCAAGTCCTGCCAGCGTTGAACTGTGTTGAAACAGCGGAGCGAGTCGGGATCATGTCTGAGGAGAGGATCCGTATAATCAGAGTCAACGAGGGATAAATGTGTGGTTCGGTTTTATATACAAGAGAGGTTAAAGGAGGTCAAGAAGAGACGACGGATGAGACGGCTCCGTTTTCCAGCCTCGCCAGCAGGTGGCGCTCTGGCTTCAGTCCTGAGGAGGATCTGTGCAGCTCTGCAGGAGGAACGGGTCTGAGGTGTCCAGATCTCAGAGGAGAACGTCTCAACGTAACCTCCTTTACCTCAGGAGAGCCTCAGCCCCCCACCCCCCATGTTGCTGGGGGGGGGGGGGTCCAGCAGATTCAGCTGGGCGGTTGAACAAACCAATGAGAGAGAAGAGAGAATTCCCTTCATTCTGTCAGTTTTTATGAACGACAGAGAAAGAAAAACGACTTTAGAGACGACGACAACATCACTGATGACAACCCACTCACTCTGTGAAGGGAGAGACGCACACAAACACACAATAGATACTTATGCACACAAACACAGACATTTTAAAGAGAACCAGCGGCGGGAAACAGACGTTTTCCAGAAGAAACGGATTCAAACATTTGTTTCTTTCAAATGATTCTTTACCTGATTTTACCTCCAAACTGATAACAGAAACACACAACAGAACTACAGTAATCCTGTGATCCATTCAATTTCAGTCAAACGTTTCCCTCAAATCAGACTGACAGACAGACAGACCTCTCCTCCGGTCCGTGGACCTCTCCTCTGGCTCCTCTGGACCGTGGACCTCTCCTCTGGCTCCTCTTGGTCGTGGACCTCTCCTCTGGCTCCTCCGGACCCTGGACCTCTCCTCTGGCTCCTCCGGACCGTGGACCTCTCCTCCGGCTCGTCTTGGCCGTGGACCTCTCCTCTGGCTCCTCTGGACCGTGGACCTCTCCTCTGGCTCGTCTTGGTCGTGGACCTCTCCTCTGGCTCGTCTTGGTCGTGGACCTCTCCTCTGGCTCCTCTGGACCGTGGACCTCTCCTCTGGCTCCTCTGGACCGTGGACCTCTCCTCTGGCTCCTCTGGACCGTGGACCTCTCCTCTGGCTCCTCTGGACCGTGGACCTCTCCTCTGGCTCCTCTGGAATGTGGACCTCTCCTCTGGCTCCTCTGGACCGTGGACCTCTCCTCTGGCTCCTCCGGTCCGTGGACCTCTCCTCTGGCTCCTCCGGACCCTGGACCTCTCCTCCGGCTCCTCCGGACGGTGGACCTCTCCTCTGGCTCGTCTTGGCCGTGGACCCCGCCCCCACCTGTCCCCCAGCCCTGTCTGGCTGACTTGTGGATGTGGAGATCCATAAGGTTTCTTCTTTTTTTCCTGAATCCGATGTTTTTAGGAGTTTTTTCTTACCGGGAGGGCGGGTCTAAGAACAGAGATAACCTGTTTAATTTAGTCTGTTTAGTTTAAAGATATTTATATTTTAGGACAAACTTTCAGTTTCTATTAAATTACTGACATGAGGCCAATGAGGAAATTGTTTGTTGAATGTGTGGAAACATTTTGAATTGATCAAAGTCATGTGACCATCCATGGGAGAACGTTCTAATAATGATTATTCTGATGTCATTCTTGTTTACTTGTTTGTTTACACATATTTATTATCTTAAAGAATTAGAATCTGGAAAACTTCACCTGCACTCGTCAGTAGCAGGTACTGCATTTCTGCTGGAAGTTCAAGATGTTCTGGATCCGTTTAGATAGAGAATCGGATCGATCAGAATGAACCGACATCGACTGGGAATCCGATCAGGGACCGGATCGGATCACATGAATGATCACAGCCTGAGTGTGAACACATGAAAACAAATAAAGACCAATTAGGATCTAAACTCATTGATGGGAGACTGAAATAATCCATCCTGAATCCCTCCTCTTGATCCTCACTCATCTCTTAAGGTGGAATGCTTGGTTCTCCACCGTCTCCAGAACAGCTGCAGGAAGAGAGAACGACGGTCCGGGAAGAATCGGTGAGTCTTTCTGGACTGAAGTTACACGTCGAGTGAAGAAAGAACAGTTTTATTCTGATAAAATAAAGATTTAACGATGGGAGTTTCTGATCTAAAATGGATCTTCTTGATCCAAACTTCCAGCTGTGGGACTCGGATCAATTCCTGCTCCTGAACAGTTCAGGTGAAGTTTTCCAGATTCTTGTATTTCTTCAAGATAATAAACTAAATGTGTTTACAAACAAACAAGGCGGACAGATCGATTTAATCCCAACAGATCAAAATCTACACTGGATGGTCACATGACTTGGATCAATTCAGACTGAACGATGGTTGATCAGTTTCTGCTGGGATGCTTGTTTTCATCTATATTATTGATTTGAAACAGTTTTATAACCGTAAAGGTCGATTCAGTTAAAACTGGCTTCAGATTCATCTGATTGGATTATAGAAAATAAAAAATATAAACTCGGTTGTTAATTTCAAACGTTTATTTAATTCAAAACTGCAGCAACAGAAACGAAGAAAAGCTAAATATTTTAAAATCTCTACACTGTTTCAGGAGATTTTAGGAACATTTACTATTTTTACTTTAGTTTTAGAAAACTTTGCTCCGTTATAAATTCTTGATTTGAATGAACGATTCATCTTTCAGTGAATTAGCTGTAATTTCTTGTTTTGAATCACTAAACGATGCACTTTTATGTATTAATAGTAAAATGACTGCAGTTCTTGTGTATGGTGGATTAACCCAGAACATTAACTGGCTGTAAAATCTTTTTTTTCTTTTAGATGTGACTTCATGGTGTGGACCTGATTTTATTTGAGATAATTCAGTGTAACTTTACTAAACTTAAAAACATGTTTCTGTTCTTTAAATCTTGAAAAAGGAAGGTGTTTAAAAAAAAAGTTCATATTATGATGATAAAAGTCTCAGAATTGAAAGTCTTGAATGTTTTTAGAAAATTAGAGTCTGAGCTGTGGTGTTCAGGACGGCCAGCAGGGGGCGACACAGCCTCAGGCATCAATGACGGCCGAGCAGACTCCTCCCACTTTCTCTGGAAACGTTTACAGAAGTCAAACATCTTCAGAGGTTCTGTGGTTTTCTTTTTAATAGAAAAAAAGGATTTAAAATAATACAACAGGACGCAAAGATGACCAAAACAAAGTGTCTCCACGGCAACCGTGCACCCCCCCCCCTAGCTCCTCCACAATAAAAGCACGACCCCAAAGACGTGTGGAGCTCTTCCTGCTGGTGACACGCGTGTGCACGTCTCTGCTAACAGTGGAGGGGGGGGGGGATTGATGATGATGATGATGAAGGAGGAAGCACAGACACAAACAGACAGGTGAGTGATGAAGCTCGCTGATGAAGGAAAACAGACGAAAACAAACGAGTGATTTACTGTGCAGAATAAAAAATAAAGTTTCTTGAATTGAAAGGCAGGAGAAGTTTAGAGTTTTCTCTCTTTAAAATATCCCAGAAACTCCTCTTCCTCGTCCGTCGTGGCTAACGTTAGCATGACGGCTAACCCACAGAGTCCAGGAGCGTCGGTAGTCGCATGGCTTTCCGTCTCCTCCTCTCCTCTCAGGTAACATTCAGGAGTTCATCAGTCCAGCTGCAGGAGTCGCTCGGGAAGATCACGCCGCGGAGGAACGCCGCGCAGGAAGAGGAAGGACCGCGGACACGCCCACGCCGCTCTCTCCTCCATCTCTCCGTCACTCAAGCAATCGTTCATCCACACTTAAAATACTATCTTTGCCATATGTACAAAAAGGTGAAGGCGCCCGCCACGCGTAGCCCCGCCCCTAAAACCCTGCGTCTCTCCTGCTGTCACTCACTCACTCGCTCGCTCGCTCGCTCACACACTGCGACTTTGGCGGCGTCTGTGCTATGTCTCCTCCTCCTCTTCTTCAGAGCAGTAGTCCCGGCCCTGCAGAGAGAGGGGGCGGGGCTTTGGTCAGGGCGTGGTCATCGCTTCACTTAATCCAGACAAAAAACAATCAAAATAAATATATTTATACCATCGACTGTACCAGAGAACTGGACTGAGCGACTGTTTATTTTTGCTTCCAACAAAATCAAGTCAGTCGTCAGTTTCTCCCCCAAAATGGCGGCATGTTGGAACCGGACGCCGCCACTAAGCGGTCCGAATCGTTTCTATGGCAACCACTTTCATCAATCAGGAGTGAGCTCGTTGGAAGGCCACACCCCCTCCAGTTGATATAAAATCTGTCAAACGTTTCAAGCGTTGGATGTGGGGGCCAGAAGGCTCCGCCTACTTTTAACCGAGGCATCTGATTGGCCAGTTTATAACTTGAACTACAGAAGAATAGAATTAAAAAAAAGAGGATTATCAAGACGTTACATAATAGAATGAGCGAGTATTACAGGTACACCAGGGGGGCGGAGTCACTCAGTCCAGTTCTCAGATATACACTTAGAATAATTAGTTATGAATAACATGACAACGTTTGATGTTTTCTCCAGAACATTTGTCTGTCTCCTGATGAAGATCAACCAGAGTCTTCCTCTCCAAGGAGAAGGAAACGTTCGGAGCTTCCTGTCTCTTTAAATTTCTGGACTGGGCTATTTCCAGACCCCCCTCCCCCTCACCTTCTCAATCTTCTCGTCCAGCATCCTGAAGAACTCCTGCTGGCTCTCCGACGTGTGAATGCTGAGGAGGACAAGAGGGGAGAGGAAGTGGGAGGATGAAGATGAGGAGGACGGGAGGCAGGGATACATCAGGAGAATTTTCCATTACCCCCCCCCACACAGCACAAACACGTCATCCTCAGTGGGGGGGGGGGCTAAACGGCGGTTCAGTTCGGGTTCTCATTCGGACCGTCTTCAGCGGCGAGGACCGCAGCGTTACAGAAAGCAGACGCCGCGGCGCTCCGACCCGCACATCATAATATTTACTTCCAGCCGTAGATCGGAGCGGGACGTGGGGGCGTCTGCGCGCCGACACCTGGAAACTTTGCTGCTTTGAGTCTTTGTGAAATGACGAGCAGACGCGCCGCTTTGATGGCGCCGCTGACCTTCATCAGTTTATAGCACTGTCATAAATGTCCATGAAGGATCTGCAGAGTTCAGTTCTCTTCACAATAAAAGCCTTGCAGCGGCTTTTCTATGGAGGGGGTTCTGAGCAAAAGGAACAGTTTCAGATCAAAAGGTTTAAATGGCAAACAAAATGTAAATAATATTAATATAAAAATATTTGTCATCTGCTTTCAAAAAATTTTTTGCTTTCAAAAATATTTTAAAAATCAGCAAACTGGCATAAAGATGAAGAAACAGCAAAGACGGGACGAAAGTGAGACGAGACGCTAACACATCAACAACATTTATACTGCGAATGCAAACATTTATTTTGAAAGTAAAAAAGAAAAAAATTGCAATTGCAAAAATATTTTTGAAATTTAAAAAAATTTGCAATTGCAAAAATATTTCTGAAAGCCAAAAAGAAAAAATTTGCAATTGTAAAAATATTTTTGAGATAAAAAAAATTTGCAAACTCAAAAGTTTTTGAAAGCAAAAAATAGTTTACAATCGCAAAAATATTTCTTCAAGTAAAAAAGAAAAATTTGCAATTGCAAAAATATTTTTGAAATTAAAAAAAAATTGCAAACGCAAAAATATTTCTGAAAGCCAAAAAGAAAAAAATTGCAATTGCAAAATATTTGAGATTTAAAAAAAATTTGCAAACTCAAGTTTTTGAAAGCAAAAATAGTTTACAATTGCAAAAATATTTTTGAAATTAAAAAAAAATTTGCAAACGCAAAAATATTTTTGAAATTAAAAAAATTTGCAAACTCAAAAGTTTTTGAAAAGCAAAAATTAGTTTACAATCGCAAAAATATATTAAAGTAAAAAAGAAACATTTTGCAATTGCAAAAATATTTTTGAAATTAAAAAAAAATTGCAAACGCAAAAATATTTCTGAAAGCCAAAAAGAAAAAAATTGCAATTGTAAAAATATTTTTAGATTTCAAAAGCAATTAAATATTTTCTTTTGTAAATTCTGATGCTTTTTTCCCAATTTTGACCTCAAAACTGTGACTTTCTGCCCAGAATCTCCTCCATCCTTCCCGACAGCACAGATGCGTCCGAACAGGAAGCGCGTTTCTTACACTTACTTAGACTTGATGTTTGATGAGGCCGCCTCTTTCTGCGGCTTCCCTTTGAGCGGCGCATTACTCTTCTCCTGCAGACACATGCAAACACCTCGTTAGTTTTCATAAGCAGGTGAGCGCGATGACACTCCGATCGGATCCATCAGATTACACCTCCCCCGGCTGGCGGCGCCGAACGCGGCCCTCAGGTGTTACGTGGGTTTAATCGGACGGTTTATCAGTTTATTATGAAGGCGCCGGTCCGGCCCGCTGCAGAACCAGCAGAGCTGAGAGCGAAGCCGGACGTCCATCCGTCACCTTTAGGACGCTCGCAGCGCGGGGCGACGCCCACAGCTGACAGCAGAAACGTAACGTGTTTGTTGAAGCCACAACAAAGCAGGAAAACAGAGAAAAGTCACGAGCAGAGACGACCTTCTGCTGCGGTCCCACACAGACCAGAGGCTACAGATTATTATCTAACAGACAAACCGTCCTCATGTTCAGCTGAAAACACAAAAAGGGACATAAATAAAACTCCAGCAAGAGAAAGACAAAAGAAATTCTGTCCTGAAAATGAAATATTTATACTTTTGTTTGATGACATCACCAATAATCGCCGGTCCGCTAACGCTTAAATATACATAACATCAGCTGTTTTATACCTTTAAAAAGGTCATGCTACAACAAAAAGTCACATTTTAATGTAAACATCTGGGCTTCAGAGCGCACACACGTGAAGAAAAGCGTTTCTCAGCCCGACGCGGTTTACTGTCGCGATGTTTGGAGGGTCGGATTAAAAAAAATACATTTCCCGGACACGACTAGAACTTGAAGTGCCTCTTCAGATTGTAAAGGTAGAGTTGGGTTCCAGGTTATGTTCAGTTCTGGGGCCAAAGCGGTTCTTTGGTTTCGGTTCCTAATCGGTAATGCCTACATTTTTCTAACTCAACACATTTTCATTCCCAGGTCGTCACATATTGACATAAGGTTAAGATCTCAGCGTCAAAAATGGACGTTTTTAGGTGTCGTCACTTTTTAACTTGTTGCTCATTCCCATAAGATCAAAGCCCCACGACCTCCGAACCCCAAACTGGCGGTCCGCCCCCATTTCACCCCACGGTGAATTTGCTGATCGCCGCCTGTCTAACACGTGACCCTGAGCGAGACGCCGCGGCTGCGTGTGGACGTCTGCCGCACTTCCAAAGCCACAGATATCAGCTTCATTTCTCTACAAAAGTCTAGAAAAAATAAAATCCTTTAAAGATTTTCTCGTTACAGGAGGTTTTATCTCACTGGGGGTGTGTCTGCATGACAGCTGCTTCCACTGTGTTTCTGTGTTTCTGTGACTGAGCTTGAATAATGTCCCGCATTAACCGGGTGGGGGGTGGGGGGTGGGATAGAAGACTTTTTATTATTATCTGGACCAAAATAAGAGAAATAGAGTTCAGGCGACCCGAGCAGGCCGCTCCCGCTCCCTGCAGCGGCCGTCTGTCTGCCGGCGTGTTGAGCTGCTGAAGTCCTATAGTCTGCAGCCAGAGGACCGCCGCGCTGCGACCGGACAGAAACACTCGTATTTGGTTAGTATTTTACCTGCTGATCAGGTCGCTCGCCGTACGCTGAGCTCCTGATTGGCTGATGCGACGCCGCGACCCGTCAAACGGATCTGCTGTGAAATGCAGCCAGACGTTCGAGCGCCGCGCGTGCTCTCAGTGGTTTTATGTGAGCCCGCCCACTCTCACAGGAGAGGCAAAGGGATTGGCTACAACTTCACTGTACTGAACAGAGAAGTGATCGACATGTCCAAACACAAACAAACCTTCAGTGAAACCAAACACAGACATGAGGAACCGATTGAAGCAGATTCTTTCGGTTTCGGTGGAACCGCGTAAATCGGAGCCCAACCGTAGAAGAGGGCGGGGTCAACTGGACCCCATAAGATGGCACGAGGGTAGTGCTGCCACAAACGATTATTTTAATAGTCGATTAATCACAGATTATTTTTCCCGATTAGTCGACTAATCGTGTCATGCGCAAACTGGATGTAAAACACACATCTAAACCATCATTAGCTTTGAACTAACTAAAAACTAGATATAAACAACTACCTGCGATAATGGTAGTGTGAATGTTGTGGGCTAAAATTGATAGCTGAATATGCTGAAATTGATAACCAAAATTGCTGAAGCTGAAAGCCAGCCGAAACTTTAGCTAAACCTTAAAATGGCTTAAAAATCTTTAAAAAACCCTAAATTAGCCAAAATAGCTAGCATGCAGCTGAAATATTAGCTAAACTTCAAATTATCCAAAAAACTTTAAAAAACATAAATTAGCCAGAATAACTAGCATGTAGCTGAAAATTAGCTAAACTCCAAATTAGCCTAAAAAGACAGAAAAAAATTTTCTAAATTAGCCAAAACAGCTAGCATGCAGCTGAAATATTCGATAAACTACCAAATAGCCAAAAAACTGAAAAAAGCCCTAAATTAGACAAAATTATTAGCATGTAGCTGAAAATTAGCTAAACTTCAAATTAGCCTAAAAAGACTGTAAAAGATTCAAAATTAGCCAAAACAGCTAGCATGCAGCTGAAATATTCGATAAACTACCAAATAGCCAAAAAAACAGAAACAATCCTAAATTATCCAAAACAGCTCGCTGAAATATTAGCTAATCTTAAAATTAGGCTGAAAAAAATGATAAAAATCTTAAATTAGCTAAAATAGCTATCATGTAGCTTAAATATTAACTAAACTCCAAAATAGCCTAAAAACCCTTAATAAATGGCAAAATAATCCAAAAAGCTATCAGAATACTATTATAACTTTCAACTTTACTACACTCTGACTCCATATAATATAAAGTAACGACTAATTGACTATTAAATTAGTCGTCGATTATTTTAATAGTCGATTAGTCTTCGATTAGTCGACTAATCGTGGCAGCCATACACAAGGGTTAAACCTGATGTCAGCAACCAGAAGGTTCTGGAACGTTTTGCTGATCCATCAGAACCAAAACATCCTACAGGTCAGCAGACTTTAACATGTATGTGTGTGAATGAACATGCGTGTGTAAATGAACATGCGTGTCTCACCAGGTTCTCCTGGTTGCGTGCATTCACTCGGTTCTCCTCTCCTTTCATGTACTTCACCTCCTCCACTCCCTTCATCTTGTATTCATCTGTGGAGAGACGTTAGAGCGTCACGACGAGACAAAACGGAGGACAATCAATCGTCCCGGTTCTGATCCGAACCGGGCTGACGGGCCCCGTCACGTCGGCTGACCCCACCTCCTGCTAGAAATGAAAACAGTAAAGAGAAGAAGAGCGTAAAGTTCTGTTCAAGCGAGCCCACAGATCAGCGCCGTGACCCGGGCGGGAACCTCACGTCGGCGTTGAGACAGAAAAGTCTCGGTGAGGTCACATGACCAAAGGAAGGAGGTGACACCAAAATAACAGAAGTTTATTTCAGAGTTCTGCTTAAAAGGAAACAGGAAGTGGTTGAATAATTTAGAGCTGCGTCTGTGTGATAGACGTCAATCCTAAAGGTCGTTCCTGAAAATCAAAAACAGTCTCGATTTCCATCATTTACCCTTTCAAAATAAAAGAAAACAGACCAATTTGGGGGGGGGGGCACCCTGCAAAGTTATAGTTGGAGCAAAGTCACATGACTCAGATTATTCACAATCTTGAGTGTGAATAATTCATGATGGTTTCAGGGCTCAGCTTTTCCTTAGGGGGCGGGGCTTACTATCAATTCTGTGGCCAAGCTTTTGCTGTTTTGAAAGGGTAAATGATGGAAATATGGAATATCTCGTCTGTAATCTGATTCCATCTGTTTATACTTCAAACTTTTAATCCTTACTCCGTACACAGCGAGCTTTTAGCATCCGGCGTTTACACTAGAGTTTGAAGTGTAATCGTGGTGTAAATCTGGTAAATCTTTTTCCGTCCCAGCTCTATTCCGATACCTGAAAGACTTCAAGTCCAGCCGGACACAAACCAGAATGAATAATATCATCTTCATGATCCATTTTCCAACGGTTGATGCCATCCACACTTCACTACCAAATCCGAGTCCCTGATTGGTCAGAGTTTAATTGGCTTCACTTTGAACACACCTCATTGGCTGGAACTAACTTAGAAACTTGCGAATCGTCGACTCTGTGGGAGTTTTTTTAAACGCAGAAGCGTTTCTTCAGATTGACTCTTGGTTGGAAATGGTCCCGGGCTTTAGGCTCCTCGTCCGACCGTCTACAGCAGGGGTGTCAAACTCCAGTCCTCGAGGGCCGGCCTCCTGCTGGTTTTTAAGAAATCCCGCCTCATCCGCTGCTGATTACCTGGATCAGGTGTGTTTAGCCAATGAGGAGCTTCCATAGAAAGGGTAGTTAGAAAACATGTAGGACACCGGCCCTTGAGGACTGGATGTTGACACCCCTGGTCTACAGGAAGCAGAGCGGGAACACGTCCAGGTTCAAACCTTCAGCAGCTTTCAGAACAACCTTCAACAGCTGAGAGAAGGTCGTCATCACGAGCGGCGGACCATCAGAGCAACGTCAGAGCAGCGGTTTTTAACACGTTTTTGGACTTTATTTCATTAGTACTTCTGAGTATTTCTTTATTTCAATCGTTTAAATGATGGTATTTGTGACGGAGAAAACAAGCTGGGCGGGGCCACAAGCTCCGCCCCATTCTGGTGCGTCCACCTGCAGACAAATGGATCCATGAACGTCTGAGCTGAAATCTGGATCTAAATGGGACAGGAACAATACTGTTTTTGGTTGGGAGAGGGAGGGACTGTAAGCTAGAGGGAAAGCATGTAAACAAAGGGATGATGGGAAATAAATGAAGGCTTACTTCTGGGTCAACAGAGGTGAATTTCTGATGCCGCTCTGCAGAAACTATGTCCTACAAAAACAACAGATTTTTGGATTTTTTGAGTAAAAACGGCGTCATTGTGACTGGGAACGCTTTAGAAACGGATCAGAAGATGGTCGGAGCGGGACTTCAGGAAGTGAAACTAAAAAACCTTCAGATGATGGAAGAATGCAGCCGGTTGTGGATTCTCGCTTCCTCCTCGATCGCGTTAAACTCGTTCTGCAGAGCGACTGAACGGCGAGAACATCCCATCAACCACGAGAATATCCCATCAACCACACATGCAGACGGATCAGGAAGCAGACATCTTTGCACCGCTGCGCTCTCATTGGCTGAACAGTGCGTGTCTTCTAGCGCACTACGTTAGTAACGAGATGTACATCAGTACAAAACTAGAAAGAAAAACACTTTCTCCACCTTTAGAATCAGCTGACTCTCTGTGATTGTGTGAACAATTGAAGTTTTACGGTAATTCAACGAGCCAGTTATGCAGGTGTACAAGGGTTAACTACAGTGGCCCTGAAGGTGAAGTATCCCATAACCAAATCATCAACGTAAAGATCACAACAACAATTAAAAAAGCAAAACAAATAATGAGAAAAACATCAAGTTTCAGAAACCAAAACAATATTTCAAAATCCTGAAATAGTTTCAGAAATCAAAATGAAAAGTTAAAAAGGAACCGTAGAAGAAACATCTCTGATTGGATGATGGTTGTTTGGCCTGAAGCCCTCAAACCAGAACATGCAGGACATACCTGAGAAGTGATACCGGATCGGTTCTGTGCAGAACCCAAAACATGAAAGATTCTGATTCTGCCGTTTTGTAGGACACAGTTTCACCTGTGAGTCGTGGACAGGACACGCCCATATCTCGCTCTCCCACTAGCTTACAGCCCCTCACACCTCCAAGAGCAACAGAGATAGTGACCAGTGTTGGAGCTCTGCCATGGTCCGGTTCTGATCCAGATTCCAGACCAGGAAAACAAAGACGTTCACGTGGATGCGTCAGAACGGGGAGAAACCTGTGACATCACGTGACGCCGGCGTGCACGCCGTCCTGCTGGGAGGACGCTTCCAGTCGCACAAACGCAGAAGTTGCCTGGGATTCTGAGGAAAGAGACCAAACAGATCCGGGCGCCGTCGGCTGTTTATCCCGGGAATGTAAACCCTCGGAGCAGCGGCGCCGTGGCAACACGGCACACACAAACACGGCGGGCCGCCGCGGGAGGAAGTCGTCTGCAGCAGGTGAAACGCCGTCCTCCCTGCTGACTCCTCCTCCTCTCTGCTCTCCAGAACCCTCCAGAACCCTCCAGAACCCCAGAACCTTCACCTCTGCTTTATGATCTGCTAATCTAACCGGATCAGGAAGTCAGACGTGGACGGCTGGTTCTGGAAACACCATCCTTGAGACACGCCCCCCCCCTCCCCGCAGCAATAATTAGGGACATGCAGGAGCTGACCTCACCTCACCCACCCCCCCCTCACCCCAACCCCCCTCCCAGAGCCGTTTTTATCCCGCCAAAGGAACCGTCGACCTTATCGGGTCACCGGCGTCGCTATTTTTGGGTCCTGCTCAGAGGGGAGAGTTCAGAAACGACTCCCGCCCGGGGCTCAAGACAAAATTCTGGTTCTGGTTCTGTCATCCTGACTCCTCCTGGACTTTGGGAAACATTCGGACCTCAAACTCCTGAAATGATCCGTTTAAACTCATCCTGGGATTCAGGATATGTGAAGGTTTGGGTTTGAGAGGAACCTTTTATGGGTTTAGTAGAACTGACCCCCCCCTCCCCCCCCCCATCAGATCAACAGGCGGGGGAGTCGGCGGGCCGAGAGGATGTGAAAGGACACAAGGTTCTGACCCGATGCTGCCGCGGACCAGAGGAAAGAGGCCGAGAGACGGGGCCAGGAAGAGGGGGAGGAGAGAAGGAAAGGGGCGGGGCACAAAGAGGCAGACGAGGAGAGGAACCCGAGGAGCGTGTGAAGACGCTCCACGCGGGGCGCCGAACCCAAACCCGTCTGCTGCTGTCCAGGAAAACGGTCCGTGAACGCAGCGCAGGAGGGGGAGAGGGGGGAGCAGGAAAACGAGGCCAGGAGGGGTGGGGGGGTGTGGGGGGGGGGTGTGCGGATCATCATCTGATCATCCCGTCTGCCGCCACGCCACCGTGATGCTCCAATCCTTAATCGGCGTTAATCCTCAGCGCCATCATCTCACAGCAGAGAATCAACGCAATTAAAACAGAGCTGCAGACGAACCGTGAGAGAGAACGTCTGCGCAGTTCTACTGAAACAGAACGTCTGCGCAGTTCTACTGAAACAGAACGTCTGCGCAGTTCTACTGGAACAGAACGTCTGCGCAGTTCTACTGGAACAGAACGTCTGCGTAGTTCTACTGGAACAGAACGTCTGCGCAGTTCTACTGAAACAGAACGTCTGCGCAGTTCTACTGGAACAGAACGTCTGCGCAGTTCTACTGAAAGAGAACGTCTGCGCAGTTCTACTGAAACAGAACGTCTGCGCAGTTCTACTGAAACAGAACGTCTGCGTCTGCGCAGTTCTACTGAAGCACAGAACGTCTGCGCGGTTCTCCTGAAACACAGAACGTCTGCGCAGTTCTACTGAAACACAGAACGTCTGCGCGGTTCTCCTGAAACACAGAACGTCTGCGCAGTTCTACTGAAACACAGAACGTCTGCGCAGTTCTACTGAAGCACAGAACGTCTGCGCAGTTCTACTGAAGCACAGAACGTCTGCGCAGTTCTACTGAAGCACAGAACATCTGCGCGGTTCTCCTGAAACAGAACGTCTGCGTAGTTCTACTGAAACAGAACGTCTGCGCAGTTCTACTGGAACACAGAACGTCTGCGTCTGCGCAGTTCTACTGAAGCACAGAACGTCTGCACAGTTCCACTGAAACACAGAACGTCTGCGTCTGCGCAGTTCTACTGAAACAGAACATCTGCGGGGTTCTACTGAAACACAGAACGTCTGCGGGGTTCTACTGAAACACAGAACGTCTGCGTCTGCGCAGTTCTACTGAAACAGAACGTCTGCGCGGTTCTACTGAAACACAGAACGTCTGCGCAGTTCCACTGAAACACAGAACGTCTGCGTCTGCGCAGTTCTACTGAAACAGAACGTCTGCGCGGTTCTACTGAAACACAGAACGTCTGCGCAGTTCTACTGAAACAGAACGTCTGCGCAGTTCTACTGAAACAGAACGTTTGCGTCTGCGCAGTTCCACTGAAACACAGAACGTCTGCGCGGTTCTACTGAAACAGAACGTCTGCGCGGTTCTCCTCAAAGCTTCCTCGCTGAAGGAAAGATGATGATGTCAGAGGAAGCGTGCGGCGGTTCTCAGACGTTTGTCATCAACCACCAGAACCGTCTCTTCCTCTTCCTGACAGACACGTCTGCCGGCTGTGAACCTGCAGCTCCTGAAACGGGGAAGGCGACACCGCTGTGGGGGCGGAGCCGTGGCGGCGTGCTACTGACCGGAGAAGGCGTCCCCGTTGCTGTAGACCTTGCCGCGTCCCTCCTCATCGTTGGGCACGGCCGACACCTGCTTGGCGGAGGTGCAGCCCATGGCCTCACTCCCTGGAGCCGCTCCTCATCGCACTCACACCTGGGGGGACCAAGAACAGGAGGTCAGCCCACGAAACAGAACCCCCCGAGGGGAGGAGCTTAGAAGGTTCTAGTCTGGACCAGAGAAGCCGCGCCTGCAGGTCTGGAGGCATTACAGACCTGCAGTGTTTTGATGCTGAACGGCGTTCACGTATCAACATAAATCCTTTAATAAAGTTTCTCTCTGGATTAATGAGCCGCAGCGTTCTGCAGTTACGGGTCTCTAACAACCGTCAATATTTACCCAGAGCTCCTCCATAAATCACCCTCCGCGTGAGAAAACCGGAGTTCAGAAGCTCAACAGCATCAGCTGCTGATAATAAAGCTCATGGATCATCAGCACGTCTACAGAAGCAGAAGCTGCAGCGCTTTGTGGGCGTGGCCTTCACAGAGCCTCGCACGAATCCACAGAACCAGAACGCCTGAGAGAGCAGAACCAGCAGGTCCATGATGCACCTGTAAGCTCACGGGCTGCTTCTGATCATCTACTGTCAGAACCAGAACCAGAACCAGAACCGTCCGCCTGAACCTGCTGCTGCTGGAGGAACAAACAGAACGGCATTTCAACGCCTCCTTTGTACCATGAAACACGGAGGTGTGAGAGGCATGATTGGGGCTCAGTTTTCCCACATCTCCTCTGTAAACACGGAACGTTCAGTTCCTCAAAAGTTGGAGAAGTTTGTTGAACAGGTTGTAAGGATAAAAACAGTCGAACGCAGCGTTGAATTATGGGAAATGAGACTTCCTCATTCGGTCCTTTAATGATGATTAAGATCCAACCTTTAAACAACAAAACATTTTAACTATTATTATTAAAACATGTTTATTATATTGTTGTTTTTGAATGGTAGATAGTGTTCACTTCAGTTGAATACTTTATTTACTTAAATGTATTTATTTCATTTACTTTATTATTATTTTATTCTTCATATTTTAATAGTGCTAAACCAGGTTTATATCAACCTTTTTAACATCTAAAACACTTTAAGTTTCTGTTTTAAACCGATTTATTTTTGCTCCAAAAACAGTTAAAAGATAAAACTTTTATTTATAATTCCAAACAATTATTTTAATTAATTCATTTTAAACTCAGCCTCACTTTACACGTTTTGCACCCTTTAAAAGTTTAAATATTTTTCCCGTAAAAGGAACAAAATTCTTTAAATCAGCAGGACAGGAAGCCCCGCCCCCCCACGCTGTGAGCATCACTGTCAGTCCCCGCCTCCCACGCTTTCATCCACGCCGCTCCTCTGTCTGCTGCCATCTTCAGAGAAACAAGCGACTTCTGCTCAGACCGTCAGACGAGGAGAAGGAGGAGGAGGAGGAGGAGGAGCAGGAGGAGGAGCAGAGCTGTCTGATAGATTTTCGGTTTCAAAGGCTCTCCGGCGTGTGGGCTGCATCTGCTCAAAAGGCTTTGATTTGTCAGGATTGAAACTGTGAATAGAAGTGGGACATAAATAGACCCGAGCTCCTCACAGAGAACGCCGGGCCTCCTGCAGGAGGAGGAGGAGGAGGAGGAGGAGATCCCGCAGGTTACAGGACGGTCGGAGATCTGCAGCAGGTTGAGGTTCAGATCCTTCGTGAGGGATCTGAACTCGGATTTCCCATCATGCTCCTGAACTCCGTCAAAGGAGGAGGTGGAAGACTAGAGGAGCACGAGGGAGCCGTGCGTGTCGCTGCTTGCATGCGCAGGTCTGCAGTCCGGGGCGTGAGCGCCGCTTACGTCTAGCACAGACGCGGTTGTGCCGGCGGCGACTGCAGAGCAGGAAAAACCGGCCGCAGAGCCGACGGTAAACAGAAGTCTGATGGAGTTTTCCCATGATGCTCCTGGAGGAGCAGCACCTCCCTGCGGGGGGGTCCCGACCCGACAGACTCGAAGCACCAGGATGTGGAAGCAGCAGAACTTCCAGGACGGCAGTTTTGGTCACAGAGATGAAGAAACGCGTTCTGATTGGTTTTCACTTCCTGTTGCTTCTTAAAGATCAAAGAACCTCCAGAGGAAGCGCCTGTTGGTTCAGGGTGAAGTCCGCCCCCCTAAATGTGAGACAAACATCAGAAATTAAATTCTAATGAAGCAAATATTAAAGGACGTCTCCGTGTGGCGGCGCCGGAGGCTTTGATCTGCACGCCATCGTCTGTATTCCAGCAGTCTGAAACAGGTCCAGAAACAGACAGTCCACCCCCAACCCCCACCCCGGCCCCCGCAGACGTCCTGAGGAATTCCTTCATGGATCAGCGTTCTTCTGCAGATCGTCAGCGCTGATGTTTCCAGAAGAACTCTCATGAGAGCGTTAAACTCTTGATCCGTCGTCTCTTTGAGTCGTTCAGATTTTAAAAAGAAAAATTAATTTGGGTTTGAGTGACATTTTCTCCTCATAAAGATTTAATAAGGAAACGGGCCGTTTACTGTGACTCCGCCCACCTGTATAAATAACTTTTTAGCTTCAGTCAACATACATTACTCTCCGTGTCAACCTTCATAAACGGCTGATTACAACGTAAGGAAGAAAATAAAGTTTTCATCGTTAAAGTGAAAATGTTGTAATAATTTTCCCGTGTTTGGAGGATACATATTCCGGCGGGGATGCATATCTGGGCACCACACCTGAGATGACAGCTGAGCCATACGAGTGGATGGAATGCTGGTGACCAGCGAGCGGTTCCTCATGTTTACATCTGCACCGCTGGTTTAAGTTTATCGTGTCGCAGCGGCTTATATTTATAAAGTTAAAGTTCAATTTGATGAAAAACAACCAAACAAGGTTAGATTTTACCCAGACTTCAGTTCTGATCCACCAAACGTCAATATGAAATAGGAAGTTTTAAAATGAAGGTATATCACAAACGCACGTTCCACGGGCGCAGACAGACGCCACGCTCGCTCCTCTCCACGTTTCTGAAACTTCTTCTAATAAAGTAACAAGAAATGAATAAGACAAAATATACACTTTTTTATTTTTTGGACCGGACGGAAAAGAAGAAGAAAGAAGTTTTTCTTGTTAGAGAAAAAAAGAAGAGGACCCCCCCCCGCCACGGAGCCGCGAAGAGAATCCACCCACCGGGTGTTTGAACCCGCCAAAGACCCAGACCAGGGCACGCGGGACCGCCGCAGAGGCCCCCCACACCCGAGAACAGGGGGGCACGGGAGCACAGAGAGTGCCAGAAGAGCAGCCCCCCCACCACGCAAAGGAGGCCCACGCGAGGCCCCGCCCCCAGAAGATTAACCCAGCTGTGCCGAGCATCCCTCCACCCCAGGTACGAACCAGGGCCCCCCAAGGGAAACCCACCCCATGCTCCAGACAACCACTACAGGAGGTCCAGGGGGAGCAGGGCAGGGGCCGCCCACCCCCGCCAAGCAGAGGGGCACCCCAGAGAAAAGCTTATTATTTTTTAAGTAATGGTTGTAAAGTTTAGAAGTATTGATGGTATTTTGTTCTGAAGAATTCAATATTATTGCTGTAAAACAACAATAATAAAAAACTTTTAAGAAAAGTTACAAAACTTTTTGAATTTCATTATCTCCATCATCCTTTTTCTATTTCATTAAAGAAATTATCTGAGTTAATGCTGAAATATGATTTTTTAATACATCTGAGCTGCTGTTTATTGTTTATTGTGATTGTTTTTTCATTTCTCTGTACTAAGAGTTCTGGTTCTAGTCGGTTGGATGTTGGACCGTCTCAGAACGTTTTTGGTTTAGTCTCCCGGGAAAGACGAAGCGTTCACGCTGCGTCTGAAACTCAATGTTCTGTCAGGAAGGACGTCTCTCCTAAAAACTCTCTGCCAATCACCTGAGAGGATCAGAGAAAGCTGATTCGCTGGAGACTCCAGAGAAGAGCTGATTGGACAGTCACGATTATGTCGACTATTGAGGCAGCCTGAAGGTCTTCTCAGGTCTGAAGATCCATCACGTTTTACTCCAGCACAGAACTTCTGTAAACGAGCAGAACATCCGAGGAACGTGAACGAGGACAGAAGAACAACTTCAGATCCAAACCCGGGTTTGTAGACAAAACAGCTGCTTATCCGTGACGCGCCGCGCCGCTCCGGCGGCTCAGAGGAAAGTAACACGACAAACAACACGGGTCTCTGCACACAGACGTGTTTGGGGAGCCGTCAGACGTCCTGCTGTGCAGCTGTGAGATTAACGGGATAAAACGGCGTCTAAAATCAACGTTTTGATCTTCTGGAACTGATATTTGATTGAGTTAAAGGCAGAATATGGCCTTTATTTGGAGTTTCTGGACAAAAGCAATCTTTGATTTGAATAAATAAGGCGGGAGACGAACTTTGATCAGACGGCTGCAATGCAGGTCAGCTCACCTGCAGTGGGGGCGGAGCCAAACAGAGCTGACTGCTATTAGAAACCCCACAAGGAGGAAAGTGATCTTAATTAGAAATGAGTTTTCTACAACATCATCAACCACCTGTGTTGTCAAAAAATCACAGAAACTCTGTTTCTCTGAGAAAAGTTTCTCAATGGAAACTGGATCATAAAAATCTCCCTCATTAAACTGATGTTTCTTCATAAAGTGAACTGAATATGGAGGTGTTGGTCCATAACTGGAGCTGTGAAGCTCAGAGTTGATCCCTCCTGAACAAACCTGCAGATTACCTCGCTCCCATAATCCAGATTAAACCGGAGTTCGTTTGCTTTCATCAGTTGTAGATGGAGCTGCTGGGAGATCCACTAACTTCACATGGAGTCTGTTTGTGTCAGGATCAGAATAAATATGATGATGCGTTTTAATGGGAGGGTCAGAGGCGGACCGTGACACCCCAGAATCTTCTAGAAGTGACGAAGAAGCGTCTTAATGTAGGAAAAATCCAGAGAAAAAAAACTTTTTCCAGCAGTTTGAACCTGAACCAGCACCATGGCAGGACAGGAGGCGGGGCATCCCAAGGCCCGCCTCCAGCCTCACGACTGATTGACAGTCGAGTTCCTCTAGATCACATGTGTCAAAGTCAAGGCCCGGGGGCCGGATCCGGCCCTCCAGGTAATTCTATCCGGCCCTCCAGATCATTTTATTTTATTGTTATTAATGGCCCAATGTTATCTTCCGCTTATTTCTAACTTGTATAGTTTTGACAAAAGATATTTTTATGGAGAGGAAAATATTAAGTTATTTAAGGTTTAAGTGGATTTATTCTGGAATAATATTCCTGCATTTTTATTATTCATGGTTATGTTAAAAAGTTACGTTTTAAAGTTTTAAAAATTGGCAGTCCACCACCTTTTTGGACTATTTTGGCATTTACTAAGATTTTTTGGCTGTTTTGGTGTTTAGCTAAAAATGCAGCTACATGCTAGCTGTCCTAGCTAATTTAGGCTTTTTTTGTTTTAGTTTTTTTTGTCCATTTTGGTGTTTAGCTAATATTTTCTGGGTAATTAGGGCTTTTTAAAATATTTTTTTGGCTGTTTTGGAGTTAGGCTAATATTTACACGCTAGCTGTTTTGGCTAAACTATTTTTTTTTTTTTTTAGTTTTTTAGGCTAATTTGGCATTTAGCTAATATTTTAGCTGGCTATCAGCTTCAGTGTTTTTAGCTATCAATTTCAGCATCTTCAGCTATCAGCACTAACATTTTCAGCTTCCAAATTCAGCTTACAGCATTCACACTAGCATTACCGCAGGCAATGCTATATATCTAGTTCATAATTATATTAAAAAGTTACGGTTTTAAAAATTTTGTTTTAATATTCAATAAATGTTTATTCTGCTCGGCCCGCGACCTAAGGTGTGTTTTGGATTCTGGCCCCTTGTGCAATTGAGTTTGACACCCCTGTTCTAGATAGTTGATCTTTCGTATAGCAGCCCGTCTTCACGCACGACCCTTTCCTCGCTGTTCAAATGAAAATAATGAGCATTCCTGCAGAGGGGGGGGGCTGCAAACACTGAGGGGGGTGTCCCGTACAGGAGCTGCTCTGTCCTGCAGACTCAACTGCTGGGGAGGGATTTTTGCAAGAAAAAGTCAGTTTTGACATCAGAATTTTCTAAAGTGTTAAGAATAAAAAAAAAAAAAAATCATAATTTGTAACTGAAAATATTTCACTGTAACTATGAAAATTTTTTTTTTCTTTCAAAAAATATTGCAAACTTGTTTTGTTTTACTTTGAGAAGCATTTTTGCGATTGCAAAATTGTTTTAACTGCCTTCAAAAAAATTTTTGTATTTGCAAACTTATTTTTGCTTTAAAAAATGTTACAACAGAAAACTTTTCTAGCCTTATGAAAGCATCTTTTTTCTGTTTTCAAAAAAAAAATTTCATAGCGGATTAATTTTTGGCTTTAGAAATTATTTTTGAGATTTCAAATTTTGATTTAAATTTTTTTTAAATATTTTTGCAATTTCAAACTTTTTTTCACCATAAAAATATTTTGTGATTGCATTTTTTTGCTTTCTAAAAATATTTTTGCAATTTCAAACTTTTTTGTTGCTTTTACATTTTTCTATTTTATAAACAAAAGGAAATTGGAAAATAAGTTTTTAAAATACATTTTTAATATTTTCTTAAGAAAAATATGATTTTTTTTCTTAACATTTCAGATTTTGTTGCAATTTAGAACATTTTGATCTTAAAACTGTGATTTACAATATGGTGGCACAGAAATCCCTCCATAAACTGCATCATCACAGGAAAAAAGCAGCAGGATTATCTATGAAGGAAGTTCTGGATGTTTGCAGACGTCACACAGAGAAGCTCCGCGGAGCCAAAACCGACGAGCTCCGGATCATTCCGGGTCTTCTGGAGCCGGTTTGATGCTTGAATACTTAACAGTTCCCGTTCAGGTTTGTAAACGAGGACGGCTGCAGATGAACGGGGTGGAACCTTCAGCTGCTTCAGGATGAAACATGGAGATGTTTGTCTGTGTCTAAACGGTTGGAGCGTCCATCGACTGTTTACGGCGCTCAGCTGCTGCTCCACACTCGTGTGTTCCCACTTCATCTGAATTGCAAACCGACAAGCTGCAAACGGAGAGAAGGACCGCATTCATATTCATCAGCAATTAGCACAACTGAAGAAAACAGAGATCGGTTTGAAGCCTGCGCTGTGATTGGCTGAAAGGCTGAGCTTGGTAAAACAAGAACAGAAACATCCAACATGTCTGCTCAGGTTCTAAAGCAAACCTGAAAGGATTGGAAAAATGAAAACTGGAGGTGTAACGATGAAGTGATGAATCCGTTTATCGACCGCATCGATCGATCTGAGGAGAGTTGAATCGTCAGATGAACTGATCAATAATTGATCTTGGAAAACACTATTTGGATTGAAACATGGAAGGTTTATTTTACTCTGATGTAGAATTTATTGATCCAAATGAATCGAATTGTTAAAATGAACCGTAAAAACACATTATTGGAAGGTTTCCAAAACCTCTGGTTTTACTGGAACCTTCCGTCCATAAGTGGAACTGGTTCAAACTTCTTCAGACGTTTCTTTCATGTGCATCCTCATATCCGTCTGCGCATCAGAAAACATCTGCTATGTTGTCAGAAAAACAAAAAGTGAAACAGTCGGAACAAGTCTGCGCAGAGTGCGAGTTGGATGACGGTGAACGAGGGAACAACCATTACTGTAATAAAAGGTGTGAAGATGTAAAGAGTTCGATAAACACGTCAAGAGACGCAAAAAAAGGTGACATCATGAGACACAGCAGCGCAGGAAGCGTCGCGCAGGCCGCAGTCAGACCTGTTGACTGCAAAACGAAGATGCAGAGCAGCCGCAAACGGCAATGTGCCGTTAGACGCAGACAGTCGTGTCTGTCTGCGCACGCGCACAGACAGCAGTGCAGTCACATATGCAGAAGGTTTGCGTGCCCAAGTGACGACCACCTGCGCAGACGGCAGTGCAGTCACATATGCAGACGACAGCAGACTTTTATACGCAGAAGGTTTGCATGCCAAAGTGAAGACCACCTGCGCAGACAGCAGTGCGTGCCAGCATGCGCAGACGGTAGTGAACAGTGACATGCAGCAAAACATAGTTTAAAATAAGCATAAGTAAACTAAAATGAATGTATTTCTTATTAAAAATAATAATACATTATTAATATTTAGACATTTATTTTATGGTTACTTTTTCTACGTTTTCAACATTTCTTTAAGAAAATGAGTGAATTTACATGTTGGAGCTGCAGCTAACGCATGTCCTTTACTGGTTTTTGTCTTCATAAGTTATACTTTTTTATTACCTTATTTCTGGTCAACTATCTGATTACATTTTGCCAGTTTGTGACCGTCTCTGGATTAGACTTTTTATCTGCTAAAAATGCGCTTTAGAAATACATTAGTGAGGCCTGCAGTACATCTGCATCAAGACAGAGGGCGCTGGTGAGCCTGGAGACCGTGATACTGCAGCTGAAGAAGAACAGAGTCAGTGGCGGCGGCGGCAGCAGCCGCAGCTGCAGCAGGAGCAGCCGCAGCCGCAGCAGCAGAAGGAGCAGCCGCAGCCGCAGCAGCAGCAGGAGCAGCAGCCGCAGCCGCAGCCGTCCAGTTGAGTCTAAATCAATCATTTATGTAGACGCGTCTTTGGCAGTGATCTCCATTGAGACAAACTTCTACAAACTGCTGATTCATGTCTCCACAGAAGGAGGAAACAACCACCTGCGCAGACAGCAGTGAAGGCCCACGTACGCAGATGGCAGTGCACAATAACCTGCGCAGACGGTAAGGAACGCCTGCTAAGGAAGGCAGGAGAACACACTCCAGCACAAATCAGAACCGACTCGGTTTCATGCAGCAGCCGCTCCGGCTTTGGTTCCGTTTCAGTCAGGCAACAGAACCTGGACGGGTTCAGGCAACAGAACCTGGACGGGTTCTGGCAACAGAACCTGGACGGGTTCTGGCAACAGGACCAAGACGGGTTCAGGCAACAGGACCTGGACGGGTTCTGGCAACAGATCCTGGACGGGTTCTGCCAACAGGACCTGGACGGGTTCAGGCAACAGGACCTGGACGGGTTCAGCCAACAGAGCCTGGACGGGTTCTGGCAACAGGACCAAGACGGGTTCAGGCAACAGGACCTGGACGGGTTCTGGCAACAGATCCTGGACGGGTTCTGCCAACAGGACCTGGACGGGTTCTGGCAACAGAACCTGGACGGGTTCTGGCAACAGGACCAAGACGGGTTCAGGCAACAGGACCTGGACGGGTTCTGGCAACAGATCCTGGACGGGTTCTGCCAACAGGACCTGGACGGGTTCTGGCAACAGGACCTGGACGGGTTCTGGCAAAAGAACCTGGACGGGTTCTGGCAACAGGACCTGGACGGGTTCAGGCAACAGAGCCTGGACGGGTTCAGGCAACAGAGCCTGGACGGGTTCTGGCAACAGAGCCTGGACGGGTTCTGGCAACAGAACCTGGACGGGTTCAGGCAACAGGACCTGGAAGAGTTCTGGCAACAGGACCTGGAAGAGTTCTGGCAACAGGACCTGGAAGAGTTCTGGCAACAGGACCTGGAAGAGTTCTGGCAACAGAGCCTGGAAGAGTTCTGGCAACAGAACCTGGACGGGTTCTGATGCTGCTCACAGCACAGGCTAAACCGGATCTGAGGGAGATTCGTGGGAACTCCCTCCCACTCCAACAGATGGAGGAGACATCCCGGTAACCATGGCAACGCCCCACCGTGACATCACGGGTGTTGCGTGATGACCCCGACGGGGACCGAACGCTCCCGTAAACGGCGTTTCGCCGGTGAGGAGGTGATGCAGATGATTGATGGGATGAGGAAGGAGGAGGACTAAGAATAGATCTGCCTGGCTGGAAACACAGAGTGAGGAGGAGTGAGGCTCCGGTTCTGTCTCTCTCTGCTGGACGTGGGATCAGGGAGCCATATGTGAGCTATAAGTGCGAACAAATGAAAGGGAGGAGGGCAGATGGGGGCGGATAAATCAAGAATAAAGTAATCGGGGGAGGCTTGCAGCCTCCACTGGCAGGATTTCTGGGAACATAAATAAGCTGGCCGTCAGCTGCTGATGACAGGATGCTCAGTCCCGCCTCAGAGCAGACGGATGCTGCAATGATCTGCTGTCTGACACCGACCAGATGGTGCGTTCAAGGACCGCTTCGGCAGATGGAAACCTGCCTTTGGTAATGAGAGCTTTACAGGAGGAAACAGCCTCATGCGCTGCAGACGCGCCTGCGCATCAAAATCTGATCCCGCCAGCTGAGATGCGGCTGCACGTGCAGCGAGGACCGCAGACGCAGACGCGTCTGCGCAGGCGGCTCCTGGAGAGCACCGCCGCCCAGCAGCTGTGGCCAGCTGCGCTCCAGCACACACTGGGGGCTTTGTTCCCGGGGGGTGGGGGGCACGCACCTCCGCGGAGGGGGGGCAGCCGTGCGTGGTTTCCTCTAACGTGGCTCGCTCGGGTCCGCACAGGTCTTCCCTGTTTCCCGTTTCCTCAGAGCGGACAGGGAGGAGGGGGGCCGGGGGGGTCAACCAGGATGTGTGGAAAATTTGAAAAGATGAAGCCGCGAGGTCTTATCCGCGCGAGCGCAAGTCTCCCGGACGAACGGCACCCGAACACGGCTCGGTTCCGACTCGCTTCCGAAGCAGCGAGTTTCCCGACAGACGGCCCCGAAAACAGGAAGCAGAGCGCCGGGAGCGCAGCGAGGAAGCACCGCGGGAGGGAGGGCGGGCAGGAACGGCTCCTTCCCACGGAACCAGAGCCGCGCTGGTACTTACTCTGAGGAACCGGTTCCGCTCGGTCCACTGAAGGGTCCCCGGCCAGCCTTCCGGGCTCCAGCGGCGGGCGGGCGGGATCTACTGTGGAGACTGGAGCGCTCGGAGCCGAGAGGGCTGAACGTAAACTGGAGCTTGCGTCATCTCAGGGTTCCGCCGCCGCGCGCTGCACTGCGGCCATCTTGCTCCCGAGTCCCTCCAATCACGGCGGGAGCTGAGCCGCCTCGCGGCTGTGGACAGGCCGGGGGGCGGGGCCTCCTCTGACGTAAACACACACTGAATATGAAAATGGCATGAAATATGACGATACGTGCGCCACAACTTTACATTTAAATAAAGTTTTCTAAAAAATTCTGAAATACCGTATAAATAGGACGCAGTGACGTCAACTCACCATCACAAAGGACACTTTATTTAAAAAATAAATTGTAAAATAATTTTAAAAATGTAAAATATTAGATCAGATATATTTAATTACTAAAAATATTTTATTTACTGTTAATTTATGAGTATCGGGTGATTTTTTTTTTGTTCGATAAAGATTCACTTCTATGCAATACTTACCCAAAACATCGTTAAATTTCAATTTTAAAAGGTGAAAAACTTTTATAGTTTCCTAATTTAATTTATAGGTTAAAAAAAAAAAGTTCACAAGTTTCGTTTTTATGCGGTAAGAATATTCCAGCTTCACAAAATTCCGCTTTCCGTGACTAAAGTCATTCCGACTGACGCCGAGGTGCACTCTGGGTACTTTCCAACATGATTTGTTAACTTGAGTCATCCGAGGTGGAAGAATGAAATCACTACTTTACTTACGGTTATATATTAATGTCATTTTTCAAAGAATAATAAACGGAGTCGTCACTTCCTGTCCTGTTTTCCCAATAAAATAACTCTCTTTACTCTTTTCCTTTTTAAATATATAATTTTGACATTTTCTTTAGCCAAAACATTAACTTCATAACTTTAACAGCAGTCTTTTTTTTAAAACTTTATTGTTTCTCATTCTGTAAACTTGTTGACTTTGTTACAGGTTAGCATCATAAACAGGTCATACAGCGCCCCCCTGTGGCGGCAAAAGGAAGTGCCAGAAACCGTGTGGTCCAAAACCTGCTCGATGAGGGAACCAGAACCTGAGCAAACAGCGCTTTATCATCAAATCCCATGTCTGTACATTTACATATATACATTTATTTTCCATATTTCTTCCAAATAAATTCAGTTTTTCCAGGAAAATGATATTTTGTTCAACAAATCCCTAAAAGAGCGCCCCACCTGATTCTCATCGTTTACATACCAGCAGTCCCCAAACCATTAAAATACTACATTTATCATCACAAACGATCGATGCATTTTAGCTTAACCAGTTGGTCAATGAATTAATCTGAGAGAAAGAATGTGACCCCGACGGAGAAAAAGAATTCAGAAATGACCAGAACGTAAGCATCCTCCAGAGTTTGGATGGATGGGAGGAAAACAGGAAGTGTAGGAGGAGGCCCGTTCACACTCCGGGTCTCTCATCCATCCCATACACTGGAAGGACGGGTTTATGTTAGCTTCTTCTGCTCCTCTGGAAGAAAATAGTTTCCTGTCAGCAATGCCACACTCATCAAATGCAGAATGGAATTATGGGAAAACACATCTGTCCCGGTTCTGTCCTCCCAGCGGGGTAAACCCACCGTCCCGGGGCGCAGCGGCTGTCAGAGCTCGTCCTTCTCCATCTGCTTAAATGCCTCCAGGTCTTCCTGCCAATCAGCCAGCAGTTCATCCACCGACTGGCTGCTCGAGTCCCGCCCACTTTCAGGTGCGTTGGAGTCCCTGTCGTCTTTGGGCTGAGCCGGGTCAGCCGGTGGGTCTGCGGGAGGACGACTGTCCTCCGTCTGCGCAGACGAATCTCCCTCCGGAGGTTTCTCCTCCGGCTCCGCTGAACTCGTCTCGCCGACAGGTTCGGAGGGGGCGGGGCTTGTGGCCTCACTTTGACAGTCCTCTGCGTCTTTCACATCCGTACCTGAAAAGGCAGCAGGAGTGAACCTGGGCAGCGGCACACCTTTCCTCCTCCAGCAGCAGTCCGGACCCGTCCGGGTCAGAAACAGAACCTGCTGAGTCATGCAGGCTCTCAAGCATTCCTGCTCTATGAGACCAGGACAGAGCCGCATCAACCAGCTCCTAAAACTAATCTGAGGTTTAGATTACAGCTGAAGAATTCCACCTCTAAAGTCCCGCTCCGATGATCTGTTGATCCATTCTAAAGTGTTCCCAGAGGACTTTAAATTATGATTATTCTTTTTTTCTCTCTCTCATTCTTGTGTTTTCATGATTCACAACAATTAAAAAAATACTCAAAAATGTCATTTTAATCTTAATTTCCTGTTAAACATGTCATCAATCACCAAAAACACAATTTCATCAGAGCAGGTCTTTAAAAATGAACATTTTTCAAACTAAACGTGTAATCACACGAACGGGTCAGGCAGAGGGATGGGGGGGGGCATTAATATGCAGGGGGGGGAAGAAAATACTTACTGCCCTCCATCAGACTGCCAGGAAGAGGTTTACCTTTGAATATGGCGTCTGCACATCCAGAGGGCGGAGCCAGGGACAGAAGAGAAGAAGGAGGAGTTACAGGGAGAGTTAGGAAAACAGGAGAAGGATGAGAAGGACTGAGGGGGAGTCTCAGCCCCCCCCCCAGAGCAGGAAGGAGCGGCACGGCTGGTTAAGTTCAGGCGAGGAGCTCGGTGGGTCGGTGAGAGCTGCTGCTCCATCACATGGAAAGCCTCTGATCTGTCGTTTCCCTGCACAGCTTCCATGGAAGCAGAACTTCTCTTTTCTTCTACAATCATCTGAGTATCTAAGATGTTCTTAAACAGTCCAGTAGTGCTGCCACAAACGATTATTTTAATAGTCGACTAATCATCGATTAATTTTTCCGAATTAAGGGATCATGGACAAAGTGGATGTAAAGAAAATCTGAAATATGATTAGCTTTAAAAAAAAATCCTAAATAAGCTAAAATCGCTAGCATATAGCTGAAATATTAGCTAAACTCCAAATTAGTCTAAAAACCTGTAAAAATTCCAAATTAGCCAAAATAGCTAGCATGTAGCTGAAGAAATAGCAAAACTCCAAATTAGCCTAAAAAACTGTAAAAATCCCAAATTAGCCAAAATAGCTAACAAGCGGCTGAAATATTAGCTAAACTTCAAATTAGCCTAAAAAACTGTAAAAAAAAATCCCATATTAGCTAAAATAGCTAGCATGTAGCTGAAATAATAGCAAAACTCCAAATTAGCCTAATAAACTGTAAACATTTACAATTAGCAAGCTAACATGTAGCTGAAATATTAGCTAAACTCCAAATTAGCCCTATAAAACTGTAAAAATTCCAAATTAGCCAAAATAGGTAGCATGTAGCTGGAATAATAGAAAAACTTCAAATTAGCCTAAAAAACTGTAAACGTTTAGAATTAGCTAGCTAACATGTAGCTGAAATATTAGCTAAACTCCAAATTTGCCTACAAAACTGAAAAAATCCCAAATTAGCCAAAAGAGCTAATATGTAGCTGAAATATTATCTTAATTCCAAATTGGCCTAAAAAACTGAAAAAGCCTAAATTAGCCAAAATAGCTAGCATGAAGCTAAAATATTAGCTAAACTCCAAAATAGCCTGAAAACTTAATAAATGCAAAATAGTCTAAAAATCTAGCGGATGTCATTATAACTTTCAACTTCACTACAGCCTGACTCCATATATTATAAAGTAACGACTAATCGATTATTAAATTAGTTGTCGACTATTTTAATAATCGATTAGTCATCGATTAGTCGACTAATCATGGCAGCCCTACAGTCCAGTCTCCAGCCACTGTTCCTAAACTCTTCCATACCTCCACACTGTCGGGACTAGTGCTGTAACCCAAGAACTCAGACCGTCTGCTCCCAAAATTCCAGTAGGAATGAGGTCAATTTCCGGCCTGTTTGTAATTCTTAAAAAATGTAACAAAAATTACAGAATAAATTGAATGAATTGCATTTTTTAATTGAGTGCAACACTGTGATAAATGTGAAATATTGTTGTAAAAAATTACCTTTTAACCCCTTTTTCATATATTATTGATGGTTTGAATGTAATTTATCGTGTTTTCTAATGTTTTTTGTCTCAATGTACAGGATGAAAATTTATATATTTCGTCTTCTAGCTTTATTTCTGATTTTTGTAATTTATATACTTTATTTTGCTCCTCTACATATGAAATAAATAATTTTGAGTTTTAAAAATGTTGTGGTTATTTCTGAGAAAAATACTTTATAATTCAATTTTTTTGCTATCTTTGACTGTAAATAAAATCAAGTTTGCCTAGAATCAAACTCAGTTTCATCTGAATGTAGTGTTATCTTGATTTTGTTTTATTTGCCCGTCTGACCTCGGCGGCGCTCGGCGGCCTCTCCGTACCTCTGTCCCTGGCTTTGTCGCTCAGCAGCACCTCCACCTGCCGGTACTCCTTCAGCGCCTCCAGCAGGATGTTCCCCTCCTTGTGGAACAGGAACAGCAGCGGCATGGCGATGTCGTCCGTGCTGCGCCCGTCTCCCGCCATCTGGAAGAGGGGCGCCGTGTCGCTGCTGCTGCCCTCGTTGTCATCTACGAGGACAGAGGAGCATTTCACAAACGTTTCATCACTACAGTCTTCTGTTTTACAACTCGTTTCTCTTTAATTTTCTAATATATTCATTCATAACTAGAAAAGTTACAAATGATTCTAGTCTGAACGCTTTGAGCTGAAAATAGTGACACATTTTACTTTGATTGCTGAAAAAGCAAAAACTATTTACAAAATGACAAATATTTTTTAAAAGAACTAAGAAAGAGTCCTCAAGTTGACTTAAATTTCAGAAAAAAAATTGCTTAAAAATTCCTAATATACCAAATATGCAAACATATTTAGGTTGTTACTTAAATTTGAAAAATAACTCCAAACTAGAATAAAAAAAAAAGCTAGCTTGTTGCTCAAATACTAGCAAAACTCTAAAATAGCCTATAACTGAAAAAAAGAACTTAGCCAAAAATGTTAGCATGTTGCTAAAATAGAAGCTAAACTCCAAATTAGCATAAAACGTCAGTAGATGCCAAATTAACCAAAAACGCTAGCTCGATGCTTGAATAATAGTATAACTCCAAACTGAAATAAAAAAATAAATACATAGTCAAAAGTGTTAGCCTGTTGCTAAAATAGAAGCTAAATGCTAAAATATCCTAGAAACGTCAGTGAATGACAAATGAGCCATAAATGTTAGCATATTGCTTAAATATGAAATGAACTCCAAATTATCCTAGAAATGTCAGTAGATGCTAAATTAGCCAAAAACGCTAGCTTGAAAATTAGTATAACTCCAAAATACCCAAAAATAAAGTTAGTAAAAAAAAGTTAGCCTGTTGCTAAAATAGAAGCTAAAATAGAACCTAAACTCTAAACCTCAGTAGATAATAAATGATCCAAAAATGTTAGCATGTTGCTAAAATAGAAGCTAAACTCCAAATTAGCTTAAAAACGTCAGTAGATGCCAAATTAACCAAAAACGTTAGCTCGTTGCTTGAAAATTAGTATAACTCCAAAATACCCAAAAATAAAGTTAGTAAAAAAAAGTTAGCCTGTTGTTAAAATAGAAGCTAAACTCTAAACCTCAGTAGATAATAAATGATCCAAAAATGTTAGCATGTTGCTAAAATAGAAGCTAAACTCCAAATTAGCTTAAAAACGTCAGTAGATGCCAAATTAACCAAAAACGCTAGCTCAATGCTTGAATATTAGTATAACTCCAAACTAAAATAAAAAAATAAATACATAGTTAAAAGTGTTAGCCTGTTGCTAAAATAGAAGCTAAATGCTAAATTATCCAAAAACATCAGTGAATGACAAATTAGAAACGCTAGCTCGTTGCTTGAAAATTAGCATAACTCCAAAATACCTTACAATAAAAATAAATTTAAAAAAAAAATATATATATATATATATATATTTTTTTTTTAAGTTAGCCTGTTGCTAAAATAGAAGCTAAAATAGAAGCTAAACTCTAAACCTCAGTAGGTAATAAATGATCCAAAAACGTTAGCATGCTGCTAAATAACCATTCATATTAAATCCTCCACATGTGGCCGCTGGCGTCCGCGGCAGCGCGGCAGACGAGCGTCTGTGTCGTTTCCGTCACACTGACCGATGACGATGCCTCCGATGGCGCCGGCCTTCTGGATGTGCCGGGCCTTCTCGGCGAACATGCACTGGCCCCTCTGCAGGAGAGCGATGCGGCCCTGGACGTACTCGGCGTTGGTGATGTCCGAGCAGCCGCTGTACGGCTCCGCCACGGTGATGAAGCCTCGGACCTGCACGCAGGAGGAGCACAGCGGGGTTGGCGCCCTCCGGGCCGCGCCTTCTCGTCCGAACCCTCTCCCACACTCACCCCGGCGGCGCTTTTGGACAGGTCGGTGCCGAACTGAGCCGGGCCCGCGGTCAGAACCACCCGTCCGAAGAAGGGGTGCGAGATGATCTGGATGGCTCTGGGGGGAAGCTGCTCCTTCTGCTGCTGGCTGGACAGCTCCATCATCTCCTGCATGAAACGGACGCCGTCCTCCGCCGCCACGGAGCTGACCGCCTGCAGCAGAGGAGGGAGGGCGTCAAACGCCGACGCGTCCGGAGGCGAGCGGTCGGAGCCGGCTCACCTGTGACGCGTGCTGCACCAGCTGCACTCGGCCGTCCTTCAGGTGGATCAGGCTGACCCCCATCCTCCTCAGCAGCTCCAGGTGTTCGGGGTTGTTGGCCATGAAGTCCTGAGCTCGGAGAGGAGGACGGCCCATTCCCGGCTCCCTGCAAAGGTAAAGCACACCTGGGGTTTACCGCCCCGTCTGACCTCCGGCGGAGGAGAAAAGGCGCCGCCCACACACCGGTGAGGGGCGGGGCGAGGGCAGCTCTTGTCGATGGCGCTGCGGATGGGTTCTCTCAGGTTGCGAGGGAAGGCGGGGTCAGGAAACAGGAGGCGCGTGTTCGGACACGTCCAGTCAAAGTTGGAGTCGTCGAGCTCCTCCTCCGGCTGGACCAGGAGGACAGAGACCGTCAGAACCGGATCAGGGAACGCCGCCGGGCTAAAAGAGACGTTACCGTTCTGTTGGAGGCGGCGGCGGCGGCGGAGAGCGGCGCTGTGGACAGAGACAGGGGCAGCAGGTGGGCCTCCGTGGTGAAGATGTAATCCTCCACATCAAAGGGAAGATCCTGAGGCTCAGCAAACAGCAGGAAGAGGTACTTGAACATCTCAGCCAGGAAGAAGGAGTCCATTCTGGAAAACAGACAAACGTTGGATGATCAGATCAGATCAGATCAGATCAACAACAAACCTTCACGTTTAATCATGGGATCTGTTCTCATCCCTTATAATAATTTAAAAAATAGAGTTTAAATTATATTGTAGCAAAATGCTAATGTTTTTGGCTAATTTGTCATCTACTGATGTTTTTATGCTAATTTAGAGTTTAGCTTCTTTTTTAGCAACATGCTAACGTCTTTGACTAATTTAGTTACTGAGGAATTTAAGGCTATTTTGGAGTTTAGCTAGTATTCAAGCAACGAGCTAGCTTTCTTTGTGGCTAATTTTGCCATTACTGAGGTTTTCGTGCTAATTTGGAGTTCAGCTAATATTTGAGTAATTTGCTAAGGTTTAAAACTTCTAAAACTTCTATTTTAGCAACATGCTAACGTCTTTGACTAATTGAGTGACTGAGGAATGTAAAGCTATTTTGGAGTTTAGCTAGTATTTAAGCAATGTGCTAGCTTTTTTGGCAAGTCTTGTAGTACCGGTAAATGTAACATTTAGCATTTATCTTTTGCATTTTCAGCAAATCTCTTCATCAATTCAAGTAAATTGAGTCACTGTTTTCAGCAAGAAGCTTCAGACTAAAAGCCTTCACACAAGCATTATTGCAGGTAATTCAACTTTTCTACTGTATTTATGTAATCAGTACATTTTTCATGTACTTTCTGTTTCCTTTGGTGGTGATTTGATGGTGATTTGGTGGTGATTTGGTGGTGATTTGGTGATGATTTGGTTGTGATTTGGTTGTGATTTGGTGATGATTTGGCGGTGATTTGGTGATGATTTGATGGTGATTTGGTGGTGATTTGGTTGTGATATGGTGGTGATTTGGTGATGATTTGGTTGTGATTTGGTTGTGATTTGGTGATGATTTGGCGGTGATTTGGTTGTGATATGGTGGTGATTTGGTGATGATTTGGTTGTGATTTGGTTGTGATTTGGTGATGATTTGGCGGTGATTTGGTTGTGATTTGGTGATGATTTGGCGGTGATTTGGTTGTGATATGGTGGTGATTTGGTGATGATTTGGTTGTGATTTGGTTGTGATTTGGTGATGATTTGGCGGTGATTTGGTTGTGATATGGTGGTGATTTGGTGATGATTTGGCGGTGATTTGGTTGTGATTTGGTGGTGATTTGGTGATGATATGGTGGTGATTTGGTGGTGATTTGGTGATGATTTGGTGGTGATATTAGATGTTATTGTGAGAAACTCACAACAGATGTAAACGAGCCTTTTGGCTAATTCTGGCTTTTTTAAAACCATGTGTTTCATTTTGTTTTATCTCATGGCTTTCTTTATAATTGCACTGTTCTATTTTAAATAAATAAATGAATACATTTTTAAATCAAACCAATAAAGGACACTTTAACACATTTAATATATATATATACACCCCAACCCCCCCAAGTCCACTAGACCATTTTTAAATAGTCAATCAAACAAATGCACTTATTTATTTTTTAGTTATGTCCCCTGAACTCACCACGGACCGGAGTTCAGTGGTAAAGTGTGGACTGTCAGAGTTAAAACGGGGTGTGAGATCCAATCGGTAAGGTAGGATTATTTTCAACGTCTTTTTAATTTGATGATTCACAGACATGTTTAGCAGTGACGTAAACATGACGTGGTTTTATTATTATGACGTCGCTCGCTCTGTCATGGCGAGGACAGACGTGTTTATTACCATTTCAGGGTCATTTTCTGTGTTATCGTACCTCTGTGAAGGCGTACGCCCTCCAGAGCTTCAGCACAGAGAAAACCTTAACCTTCCCGAACCCCCTCACCGTGTTTCACGGTTTCAATCTCTGCCTTTGTGTGGTTAACCAATCAGAAAACAGAAGAGGCGTGGCTGCCTCCGAGTCACAAACAACCATTTCAATATCAGCCTGATACCGGCGCCGATACAGTCGATACTCATATCAGTCGACCCCTCAGGTTTTACCATCGACTGTATATGAAAACTGGACTGAGTGACCCCGCCCCCCTGGTGTTCCAAACAGGAAGTTCCTCCAAAACCTCAAAGGCTTTTATAGAGAAATAATCATTCATTGTATTGGTCAGAATAAACATTCTTGCTTCAACAGCTTTTTGATAATCCGAATTTCTTTTTAATCATATTTTTTCTGTAGTTCGAGGTATAAATGGACCAATCAGACGCCTCAAAAGTAAAAGTAGGCGGTCTTACGTCCAACATTCAAAACACATTTCATGTAGCGTGCTGTCAAGTGATAGGGGTGTGGCCTTCAAGCAAACTCACTCCTGATTGGAGAGAGTGGTTGCCATAGAAACATTGACCACTTCTGACCAATCACTGCTTACTGTCGGCGTCTGGTTCCAACTTGGCGGTATCCAAATAAAAATAAAACGGCACCTGAATGGACTTCACTTGACTGGAACCAATAGTAAACCACAAACTCAGTCCAGCTCTCTGATACTGTCGATGGGTTTGCCACATCTGTTGTCATGACAACAAGCAGCGCCCAGAGACTGACCGGTCCTCGTGGCTCCCGGTGCGAACGTCCTTCATGGCGGCAAAGCCGCAGGGGACGCGAGCGAAGCGGTTCAGGTTGTCCAGGATGGTGCGACCCGCCTCCAGGTAGTACGGGTCTCCGGTGGCCTGGAGAACGAGAAGGAAGGGGCGTGGCCACCCGGGACAGAAACAGGTGGACGGCAGAAGAGCAGATCGGAGCGAGCCAACGAGAAAAAACTTCAGAGGAGGGAATTCTTTCAAGAGTTTTGACAAAAACGAGAAATCTCTAATGACTGAATCTTTAATCTGAATCCGATTTAACTCTAAAGCTGCATCCTAATGAAGACGTGACACTGAAGCGGAACGTGTTTGTTTGGACAGAAACCGGATAAACGGATGAAAACAATGGGATCAATTACCTTAAAAAGGAAGTAGGTGCTCTCTGCAAACTCGGGCCTCAGGGGGTGCTGGGCCCAGTGAACCCTGAAATCTGTGGTGAAGGCCTGAGGACAAACGGAGAGACGAGACGGGTCAGCGCCGTCAGCTGGAGCCACATGAAACCCCACCCTGAACTCCTCCGGCTGCGGCGTTTTCCCAGCCAA
The DNA here is from genome assembly GCA_003999625.1 of Oryzias javanicus. NCBI lineage: Eukaryota > Metazoa > Chordata > Actinopteri > Beloniformes > Adrianichthyidae > Oryzias > Oryzias javanicus. The sequence continues at coordinate 3,288,066 of CM012440.1, forward strand.
TCAAAGGAGCCCGAGCGCCCTGGAGAAGCTGCGGCTGGACGATTACCTCTGGGAGGAAGTTGTGCTTCTTGGTGACCTGGTACAACATCTCATGAGTCTCGATAGCGGGTCGGATGTCTCCCTTCAGCACCTGGAACAGAACCCACATTTACAGAGGAACGGACTCCGCCTGCAGACGGGGGAGGGGGGGCGCTCCGACCTGCAGCCCGGGGAAGAACGCCAGCAGAGAGTCCATCCAGGTCCGAGCGGGAAGCAGCGGCTTGTGGATGTGGACGTCCAGCAGCAGAGGAGGCTGGCTGATGTACTTCATGATGGACGCGTAGTGCTGGAGGCGAAGCCACAATGAACGAGTTAGCCAATCAGATCAGCCGGTTACAATAATATAGAAATGATGCCACACCTTAAAGTTTAATGTCCAGGTTTTAAAAAGTTTAGAACTTTGAAACTTTTGGCTTAAAACAAACAACAATAAGTCAGAATTGTGAAACTATTAGTTTATTTTATTCTTTTTACTACCTTCTGATGATGCACACCTCTGTCAGGTATTACCCTCTACAGCAGAGGTGTCAAACATACGGCCCGCGGGCCGTATCCGGCCCGCTAGATGATTTAATCCGGCCCAATTATGAAGAAAAAAATATATAAGAATTTTCAAAAAAGAAAGCAAGTTTCTAGCCCACTCCTGTGGCGAGTTATGGTTCTTTAAAGAAGTGGATGCAATGCGCAATTTAACCACTAGGGGGAGCAAATGAAACTCAAAAGATCAAGAAATTAACATCGGATTTATTTTGCTGTGGAAACCCCCAAAATATTTAACAAACTGTTTTTACAACATAAAATGACAGTTTTGGGTGTAATTTCATAAAAACCACTAAACTAAATTTAGTCAACAAACTAATCAACACATTTTTGACTGAAAATGCAAAAGAAAATTTCAGGTGAAATTCCCAGATTCCTCATTTGGGCCACAAATATGAAGAGTTTGTGTTGGTAGAGGAACATGACACACCTCACAGCTCCATGATGTTTTTGTCCAAAAACTAAAAATAAAGGCCATATTTTGCTTTTAATTCAATAAAATATCAGTTCCAGAACATAAACTTTTATTTTATCACGTTGATCTCACAGCTGCACAGCAGGATGTCTGAGGGCGTCCGTCGGTTCCAGAGGGTTCATTTAGTTTGATTTTTCATTGATTAAAACATTTATATTTTTCCCGTAGCCCCCTTTTTAGTTTACTATTGGGATTGTTTTAATGTCAGATGAAAAAACATTCAGTCTGTATAAAATTAAATAAACCATTTTTTTTTTTTTAGTGCAATCCATTTTATTTGAAATGCTTTGGACTCAGTAAATAAAAATGTAATAATAAGTGATTAGACTACTAGGTTGTTTGAAACAGTTTTTGCAACTAAGAAATAAACAAAACAAAAATAAAGCTAAAAATAACACGTTAAACAAAGGTTATTTTGCTGTTATGTTTCTGGTCCGGCCCACTTGAGATCAGATGGGTTGAATGCGGCCCCCGAACCAAAATGAGTTTGACATCCCTGCTCTACAGGTTAGGAAGTGTTGTGTTCGAGTGCGTCCTCACTATATTGAAGCGCTGCAGAAACAGGTCGTCTCCCAGGAGGACGTAGGCCTTCAGCAGGTACTCGTAGTACGAGTCGATCCCCGCTCCCACGCCGCTGTCTGGAACAGAGCGATAACGGCGGCGTGAAGCGGACCGCCGTCCCAGACGCGCACGCGCCCGGCGTTCCTCCCACCCTCACCTCGTCGGACCCACTCTCCTGAGTGGATGTTGATGGTGGTCCCCACCAGGTTGCTGTTTCTCTGCCTCTTCTCCCACAGGAAGTCCATGGCTCTCCTGGCGTGAGTCTGAGAGGATTTCACAATAAGATCGATCAGACTCTTATTTTTAGATGACAAGTTTTTTTGGTTTTTTTTAACCACAAAATTTTATTAGAATCAGTCATTGTACAGCAACTTCGGCAATGTTAGTTACATTTTTCTTGTGAAAACAAGAGACTGAATCATATGACTTTTCACTATAAACCACACCTACAAAAGCACAACATACACAAACTAAAACAAACAACATAATAACTTAACAATAAACACAGCTTCTCTTAACTAATATATGATACTGTTACAGCAGACTTTAACAAAAAACTTATAATCTGACATCTTAAAATTTTAAGCAGTTGAAATTAAAAAAAAAAAAAATTCAAAAATCTGTTGGATCATCTGTTAGGTTAGATTTTTAATATAATTGATAAAGGGTCCCCAATTTCCTCAAAAGGTGTTGTTTGGTTTTTTGAATATACATTATTCTTTCTAAGGGAAGGCAATATAACATTTGCTTAAACCACTGGTTGATGCCGGGTCGGTTGATATTTTTCCAAGCCTGCGCAATACATCTTTTAGCCGTTAATAAACTGATATCTATAAACGTAGTCTCTGTTTTTCTAAAATTGTGTTTCGCTGGATACATAGCCAATAGGAATAAGGCAGGACTAAATATAAGTTGTTTTGAGATTATTTTTTCTACAGTGATTCTAACTTCTTCCAAAAAACTTTGTATTTGGTGACACTCCCACATACAATGTTTTAATGTTCCTTTTTCTCCACACTGTACACAAACATCTGGTACGTTCTTATTATATTTATTTAATTGCACTGGAGTAGTATATAGACGCATTACCCATTTAAACTGTAGTACTCTCAATCGACTATTAATAGACATAGTGTGTACCTTGACACATGACCTTGTCCAATCAGTTTCATTGATAGTTCAAAAAATCTGAGTTCATTGAGTGACAAATCATCCTTCCATGATTTTAATCTACCGTTTGAGTTCTCTGATGCATTAGATATCAACAGGTTATAAAGGTCTGAAATAATGCCTTTTCTTAATTTATTTTTAATCATTAAAGTTTCTAACTGTGAGAGAGGTACTTTGTTAAGATTCTTTTGGTTTGTTAGATGACAAGTTAAAAGATTTTTTAGAAGGAAAAGAACAAAAGGAGAAGTTTTCCATCCAACAGATCAACCTTCAGACACCTTTAAACCGCCGTGAGGCCGGCGTGAGGCCGCCATGTTCCACGCCGTCATAACGAGGGTGTCAGCACAGCTGTGAGACACTATTGAGGCTTTCAGGTTACAAATGTGAAGCAGCCGACCTCGACCGGTTTCACAGACTGGTTCTCCATCTGTGCCATTTTCCCATGATGCACCAGAGGAGCACTGCTGATGATACGAGCTCTAAAGTTTAATAGATTGACATCAAACCCATTATGTTAGCACTGAAAATGTTCTTTTCTCTTCTGAAGTTTACCCACAAACAGATGATATTTGATATAAATGAAGAAGCTGCAACAACCATGTCAAATATATTTACTGAATCAGTGTCTCAGTGGAGTTTCTTAACTTGGTTGCCAGCAGTGACGTTTTCTGTCCAGCAGGAGTCAGTGTTGAGTGACATCGTATTGATAAATGCCTCACAAGGCCTCATCTCATTCTGACTTTTTCTGTAATCGTGTGTTTTTAATTGACTGTTTCCTTTTAAATAAAGTAAAAATAACAATAAAGTTACTGTTTATGTTTACTTTATTCTTAAATTCAGAAACATTTTTAAAACCTGAGAACTCCAACAGAATGAGTTCAGTTTAAAACTGGACCACAGCTTCGGTTCGTCTCATCAGGACGTTCAGCTTCAGTCTGAGCTCCTTCATCCTCACGTCACGTTAGACAGAAACTATCGTTACTGAAAAGAGGTCAGCTTAAGAAGACGAAACCTGATGCAGTAGAAACCGAAGTCACCTGTTTGTGGGTGTGGTCATTAGAGCGTCTCTGCTAATATTTGCAATAACCTCCTGAAGGTGCATCCTGTCCTGCAGCGTGTCAGCACACACCATCGACTATTTTCTGCTCCAGTAAAGATCAGAAAACTCTTAAAAATCATTCTTTAAATCTGAGAGAAATGCATTCTGGGAACAGAGAGGTTCGTCACGGACGATCCCTGCTTTACATGCGACGTTTGAGGAGACGCCGCCGTGCTGGGTCAGGAATAGCGCTGCCACAAACGATTATTTTAATAGTCGACTAATCACCGATTATTTTTTCCGATTAGTCGATTAATCTGTTCATGGCCAAAGTGGATGTAAAGACGCTGAAGTTGATAACCAGCTAAAATATTAGTTAAATGCCAAATTTACCAAAAAATAAAAAGAGCCAAAGTTAGCCAAAACAGCTAGCATATAGCTGAAATATAAGTTAAACTCAAAAGTTGCCTAAAAAAACGTAAAAAAGCTAAAGTTAGCCAAATAGCTAGCATGCTGCTGAAATCATCTACTTCAAATTCCAAATCTTGCTAAAAAAACGAATCCTATATTAGCCAAAACAGCTAGCATATAGCTGAAATATAAGTTAAACTCAAAAGTTGCCTAAAAAAACGTAAAAAAGCTTAAGTTAACCAAAATAGCTAGCATGCTGCTGAAATATTAGCTAAATTCCAAATTAGCCTTAAAAAACGGAAAAATCCTATATTAGCCAAAACAGCTAGCATATAGCTGAAATATAAGCTAAACTCAAAAATTGCCTAAAAAAACTTAAAAAAGCTTAAGTTAACCAAAATAGCTAGCATGCTGCTGAAATATTAGCCAAACTCCAAATTAGCCTTAAAAAAATGGAAAAATCCTATATTAGCCAAAACAGCTAGCATATAGCTGAAATATAAGTTAAACTCAAAAGTTGCCTAAAAAACGTAAAAAAGCTAAAGTTAGCCGAAATAGCTAGCATGCTGCTGAAATATTAGCTAAACTCCAAAATAGCCTAAAAAACCTTAATAAATGCCAAAATATTCCAAAAAGCTAGCAGAATGCTATTATAACTTTCAACTTTACTACAATCTGACTTCATACAATATAAAATAACGACTAATCGACTATTAAATTAGTTGTCGATTATTTTAATAGTCGATTAGTCATCGATTAGTCGACTAATCGTGGCAGCCCTAGTCAGGAAACAACCGCGGTTACCATGGCAACGGAGGATGGAAACCGTGTTACAGAGGAAGCAGGAACTGTGGCTGAAGCGTGTCGGGTTCACGTGATCTCTGTGGGAGCGGGGCTCAGCTGAACAGAATCCAGCTGCAGGTGTGAGGGTTCTGACCACAAAAACGTCACCTGAGAGTTCTTTTTATTTCTGTTTCATTCTAAAACATCTGAGTCCTTAAAAACAATCCTCCTTTATTATACACAAAGGTGTTACCAGGATTCATAAAGAACAATACAAATATTTGGAAATCAATTTTTTTTTAAATTAATTAATCGCAAATCTGGGAAAAAATGAATCGCAATTAATTTGAAGAATAAATGATTTTTTTCTTCATCTTCAGCATTTGTTTCTGCTCTCCTTCGCCGCTGCGGTCGAATATAACTATAATAATACTTCACTCTAAACCAGGGGTGGGCAATTGTTTTGACTCGTGGGCCACAAAGGGTTCTAAAATTTGGCATAAGGGCCGGACAAGGAGCAGATGGAAGGAGTCATTTGGTAATGAACCTCATAAACTAAAAAAATAATATGGAATTTAGAGAAAAACATGCTTTAATTTGGATTAAAATTCACATATATTAAAATAAAAACAGAAAATTTGGGAGTTTTAATTTCTAAATTTTGATTTTTGTTCTCTTTTGGGTGATCCAATGGGTTGATGTTCTTCAGAGGAAAATGTGAACTCAAAGAAATGCTGCATTTATGTGGTGTAGGAATAATCCAAAAAATCACCGTCTGACTCAGAAAGGAACACACACGAACGTCAGAGAAACAACACCATTCATGGGAAGAAACCATAAATACAATGAAAATAAAACAATAATTAGGATTTTTGATTCAATGTATTTTAATTTGGAGGGCCAGATTAAGTAGCTTAAGGGGCCGCATGTGGCCCCCGGGCCGTAGTTTGCCCACCCCTGCTCTAAACCCAGGAAAACACCAGGAATAAAGTCCTAAAACCCGATTGAATAATTATGTTGTTGTAAGTGACCATACCTGACGAGGTGTTTGAACGCACGCCGTCCGACGCAGAGCGCAGGATCGTTTCAGCGCGAGCTGTAATCAGTTTGCATTCCTAAATATTAACGCATTGATTCTTTTAGATTAATCGCGTGAGTTAAAGCGTTAATGCCCTAAAAGAATCAACATTTTTAAGTGAAGGACTTGGTTCCTGTTGTGTTGTAACATTTCGGGTTGAAAAACTGGATGGTTGAACTCATGGATCGTGGTTACCTCAAATATGGAGTCTCCCGTGAAGCGACTGAGAGCGGCGAACTCCAGGATGATGGTCCCGGCGCACGCCGTGCAGGTGTCCGTCTCTGTGCCCGTCCGGGTCTCAGGACCCCTCACGCCGTGCTTCAGGTTGACCTTTCCGTTCCAGAGGAGAGCTCGGTGTCATTAAGCTAAAACCGCTGAAGCTGCAGTGGGCGTGGCCATTTAACCGGCCACGCGGCGGTGAGAACGTGCGGGCGGGCTCACCCTGGGATACGGCAGGCCGCTGCTCGTGTTGAACGCCGGCAGGAGGCGGAGCCCCAGGTCTTTGGCCATGTGCAGGAGCTCGTCCTGGTACCACTGCATGTGCCGCCCGCCGTCCTTCAGCATCACGGCCATGGAGTGACCCCCCAGCAAGCCTCTGAGGAGCAGACCGCTCGGTCACCGGGGAACGGGACGCTCCTGCCGCCGCGGCCGAGTACTCACCCCAGGACTCGGATGTTGGTTTCAAAGACCGAAACCACGATGTCGTTGTCCAGACGCACGTCTGACAGGACGCGCCTCACCGCCGCCTCGAACTCCGTCGTCTTATTCAGGAGCTGCAGGAGGAAAGAGGAGGAGCCCGACTTCAAGGGTAACCTTCTTTTGGGCTGTTGACATCTATAAATGAGGCTTTAAAGGCTTTAAAGTCTGTTGGTCATGGCCAAACTTTTGACAAATTGAAATAAAACTGTTTAATTCTTCAAAATACAGTCAAAAACCGTCTGTGTGCTGCCCCCTACAGGTTGAAATGAGGTATTACAGTTGAATTTTATGATTGGTCAAATCATAAAACGTCATGATCTGCAATGATAACAGTCCTGCCCCCAAGCCCCGCCCCTCTGACTGGATTTTCACATTTCAGCTGTGGGAGGAGTCAGCCTCCAACTTCCTGGTTTGGTTACCCTTTAAAGAGGCATTCGAGTCGGTTCTCACCGAGGATTCACAAAGTCTTCATTTAAAGGGAAAGTCCTCAAATTTCAAAGTTTGAAGTAGATCAACTACAAGCCCTTAAATATATTCATGGGATATCTTTCTATCTTTAGAGTCATTTTCAAAATATTTAGAGTTAAGCTAATAGTTTAGCAACATGCTAATGTTTTTGGCTAATTTGATTTACTGAGAAATGTTTGGCTATTTTAGAGTTTAGCTACTATTTAAAGCAACAAACTAGCTTTTTTGGCTAATTTGGCTACTGAGGTTTTCTGGGCTACTTTGGAGTTTAGCTAACATTTTAGCAACATGCTGATGTATTTGGCTAATTTGGGGTTTAGCTAATATTTTAGCAACATGCTAATGTATTTGGCTAATTTGTTATCTACTGAGGCTCTTTTAGGCTAATTTAGAGTTTAGCTCCTATTTTAGCAAAAGCCAAACATTTTTGACTAATTTAGTTTTTTTTAATGAATTTTAGGCTGTTTCGGAGTTTAGCTAGTATTAAAGCAACAAGCTAGCTATTTTTTCCCTAATTTGGCATCTACTAAGATTTTTTGGGCTTATTACTTACACTAAATATTCTTACGAATTTGGCATGTATTAGGGATTTTTAAACAATTTTACAACACATTTTTCAGAAATTTACCTTAATACTCTTTTATAGATCTATCATTAAATTTTCAGTCTTTTAGCAAATTTAACATTTTGCAAACAGCTTTTGCATTTTCAGCAGTTAAAGTAAATTGTATCACCATTTTCAGCAAAAAGTTTCAGCATCTTCAGAGATTACTTTCAGCAAAAAGCATTCAAACTAGCATTTTTGCGGGTAATGCAACTTTTCTAGTTAATTGTTGCCATTATTATAACTATGAATGAAATATTGACTTTTGATATAAATAAAACAAACAAAAAGAGAAAATAGTTTATAACAGTTTGAAGTCCTTTCAAAATAAAGGACATCCTTTGACACATCTCAACTAAGAAAATGTTGAGGTGTTGGCAGTGATTTAAACTTTTATTTGAACTTTTGTGCAGAATCTCAGCCTGAAATTGGTAAATCCAATTAACTACGATTAAATCAGGGCTGGTTAAGTGATTTGAATTCTGGTTTTGTTTATGGATGTTAAAAAATCTGTTTCAGTTCGACTCAAAGCTTGTTGGAGCATCAGGAGCCTCGCAGAGTTGGAATACTTCATTTTTGTTTACTTTACTACTTCATTTCTACTTTCCAGCTACTTGTTTATTTTAAGCAGAGAGCCACAGTGGAGGGGTAAAAGAGCCACATTGGAGGGGTAAATGAGCCACATTGGAGGAGGTAAAAGAGCCACAGTGGAGGGGTAAAAGAGACACATTGGAGGGGTAAAAGAGCCACATTGGAGGGATAAAAGAGCCACAGTGGAGGGGTAAAAGAGCCACATTGGAGGGGTAAAAGAGCCACTGTGGAGGGGTAAAAGAGCCACTGTGGAGGGGTAAAAGAGCCACAATGGAGGGGTAAAAGAGCCACAGTGGAGGGGTAAAAGAGCCACATTGGAGGGGTAAAAGAGCCATGAGTGGCTCTGCAGTGGCAGGTTGCAGACCTCTGAACTAAACCACTGAAGCCAAATAAAATCACTTTTCCAGAACAAGTCTTCCTCTGGACCGGTCAAACTTCATGTTTCCATGTCAGTAAATTAGAATGAAAACTACTTACGACCAAAGTGTCCAACGTGTCGATGAGAGTCAGAGAGAACCTGGCAGGAAGAGACAAATGAGGAGAAGGATTTTACAGACACTCAGCTTTCATGTAAAAACCTCAGGTATGAAATTCACCTGTTCATTCACTGATTTTAAACAAGATCTGCATCTAATCTTTGTTTCTACTGCATTGACCAGTTTTGATCTGATTTAGTCTCTCTATGGTTTAGATCTTCATACATTGTGTTGTTTTGGTCAAAGAAACCTCATTTCTCTCTGCGTTGCCTCTTTGCACAAATGACACTAAAAATACTGAAAAATCTGATCTGTTGTACAGATTTAAACTCCAGGGAGTTCCTGTCAGGAGGTTATTTTATCACTTGTTCAGTAAGGAATGGTTTTTGATCTGTTAATAATTTAACCAGTTATCTCTGTTTCTGAAACTAAAAACTCAGAGTTTTTCTGAGTTTGGAGTTTAGATACTCAGAGTTTCAACAAAACCTGCGTTTCTAGAAACAGGTCCCAGATGATTTAAACCAGAGCTGGGACAACTTCTTCATTCGTGGACCACAAAATTTCTAAAACTTGACCGATGGGTCGGATCAAACGCTTAAAGTGCTTCGGTAAGCAACCTCGTGCGTAAAAGAAACAACATCTGGACATAAACATGCATTTTTATTTAAAAACTGTGGTTTTAATTCCTGTTTTAGTGCCAGTTGCTCCGATTGGTTGACGTCTTTCTGGGAAAAACACTTTGAAAAACGTTTGTTGTGTTGGAATGATCCAAAAAATGATTGACTCCAAAAACATGGACGTGAGAAAAACAGAAAGTCTTCAAACACAACATGATAAAAAAAAATGACTTTCTGTACCTAAACACAAGTCAGTTTATTTGTGGTGCACCATCTCAGGGGGGACACCAAAATTACAGGGAAATATAAAACAAGAATATAGATCATTAATATATTTATTCCAGTGTAATGGGCCAAATCAAATGGTTTACTGGGCCACATGAGGACCCCGGGCCGTAGTTTGTCCACTCCTGATCCAAACATTCCCTAAAATTGGAAAAATAAACCTGCAGCTGACTTTATCCTAGAAGTTTGGAAACTTTTGTAATTTCTTTCTGCCGTTTTTGAAACTTTTACGTTTCAGAACTTGAATATTTTAAGAATATTTCATTGAATTAATTCCTAAATTAACATTTTTCTGTTAGGTTAATCTTAACCAAGTAAATTACTTTAATCATTTTAAAAAGGGAAGAGGTTAACATGTAAATTAGAGAGTTTATCAGTGAGAAATGATGCAGTCCTGAAGGACAACATTCTTCCTAACTAGAACAACATCACGGAGGGATGAAGATCCAACTTACTTGCCAAGAGCGTCGTCCACATCTCCTCGACTGGGTTCTCGACCACGAACTCTACCTCTGCAGGTGAGGGGCATCAACTCGTCTGCCGGGTAGGCGTGGTCCTGACAAACACAGGTGAGATGCGATCGGTCGGAACCTCATCCTTATGGAGCCGCAGAGGTATCAAAGCAACAGAACTTACCATGTAGTTCTGATAGGCATGGTCAAACATCTCGACCACCTGGTTCCTGGGATGAAGGTGAGAGGAATCAGCATCAGAAACCTCCATCTACTGCACGTGACAAAGTCTAGGCCCGGGGGCCGGATCCGGCCCTCCAGATCATTTTATTCTATTGTTATTAATGGCCTGATGTTATCTTGTTCTCATTTCTAACTTGTATCATTTCGACAAAAAATATTTTTATGGAGAGTTAATTATCTTTTTTTAAGTTTTAAAATGTTTTATTCTGTCATTCTACTTTTTGGACTATTTTGGCATTTATATGGATATTTTAGGAGTTTAGCTAATGTTCCAACTACATACTAGCTGTTTGGCTAATTTAGTTTTTTTTTAATAGTTTTTTTTAGTCTAATTTGGCATTTAGCTAATATTTTCACGAGCTATCAGCTTCAGTGTTAACAGCTATTAGCTTCAGTGATATCAGCAATCAACTTGTGCATTTTGACCTACCAATTTCAGGGATTTCAGCTTTCGACTTAAGCTTTTTCTGGAAACTAGCTTCAGTGTTTTCAGCTATAAGCTGCAGTTGTTTCAGCTATCGGTTTCAACATTTTCAGCTATCAGCGTCTCCGTTTTCAGCTCTCAACTTTGACGTTTTCAGCCATCAGCCTCACCGTTTTATGCTATTAGAATCAGCATTTTCAGCTAAGAGCTTAAGTGTCTTCAGCTATTAGTCTGCATTTTCAGCTCTCAGCTATGGCGTTTTAAGCTGTCAGCTTTGACGTTTTCAGCCTCAGCATTTTCAGCTATTATTATCAGCATTTTCAGCTAAGAGCTTGAGTGTTTTCAGCTATTAGCGTCTCCGTTTTCAGCTCTCAGTTTTGACGTTTTCAGCTATCAGCCTCACCGTTTTATGCTATTAAAATCAGCATTTTCAGCTAAGAGCTTAAGTGTCTTCAGCAATTATTCTAAATTTTTAGCTGTCAGCTATGGCATTTTCAGCTGTCAGCTTTGACCTTTTTTAGCCTCAGTGTTTTCAGCTATTATCAGCATTTTCAGCTAAGAGCTTGAGTGTTTTCAGCTATTAGTCTGCATTTTCAGCTCTCAGCTATGGTGTTTTAAGCCGTCAGCTTTGACATTTTCAGCCTCAGCGTTTTCAGCTAAGAGCTTGAGTGTTTTCAGCTATTAGCGTCTCCGTTTTCAGCTCTCAGTATGGCATTTTCAGCTGTCAGCTTTGACGTTTTCAGCCATCAGCCTCACCGTTTTATGCTATTAGAATCAGCATTTTCAGCTAAGAGCTTAAGTGCAAACAGCTATTAGTCTGCGTTTTCAGCTCTCAACTATGGCATTCTAAGCTGTCAGCTTTGACATTTTCAGCCTCAGCGTTTTATGCTATTAGAATAAGCATTTTCAGCTAAGAGCTTAAGTGTCTTCAGCTATTAGTCTGCGTTTTCAGCTCTCAACTATGGCATTTTCAGCTGTCAGCTTTGACGTTTTCAGCCTCAGCGTTTTCAGCTATTATTATCAGCATTTTCAGCTAAGAGCTTGAGTGTTTTCAGCTATTAGCGTCTCCGTTTTCAGCTCTCAGTATGGCATTTTCAGCTGTCAGCTTTGACGTTTTCAGCCTCAGCGTTTTCAGCTATTATCATCAGCATTTTCAGCTAAGAGCTTGAGTGTTTTCAGCTATTAGCGTCTGCGTTTTCAGCTCTGAGCATTTTCAGCTATCAGCTTCAGCGTATTCAGCTATCAGCACTAGCATCTTCCGCGGCCAAATTCAGCTTCCAGCATTCACACTAGCATTATCACAGTTAATACTATATATATGATTCCCAATTATGTTAAAAAGTTCCAGTTTTAAAGTTTTCTAACTGTACTTTCAGAGTGTTCAGTAAATCTTTATCCTGTTCGTCTCGCGACCTCAGGTGTGTTTTGGATTTTGCCCCCTCGTCAGCTTCTGCTCCTTCAACTTACCTCAGCCGCTGCTTCTCCTCCGGACTCATGGCCTGTCCGAGGCCGCACAAAGCCGTCAGCAGCAGCAGCAACAAGCCGGCTGCCATCGTGTGGAAGATCATAAACTCAACTACAGTTCGATCCCCGGCCAGTCACTCTGTAAATATGTACACTGGAGCACAGCCCAAAGCCAACAGCTGCTACGAGCAGAAACCATCCGGTTTCAGGAGACAACTCCAGTCTGGCCGAACTGTCACACAGAATCTCGTCTCAAGAGTCCACACATGTCCAAACCAGCGCGAGCGGTTCCGCGTCCCGCGTGCAGGTCCAATGTCTCCCCAGTTCCCGAGCCGTGGAGCTGCTGACGTCCGTCCTCATGTCATGATTCCGGTCCGCTCCATCAAACGCGCCGCGACGTTTCCGTCCCGGTGAGGTCTGCACTGGACCGGGCGCCGAACCGCCTGTCTGGGTTTACTCCAACGCAACCGTCCGATCGGAACCTCTCATGTTCTGACAAAGCAGAACCAGCCGAACACAACTCCGAGGCCGCTGTTCGCTTTCATTCTCAGACTTTCTAAACATTAGTTAATTATTTCCTTCCTTGACTGTCTGTTTTCGTTCGTCATCTGCTCGGAAAGGTAGCCGACACTTGTCGGGATTTAATTAGCCAAAAATGCTAATAAACGAAGCTAGCAGCTAAAAACAACTCCGAAACGAAAACTGAACGTTTAAAAAATATTTTTATTCCTGAAGAATAAACTTCGGCGGGCTAACTTTTATGTCGAGGCGAGTTTTAGGTGAAATATACTACTCCTATATCGCTGCTTCGCCCGGTAGCTAGCTTGCTTACCGACCGGATATGCAACGATGAAAACGTCAACAACATCCGCTTCCTGGTATCTGGGTATTTCGACCTGAGTTCAGTTTGTTAGGTTCTACTTCACATTTCTACACGCAGTTTCTGTTTATAAATGTGAAAATACAGTATTTAAGGCGTACTATTTACAGATTTAAAGTGAAACTACTCAGCTTAATTATCAAACATTTGAAATTCAATAAAGAAAAGCGAAAAATGCAACTCGTGATCCTTCCAGTCAAAATCCAGGAAATAATCTGTTTTTTTTACCTACAGCTTTCCCAAATGTGTTGAGACATTTGAGGGTGGCTCGGAAATTTGACATTTCAGCGCCACGCATTTATCTAATCCAACGAAAAAATATGTAGGCGTCACAACAGGTGTCTAAGGTTTTTCCTAATGTAATAAAGCAAATCAAAGCGGAGATTTTGCTGTCATTTCGATACTGATTCATATTATCAATAATGTTACTTTCATTTACGCGATTTCCCAACTTGTTTGTAAGACGGTGGTATAAACCAGTCAAATTGTAAAAATTACAGCACATTGTATTAATAAATATGACAAAATTAAAGTAAAACGATGGATTTTGTTTAAATATGAAATATTTGCACAATTGGGGCTGTGTTGGTTCGGTTTTCATAATTTGACTACAACTCCCATGCGTCTTTGCGCCGTCGCCTGACTCCATGGTCGTCTCACATGACTGGAATGTCAACAAATGTAGAAAAGTGTTGAATGGGCACAAAATCTCAGGGTATAAATTAAAATCGTGGAGCTTTCAGGACTGAGACTTTCTGGCCGCAGCACGCGGAGGACTTCCGGTCTTTAAGGTACGCTGGAGCTTTGAATCACGTGCATTTTTCCTTCTGCTTTAAACTCAGATTTGCTGAAATGGTGATTTTGTAGTTAGAGATTTTGATTGGACAGTTAATGCAATCCCATCGTCTGCAAGCAGAGGGTTTTGCAGCTGTAAGTCACAGGAACGATGCATGTATGACAAAAATGTCCAAAAACAATAAATATTAATGCAATTATGACTGATCAATTGGAGTTTGAATAATCATGTAAGCTGTTTATTTGACTTATTGATTAGAAATATAAAAGGTAATTAGATTGGGCAGTTTTTTCATACTGATCTATGGTGTCGCAGACCTTTTCCTGGATCCTTTTACTTCTCTGTCATATTTACAAGAATTTATTTATGTATTAATTTATTCATGTATTTTTGCATAGTGTTCGTTATGTCAACCATGGCGCCTGAAACAAACAGCAGAAAGCTGACCGGCCTCGTCGCTGCCACATTCACTCCCTTCACCACAGACGGGTAAGGAATCTAACCGTCACCATTTTCTCTGCCCTGTAAGCAGAATCTGTTTCCTCCTGTGGAATATTTTTGGATTCACACGTTTGGGAGTCACGCCACAGACCTGCAGATTTCCTGCTCAATGCTCTCATGTTTCTCTCACACTTTTCCTCATCAGTGAAATCAACCTATCGGTGATTGGTCCATATGTCGAGTACCTGAGAGAGAAGCAAGGTGTAAAGTCCATATTTGGTGAGTTCAAGAAAACTTCAGAGATCTGTGGTGGTTCATCTTCTCTAAACTCAAACTCAATCACACAAGGGGCCAAAATCCAAAACACACATTAGGTCGCGGGCCGAACAGGATAAACATTTATTGAACACTCTAAAACTAATTTATTAAAACTTAAAAAATGTAACTTTTAACATAGTTATGAACTAGATATGTAGCATGTGGTGATGTTAGTGTGAATGCTGTAAACTGAATTTTGCCGCTGAAGATGCTAGTGCTGATAGTGAAGTTGCTGAAATTGATATTTAAAAACACTCAAGCTAATAGCTGAAAACGCTAAAGCTGAGAGACAGATCAAATATTAGCTAGCTGACAAATTAGCCGAAAAAACTAAAAGAAAAAAAACAGCTAGCATGTAGCTGAAATATTAGCTAAACTCCAAAAATAGCCTAAAAATTCTCAGTAAATGCCAAAATAGTCCAAGAAACTAGGATTCCAATTTTTAGAATTGTAACTTTTTAACATAATTATGAATAATAAAAGGCAGCAATTTTATTCCAGAATAATTAAGTTAAGCCTTAAATAACTTTAAATATTTTACTCTCCAGAAAATACATTTTGTTGAAATTAAACAAGAAAAAATAGGCGAAAGATAACATCGGCCCATTAATAACAATGAAATAAAATGATCTGGAGGGCCGGATAGAATTGCCCGGAGGGCCGGATCCGGCCCCCGGGCCTTGACTTTGACACATGTGCTCTAAAACAACATTTTTAAAACTTTAAAACTGTAACTTTTTAATATAATCACAAATACTAAAAAGTCAGGAATATTATTCCAGAATAAATCAACTTAAACCTTAAATAAATTTCAATATTTTACTCTCCATAAAAATAGATTTTGTCAAAATTATACAAGTTAGAAATAAGATAATATCGGATCATTAATAACAATAATGTAAAATGATCCCGAGGGCCGGATCCGGCCCCCGGGCCTTGACTTTGACTCATGTGTCATCAAGGAAAGCTCAAATCTGTCTCCTGGTTTCACAAAAATAATTTAGCAGCTTGAGTTTGTTGTGATATATAAATAGGATAAATAAATATAATTTGATTTGCAAAATGACTCATTTTCGGAGTGTTCGGACAAAAGTGTGATTTAAAACTAAAGTTTTGCGCTGCTGCAGCGTTTGAACGGTCCTTCTAAATGACATTTATCAAGTCAAACTTTATTTTTAAAAAGCGCTTCTCGTGCATTGTGCAACCTGAGCGCTTTACATTTAAAACCCAAAAACATTCACAGTAAACACCATAAAAACTCAACCCAGCCTTCACCTTCCCCCCCGTAACACATCTGACCCGTGACACCCCCCCCCCCCCCCCCACGATGAATACCTATAAAAGTGTATTCTGAAAGGCTTGGCTCCGAGAGCCGCTGCAGGTGGTGGAGGCTGCCGGCTCACGCCTCATCCAGACATTTAAAAACAAGGAAAAAGGTCTCCTAATTAGGTTTCCCCCCCCCCTAAGGTTAATACAAGACACAGAGACACAGAAACACAGAGGAAACGGCTGTCATACAGACACAGTAAATTAAATCTTTAATAATAATCATATAAACCCAAACATGGAGACATGATTACTGATGTTTTTGTCGAACTCTTCACAATAAATAATCCAGATTTATTTCTCAACATCATCTGTGTCTTCATACATTTTAAGTGAGATATATACAGACATCCTAAAACATTAGCCGGTAGCTCCTCCCACATGCTCAGGAACACATTAATTAAAGACAGGTGGCGAGCAGCGATGAAAAGAGGGGCGGGGCATGTAAATGCGTCGCGTGAATAGCACTCGGTGTAAATGTACCATAATGCTGAACTCCAGCCGCCCCGGTAGAGGCGACAACAACCGACCAAACTGACACACAAGATCCTCACAGGAAACACGGAGGATAACATCATACAGAGACGTTAAAAGATTAAAGTATATATTACAATATATATTAAAGCTAATAGAATAAATAAGCAGATAAGATCACCTAAGGGCAAAATTAGAAAATGAGGATCTCAAGACTCTTATTGAAACCTTTAGATCAGGAGTGTCAAAATCCATCACACAAGAGGGCAAAATCTAAAACACGCCTGAGCTCGAACAGGATCAACATTTATTCAACACTCTATAACGACAGTTTTAAAACTTTAAAACTGTAACTTTTTAACATAATTATGAACTAGACATGTAGCATAACCTGTGATAATGTTAGTGTGAATGCTGGAAGCTGAAGATGCTGAAGCTGATAGTCAGCTAAAATTAGCTAAATGTCAAATTAGCCTAAAAAACAAACAAAAAAACTTAGATTAGCCGAAACAGCTAGCATGTAGCTAAAATAATAGCTAAACTTCAAAATGCTCTGAAGCATTGACACAAAGAACATGACATCACTCTTTCTCATGGTTTTAACTTCAGCTCTGTTCAGTCGTTCCTGAAGAAGCAAATGTTTCATAACAGATTCTGTTGGGAACAAAAACTCGCCCCGCTGTTGTTGCGTTTTCTTCAATCCGAGTTGAGAAAGCTTCTAGGATAAGAGGTTAAAGCATCATAATTTCCTTTTGTAGCGTTTTTTTCTTCTGTCCTCTGGACCCTTGAGAACTCTCGCCGGGTTCACCCGAGCTAAAGTATTTACTGTGTGTTGTGTTTTACTGAGAGTCATGGGTCACGAATCAATGGACCAAAGGCCAAGACTCCTGAACCTTTTTTTTAGGAAGTTTTTCTTCTCAAATCCCTAATTTTTCAGTCATTTTTGAGCATGTTTTTAAGGTTTTTCTGTTTTTATTTTCCATTTTGTTACATGAAGTACAGCTGAAAATTCAATGAAACTTCTCTAATCTATCATGTGTTGCGTTTGCTGACAGTGAACGGCACCACCGGGGAGAGCATGTCCCTGTCTGTGGCGGAGAGGAAGGCTCTGGCGGACGAGTGGTGCAGGACGTCCCGGGGCAGGTGAGTCTTCGTCGCGGCGCCCGGAGCCGTGACGAGCTGGGGCGCGCTGACCTTCTCCGTCTCCGCAGAATGGATCAGGTCATCGTGCACGTCGGCGCCATGAGTCTGAGCGACTCGCAGGATCTGGTGAGTCGCCGCTCCGCCGGCGGGAGAAACCTCGGCGTTCAGATGAAGAGATCCAGCTCCAGGCTGGAGACCAAAGACGCAAACAGAGGCTTTCAAACGTCTAAAGGAGAACAAACCGTTTCTGTGTTCAGGAGCGTTTTGTTTCAATAGGAGTCTAAAGGATTCTACGGAGCTCAATTGGGGCCAAAATTAATTGAAACTCAAATAAAGTAAATTGAAAAAAATGTTAAAATAAATAAAACTAATTGAAAAAGCTGTTAAATGTCCAAAACTTTTTACTTTCTAAAATAAAAGTTATAATTTTCAACTTCAAATGTTCTGTTTTTTTAGGTTTCAAAAGTTTAAATTTCAATTTCAAAAGTTTTTTTTTTTTTTTTTTAATACATTTCTAATCTTTTTCCCACTTTCAATTCTTTTTTTTTCTTTTTTGTTTTCAAATTGGAAAATTTTAGTATCAAAGCTTTTGGCCCAGTTGTGGCTTGTTGGGGCGGGGCTAATACAAAAAAAACCATTTAAAATCGATGATGGGAGTAACTTCCGTCCCGGTGCATTCACTGACTCCCAGAACTGTCATAATTTCAGTTTAGAAAAAATACAAATAAAATAAAACTGTTTTTTACACCCGTGTTGGGACAAAAAGTCATTTTCTGACTTTAATTATCACAGTTTTCAGAGTCAGTGAATGCACCGCGACTGGAGTTGCCACCCTCATGGATTTTGATTGGTCATTAGTGTTAGCCCCGCCCCAACGCACCAAAAACTTTAAAACTTGAAATGTTCAGATTTGAAAATGGAAAAAAAGAGTTGAAAGTGAAAAAAAAAACAAAAAAAACACATTTTTAAATTGAAAAAACAATTTTTTTGAAATTGAAATTTTGAAACCTAAAAAACAGTACAAAATAGTTTTGGACATCCTAATTGTTTTTGGGCCAAACATTTTTTTCACTTTGTCCTATTTGGGTTTCAGTAATATTGACCCTAAAGTAGCTCCATAAACTTCCTTTTAAGAAATAATCTGATTCAAACTTGAGACGATTTCCTCTCGATTTGATTTAAAACTTCCTTTATCCCAGAACGAAACAGAATTTCAAATTAAATGAACACAGAAGTCAACCTTAGAAATGATTGAGATCATTTGGTTGTCCCGTGTCTTCCAGGCGCGTCACGCCGCTCAGATCGGAGCCGATGGAATCGCCGTCATCGCCCCCTTCTTTTTCAAGCCCAGATCTGCAGGTGAGTCTGGCTTTTTGGGGTAAAGCGTGCAGCGTCTACGCTCTCATGAAGAAGAAACTATTCCCTCCTCGTTTCAGAAGCTTTGAGGAAATTCCTACAGGAAGTGGCTTCAGTCGCTCCATCCGTGCCGTTCTACTACTATCAGATCCCGGCGATCACCGGCATCAACAGTCAGTGATGAAGATGATGATGACCTCCCAGATCAGAGATGAAGACGTGTGACTCTTCTGTCTCCTCCAGTACCTGTGATGGAGCTGGTGGAGGGCATCCAGCAGCTCATTCCCTCCTTCAGGGGAATAAAGTTCTCCGGGAGCGACCTGATGGACCTGGGTCAGTGCGTCCAGCACAGCCCGCCGCAGTGGTCCGTCCTGTACGGCGTGGACGAGGTCAGTGTGTCAAACCTGCTCAGCATTGTGGGTATTTTAACTGGCGTCTCCAGGGTTTAAGCTTGAAAGATTTCTGTTGTTAAGGATTTAAAAAGAGGAAAAGAAACTAGATTTCCAGTTAAATTGATCTTTTCCAACCAAAAACAAAAGTATTTTTCTATCAACATTGGAGGCAGTGGGTGAATTTTCAAGCATTTTAATGTAAATGAAGCAGACGAACATCAGTTTTTCCTCCTCTTTCCTTTTTGGGCCTTTAGAGTTTGTTTTGTTGCTTTTTCTTAAACTTTTAAAGAAAATGATTATGTTAAACTTTTGAGTTTCTCTATTTAGGTTTTTAATTATTACATTTCTTTTACCTTTTACACCTAATGAGCAAGTGCCAAGTTATTAAATATATATATTTATATATTAATATATGGAGAGCAACAAGTATAACCCCAATTTATGTTTGTTATTCTTGATTTGTAACTCTTGTAATACATTCTGTGTATAAATACAAAATTACTAAACTAAAAAAAAATACAATTTACAGATGAACACATTCAAATGACAACAGCTTGAATTACACACACAAATGTTTCTTGAATCGTCTCTTACGCACACGCTAAACCTCAGTTACACACAGATCTGAGCTGAGACTCTTTTCACGTCTCAGAGATTTGTCTGTGAGTGATGCGTTTAAATACCACTAATGCTGGGTCATCAGAGTTTTCTTATCAGCTGTTTTATACTTAAATTGTAAATAATATCCTGTAAAACTTGACATTTTCCCACTTTCTTAAACAGGTATTCCTGATAATTAATACAAAAAAGTCTAAATAAGCGTTTTAAGAACATTTGTTCTTTTAAAAATATTAATATTTTACGTAGAATTACGCAGACACAAATCCAAAGTTACAACTCAAGAATTACACCATAATATATATAGGCTAATCATTGCAATTTGCCGCCCCCTTCCCTCCAGCAGATGGTACCCTAGGCGGCTGCCTAGGTCGCCCATGGCCGGCCCTGGTTGGGTTCTCTTTTAAGTTTCTGAACATTGTTGATGCTCAATCCACCAAACATGACGCTGCTGCTTTTTCCTGTAGCAACTGTTGGCGGCGTTGGCCATGGGGGCCCACGGAGCGGTGGGCAGGTCGGTGACTCTCCATGACGTTATTGTCCCGTCTCTGCGCTCGCTTCTCTCATTAGCGTCTCCTCTTGCAGCACGTTCAACTACATCGGGAGTCACATGAACAAGCTTCTGTCAGCGTTTTAGGGGGGAGAGCTTCTCCAGGCCAGAGCCATTCAGGTAGTGCCGACGCGTCCGCTGCTTCACTCTGAGTTTGTGTCATTTGTCTAACGGAGAGTTCAGTTCCAGATGCAGGAGCTGCTGAGTTTTGCTATGAAACTCGGTGAGTGATGTCAGTAACTCTGGAGACCATGGAGGGGTTTTGCTGAAGGTTACAGCTGGTTTCCTGTGACTTCCAGGCTTTGACGTCGCCGTGAACAAGCAGCTGATGGCGGAGGTGTCCGGCCTGCATCTGGGGCCCCCCCGCCTCCCGCTGCTGCCGTGTCCCCCGGAGCGCTCGCAGCTGATTCTGCAGAAGTACCGCAGCGTTTTTCCCTAAACCGGAGACCAACCTGGGAGCCGTTTTACACTGGAGAACGTAGAAACAGACGGGGGTCCGACTCTGGAGACGTCCACTCCGGAGTTTCAGGCACATTTTTAGAAACAGTTACATTTTTACAAAACCTGAACTGCTCCTTGAATTAAGGGAAGAACAGTTTTTTATGGCTATTTTTTAACTTTCATTCATTTTTTACAAAGTGTTAACTTTTAAATGTTTCTATTTCATCGATAGAAAAGTTTGTTTGTGTCTGTAACGATGCAAATGTAGACGTTGCTGCTCATATGTTCCATCCTTCTTTGTGTTTTATAGTCCAACCCTTTAATGTGAACGTGTGAGAGTTGATTATTTCACCTCAAATTTTTATAGATCATCAGCATTGATCAGACTTTACCTTTAAATCCTTCTTTTACACAGTTTGAGTCACTTTAACAAACTCAGTGTTTGATGTGATACTTTTGAAACTTGTGATTGTAAGACTTTAACGCCGGTGAGGCTCAGAGAAAACGTGAACGACTACATAACAGGCATTACAATGGAATGAGAAGGGTTCTTTGCTTGTTTGTATTTTAGTTCTCTCTTTTTTCTGAAAGGCAGTGAAAGGGAAATTAAACGTGTAATTAAGATTCATTTAGAAAATGTTTCCTTAACTTGTTTCAATAAAAGTGTAATAAATCCAGGATGTTTTCTCTCATAAATTCATTTGCCTTTCTCATTTACACTCAATCATGGCTGGTTTCAGGGTGATTACACATGAAGTAAGAACTCTTATTTATTGACACAAAACAACATGCAAACACATTTTTTGTGACAGTGGAAGGAGAAAAGACAAACATATCTTATTTGTATTTAATAACCAACATTTCTTATTGTGTACATTTTTGGAAATTACATTTTTAATTGATTTTAAGTATTTTTATTGATTATATATATATATATACATATATATATATATGTATATGTAATAGCTAACTCAACATAGTACGACGGTGTTATGACCATGTTGAAGAAGGAATATGAATGAATATATGACGATGAAATCAAAATTGTAGTACAATTATAAGAAAAAAATCAACAATTTACAAAAATAAAATCAGAAATGTAAGCTTCAAGAAATCCTAGTTTTAGAGGAAAAAAGTTGTGCTTTTTTTAAAAAAAAATGTTACATGAACGCTTAAATGTGTAAAGACAAGTAAATGTTAACCGTTTGAATTTATTTGTCAAACAGTTTCATTGAAACTCGATTTTAATTTGATTGTATTATTTCACAGGAACAGTTCAAGAACCTCAAGGATCTGCTTTTGGACTGCTTGTAAATGTTTTTTTTAAATATAATTTTATTTTCCAAAAAATATGATTTTGTAAAATTATTACACTTTATATTAAAAAATTTAGGTTTTTATTCTAATGAAATGTTTAATTGTTGTAACTGTACAACTTTGATCTTGTGAAATTTTATATGTTAAGAAGTTTAGGAATATCTTTTATAACCTCGTAACTGTATTCTCATGAAAATCATCGTTTACTGTGTCGATATTTTATCTTTATGACTTTTTTCATTTATCATTTATTCTTGCCAATGTTTGACTTTTTTCTAATAATTTTAGGACAAATTATCACGTTTCAAACCGTATTCTCGTCAAGTTTTTTTTTTTTTTTGCTCATCAGTTTTATGAGTTAATACTAAATTTTTCCCTCATAACTAAAACTTTTTCTCATAATTTTTCTACTTTATTATTGTAAAATGTGGATTTTATTTTTCAAAATTGTACTACTTTGATCTTGAAAAGTTTTCCCTCTTATTCCAATAATTTACGGTTTTTTTCTTTTTTAAAAAATCACGTTTTTCGTCATGAGTTCACAATTTTATTCTTGTAGAAGTTTGACGTTCTCTCGACTTTGTTCTCATAATTTTAGGCATTTTCCCCTCTGATTCTGTTAACGGTGACTCTAAAACTCCGTCATCATTTAGCCTCAGTGATTTGTGGTTCCATAAGTTGATCCTTCGTATTAAAAACCCGGGAAAATGTGCAGAAATGCTCGAAGAAGCGTTTGAATCGAGAGCGGAACTCTTCTGCCAGGACTTTGGTTCCGCCCATTTTCCGGTCGACGCCATTTGGCTGCTGCACCTAAAGCCGCGGCGTTTCCGGCCAGCTCAGCGCGTCTCTTGCGGTGTTGTCACTTTTTACGAGCTGTCACGCACGCGCTGCTGCCAGCTCACCGGAGCACTTTGAGGGCCGCGGAGGGTCAGCGGAACACCGGCGGAGATGGTGCTGCTCACGATGATCGCCAGGCTGGCGGACGGACTTCCGCTGGCCGCCTCCATGCAGGAGGACGAGCAGGTTGACGTTTTTAGCCTTCATTTCTCTCTGCGTTCGGGCTGCTCTTACTTCCTTACATAAGACAAATAAACTCTATTGACCCGGACCGGTGCATTGGACCGTTCTGGTCTGAAGCGACACCGGAGCGAACCGCCTCCAGCTGCTCTGCCGCCTCTCGAACACCTTCCACGATGAGGCCGCTGAGCGTCTCCAGGTGTTTCTGGGCTTTAAAGCTCCGTGAGCATCTTCTTACTGTCGCTTTTCCTTCAGCATTTCTGTCTCAGGCCTGTTGAAACAGACTCTCTCCATTCTTGACTACATTATCTGTGATTTTAAATGAATATTTGAAGAAGAATCGGTGATAATATTGGACAGTTTTAGCTTTAAATCGGTAAAGAAACGTCACAGACGTAGTTTCAGGTAACTGCGGTTACACCGTTTGTCCACCAGATGGCGCGTGTTCTCACAGTAAACGTTCATGTAAAGACTGACTGAGCTTCATCAGATCCCATGAGGTCTGAGGTGTTTTATTTTGAAATGACGGAAGTCTAACTTCTTTTCCTTTACTGTCTTGTTGCTTTCCTGAAGGGAAGTGAGAAGGTTTGTGTCCTCCTCCTTGTGCTCCCCTGTGTGTCTGAGAGGATGTGGTCTCAGTGGCTGTGTGATGTGAACGTTGTCAGAACCGGCGTCAGTCTGCGTGTCCGGCGCTTTGTGGGCAGAGACGCTCCCACGCCCGCTCTGTGGGCGGTCTCTGCTCCCGACTAGAACCTGTTCTCCACCTGGACCTACCTGAGCTTCTTCAGGGTGCGAGGCGTCCGTGGTGACGGTCGGTGTTCTTGTGTCGCTCCAGCTGGGTCGGGACCTGCAGCAGTACCAGAGCCAAGCCAAGCAGCTCTTCAGGAAGCTGAACGAGCAGAGTCCGTCGCGCTGCACCCTGGAGGCGGGCTCCATGGCCTTTCAGTGAGTACCAGCAGGGATGGTTCCAGTTTCAGGGAAAAGAAATAAAGTAATGAGAGCGATGATGCTGCGTCTCCTTCCAGCTACTGCATAGAGAAAGGAGTGTGTTACCTGGTCCTGTGTGAAGCCAGCTTTCCTAAGAAGCTGGCCTTTGCGTACCTGGAGGACCTGCAGGCGGAGTTTCATGAGCAGCACGGGAAGAAGGTCCCCACGGTCTCCCGGCCGTACTCCTTCATCGAGTTTGGTAAGAAGAACACGGTTATGGACAGCCACTGAATAAAGAAAGATCGACTGATCTGTCAGCAGTTAGTGAGCTAAACTCAAAGAGAAACAACATGAAGAGCAGACGGTAAAGAGTTGGACACGCCCATTTCCTTATAGTGGAGAACATGTGTAACATCATTTCAGATTAAAACCGTGTTTCTGAGTATTTCTTTATTCAAATATTGATCAGGAATAGATAAAAAGCTCTGGTTTGTGATGCAGCAGTGGCAATGGGCGGGGCCACAAGCTCTCTGCTCCGCCCCATTCTGACACATCCACTTGTAGACAAATAGATCCATGAACGTCTTTGTACTCCTCGTCTGACCTGGAATCTGGATCAAAACAGTTTTTTTTGCTATGCTAATGTTAGCTTGGGCTCATGAGGTGCGATAAGCTAGTGGGGGAGGGTGTAGACCGGGGGTGTCGAACTCAATCGCACAGGGGGCCAAAATCCAAGACACGTCTTAGGTCGCGGGACAAACAGGATCAACTCTAAAATAGGGCTGCCACAAACGATTATTTTAATAGTCGACCAATCATCGATTAATTTTTCCGATTAGTCGACTAATCGGATCATGGACAAAGTGGATGTACAGAAAATCTGAAATATGATTAGCTTTAAAACTAAAAAATCCTAAATAAGCTAAAATCGCTAACATATAGCTGAAATATTAGCTAAACTCCAAATTAGCTGAAAAATTGTAAAAATTCGAAAATTAGTTAAAATAGCTAGCATGTAGCTGAAGTAATAGCAAAACTCCAAATTAGCCTAAAAAACTGTAAAAATCCAAAATTAGCCAAAATAGCTAACATGTAGCTGAAATAATAGCTAAACTCCAAATTAGTCTAATAAACTGTAAACATTTACAATTAGCTAGCTAACATGTAGCCGAAATATTAGCTTAACTACAAATTAGCCTAAAAATTGTAAAAATTCCAAATTAGTTAAAATAGCTAACATGTAGCTGAAATATTAGCTAAACTTGAAATTAGCCTAAAAAAACTGAAAAAATCCTAAATTAGCCAAAAGAGCTAATATGTAGCTGAAATATTATCTTAATTCCAAATTAGCCTAAAAAAACTGAAAAAGCCTAAATTAGACAAAATAGCTAGCATGAAGCTAAAATATTAGCTAAACTCCAAAATAGCCTGAAAACCCTTAATAAATGCCAAAATAGTCTAAAAAGCTAGCAGGATGTCATTATAACTTTCAACTTTACTACAGCCTGACTCCATATATTATAAAGTAACGACTAATCGACTATTAAATTAGTTGTCGACTATTTTAATAGTCGATTAGTCATCGATTAGTCGACTAATCATGGCAGCCCTACTCTAAAACTACATTTTTAAAACTGTAAAATCGTGACTTTTTAACATAATTATGAACTACATATATAGCATTACCTGCAATAATGCTAGTGTGAACGCTGGAAGATGAATTTGGCCGTTGAAGACCCTGAAATGGATATCCAACTAAAATATTAGCTAAATGGCAAATTAGCCTAAAAAACGTAAAAAAAAAAAAAACAACTTAGCTATTTTTTTCATGTAGCTGAAAAAAATAGCTAAACTCCAAAACATCCTAAAAAAGCTTAAATTAGCCGAAACAGCTAGCATTTATATTAGCCTAACTCAACTAAATTTGCTATAATAGCTAGCATGTAGCTAAAATATTAGCTAAACTCCAAAATAGCCTGAAAAATCTCAGTAAATACCAAAATAGTCCAAAAAGCTGCAGAATGACAAACTTTAAAACTGTAACTTTTTAACTTTATTCTGAATAATAAAAAGTCAAGAATATTATTCCAGATTAAATCAACTTAAACGTTAAATATCTTTCAATATTTTACTCTTCATAAAAATATATCTTCTCAAAATTATACAAGTTAGAAATAAGCGCTAGATAACATCAGGTCATTAATAACAATAAAATAAAATGATCTGGAGGGCCGGATCCGGCCCCCGGGTCTGGACTTTGACATGCGGTGCAGACAAAGAGGTGATGGGAAATCAGAGGAGCTATCGTCCGCGCAGTCCCGCCCACAACGCGGATGAGAATCCCGGATGAACCACGGTTCCCGCTGGGTCTTGAAAAGTCTTACAGAGAATTGAATTTATGAATCTGGATATAATACCTTAAAAATGTCTTGAATTTTGATATCTGAACTTTTAAAAATTGTGCTGCTTGAAATTTCCCCGTTTCACATTTAATGTCAAAAGTTACATTTTTTCAGCTAATATTATTTTGATCAAATGATGTAATTTATGTCTAATGTTATGCTCTAATACACTGAATACTCACCTTCGTTTGATTAAAACAAAGAAGAAATAAAAACTCAAACGTATCACAGCACAGACTATAAACAAGATAAGAAGCCACAGTTTTGCTCAGAAAATGTTTTATTTATTTATTTAAAATGGGAATATTTTTATAAAATGGAAATGAATTAATAAAAGAGGAAATAGTTTAAGAAATTGGTCTTAATATTTGACATCCATGGCTTTATAAAGGTCTTAAAAAGTCTTAAATTTACCTTGAAGAGACTTGTAGAACCCTGTAAACTTAACCCTCTCAGGGCATTGCAGCTTTACAGCAGCTTCATGCTGACTACCTATCACTCCCCCATAAGACAATTGCCCCAAATATCAGGGTTTTTTTCTGTTTCTAGAACTTAATCTGGTCCTGAGAGGGTTAAAAAAAAGCGACACAGGCTCTTTAAATTTGGCTAAAAATGACACAATCATAATTAAAAGCCCACAGAGAACGCTTTGAAATGGTGTATACTTGTTTACTGAAGCCCCTAAGCGCTATACAGTCACACATTCATATGCTGATTGTGGCTCCACCTGTAACCCCCAGAGGTAATGGGGGGTTCACGTCAGCGTATGGGCGGACAGGGCGGGAATCGAACCTGCAATCTTCTGATCAGAGGTTGACCGCTCTAACTCTGCACCACAGCTGCCCTCCAGGGCTTAAACGCTTTTATTTCTATATCTATATGATTGATGACTTCACACCAGGATGTCTTATTTTGAAAGGAAGTCACACAAAACTCTGTCAGAAGTTATGAACTATTTCTTATTTTTAAAAAAATCTTTTTTTGTCTTCATGTTTTATTGGTACAAAAACCACAATAGTTTAAAACCTAAATATAAATCAGAATCTTATTTTTCTAAAGAGTGACTGAAGACTTCGTGGCTCCTGCTGGGTTTGGGTCGGTGACGTGTCGACCCGAATGGTTCTTTAAGTGTTGAAGGATTCTGACCCCTGACCTAAAAGGTCCGTGTGTTTGTAGTTCACCGCCTGTGAGTAGACACCAGAATCACAGAGAAATGAAACATTTCTTTCTCATTTACAACGACGACCTGAGGTCCATTAATTAGGATTATCAATATAATTTATTCTAGTTTAAGGGGCCGCGGTTGGCCCCTGGGCCGGAGTTGGCCCACTCCTGCACTAGAGTGTGGCGTAAAGACGCTACGTCCCGTTGTTATGACGTCCCTTGAGGTTATGATACAAGCCCCGCCTCTCCACAACCCTCCATGGACCTCCATGACTGGAAACCAACACGTCCGCGAGGCGCCGGGTTTGTTTTTCACGGTGACCTTCTGACCCTCAGACACCTACATCCAGAAAACCAAGAAGTCCTACATCGACAGCCGAGCCCGAAGGAACCTGGGCAGCATCAACACGGAGCTGCAGGACGTGCAGCGGATCATGGTGGCCAACATTGAAGAAGTCCTTCAGAGAGGAGAAGCTCTGTCTGGTGAGTCCCCCCCCCCCCCCCCCCCTCAGTGAGGCGGTCTGATACGGAAGCATTTCACAGTGTAACTGCATTAGTTGTCTCTTAAAGCTTTTTAATTTTCTCCATCATCGCCTCCATTCTGTGACAGAATTAAATAAAAAATTAATTAAAATGAAAAAAACGGATAAAAACACCTGGAGGTCGGCTGCAGCCAGAGAGCTGCAGAGGAAATCCCGCTTTTCCCTGAGTTAAAGGTAAAAAAAAAAAAAAAAAAAAATTCAAGAGAAAAAAAAAGAAAAATGCGCAGTGAGATGTGAAAGTGAAAAAAGAATCTTTGTCACTTTATTTATGTCACAGAATGAATGAGCGTGTTGAAGAAGAAAAATCTGCTTTTTTCTTTTTCATTTGATTTAAGAGACGAGTGATGCAGTTACATAGTGAAAATGAAAAAGCATTTCTGTGGATCCATTTTAGTTTTTAGGTTGGATCTTTCTAATAGAATGTAGGTACAAATTTACTAAAGAACTTCCTGAAGATGAAATGTCAAATGCAATTTTTTTGATCGTTTTAATTAGGTTACAGTGAGTGGTACTTAAAAAGAAAGCTGTTCTGAGAATGACTTTCATTGTACTTAGAGATGAGTAATGCAGTTACATTCTAAGAATGAATTAGTATTTCTGTTTATCCATTTACATTTTCTAATTGATATTTCTAATTAATTTTTGTACAAACTCACTAGGAACGTTTTTGAAAAAGAAAAAACCATTTGGACAATTTCTTTTTCATTTGATTTAAGAGACAAGTGATGCAGTTACATAGTGAAAATGAAAAAGCATTTCTAGTTCTGACTTTTCTTTGAAATGATAATCCAGAAGCTCTTCTGGGCCTGACTCCGGATCTCTTTGGATCTTCTCCTCCTGCAGCTTTAGACTCCAAGGCCAGCAACCTGTCCAGCCTGTCCAAGAAGTACAGGAGCGACGCCAAGTACCTGAACACCCGCTCCACCTACGCCAAGCTGGCGGCCGGGGGGGTCTTCTTCATCATGCTGATTGTTTACGTGCGCTTCTGGTGGCTCTGAGCCGCCATAAACCAGAGGATGGAAGTGAAGAATGAACCGCCAGTCTGTGGACGCTGAGAAACGCCATCCCGCCATTGGACTTCACAAACTTAAGACCCGCCCATTTTGACCTCACCTGAGCGTGGAGGACGAAACCTTTTTCTTTCTTTTTAATCATTCATCTGTATTTCTCTGTTCTAGATTGGAGAGGCGTGCACGTGTTTGTGTGCACGTGTTGGGCTGATTAAAAACCGTATGGATCTAATGTGGCGGATAGAGGAAACGCTTGACCTGATGTCAGTTTGGATGACATCACAGGGGGGGGTGGTGAAACTATAATGATGGGGGGGGGGGGTTAAACCTTTTTATTTTAGAACAGAAAGTCTGATTATCTCCAGCTGGGGGGGCAGATCCTGAGCTCTTTTTGAATTCAACTGAACATAATTCCACTAATCCAGAAATGAGTTTAAATGTGGTTTCATCCCATTAAAGTTGATCTCAGATGACCCGGTTCTGTTCTGCTGGAGTTTTGGGTTGAATGTGGACGGTAAACCTCTGAAAGGTGCTGGCGGATCTCCGGTTTCTGCGGGTTGAGCTCTGAACCACTCCTGCAGTTAAGGCAGATTTCATCTCCTCAAATCTGGCTCTGATGTTTCAGTCGGTCCAATGAGTTTGTTTTGTGTTTGATCTCATTTTAAATAAAGATCTGAGACGTTCATCTCAGACTGAAGACAGTAAAACCCTTCAGTAGCAGCTGTCCTACAAAGAGCAGTTCCGTGAGTGTCCTAGAGGGGGCGCCGCGCTTACCTCAGCGTTCCTTTAGCTTCAGAGTGCCGGCCGGCGTGGAACCCGCTGCATCTCCGTGAGCTGCAAGCCTCTGATCGGCTTGAGCTTGAAAGCTCTTCAGGAATGTTCCTCTGAAACAGAAGAGCGTTGAGAGTTCTGACAGAAACAGCTTTCCCGCCGCTCGCGCAGCACTTTTCACTGGGGGGGGGGTCCTGCTCCCGTTCAGGGACGCTCCGCAGAAACGCTGCAGATCTGATTTGTAAAGTTAACTTTGAAGTGGACTCCAGAATAAAAGAATTTGCACAAACATTGTTTCTGTCGCGGTTTTTGTTGACCAGCATCAGGATGAAAAGAATCCAAACTCACATCACAGAAAGACCTCATAGGGTGGAGGGAATATTTACTTTGTCTCTTAGAAAATTGAGCTTTAAAATCAGCTAAAAATCCTCTTTTGTCCCTTGTGGGGTTGCTGGAGCTTGTCCTGGCCAGGATAGGCTCCAGCAACCCCATATTTTATGAATAAATATTGTAAAACTTTGAGCCACAGATGAAGAGGATGTGATGTATCCCATGGTGCAGTTCCACAAATGACCACTAGAGGAGGCTAAAAATACAAATTTAGCAGTGAGTAACAGTTCAGCCTCACTTAAACAGATGTAACTCCATGTTCATGTTTTAAAAAACAAAAGCTCATAGACTTCATAAATAGTATTTTTTTGAACAAAATCTTGTGTTGCTCCTGATCGGTTTAACGAAAACTGAAGTTTTATTTCATAAAATCCCAAAGCAGTTGTTTAATTGTTTAATAATTTCCATTTTTTAAATTTTTTTTCTTCAACACAATAAATTAGGGAGTAACGGATCACAAAAGTCACGGTTCAGATCAGTAAAAGACAGCAGGAAAAAAGAGATAAAAGCCTAAAATTATTCTTTTGAAAAGTTTCAAAACATATTTGATGAAACGTATATAAAGTAGTTCAAAGTGCAAATATGCTCTCATATTTTACATCGTTTGCTCATTGAGGACCATTTATAACAACAATATATTCTTAAACTTTGGACACAAAAAAACTAAAACATGTCGTTTCTAATGACATGACGCGCGTGTGCTGAACCGTGGCTGCTGATCCGTACGAATTATCCGTGATCCGTTACATTTTAAAGCCAACTGTGATTTCTCTCGACATCAAACTGTTTTTCCACCAACAGAAAGGATTCTGTCGAAGGACACCAGAAACTAACTTGTTGAATCTGTTATAAAGCAGCTTGGACCTCTGAGAATCTCCCTCCATCTGGAGAAGATCTCACCCTGTGGGGTCAGAATGATCAGAAAAACCCCAGAACCCCACGGGGGGACCAATGAGCGACCTGCAGAGAGCTGGGGCCAAAGGACCAAAGGCTACCATCAGTAACACACTACTCCACTATGCCGGGACTCAAACCCTGCAGACGCAGAATGGAGGAATGGACCAAAACATCTCTGCTCTAGAGGAGATCTTAGTGGAGGAATATAGATGGTGATACCTCTCCATTGTCATTCAGTTCCACATATTCAGAGATCTCATTCTCAATTTCTTCTTTCATAGAGCCGTTCAGGAGATTCGAGTTAAAGTCTCCACAGCGTTTTTTTTTTTTCACTTTCAATGCAGATGTTCAAGTATAGAGGACAGTGGTCCGACAAATCCATTACTCCAATTTCACAGTTTTCTACCGTGTATCTATCTCTACTGTATAAAAAGAAATAATCAATAAAGTTAACTTTGAAGTGGACTCCAGAATAAAAGAATTTGCACAAACATTGTTTCTGTCGCGGTTTTTGTTGATCAGCATCAGGATGAAAAGAATCCAAACTCACATCACAGAAAGACCTCATAGGGTGGAGGGAATATTTACTTTGTCTCTTAGAAAATTGAGCTTTAAAATCAGGATGGAACATCCACACGTGCTGCAGCAAGAAGGTTTCATGTGTCTCCCAGCACAATCTCCAGAACATGGAGGAGATTTCAGGAGACTGCTGGTTATTCTGGGAGAGCTGGACAGGGCCGTAGAAGGTCCTCAACCCCTCAGCAGGACCCATACCTGCTCCTTTGTGCGAGGAGGAACAGGCTGAGCACTGCTCGTGCCCTACAGAATGACCTCCAGAGGGTCACTGGTGTGAATGTCTCTACCCAAACAACCAGGAACAGACTTCATGAAGGTGGCCTGAGGGCCCCACGAAGGCAGGATACACCCCTGACAGATGGCCAGCCTATCACAGAGCTCATTGAGCTGGATGGACGGCTATGTTTGCAGCCGTCAGGTGGATAGCTTAGCAAGCTAGTGGGCTCCGCTCCTGATGGGGACATCCCTAGTTTTTATTGTAAATGACTGTCAGCTAACTTCATCTTATCCTCATACAGCCCAACAGTCATGCAATGGTGAATGCACCATTACATTTGGTAGCTGAGCTGGGGGCTCACGAGTAAGTACAGCATAGCTCCTGAGATCACTCCAGCACTCAAACTCCTGCAGCACATACGTGTAGCATGGAAACTGAGAGCTGTCATGTTAAGAAGTGTACTCCTGCACAGTGTTCACACTTTGCATAGCAAAAGAATAAACATGTTGCTCTGGAAACAGTTCTGCATCGTGGCCGTATCATGATGGCCTAAAAACTGCAACTGCTTGTGTTGTGCCTTTCATGAAACAGCCCTCTGCATTTATCCGGACTTGGGACCGGCACGTGAAAGCACTGGATTGTGCTTCCTTGTGGTTGCATTACTGTACTGATATGCTAACTAAATCTACATATCAATAACTTTTTTATCAGAGCCTATTCCTACATTATGTCTAAAGTTTTTTGGACAGTTTTTAATCTAACATAATCCTCCTGCTAACTAATCCTACTTTGGTTGTAATTTTTTTTTTTTTTTTTTACTAATCCTACTTAGGTACTAATATATATACATATATATATATATATATATATATATATATATTATATATATATATATATATATATATATTATTTATTTATTTTTTAACTAATCCTATTTTGGCTCTAAGTTTTTTTTTTTTTTTTTACTAATCCTACTTTGGTTGTAAGATTTTATTTATTTATTTTTTTTACTAATCCTACTTTGGTTCTAAGATTTTTTAATTTTTTTTTTCTTTTTTTTACTAATCCTACTTTGGTTCTAAGATTTTTTTTAATCTAAAATAATCTTACAGTGGGATTTAAGTTTTTGAAGTTCAATTAGCGAACTTCTTCCAACGAGAATCCCGTTAGGATTATTTTCGGTGGAAGAAGAAGTTAACGAACCTCCTAAACAAACCAGGCTTTGGTTGTTTCATGAGATGTTTTTTGAAGACTAAAGCAACTGCATTTCTAGCTGCTTCAGAATTCATCTCCATGAATATCAACAGAAACTCTGGCCTCTCCCACATTTTAATCAGATCCTTGTAAACGAGCAAATGAAGCTTTGAGGCAATATCTCTACTATCCATGGGAATAGTGTAATCGTCGAGAAATTCCACAATTGTTTCCATAAGCTCTGATACAGGGAACATGTCGAAGTCCCCAGGAAGGCTTGGCTTACATTTTGCAGATGCATGGGAGATCAGGTTTAAAATTGAACCTCCCACGGCTCTTTTCAGCTCTTCTTCCTGGTCAAGGATTGGGGAGAAGGAAGACTCCTCCTCTTCGATCCCAGACGGGGACACTTCATAAGCCAGAGACGCTTCAGAAGCAAGAGCTCCATCATAAACCAGAGACTCTGCAGAAGTTACAGACAGTTCATCAAACTGTTGCTGTGGACTTCTACTGAAATCCTCCGGTTCTGACTCTTGATCCGTCTTGCAGCTGAGTCTTTGGATGGTGCTTTTCTTGAGTTTTTTCGCACCATCTTTGGCGTTTTTGGCACATGATTTTAGTTTATTTTTTCCTAATCTCATGTGCTGGACGCAAGAGTTCACCTCTACAGCTGCAGGCTCGATGTTAGCGCGCTGCAGAATAGTTTCCGGATCCTCCGGTTCTGACTCTTGATCCGTCTTGCAGCTCAGTCTTTGGACGGTGCTTTTCTTGAGTTTTTTAGCTCCATCTTTGGCGTTTTCGGCACATGATTTTAGTTTATTTTTTCCTAATTTCATGTGCTGGACGCAAGAGTTCACCTCTACAGCTGCAGGCTCGATGTTAGCGCGCTGCAGAATAGTTTCCGGATCCTCTGGTTCTGACTCTTGATCCGTCTTGCAACTGAGTCTTTGGATGGTGCTTTTCTTGAGTTTTTTAGCTCCATCTTTGGCGTTTTCGGCACATGATTTTAGTTTATTTTTTCCTAATCTCATGTGCTGGATGCAAGAGTTCACCTCTACAGATGCAGGCTCGATGTTAGCGCGCTGCAGAATAGTTTCCGGATCCTCCGGTTCTGACTCTTGATCCGTCTTGCAGCTCAGTCTTTGGATGGTGCTTTTCTTGAGTTTTTTAGCTCCATCTCTGGCGTTTTCGGCACATGATTTTAGTTTCTTTTTTCCTAATCTCATGTGCTGGATGCAAGAGTCCACCTCCACAGATGGAGGATCGATGTCATCCTCCAGTTCTGTCTCTTCATCCTTCTTGCTGGCAGCATAGGAGTTTAGTTTTTCCGTACATAACTTGATGTTTTTAGTGTACGTTTTCAGCTTCCTAGCTCCAGTCTTGGCGTGTGTATCCTCGAGGATGACTATTGCTTCCGCCAGCAGTTTCATTGCAGTCTCATACTCTTCCTGAGTGACTGCAGCCTCCATTTTTGTTTTTTCGGAGTGCTTTTTCTGATTTGTGATGCAATCTTTTATTTTTGCAGCACATAATCTTAATTTTCTCTCTGCTGAGCGGATGTTTTGGATAAACCTTTTTACATATTTATCCTTTGGTCTCTCCTGCTCCTCCTGTTGTGTTTCGCCATCCTCGGTCTGTCTGGAACGCAGATATTTGAGGTTTGAAATGCATTCTTCAATGACTTCTACCCCAATCTTGAACGTTCCAGTGCCACATTTGAACTGTGAAGCACAAGCCTTGAGTTTTTTGATTGCTTTTTTAACAATCGCATCCTCCGCTTGTGGTTCTTCAGCCTCAGACTGCGTTTCTGAGGCCTCTGGCGTCGTCCTCACAGCACGTGGTTTCCTGGGCTTTGTGCATGTAAGACTTTTTCGTATTTTTTTAGCCTTGGCTTTGACTTTTTTCACTCTTTTGTTGTCGCCCAGTGAGTGACATACCTTCATTTTTTTATAGAGTCTCTTTATTTTTGCCAGCAGACTCTGGTTGAAGGATTTGTGTTCATGAGAATCTGCCGCGTCGGTTGTCACGACAGTTTCTTCTGCTTTACGGCGGTCCTCGGAGCGGAAGGAGGAGCTTTCGGGATCCTCTTCCCGCTTTTCGGGAGGTAAGTCCGCCATTTTACTGATTTTCCGCGTGATGTAGTCCATCACGGCTTTGACGGTTTCGCTGGTCAGCTCATCTTTGAGCTTCTCCAGCTTTTTCGCCGTTTTCCGGTCCGGAGAACCGGAAACCAGCATCAAAACCTCTTCCGGGGTCAGTTTGGACAGAAAGGCGCAAACCTTTCCGTGGATCTGGTCACCCGGGAAAGACTCGCCTTTCCTCCGCCCGCCCGGTTCGCTTTTCTCCCTCTCACTCTCCACGTCGGTCCAGCTTCCGCACTCCATGTCTACCGGTATGTCTCTTTCGGTTTCTACCGGTATTTCGCTTTCGGTTTCTATTGAGTCTTTTGTCGGTTTTGTCGCTTTTTCGCTGAAGTTACCAGGCATTTAAACTTTTTCAGTCTCGGAAATGACGTCATTGTTATTGTCATATATTTCACCTTTGATCATCTTTTAATGTCTTTTTTCATGTCACGTCTTTCATGTCACGTCATGACGTCACGATACGTTCATCACCTGGCGCTTTTGATGTCTCCCGCACCCGCGGTGCATTCTGGGTAAGTTTTGCTGTGACGTCTCATGTCACGTGTCAGGGGAACATGTGTGTTCAGGGAGCAGACCTGTTTCAACCCTTGTCCTGTCCCAGGCGTGTTTACATTAAAAGTGGGGTCATCTGGACCCACAGACTGAACGTTTCCTTCCAATGAAGGTTTAGATCTTCACTGGCTTCTGTGGCAGACATAAAGTCCTGTCCTCCTTTGTCATGGGAGGGATCACACATCAGTGTAAGGATGGGGTCATCTGGACTAGAGCTGCCATAAACGATTATTTTCATAGTCGACTAATCACCGATTATTTTTTCCGATTAGTCGACTAATCGGGTCATGCACAAACTGGATATAAAGATGCTGAAGTTGATAACCAGCTAAAATGTTAGTTAAATGCCAAATTAGCCTAAAAAATAAAAAGAGCCAAAGTTAGCCAAAATAGCTAGCATGATGCTGAAAGAATAGCTAAACTCCAAATTAGCTTTAAAAAAAATTCCTAAGTTAACCAAAACAGCTAGCATGTAGCTGAAATATTAGTTAAATTCAAAAATAGCCTAAAAAAAATAATAAAAAAAACGCTTAAGTTATCCAAAAACAGCTAGCATGTATATTAAATATTAGCTAAACTCCAAAATAGCCTAAAAAACTTGATAAATGCCTAAGTAGTCCAAAAAGCTAGCAAAATGCTACTGTAACTTTCAACTTTACTACACTCTGACTTCATACAATATAAAGTAACGATTAATCGACTATTAAATTAGTTGTCGACTATTTTAATAATCGATTAGTCGACTAATCGTGGCAGCCCTAATCTGGACCCAGCTCCTGATGCTCTCAAAGCAGAGGATGCTGGGACGTCACTGCTGGACTCTGGTTGGGGAGAATGATCATTTTCTACTTTAAACTGGAAGAGAAATTGATGTACACAGTCTTAAAAAGTGAAATGTACTTGAATAAACATGTAGGAATCCTAATGCTTCTTCACCTGATGTACCAACCCCTACCTTACCTTCCCCAGGTAAATGTTTCAATATTAGATCAGCTGTTATTATGGTGTTAATCCCATTGATGTGGTTTTCCCAGCTTGTAACAGCCAATCAGAATGCTGTTTGTTGTCCTCCAGTCTTCAGCTCAGTTGTTTGTTGTGTTCCAGTTGATATTGTCTGCAGGGTTTATCATGGATTTAGCCTTTATTTTCCTGCAGTTTACTGAGTCTTTGCATTCTTCACATTTCACTGTAATAACATTGAAACATGTGTGAATGCAGAGCTGCCACAAACTCCACAGAGTGGTGACTAATCATATTATACAGTAGGGTCTACATTGTGCT
The DNA here is from genome assembly GCA_003999625.1 of Oryzias javanicus. Taxonomy (NCBI): domain Eukaryota; kingdom Metazoa; phylum Chordata; class Actinopteri; order Beloniformes; family Adrianichthyidae; genus Oryzias; species Oryzias javanicus. Next base: position 3,325,621 of record CM012440.1, read on the forward strand.
TGTATCTCCAGGTTTTTCTGTAGATGATTTCCTTTTCTTTTCTTCTTGACATGACATGTTTCTGCTGTCACATCTTCCTCTTCTGTCCTCAGATGCTGAGGTTTCTCAGTCCGTCCTCTACGAATCCTCCTGTGGCTTCCACATCAGCAGTAAAACCCAGAAGTGATGCAGCAGCAGAAAGCGCTTCTCCGGATCACCGGCCGTCTTCTCTAACGGATACGGTAACTGCTGACTGCTGTGAGAGTCTCTGCCGTTCTTCCTGTTTCAGGAAGAATCACTTGGAATCTACTGTGATGTCAGAACGTATCAGTGGCCATCAGAAGCATAAACTAACTTCTGATGAGGAGCAGGGGGCGGGAACACATCACACCAATTTTAGATGGCTGCATTGGCTCTGTGTGCATTTCAGGATTGATATTACAATTCTTTAAAGGGTTAGAAATGCTTTAATGGTCGTTGGCCTCCTTATCTGAAGGATCTTCTAAAGGATGAGCCCCCGTAGACCCTGAGGTCCTTTTAGTTGTCCTGAAGGTGAGGACGGTGAGGCTTCATTCGGCCATTGCGGTCCTCCCCTCTGGAGCAGCCTGCCGGAGAACCTCAGGGCCGCAGAGATGTCACAGGTTCTTGAGAAGATGACCCGCCCTTCTTAACATGGTTGTTGGAGAAGATGATCTGCTTCATTATTCATCCATCTTCTTCCTCTCATCAGGGCCGGGTCACGGGGGCAGCAGACTTCCCTCTCCCCGGTTACTCCCTCCAGATCCTCTGGGGGACCCCAAGATGTTCCCGGACCAGCTCAGAGACGAAGTGGGGCCTCCTCCCAGTGGGACATCCCCGGAGCACCTCTCCAGGGAGGATTCCAGGTCATCTGTCTCCTCTGGATGTGGAGGAGAAGCGGCTCCACTCCGAGCTCTCTCCGGGTCAGTAACCTTCTCACTCTTTCCCTAAGAGTGTTTCTCAAATGGTGGGGGGTGCAGGACAGCCCGAGGATCATGCACTTTCTGTTAGTTACGAAACAGATCTATTTTCATTCAAAAATGTGTTGATGAGTTTGTTGACTAGATTTATTCGAGTAGTTTTAATGAAATTACACCTAAAACTTTCATTCTATGTTGTAAAAATAGTTTGTTAAACATTTTTGGGGTTTCCACAGTAAAATGAATCCCATTTTTACAGACGGAATTTTCTGTGTTTGATGATTTTATGTCTAATGAGTGAATAAAACATAGAAAATGAGTAAATAAAGGCAGTGTCACGAAGGAGAAGTTGTCCTGATTAAAATGATACCAAATAAACATGTTCAATTGAAATGAACATGTTGCCAGAGGAAGCTTCAAAAGTAAACAAAAACAGAGTTTTAGGCTCTTTAAACTTTTTTTTTTTTTTTTTTTTTTTTTTTTTTTTTTTTTTTTAGGCTCTTTAAACTAGTAAACATGTTGGTGTTAACCTCCCTTTCTCTCACCAAACTCGGCATGGTTTGGTCTCATCCTGTTTATTTCTTGATCTCTTGAGGTTCCTTTGCTCCTCCTAGTGGTGGACTTGTGCATTGCGGTCATTTCTTTAAAGAACCAGAACTCTCCACAGGAATGGGTTAGAAACTTGTTTTCTTGTTTGAAAATTCTTCTAGAAATAACTTCAATGAAGTTCCTCCGGCTCTGTCTCATATAATGAAACAAAGAAAGAATAAGACAAAAGATGATGAAGTTTTTAGAAATATTGGTGGCATTTTTTCTGATGGATCTAATCTTGTTGCTGTAGGACTGAAATACCATAAATGAAGAACTTTTTGTTTGAAATAAACTTAGTTTTAATTCTATTTTCCTTGTACAATATCGTTATGAAAGCACTTTGTTGAGTTAAAGCCAGAATATGCTGAAAAAGCTATTTTACTTTCTGTTTGTGAATAAATAACATTTCAGATACAGTGGAAACATTTTTCTTTGTATTCCAGTTTGTATTAAAGTTGATGGTGGCACAGTTAGTGAGGAGAAAACATCAAATTGGTGCTTGATGTCATAAACGCCGCTGACCCCTGCATTAGATTGAACGCGTGTGCCATTCTGCATGCAGCATACTACTGACATGTTTGGATAAAACTCCAGAACAGTTGCTAGAAGCTGGAGAAGGTTTGGTGCTCTGGAGTTCTGTCCACTCCTCTATTCTTGATCATCTAGTTTTGGTTTAGTTCTCCACGCCTCTGTTTGCTGCAGTGCGATTCATGTCTTGTCCTTCTTTCCCGTGGATCGCCTGTGCTCCTGTTGTTGGCCGTGGACCTCGCCTCTGGCTGGTCTGGCGCCCCCAGCTGTCCCAGCTCTGGATGAGGCTCATCTGCTGCACTATTGTAGATATTCTTTTATAGATCCAACAGCCTTTTCTTCTGATTCTGGTTAACCTGCATGTGAAGACTGCTTGTTTTTCTTAACATGCCACCTGGAGAAGACGTAGTCGTCTGATGAGACCTTCTCACTCTGAGTTTCCCATGTCCACAGAGAGATCTTATGGTTGACTTGAAGCTAGTCTTTTCTGTAATCTAGGCAACCAAAATTCAAAGAAATGAAGGGACTCTGCTAACTTGCAGCAGATTTGGTGTCGGTGATAAACCGACCCAGGTCTTTCTTACTCTGACTTGGTTTTGCTTCTTTGATTCTTTGCAGAAATGACTCTGACACTATTCAAACATGTAGTTGTAGAGCTTATGTGAAGAAAATGGATTTGACCTTTTCTACAACTTACTGTCCATGGATGATCTGGCTTCTGTTTGTACCGTCACGGAGAACAGGTGAAGAAGCAAACACCATTGGTTACCTGTCCGTTTGTTAACCAGCAACGATGGATCTTTGATCTTGAAACTGAGCTAGAAGCAAATTCTGAGGGATTCCAAATGTTAGCTGACAGTGACGTCTATGACGTCCATCCAGCGGAGATCTCCAGAGAAGTCCTGGAAGAACGTCTGGTTGCAGAGACGTCCTGCCGGCTGAGAGTCCTGCACTGAAGCTTTGGGGGGAAGCTGCTCGCTGTCTCTGCCTCTGGGGGTCCCTGAGTGGTTTAAGGTCAACTTTTCTCATGTGAGGACCAAGTTCAAACAAAGAGCTTCAGAGGAAATCCGTTTTTTCTCAGGTGAACCTCCTTTAGTTCCTCATCCTGAGTGGTGGTCTCTAAGCTTCATGTTTCAGAGTGTTTATCACAAAAATCCCACTTTATTTTGAGCGTACTTTGATCAGGTTCAAACTTCTGTTAGGTTTAAGCTCTAACATTTGTAAAGAAAAACAACCTGCACAGAAAGAGACACAGAGAATTGATTAAAGTTTAAAACTTGCAAGGAGAGTGGGCCAAAAGCCTGTTCGGTCACAATCTTTCAACCAACTCCGACCAGGCTTTTTCTCTCCGTGCATTTTATTGAGTCAGACACGCCCCTAGTTACAGGTTGGTCTCAGTTGCTAAGGGGAAGGGAAGCAAAAGAACGTCAGCTGAGACCGGTCCAAATCTGTTTCTTATACAAGGTCAAAAACAACATTTAAAGTTTGTGTGTGCATGTTTTGACTAGGTGATCATCGTCAGGCCTTGTAACTTCTACTGGCTCCTGCTAATCTCTGGCTCAGCCGCTGCATCTTCCTTATCAGCAGCGCAGGGTTGTCCACTTCCAGCTTAGATCAAGACATTTCAGCACACAATAAAGAGAACCAAAACGCATCTAATAAGAGGTAAAGGAAATAAGTAAGAATAGGATAACATATATTTACGACCCCAACAACGCCCCCCTGTTTTTCCGTTTTCTGCTTATTTTATTTCAGCACATGACCCCTTCACTTTTGGAGATTTTCAGCCACAGCATCATTGTCATAACTTAAAATGCTACACTCAGAGGGGTGGTTAGCTGGGTTCTGGAGCTGAAAACAAATCTGGAAAGTTATAATTATCAACATCATCCTCGTCATCATTGTTGTTGTCATTTTCACCATGAGGTTTGTCAGTCTGAGGCAGGAGAGCATACATCTCGGACACCTGTGGTTTAATGGCTTTTTCAATCATCCTGGTGCACAGAGCTCTTATACAAGGGATACAACAACATCCACACAAGGTCAGGGTGGCTGCAAAGACAGCAAAAGAGGTAAAATGGGCATGACCAATTATTTATTTTTACCAAACATCTCACCAAACCCGTCCCAGGGCGATGTATCAACTCCTGAGTGGTCTTTCATCATTTTGTTCAAAGTTCGGAGGCCCTCCAGGGCCCTGGTGAGACTCCCGTCCGCTGCAGTGTTGTTTGGGATGAAGGTACAACACTGATCACCAAATATTGAACAAACTCCTCCATGCTGTGACAGCACCGTGTCGACAGCCATTCTGCTTTGGAAAGCCATAAGTGAGGTAGCTGAAAATCGCCCGGGACGGCAGTGTTCTGCCTTTGTTTAATTGCCTAATCTCTGAACATTGTAGTGAACGTTGTTCTATCTCATCAACATTTTTATTAATGGTGCACCACGGACAGATGGATGACTCGAAACCTGCAAGAACCTGGTTAGTTAATTTCTTGTCGTCAGGTCAGAAAGTCTGCAACAGAAAGTGGGGTTATAGAAACAGGAAGTAATAAATTCACAGGGGCACAATGTCCTGTGGTGTTGTCAGGCAGTCTGTCATACAGCTTGTTTTCTCCACACCACCACCAGTTGTCACTGCGGGACAGAGGTTTGAAAGTTATGTTCACTTCAAGAGTTTCAACATACATATTTTAATTTAATTTCCCCAGTTTAGGTCCTGTGCCTTTTCTGTAAATACATGTGTAATTTGAAAGACAGTCTGGAGGTAATATGGATGGTATTACTTTAAGAAGTGGTCTTGGTCCTAAACACACAACACAATCTGTTTTGACTGCTTGAGCTGCTTCCTCTGCCATCAGTAACCAATTATTATCTGTTTTAGTGATTCCTGTAGTAATCCTGAACCAATCATCTGTGGTCAGATTGTCATCAACCACCAGAATGTCTTTAACCTTAGGCAGACCTCCCACAAGTTTCAAAGTTCCTCCCGTTGCATTTATTACTTGTGTCATGTTCTTTTTGTCCTTTAACACCTCGGCTATAGCTCGACTCCAGCTAGTGCAACATGCGGCTGCTCGTCTTTTAACCAGAACACATAAATATGATCATATCTCCCCGGTTTTAGTTTCACTGCACTGGTTACCTGTTTATTTTAGAATTAATTTTAAGATCCTTTTATTTGTTTTTAAATCCTTACATGGCTTGGCACCTGTTTAAATCTCTGAGCTGCTGCAGCCTCATGGCATAATAATAATAATAATTATTATTATTATTATTATTATTATTATTTATGTTGGTATGTGTCACATCTTCCATCAGTTCTTTATGTTCAAACCAATATAGTAAAGGAACTATTATTACCATTCCTAAAAGAACTACTCCCATCACCACCATTTGCTGCTTTGGGGTCAACATCCTGCCTAGGGTCCTGAAGCCTCTCCCTATCACCTGCACAGAGTTGTGGACAATCTTCACCGGGTTTGAGACGACTGCAACCTATGGTTTCGCAGCCCCCTTTGTAGTCGGCCTTGCTCTGGAGGCGCTGTCGGAGAGCTTCAGATTTCTGTGGCCTTCCACTAATCTGTGGTGGTGACGTATTTTTACTCTGTTTTAATAATAACCCAGTCTCCTGGCTCGACTAATTTGGCTATCCTGTGAAGATACAGAAGATGTGACATCATCATTAGTCTGGTCTGATTTTTGTTTTTGCTGTTGAAGCATCTTTCTCATATAGTCTGCTAAAGTACTTTCATCATCAGTTTCCCATTCGTTTGTAAAATAAGGTAATCTATAGGGTCTTCCAAACAAGGTTTCATATGGAACCAATCCATTCGTGCTTGTTATATTTATATATAATTTTACCAAATCCAAACATTTTGTCCATGGTCTCTTTGTTACTTCCATACATTTCCTTAATCTGTTTTTTCTTTTTATTGTTCCATTCATTCTTTCAACCAGTCCTGCACTTTGTGGATGATAAGCACAGTAATTCTTTTTTAAATTAATATGAAGGCATGTCCTATTTTAAAAACTACATCATTCACAAAATGAGATCCGTTATTACTGTAGATTATTCAGGTATACCAATTTCTTTTGAATCATATCTTAGCAAAGGCTTTGGCTACCGTTAATGCATCTGGATGAGCAGTAGCAAAGAGCTCTATCCTTTTAGAGAATGAATCTATTATCACCAAACAATATTTCTTTCCTTTATTTTTGTTTAATTCTATAAAATCCATATGTATGTTGAAAAGGATACTCTGCTTTTGGGTATATTCTCATTTAAATCAGTTCCTTTTACTTGCAGTACATCATTTTCCCCTTGTGCTGCTGCTTTAGCTGTTTTGTCTACAAGGGCTTCACAGTCATGTGATAAGCCTTCACCTCCTGTTGGTACTAATGTGGCTGGGTTCAAAACTGTACAGCGTTCTATTTTTAGATGTGGCTGTGATTCTAGTGGAGTAGTAAGCTATTGGTCTGAGTTTACTACCATGCATTTTGAGTTAACACCGAGGTCATAAAACGACCTTTTCAATCAACCATTCGTATGAACTTTTTTTTCTTTTTTTCTTTTTTTAGTCGGGTAAGGCCAAAGTACTGCTGTTTATCATAATTTGTTTTATGTCACAGACTGCTTCTTCCGCTTCAGGGGTCCAGTCTAATTTATCTGACTTTTTTAATTCTTTCGTATACACTAATGCTTGTAATGGAGCTGTTATTTCTGCATAATTTGGAACCCAGCTTCTACAATTGTTTGTTAATCCTAAGGATGCTAAGGATGACATCATTTGTTTCTTTGTTAAGGGTTTGGGAGCTTGTAGGATAGCAACTTTCTTTCTTCTAGAATAGTTCTTCCTCTGCACTTAGTTGGTGTAAATATTTCACTTTCTCTTGACATAATTGCAACTTATGTTTACTTCCTTAAATAATTATTCTTTAACTGCTTTAGCAGTGCTAATGTATCTTTAAGACATTCATCTTCTCTTTTGATGCTACTAATATGTCATCCACGTAGGTGAGTAACTGGCTGTTACACGGCGGCTCGAAGGATGACAGACTAGAAGCCATGACTTGGGAGTAAATAGTAGGGCTTTCACAATAGCCCTGGGGCAATCTGGAATAGGTGTATCTTTTACCCTTAAAAGTAAATGCAAACTAGTACTGACTATCTTTATGTACTGGTATAGAAAAGAAGGCGTTGCTTATGTCAATTACTGTGAAATATTTGGCCTCTGGGTTTAAGGAATTAAGCAAGGTGTGAGGATCAGCCACACAGGGTGACCTCTGAATAACAGCATTATTTACAGCAATCAAGTCCTGCACCATCCTCCATCCTGTGGATGGGGTGCTTTTTTTTTTTTTTGTTTTTTTTAACTGGGAATATTGGTATATTTACAGGAGAGTCAGCACACTCTATCAGTACACCGGCTTTTAATAGATCATTGATTACAGGTGCTGTGCGTCCACAGCATCTGGCTTCAATGGATAATGTTTAATTCTCGGTCTGTGCTCTGTTATGATGTCTCTAATTGTAGTTCTACATGCACCAGTGTCACAGAGAAACTTCACAGCTACACCTTGTACTAGAAGAACGATTTCTGGTCTGTATTTTTCTTCAAAGAACAGTAATTCTAATTTTAGATTCTCGTCATCCTCTGCAGCTGTGTCTGGACTGGAATCTGCTTTAGCCCAAACAGATTCTCTGTTTTGTCCTGCACGAGCTAGTCATGCAGATTGCTGTTGATTGTGAGGGGTGGGATTGCGGCTGCAGTCCCTTGCCATATGCCCCTCATTCCCACAGGACCAACAGGCCCTGGAGTTCTCACCATGAGGCCCAAAGCGACCTCTCCGATCTCTGCCTCTACCACGGCCTCTGCCTCTAGAGTACAAATGGAATATCATATCTTCCTCATCTATATCCTGGAAAAACACCTCTGTTTTGTTATTTAAGCTCTTTCTTTTTTTATTTGTAGACCATTCTCCTACAGATCCTTTGCTCCTAGTTACTATGCCTGTATACTGTGGAGGGGGATCTTCTAATCTAACGTCCACTGCCGCTACTACACCATCTCCCTCTTTCTCTGGGCCTGCTACTTCTGCTTGGTCCAACATTCTGCGTACACGCTCATAAGGCCCTGAATATTTGTTGTCTTCTCTTTTATGAAACATCACATTCTTTCCGTATTGTCACTTTCTTTCTCTTTCCCTTCTCTCTTTCCTGCCTCTCCTTTTCTCTTTTCCTATTTTCATCCTTTCCTGTCTGGCCTTCCTCTCTCTCTCTCTCTTCCTCTATCTTGCTATTTTTATCCATACTTTTGTTTCTTCAAATCCTTCTTTATCCATTTGTTTTCGTTTATTTTTCATTTTTGTTTTATCTTGTTTTGTAATTCTACTATTCTTACAGTTGAAAGCTTACCATTAAAGTTATATTGATCAATCCAATATGGAAGTTGTTTTATCGCATTTGGGTTTTCATTTTTCTACTATTCTGTAATCTTTGTAATGTCTCAAGGATTATTGTTTTAGTTTACTTTGCCCCTTCCCCATTTTGAATAAAATTTGGTTCCAGTAGTTTGTTAATACCTAGGGTATTCTAATACTGGAAGCTTTTCTTTCAACAAGATAGTGATTAATACCCCCTTCTGTGGTAAAACTCACTTCAACCTTAGAGGTGGAGTTTTCTTGCCTAGTGCATCCACAGAAGGTTCACTATTTCCATCCTTGTTGATTTGGTATGAAATCCAATACCTAATGGTATCTGTATTTCCAATCACACTCACAGTCTCACACTTTCACACTTTTGCGCGCTGTTTTACTTTTTTATTTCTCTTATTACTTCTTATTTCAACACAGGAGCTACGGCCGTTGCCCTTCCCGTAGAAGATTGGCGTAACTAGGGGAGTCTACTCCTCCCGCGGACTTTAACTGTTTGCTCTATTTTACCTGATAGTGTCTAGAATTGTCAGGGTTTTGTTTTAATTCTCCTTCTGAGAATCTCTCATTCTGTCATTCCTTTTAAATAAGACTCTACTCACAATTCTCTGTGTCCGTGGATCCTCCGTCAACCTTCAGGTCCCAGCCCGCGAGTGAGGGCCAGCCCTGGAAACGGATCGTATGCTGTGGCCACAGACTTTCTGGGTCTCACTCTCGCGCTGGAACCATCAGGTGTCTTGGAGATCCGGCTCGAAGGACCAATTAAATGTTAGGTTTAAGCTCTAACATTTGTAAAGAAAAACAACCTGCACAGAAAGAGACACAGAGAATTGATTAAAGTTTAAAACTTGCAAGGAGAGTGGGCCAAAAGCCTGTTCGGTCACAATCTTTCAACCAACTCCGACCAGGCTTTTTCTCTCCGTGCATTTTATTGAGTCAGACACGCCCCTAGTTACAGGTTGGTCTCAGTTGCTAAGGGGAAGGGAAGCAAAAGAACGTCAGCTGAGACCGGTCCAAATCTGTTTCTTATACAAGGTCAAAAACAACATTTAAAGTTTGTGTGTGCATGTTTTGACTAGGTGATCATCGTCAGGCCTTGTAACTTCTACTGGCTCCTGCTAATCTCTGGCTCAGCCGCTGCATCTTCCTTATCAGCAGCGCAGGGTTGTCCACTTCCAGCTTAGATCAAGACATTTCAGCACACAATAAAGAGAACCAAAACGCATCTAATAAGAGGTAAAGGAAATAAGTAAGAATAGGATAACATATATTTACGACCCCAACAACTTCTCAGATCAAGCGTTCTTCTCCATCTTATTGAATGATTTTGCAGATGTTTGTCTTTATTGTTTCTTCATGGCCGTGTTCTGGTTTTTATTTCCTCTTTAATGTTCAAACAGTTTTTCAGCTCAGTGCTTTATTCTTTCTGTCCAGCATGTCATAGATTTGTGTTTTTAGATTGTGAAGCAGAAAGATCTCAGAAATTCACTGCAGTTTGACAGAGTTTGGCTGATTTCTCAGTATTTTATTTGCTTAAATAATATTGAAGAACATTTTAGTTGTTTTGGTTTCCCCTTTCAGTGAAACTTGCTTTCCGATGCTGGATGAGCTGCTGCAGACTGAACTGGATAAAATAACTTCCATGTGAATACAGAACACTAACACTACTCTGCTCCAGACCTCAGCAAACTCATGTCTGTGACAGGAGGATGACGGGAATGACGGCGGGAAACGTCTCTGGGCTCCGGACTCGCCGGTCTAGGAGGCCAGCATGGGCAGGAAGTGAGTGGACGGGTGTCTCCGCCGGGCTTTGTGGCCTCGCCGCGGTTTTCCTCGCCCGTTCAGGGAGATGAACATCTGCCTGCCGCTGTGCCTCCAGCGCAGGGAAGCGTAGGTGTTGTAGCCGTTTTCCTCGATGCGCTCCTTGAACTTACAGCTGGGGCCGTACTTCACCTGAGAGCAGAGGACAGAAAGGTCAAACTGATGACCTCAGATGACCTTTTCTGTTAGAACTGGGAAAACAAACATGTTAAGGATGAAGGTTCCTCAGCATTTCTAGTATACCATAGTTCTATAATGAAACTGATGCTTCTAGCAGGTTTCTAAGGTTGTATTCAGACTGGAAAACTAATGAGTTCCAGATCGAGTCCTAAACTCTTGTTTGGTCTGCATTCAGACTGGGATCTACTGGGACTCGTTTCTAGAAGCAGGTTTTGTTGGAACTCTGAGTATCTAAACTCCAAACTCAGAAAAACTCTGAGTTTTTAGTTTCAGAAACAGAGATAACTTAAACCCGTTTCACGACGCGGGTTAAGCTGAACTCAGAATTAATCGCTATGGTAACTGAGTCTGTGAATGTAACCTGGTCTGGAGCAGGTTTCCTTCAGGAAACTCAGTTCCTGCAGTCTCCGCCCCTTCTTAGAGTGAAGGATGTTCAAATAGAACCTCCTCATGAACATTTAGAGAACATTCACATTAGAGACATCACGTTTCCACCAGCAGAAACCAAAATGACATGTCCAATCATAGAGGATCCTGTAGAGAGGAGGCGGGGTTAATCCAGAGGAAATGTTATTTATGTCTGGAGAGGATTTGAGGACACTAGTCGATTGACTGGATTCATTTTTATTTGAGCGATTCTGGTCGAGACGTTCACACCTGATTCTGGTTCCAACAACTCAGAGTTGATTGAATCAAACTTTTTCAGCTGCTCTGTTGTCTTGGCCGCTCTTATTTTGAAAGCTGAAAATATGTGGTACTTAAAATATTCACTAAACATTCTTATTTTTTACAATTACCTCTTATAATACCAGAAAAAGCACAAATACGGTGTTAATAACACGCAGAAATGTTCATCTGAGCTGCTCCTATTACAACATGAATTTCCATCAGTTTTTGTGCTGATCGCACTTAAAACATCTGCAAATAACATGAATCAAATAGAATCTGTTAGAATAATATCTGCTCTAATGAAAGGACAATATTTTCTATAAAACGTCCAATATTGAAGGATTTTTCAAATCTGTATTTAGATCTATGAACAGGAAATGAAAGTACAGTTCAGGAAACATTCATGAAATAAATATTGTACATTTTTCTGTTGAAATCGTTAAGGTTACCTTTATTATTGATGTCAAATTGTGTTGAACAGTGTTCAGCTGTCAGCTTTGCCGTTCTCAACCTGAACACAGGAAGTCACTTGGCATTTCGGGCCTGTGGCCATTTTGTCTGTCGTGAAAAAGATTCTATTGATCCTGACTCTACGTGGTTTAAACCAGGGCTGGGTTGATCAGATCAATTAAGGGATTAAATTGATTTAAGATGATCAAATCAATAATTGATTCATAAAAATATAAATTGCACATAAAGCTAAAATGAGCTAGCTTGATGCTAACATTTAATGGAGTTTCCCATAGGACGGCTAATGCTAACGCTCAGTTGACGATGACATACGTTGCTGATTTAATGAACATCTTTATTAACTCAACAGACGTGAAATTTCTGAACTCTTTTAAGAAAATACTTTTTAAAGTAACCATTTGTGGTCAAACAGTTTTTGTGTCTTCTTCTTCTCTGGAATAAGATGTAATTCTGTAGCTTGATCTCCATCTAGTGTCCAAACTGAAACTCCCTCCAGGAGAAGCAGAACAATGTTTCCAACGTTACTGATCTGAACATCAGTGTTGGTCAGATTACTCTGGAAAAGTAATCTGGTTACTGATTACTGATTACTTCTTCAAAAAGTAATCTAATTACTACTCTAGTTACTTTTTTCAAAAGTAATCCGATTACTGATAACAAAGTACTTTAATACAGAAGCGTTTCACAATAAAAACTTTATTGTAAAGTGCAAAACTCGCAAAACAAACAAATTTAGCCTTTGGCTCTTTAACATAAAACAATGTCGAGTTGTTTTCCAAATAAAAATACAGCATATTGTAAATAAATAAAATCAGCTCCCTTTATAATTTTAAGGCAATCTTATAAATTTAATTGTTTGTAGTTGTTCAATTTAAATCTCAAAACGTAAATGAGACCTATTGTGTTTTTTTTCAACTCTAAACTAGAACATATGTAGATCAGCACAGCAGTTTACATTTTGTTCACTGTAACACCCCAAATTGATCAAAAACGGCTTAAAAACAAACAGCTCTGTTGACTTCCTGTTCAAAAGTGCAGAACTGTAAAGTTTTTCATTTTAAATTTAACTGTAACAGACAGCAGTTTTTAAATTACTCCTTTATATTGTTGGAAAGTGGCAATGGGACAGTTTTGAACCATACCTGCTGCTTTACTATAAACTCAAGCTCCAGCTGAAGAACAAAACAAGATTACTCAAACATGCATGAATCAATTCAAATATAACTTTGAGTAAACTAATGATGAAGGAAGGCCATTATAACAAGGTAAAATCATTGAATCATTGACCTCTTTAACTGCCACTCTTTTTTTAACTGCTGAAGTTACTAACAAAGCAAATCACAAAAATTTTAAAGACTTGACACTACTGTTCACTTTTTTTCAGATGATCAGGGCTAGTGAAACAGTGGTTGTATCTCATTAATAGCAGCTTCTCAAATCGACTGTCAGACAGTCTATTCCGTCTTGGGGTCAGCACCAATCCACCTAAACTAAATAAACGCTCCACTGGTGCACTTGAAGGGGTTGGAGTGTTGTACTTCAGGAAAACCTTTTTGACTGCTGGGAAGTTGCTCAAGGTGTCAAGTTCAAACCCCCCTGAGCTCAGATAGTTCATTACTTCTTGGTCTGCAGAGTAACAGTCCTCAGGCTCTGACTCAAATTCAAAAAACTCCATACCAGTTACTGGTGTTACTACTTTGTTTGCACATTGTCAGTTTTGTCTGAGGCTCCTGCTGAAGAAGAAAGTATTTGGCACTCTGCTACCAGAAGATTCTTCAGTTGCTGTTTTCTAGCTCCATCTTTCACCCATCTGAGTTTGAACTTTGGGCAGCTTATGGCAGCAAGAAGAGCATCTTTGTTGTCGAGCACAATGGAGAAACGAGTCTGGATCAGGCCTACCTAACTAAACCAAATTAATACAGTTAAAAATTGTTTACACAAGTGTTTCTACAATTTGGCCAAATGTAAATAATTTGTTATAAATTGTTTGCATGCACTATATCACCCAAGTCAATTTGTGAATTCTGTTCACCAACAATGGAAGTACTTCTTTTTTGTGATTCTGAATCATACACACCTTTACAATAACATCTGGCAGGTCTGCTGTCATCTTGGTGAGCAAATCTTTTAGGCTGAGAGACTTCATCATCAGGATCTCAAGTGTAGGCAGCAAAGCACCATATGGACACTCATCACCCTGCAGTATGTCCAGTGCTGCAGTAAGTGGCTTCATTGCAATACAGTATTCATGCATGAACTGATATTCTTTTTCATTGAAGCACTTGATACCCAGCTTGTTGCACAGGTTATTTAGCTCATTCATAGGGATCTCTGCAACTCTGGAGACTGCATCATAAAATGAATTCCACCTGGTTGATGATGGAACCAGGAGCTTCCTCTGGCTGACCTCCTGCACTTTTTCTGCTGCAACAGTTGATCGACTTGCTTTAGTCCAAAGCGCAGTGCATTTTGCAATAGTAACCTGTACACAGATTTTGTAGTTGGACTAGATGTGAGGTATTTTTCACGTCACTTGTGGAAATGAGGTTCATGGTGTGTGATGCACACCTGTAGTGTGGGGGGAGAGTGATGTGGCCCTCATCAGAAACAGAAGTGAGGGCTTCTGCTATGTCTGTAAAAAGTACATCTTCCTGCTCCTCTCTCCTTCTTTTTCATCTTCATCAGACTCAGGTGGTGGGAAAGTCTTAATGCTTTCACAAAATTGGAGGCATTATCTGTAACTGTAGCAACAACTTTGTTTAGCACGCCGAAAGATGAATGAATTTGCTCCAGTTCAGCAGCAATGACATCAAAGTGTGCCTGCCTCTCACTCTTTTGCAAGCCAACGCAGCTTTGTGTCTTTCCAAAGTGTCTTGGTTGAACCAGTGAATGGTTACACCCATATAACTCTATTATTAGCAGTCCAGATATCTGCAGTTGTTGATACAAACTGTACATCATTCTAACGCTAACTTTAAAGCGGCTTTCATCTTTTTGTACTCGTTTTTCCAGATATGAGGTGAATGACTTTCTGTGTGGCAGATGTACATTATTGTTTGAGGGAATTTTGTCGATAATTCGGCGAAAGCTTGAGGAGTCCACAGTAGAAAGTGGCAGCATTTCCTCCACAATGTATCCCGCAACAAGTTGATTAAGCTCTTCTAACGTTACACGGGGCTCGCGGGAGAAATCCAGTTTTGATTGCTTGGCTGGCAGACTCACCCGAGATTCTCTTGCTGTCGCTAATCTGACTTCTTTTTCAACAAGTTGCGTCGTGCTGTGTGTCCCTTTAAATGCTTCAAAAGGTTTGATGTGGAGTTTTTCGCCGTCGAAAACGTCTTGCTCCCGCCACACATAATTGGCAAACGGACCACAACACTTTCCACTCGTACCAACTAAAGTAAATAATGTGCGTACTTCCAACTCGACAATGCGTATTTTTCTCCCAGCTCCATGATGCATGTTGTATTTGTTTTGCTAAGTTAGCTGCTGCAGCTGCGCACCGGCGATAGTCGCGTCTCAGGTGGATTACGTCACTCAGTCGCGACTTGCAAAAGCAACGCATTTTATTGACAAAAAGCACAAATAACGTGTTATTCTGCTAAGACAATATCGTACAAAAGTAACCCGTAGTTACTCGTCCATGTAACTATAACTTGATTACTAGCTTTTTCAAAATAACGCGTTAGATTACTGAGTTACTGTAAAAGTAATCTGATTACAGTAACGTGTTACTTAGTAGCGCATTACTGCCCAACACTGCTGAACATTTCTGTTAGAACTTCTCCTTTAGAGAATCCATGGAACTCTGATATTAACCATCTCAGGATTTCACTGATACAGTTTACAGTCTGTGATCTGATCAGATTAATATCAAAATATTCAACACATATAGAAGATTATTAATGCATTTCTAAATGAAAGAGTCTAAATGTGTAAAGTCTAAATTAAACTGGATTGAGAGAATCTAAAAAAAATCTCTGAATTGAATCGATCCAGACTGATCTAATCGTTTCTAGAGATAATAATCAATACCCAGCCCTAGTGTCAACACTGAGCCGAGACACTCCAACCAAGATGTGTCAAGTCAAGGCCCGGGGGCCGGATCCGGCCCTCCAGATCATTTATTGTTATTAATGACCCCATGTTATCTTGAGCTCTTTTCTAACTTTAACTAAATATATTTTTATGGTGAGTAAAATATTAAAAGTTATTTGAGGTTTAAGTTGATTTAATCTGGAATAATATTCCTGACTTTTTATTATTCATAATTTTGTTAAAAAAGACCGTTTTAAAAACGGTCATTCTGCAGCTTTTGGGACTGTTTCAGTATTTACTAAGATTTTTAGGCTAATATTTCCACTACGTACATGCTAGCTGTTTTGACTAATCTCAGTTTTTTGTTTGTTTGTTCTTTAGGCTATTTAGCATTTAGCTAATATTGTAGCTAGCTATCAGCTTCATTGTTTTCAGCGTCTTCATTAGCCAAATTCATCTTCCAGCATTCACGCTAGCATTATCACAGGTAATGCTATATATCTAGTTCAATATTATGATAAAAAGTTACGTTTCTAATCTTTGAAAAGTTTAGTTTTAGTGTTCAATAAATGTTTCTCTTGTTCGACCCGCGACCTCAGGTTCTGGATTTTGGCTCCTTGTTTGATTGAGTTTGACAGCCCTGCTCTACTGCTCTACTCACATCTACGTCAGGTGTTGCATCTGCTAACATGGATTCTAGAAGAGATTTCTGTTTTCAGTTCAGTCAAGCTCTGGGTTCTTTGGCCTCTGTTGTGTTGGAAGCTGTCGCCGTCTCCCTGCTGCTGCTCAGTTGCTTCTTTCTGATTCTGTCTCTGCCTAAACAGAACCAGACGTGGTTCTGACTCGACAAGAACCTGGCGAGGACTTGCTGCACCAGACGACGACATGGACAGGTCCAGCTGAATCTGGAGCTGCCGGTATTTTCATTCACAGGTTCTTCCCTTCCTGCTGCATTACTGCATACGCACCGATCCGAAGAGCGAGCCTTTCTTGGACATGGCCAAGTACAGCCCAGTGCTGACAGATTTGATGGCCACCACTCCCACGCTGACGGATCGGATCTCCAGCAGGCCTACAAAATAAAAGACAGGAGTCGTGCATGTGTGAGGCAGACAGACAAAGACAGCAAGTGTGTTCAGAAGCTTGAAATTCTGGTGTTTGAAATGTGAAGAAAAGTTCTGGGGGGTGGGGGGGGGTCCTGCTCCCGTTCAGGGACGCTCCGCAGAAACGCTGCAGATCTGATTTGTAAAGTTAACTTTGAAGTGGACTCCAGAATAAAAGAATTTGCACAAACATTGTTTCTGTCGCGGTTTTTGTTGATCAGCATCAGGATGAAAAGAATCAAAACTCACATCACAGAAAGACCTCATAGGGTGGAGGGAATATTTACTTTGTCTTGTAGGGGTTCTGGTCATGAAGTCGTCTTTCCCAAGCTGGATCTCAGTATGTTGGCGTGTGAGAGGAGCTGTGGTCTTGATAAAGATGAGGCATATTCAGAAATGGCCAAAATTCTGTTTTAATATGTTCTTTTTTTTCTTTCAAAGAGGACTTACAAAAGACATGACCCTCAACCAGCAAAACCTCCTCAAACAAGGAAACACCCCCTTAAATAGTAGAAGACTAAACCAAACCCCAAATGAAGTAATAAAAACTTCCCACTTAAACCTACTTTCCCAAAAGAGTTAAAAGGACATAAGTTGCTCTTGCACTTTAAATTTTACACATTTTAACTTAACTACACACAACAAAATAACAGAACAAAAATTAAACAAATTAAACAAATATCCATTCCCCCCCCTTGAGTCCACTTGGTTCAGCTCAGAGATCAGCTCAGCAATCACTAGGCGTGTTTGAGTTGACTTGCGCCTCGCCTGCTTCGTTGACGAGACTAAGCTGCTGCAGGAGGGGGCGGAGAAAGGCGCCTGAGATGAAGGTGGACGACGAGACTGCACGAGAACGAGGAGTTGGGGGTTGTCCTCAACATTCGGCTGAATTTTAATACGCCACTCCTCCTAGTGTGATCTGTGCTGTTATGTCTTTTATAGTATTTTTTAACATCTTTCAGAGTAAAGAAGATAAAAAAAAAAAAAAATAGCCGCAGGATTAATTTCATGTGCACTGTCCCAAATAAACAGATAAAATAGAAATTAAAGTTCATTTTAAAGACAACTATGACACACATAACCACAGATTATTTCAAATCTTGTATTTTTTTTTATCAGCGATTCACTACCTTCCAGAAAGAGTAAGAAAATACACATATTTCCTTCATTTAGCGCCAGTTATTTCTCGTCGAACTACAAAAACTTTCAGGACACCGTTTCCCACAATGCATTGTTTTGTAGTCATAAAGGCGGCTTGCAGCCAGCGCAGTACCTATTTTCTGGCTGCGCTGGCTTAGGTAGGCGCCTTGAACCCGCCCCTTTCTCGCGATACTTCATGTCGTCGCAAATGTGACGTTGGTGACAGAAACTAACCAGCATGCACCGGGATCCAGGCGATCTGCGCAGCGCCACGTCCGCCTGCATAATCTCAAACACGCCTAATCTCAGCTGGGTCTCCTGGATGCAGCCATGCGTGCACTCACAGCCACACCTACAGGAAGTGAGCTCAAAGAAGAAAATGATTTGTAAACAAAATACTAAATAAATGACATATGTACAGGATATACAAGAGTACCTGAACTTAAGTATGGTGAGGGGAAGCCTCTCCCTCACATGTCTCTTAGAAAATTGAGCTTTAAAATCAGCTAAAAATCCTCTTTTGTCTCTTGTGGGGTTGCTGGAGCTTGTCCTGGCCAGGATAGGCTCCAGCAACCCCATATTTTATGAATAAATATTGTAAAACTCTGCTGAGCCACAGATGAAGAGGATGTGATGCATCCCATGGTGCAGTTCCACAAATGACCACTAGAGGAGGCTAAAAATACAGATTTAGCAGTGAGTAACAGTTCAGCCTCACTTAAACAGATGTAACTCCATGTTCATTTTTCTGTTTTCAAAAACAAAAGCTCATAGACTTCATAAATAGTATTATTTTTTGAACAAAATCTTGTGTTGCTCCTATTCAATTTAACGAGAACTGAAGGTTTATTTCATAAAATCCCAAAGCAGTCGTTTAATTTTGGGATTCTTGAATTATTATTTGTTTGTTTCTTGTTATTGAATAAACAAAAATGATTGTATAATGTTAATATTTTCTTTATCAGTCAGTTTAGATAATGAAACAAACAATAGATTGAATAGATAACTACATATAAAGTCAAGCTGAAGAATTTCAATATTTTCTCACCACTAAAACATGAATGGATCAAAGTTTTATGTCGCAGCGATTCATTTGTAAATAACAGTAGTCGCGTTTCCATTAACTCGAAAATTTCGAAAAACGGAATTTCGATATTAAATTCTCCCAATGGAAACACCACAATTTCGAAAAAACTCGCCTTTTTCGAAATAAAGTTTTTGCGCTTAGAGGAGGTGGTATTTGGGCCGTATCGAAACAGTAGTTTTTCGAAAAACTGTAATGGAAACCCTTTTTTCGAAACAAACGAGTCACGTGACCATTAACCAGCTATGACGTTTCGGACAGGAAGCAGGAAAAGCTTTTTCACAGCAACTGGCTGCCTTGGGCACCGCACAGCGGGCGCCACGAGAGGTCCCACAGCATCGCACAGCTCATCAAAAGTTGAGCGTGTCATGCGAAAACGCTGAATCCGCAGCTCTTCGGTGAATTCTTCAACCACGATTTCCCAAAAATGTTTGACTCTACGTCGCTCCCACGTATAAGGAGCCTGCCGCTCCGAGGCTCGGATCAGACGTAGACGTCTTCTCTGAATGGCAAGGATGAGAGCTAGCGCCGTGGCAGAAATGTGAATGAATCTACTGCACATCAAAATAGTGTTTATATCCGTCGCCATGTTTTTTTAATGACTTATCGCGGGAATTACTTCGAGTTTTTCGCATAATCATGGTTTAATGGAAACGCTGTTTTTTCGAAACAGTGTTTTATCGAAATTCTAAAAATTTCGATAAAGTTTTGCGCAAAAGTGTAATGGAAACGCAGCTAGTTTGTTGTCTGAAAGGGAACTGTACGGCAGAATGAAACGATCGCAGCTTCTCTGGTCAAACTTCAGTTTTTAGTAAAATAACAAAAATGATTGAATTCAGATTAATGAGAAAAACCTGTTAGTTTCTAATTATGTCGATGACTTTTCATTTGTACGGAAGCTGAAAACGGCCTGCACTTCATTCTCTCGCGGGCCTTGCCACAGGCTGGCGATCTCAAGATTCAAGAGATTTTATTTGTCGTATGCACAGCTTCCACTGACAACGAAATTATATTCCAGTAAAACCCGAACAAGATCAGACATACAACAAGAGGTACACAAATACAGGTGCTGTGTGTGAAGTTTGGTGGCTTACAAATGAAGGGGGGCGGAGCAAATCAAGAAAACGCCATTCGCCCCCGCGGAACCCACGTTTTGGGGTCCCCACAGGCAACGGATTGACATGGAACCACCAAACTTTAAACACTCCTCCAGGACGTCACTCTGGTGCTGTGTGTAAAGTTTGGTGGATAAGGAAAAAAAAGGGGGCGGAGTTAAAGCCCAAAAACGCTCCACGCCATGGCAAAACCCACGTTTTGGGGTACCCACAGGGGACGCTTTGACGTGGACACTTGACACTTTAAACACTCCCTCAGGACGTCTCTCTGGTGCTGTGTGTGAAGTTTGGTGGCTTACAAACGAAGGGGGGCAGAGAGATATAAGAAAACGCCATTCGCGCCCGCGAAACCCACGTTTGGGGTCCCCACAGGCAATGGATTGACGTGGAACCACCAAACTTTAAACACTCCTCCAAGACGTCACTCTGGTGCTGTGTGTAAAGTTTGGTGGATAAGGAACGAAAGGGGGCGGAGTTAGAGCCCAAAAACGCTCCACGCCGTGGCGAAACCCACGTTTGGGGTACCCACAGGGGACGCTTTGACGTGGACACTTGACACTTTAAACACTCCCTCAGGACGTCTCTCTGGTGCTGTGTGTGAAGTTTGGTGGCTTACAAATGAAGGGGGGCGGAGCAAATCAAGAAAACGCCATTTGCCCGCGGAAAACGTTTTGGGGTCCCCACAGGCAACGGATTGACGTGGAGCCTTCAAACTTTAAACACTCCTCCAGGGCGTCACTCTGGTGCTGTGTGTAAAGTTTGGTGGATTGGGAACGAAAGGGGGCGGAGTTAGAGCCCAAAAACGCTCCACGCGTGGCGAAACTCACGTTTCGGGTCCCAGGGGAACGGATTTGGACGTGGACACAAACTTTAAACACTCCTTCGGGACGTCCCTCTGGTGCAGCCTACCAAGTTTGGTGGATAAGGACCGAAGGGGGGCGGAGTTCATCACGAAAAACCCATTTCGAAGGCCGCGGACACCCGAAAAACGCCTTAACGGAAGCTTAACGAGCCGTAACTCGCCTACGCTGTTGAGGATGAGGCCGGGTTCCGCCCGGCCTCATCCTGGAATCCCATTGGTCGAGAGGTTTTTCGCTTATAACTCCCGAACCGTAGCTCGTAGAGACTTGGAAACGCTCTCCGTCAGACATAATTCGACCACGCTGGACACGCAGAAAGTGTCCCCGAGTCTCTACGACCTTCCGTTCAAAAGTTACGCCCAAAAGTACCCCAAAAGTGGGCGGAGCTCGGGAACCGTAGGTCCTAGAGTGGTGCGGACAACGCCATTGGACTCTGTACCCCGTGGTATGGGGGGTTAGGACGTGGTTTCAAGTCTCTACGACCTTCCCTTCAAAAGTTACGGGGGGGTACCACGCTCGCTAAAACCCTATATCCCCTAACCCTAATTAGGGGCGGGGTCCAAACGCTCTTCGTTCTAACCCTAACCCTAACCCTCAGCTTCACGCACGCCAACAACACGTTGACCATTAGGTACAAGAAACCCAAAGAGATCCTGAAAGGGGAGCA
Source organism: Oryzias javanicus (assembly GCA_003999625.1). Classification (NCBI taxonomy): domain Eukaryota; kingdom Metazoa; phylum Chordata; class Actinopteri; order Beloniformes; family Adrianichthyidae; genus Oryzias; species Oryzias javanicus. Next base: position 3,347,240 of record CM012440.1, read on the forward strand.
GGAGCTACTGAAGGAGCTGAAGGGACTGAGGGGGCTGACTTAGAGGGACCGCAAAAACCAGTGAGCTCTGGCTGAGAGCGGGGGCTGCATTCACAGCCTCATTTCCTCCAGAGCTTTTGTTCACACGCCTGCAGGAACCACCACAGGTTTTTCCCTGCTGCCGTTCTGGACATTAACAGTAAAACTTGTTCCTAAATGTTTGGTGGATAAGGAACGAAAGGGGGCGGAGTTAAAGCCCAAAAATGCTCCACGCTGTGGCGAAACCCACGTTTTGGGGTACCCACAGGGGACGCTTTGACGTGGACACTTGACACTTTACACACTCCCTCAGGACGTCTCTCTGGTGCTGTGTGTGAAGTTTGGTGGCTTACAAATGAAGGGGGGCGGAGCAAATCAAGAAAACGCCATTCGCCCCCGCGGAACCCACGTTTTGGGGTCCCCACAGGCAATGGATTGACGTGGAGCCTTCAAACTTTAAACACTCCTCCAGGGCGTCACTCTGGTGCTGTGTGTAAAGTTTGGTGGATTGGGAACGAAAGGGGGCGGAGTTAGAGCCCAAAAACGCTCCAAGCGTGGCGAAACTCACGTTTCGGGGTCCCCACGGGGAACGGATTGACGTGGAACCACCAAACTTTAAACACTCCTTCGGGACGTCCCTCTGGTGCAGCCTACCAAGTTTGGTGGATAAGGACCGAAGGGGGGCGGAGTTAATCACGAAAAACCCATTTCGAAGGCCGCGGACACCCGAAAAACGCCTTAACGGAAGCTTAACGAGCCGTAACTCGCCTACGCTGTTGAGGATGAGGCCGGGTTCCGCCCGGCCTCATCCTGGAATCCCATTGGTCGAGAGGTTTTTCGCTTATAACTCCCGAACCGTAGCTCATAGAGACTTGGAAACGCTCTCCGTCAGACATAATTCGACCACGCTGGACACGCAGAAAGTGTCCCCGAGTCTCTACGACCTTCCGTTCAAAAGTTACGCCCAAAAGTACCCCAAAAGTGGGCGGAGCTCGGGAACCGTAGGTCCTAGAGTGGTGCGGACAACGCCATTGGACTCTGTACCCCGTGGTATGGGGGGTTAGGACGTGGTTTCAAGTCTCTACGACCTTCCCTTCAAAAGTTACGGGGGGGTACCACGCTCGCTAAAACCCTATATCCCCTAACCCTAATTAGGGGCGGGGTCCAAACGCTCTTCGTTCTAACTGTGGCAACACGTGTTATGGGGGTTGTCAACAACGCCACCTGGGGGTGCAATGCCCCAGGAAAAAAAGAGAAAAGCCGTGTAGGTCGTACTTTGAACAAGGCAGAGGCGGTGGTCTGGTTTAAAATATAATTTATTATAATCCAATTAAAAGCAGTATAAAAATATGCTTTTAATTTAAACCAGTTAAAATGTTCAGGAGGAGGAGCTTACCAAGGTGGCTCGAACTACAACAAAACCAAACCAAAACAAACACCCAAAAGTGTGATGCACTGCACTCGTGATGGAAGAATCACAGCACACAGGAACCCGTCACCAAAGTAGCCGTCCACCCTGAGCTCCAACCTCCTGGAACAGAAAGAGTAAAACAATAAAAATCTCCACAATTAAAAAACAAAAAGATGAGTGCACGTCGGGGCGCAGCCCGACGGCGAACGACAGGTGTTAGTAGAGGATTCACAGTTCCACAGACGCCGCTGCACACACGGCCTCCACCGTCACTGCAGGGGTCCGTCCACTCCGTCCTGACGCAGCGATGGAAAGGGGAGACCCGATCCGAAACGAAGATAAAAACAACAGTGGCAAAGCAGCAGCACGCAACTCCCTATTGCGGGGAGGGAAGCCACGTGCGGAACCAGAGACAGTTTCTGGGGAAAAGGACATTTTAAAATGCAGGACCTTCAGTAGAAGCAGGGGGATCACGGCTCGAGACATACCGGTCACTGAGAGGAAGCGGGTTTGGGTGACAGCTCACGTCACACTGCAGACGCTGTTCTGCAGCCGCACTGCCGAGGCAAAAGTCCACGTCAAGCCTGCAGGCGCTGTTCTGTAGCCGCACTGCCGAGGCACCGTACCAAGGAACTGTAAAGTCATCTAATGAGTTTCCAGCCCATATTTGAATCTGCGCGCTACGGAGCCCGGCTTACCTGCCCGTGTCACGGCCTTCCCACTTCCTGGTAGCTGTATGGTGGCCGAAAAAGCCCATACCAGGAAGCGAATGGGACGGGCTTTTAAAGCACCATCCCCCAATCAGCAGGTCTGACCTACTGCTTCATAATTAGTGGGCGTGTCCTACTCACCACATAACCCTAACCCTAACCCTAACCCTCAGCTTCACGCACGCCAACAACACGTTGACCATTAGGTACAAGAAACCCAAAGAGATCCTGAAAGGGGAGCAGGAGCTACTGAAGGAGCTGAAGGGACTGAGGGGGCTGACTTAGAGGGACCGCAAAAACCAGTGAGCTCTGGCTGAGAGCGGGGGCTGCATTCACAGCCTCATTTCCTCCAGAGCTTTTGTTCACACGCCTGCAGGAACCACCACAGGTTTTTCCCTGCTGCCGTTCTGGACATTAACAGTAAAACTTGTTCCTAAATGTTTGGTGGATAAGGAGCGAAAGGGGGCGGAGTTAAAGCCCAAAAACGCTCCACGCTGTGGCGAAACCATTGACTGTATATAGGAGAACTGGACTGAGCATGCCCCCCTACTTCCGTGTTCCATATAGGAAGTACCACTGGGTTGCAAAAAGGCCAAAGTCCCATTGACTTACATTGAGAAACAGACAGTTATTTCTCAGTCATTTAAAATGTCAGAATAATCATTCTTCCTCTGGTGCTTTCTGATTAACTTCTTTTTTCTAATCCTAATTTTTTTTTAAAGATTTTTTTCCATTATCACAAGTTATTTGAGTTATAAATTGACCAATCAAATGGCTCAATAAGCGTTTGTGGGTCTGACGTCGAACGTCTGGGGGGTTTGAGTGACAGATGACGAGTAGCCAATGAGAGCAGACTTCATCAATGCGTCCGTGAAGACCTTTTAACACCTACTTTACAATTCAACAATCATTGTCCTTCTATTGTTTTCCTCAATGGAATGCAGCAGTTTAAAACAAGAGGCGCATGCTGTCGCCATCTTTTACTCTGTAGAAATAGATTTTGAGGCTCAACGCGGTTAAACCGGGTGTAAAAAACACGCTCGCTTTGCAAACAGAAGAAGTTGAAAGTTACCGCGGACGTGTGTTCAGAAAGACCAGCGTTAACAATCACTGGTTTCAATATCGAAATAGATGATTATAACTGAGAATGTTTATGTTTCCGGAATATATGTGGCGACACATTATTTAGTTCGACAAAAAAGAAAATATGTCAGTAAATACAACATTTGCAGTGTTGCGGGAAAGCTACGGAGAGAGAAAGGGACGGGGCGGCGCGAGCGTGATTGTACGTGCAGGCGCGTATGTGTGCGGGAGAGAGAGGATGAGAGATGAAAGAAAAGGAGCGGGGGTTCGGGGAAAGTTGGAGTAAAGCAATGTGCTGTAAAACAAAAGTGAAAATAAATGGTGGATTCCAGCCTCCAACCAGACAGTGAGAGTATCTGCCTGCAGAACCAAACACCCGCGGGTTTAACCACGAGCACATTCGTCCGAGGAGCTGCAGCAGCTCCCCTGCTCCCCCCGACCACGGTCAGGACGAGGAAGCAGGAAAGGTTAACAGCAGAATCAAATGTTGGAAAGGTTCTTCCTCAAAGACTTGAACAATGACTTGTACAATTCTCTCGAGCCGCCGTTATTAAAGTGGAAGCTGTTTACATTCCAATGTCTCGTGGTAGAGGCGTGGAAAGAGGCGGAGACTCACAATAAACTCTCTTCAGATTGGTGGAAGGTACTTCCATGACTCACAGAGACTCGGACCAATCGCTGATGATGGTTTGCAAAATGGCGATAGCCGTTTCAGGAAGTGACGGTGAAAGCGGCGGCCTTCTTTCGCGAGGAGAGGATGTAATGCATTTCCAATGGGAGACCTTGTTGCTTGTTCTGTCCAGTGTTTTCACAGTCTATGGGCGAAACCCACGTTTTGGGGTACCCACAGGGGACGCTTTGACGTGGACACTTGACACTTTACACACTCCCTCAGGACGTCTCTCTGGTGCTGTGTGTGAAGTTTGGTGGCTTACAAATGAAGGGGGGCGGAGCAAATCAAGAAAACGCCATTCGCCCCCGCGGAACCCACGTTTTGGGGTCCCCACAGGCAATGGATTGACGTGGAGCCTTCAAACTTTAAACACTCCTCCAGGGCGTCACTCTGGTGCTGTGTGTAAAGTATGGTGGATTGGGAACGAAAGGGGGCGGAGTTAGAGCCCAAAAACGCTCCAAGCGTGGCGAAACTCACGTTTCGGGGTCCCCACGGGGAACGGATTGACGTGGAACCACCAAACTTTAAACACTCCTTCGGGACGTCCCTCTGGTGCAGCCTACCAAGTTTGGTGGATAAGGACCGAAAGGGGGCGGAGTTAATCACGAAAAACCCATTTCGAAGGCCGCGGACACCCGAAAAACGCCTTAACGGAAGCTTAACGAGCCGTAACTCGCCTACGCTGTTGAGGATGAGGCCGGGTTCCGCCCGGCCTCATCCTGGAATCCCATTGGTCGAGAGGTTTTTCGCTTATAACTCCCGAACCGTAGCTCGTAGAGACTTGGAAACGCTCTCCGTCAGACATAATTCGACCACGCTGGACACGCAGAAAGTGTCCCCGAGTCTCTACGACCTTCCGTTCAAAAGTTACGCCCAAAAGTACCCCAAAAGTGGGCGGAGCTCGGGAACCGTAGGTCCTAGAGTGGTGCGGACAACGCCATTGGACTCTGTACCCCGTGGTATGGGGGGTTAGGACGTGGTTTCAAGTCTCTACGACCTTCCCTTCAAAAGTTACGGGGGGGGTACCACGCTCGCTAAAACCCTATATCCCCAACCCTAATTAGGGCGCGGGGTCCAAACGCTCTTCGTTCTAACTGTGGCAACACGTGTTATGGGGGTTGTCAACAACGCCACCTGGGGTGCAATGCCCCAGGAAAAAAAGAGAAAAGCCGTGTAGGTCGTACTTTGAACAAGGCAGAGGCGGTGGTCTGGTTTAAAATATAATTTATTATAATCCAATTAAAAGCAGTATAAAAATATGCTTTTAATTTAAACCAGTTAAAATGTTCAGGAGGAGGAGCTTACCAAGGTGGCTCGAACTACAACAAAACCAAACCAAAACAAACACCCAAAAGTGTGATGCACTGCACTCGTGATGGAAGAATCACAGCACACAGGAACCCGTCACCAAAGTAGCCGTCCACCCTGAGCTCCAACCTCCTGGAACAGAAAGAGTAAAACAATAAAAATCTCCACAATTAAAAAACAAAAAGATGAGTGCACGTCGGGGCGCAGCCCGACGGCGAACGACAGGTGTTAGTAGGATTCACAGTTCCACAGACGCCGCTGCACACACGGCCTCCACCGTCACTGCAGGGGTCCGTCCGTCCGTCCACTCCGTCCTGACGCAGCGATGGAAAGGGGAGACCCGATCCGAAACGAAGATAAAAACAACAGTGGCAAAGCAGCAGCACGCAACTCCCTATTGCGGGGAGGGAAGCCACGTGCGGAACCAGAGACAGTTTCTGGGGAAAAGGACATTTTAAAATGCAGGACCTTCAGTAGAAGCAGGGGGATCACGGCTCGAGACATACCGGTCACTGAGAGGAAGCGGGTTTGGGTGACAGCTCACGTCACACTGCAGACGCTGTTCTGCAGCCGCACTGCCGAGGCAAAAGTCCACGTCAAGCCTGCAGGCGCTGTTCTGTAGCCGCACTGCCGAGGCACCGTACCAAGGAACTGTAAAGTCATCTAATGAGGTTCCAGCCCATATTTGAATCTGCGCGCTACGGAGCCCGGCTTACCTGCCCGTGTCACGCCCTTCCCACTTCCTGGTAGCTGTATGGTGGCCGAAAAAAGCCCATTACCAGGAAGCGAATGGGAACGGCTTTTTAAAGCACCATCCCCCAATCAGCAGGCTGAACCTACTGCTTCATAATTAGTGGGCGTGTCCTACTCACCACATAACCCAACCCTCAGCTTCAACGCACGCCAACAACACGTTGACCATTAGGTACAAGAAACCCAAAGAGATCCTGAAAGGGGAGCAGGAGCTACTGAAGGAGCTGAAGGGACTGAGGGGGGCTGACTTAGAGGGACCGCAAAAAACCAGTGAGCCTGGCTGAGAGCGGTGCTGCATTCACAGCCCTCATTTCCTCCAGGCTTTTGTTCACACGCTGCAGGAACCACAGGTTTTTCCCTGCTGCCGTCTGGACATTAACAGTAAAACTTGTTCCTAAATGCAAAAAAAAAAAAAAAATTTGAATTAGAGAAGAGAGACCACTTACTAACCCTACCCTACCTAACCTCTTGGTGCTGTGTGTGAAAGTTTGGTGGCTACAAATGAAGGGGCAGAGATATTCAAGAAACCGCCATTCGCGGGGCCGCGAGCGAAACCGTTTGGGGTCCTCACAGGCAACGGATTGACGTGGAACACCAAACTTTAAACACTCCTCCAGGACGTCACTCTGGTGCTGTGTGTAAAGTTTGGTGGATAAGGAACGAAAGGGGGCGGAGTTAAAGCCCAAAAACGCTCCACGCCGTGGCGAAACCCACGTTTTGGGGTACCCACAGGGGACGCTTTGACGTGGACACTTGACACTTTAAACACTCCCTCAGGACGTCTCTCTGGTGCTGTGTGTGAAGTTTGGTGGCTTACAAATGAAGGGGGGCGGAGCAAATCAAGAAAACGCCATTCGCCCCCGCGGAACCCACGTTTTGGGGTCCCCACAGGCAACGGATTGACGTGGAGCCTTCAAACTTTAAACACTCCTCCAGGGCGTCACTCTGGTGCTGTGTGTAAAGTTTGGTGGATTGGGAACGAAAGGGGGCGGAGTTAGAGCCCAAAAACGCTCCACGCGTGGCGAAACTCACGTTTCAGGGTCCCCACGGGGAACGGATTGACGTGGAACCACCAAACTTTAAACACTCCTTCGGGACGTCCCTCTGGTGCAGCCTACCAAGTTTGGTGGATAAGGACCGAAGGGGGGCGGAGTTCATCACGAAAAACCCATTTCGAAGGCCGCGGACACCCGAAAAATGCCTTAACGGAAGCTTAACGAGCCGTAACTCGCCTACGCTGTTGAGGATGCCGCCCGGCCTCATCCTGGAATCCCATTGGTCGAGAGGTTTTTCGCTTATAACGCCCGAGTCTCTACGACCTTCCGTTCAAAAGTTACGCCCAAAAGTACCCCAAAAGTGGGCGGAGCTCGGGAACCGTAGGTCCTAGAGTGGTGCGGACAACGCCATTGGACTCTGTACCCCGTGGTATGGAGGGTTAGGACGTGGTTTCAAGTCTCTACGACCTTCCCTTTAAAAGTTACGGGGGGGTACCACGCTCGCTAAAACCCTATATCCCCTAACCCTAATTAGGGGCGGGGTCCAAACGCTCTTCGTTCTAACCCTAACCCTAACCCTCAGCTTCACGCACGCCAACAACACGTTGACCATTAGGTACAAGAAACCCAAAGAGATCCTGAAAGGGGAGCAGGAGCTACTGAAGGAGCTGAAGGGACTGAGGGGGCTGACTTACCCTAACCCTAACCTGTCAATTCGAATCCCCCTTAAAAGCCCCATGTAATAGTCCACAATTTAATTTATTAATTTTCATAACTTGGATGGGGGCTCTGCCAATGCGTGGACTGCATGGAGTGTGCACTGACCTCTGCCCTCTGATTTTTATTGGGGGGCGGGGTCCAAACGCTCTTCGTTCTAACCCAGCCAGGTCCTGCAGCTTCTCTCATGGGTGGGGCCTCAGCCTTCTCCTGTCTGCTTGCTTCCCCCCTAGAAAAAGAAAGAAAGGAGCAGGAAGGACCAGAACCTCCGGACACACCCACGTGCAGACCGACAAGACACATGCAGACCAACCACAAGCTGATGGACTGGGGTCTGTCAGTGAGATGTAAGGTTGTAATCATGGGTGACTCTAATCTTTCCAGGCTCCCCCCCTTTCAGCAGCATGACCTGCAGGTGGACAGCTATCCTGGGGCGACCTTCCAGCATGCAGCAGCTATCCTGAAAAAAACCACCTGTCATGTTAACCCCACAAAGGTAATTTTGTCATTTGGGATTAACAATAAGAAGCAGAAGCCACGTGCCAGGAGTGAGAGGCAGATCCGAGCCGCTCTTAAGGCGGCCTGGGAGGTTTTTCCTGAAGCTACTGTGTACATCCCCCTGATCAATTTCTCCCAGAGTCTCCCTGTGGTAGAAAAAGTGAACCTGAGACACATGAATGATTACATAACCCTGAGAGCAAACTTCTTACCTGCTCTGCCCAGAGATGAGTTCCAAACGCTGAGAGATGACATTCATTGGTCTCCTCAAACAGCATCTAACATGCTGGAACATTGGATTCAGCATTTAAACTAGCCCCCCCCCAGAAACCTCTTTTTCCAGGAGGGGTTTAAGAATGTGATGATCCTAACAAATGAAAATAAACTGACCACTCCTCAGCTCTCCTTATTAAACAGGGGTCTTACTTTTATTCCAACCAGGGGGAGTAGAAAAAACCTCTTGCCCCAGTGTAGATATGACCTACAAAAATACCATAGGAGACTAAAATTAACGGCCTATTATAAAAATGCAGCTCCCACAGAAAAAAAGCCCTTTCTCCCACCATCCGATTGGACACCTCCAGAAAATTCTCTCCCCTCTTACGTCCTGGAGGTGATAAAAGAGGATCTCGATTATTTTGATAATCAGTTCAAAATTGATAAAACCAAACCCAATTTGTCCAGACCAGAAAATGCAGCCTTAAGAGAATTAATGAATAATAAGGAAATTATTGTGAAACCAGCCGATAAAGGCAGTGTTGTTGTCATTATGGATAAAGGTAAATATTTGTGGGAGGGTTATAGACAACTTAAAGATAATAAATATTATAAACAATTAGATAAACCCATATTCCCTGAAACATTCAAAATAATAACAAAAATCTTCCATAGTTTATATGACAAAAAATAATAAACGCAAAACAACGAAATTACCTGATTGGAAGTTTTATTTACTGCCCAAAATCCATAAAGAACCGGCAAATTGGAGCATTCCTTTCGTCATCCCCCCAGGTCGACCAATAGTGTCTGACTGTAGCAGTGAGACCTACAGGTCGGCAGAATTCATTGATTATTTTTTAAACCCGCTGTCCACCAAACACCAAAGTTATATAAAGGACACATATGATTTTATTGATAAAATAAAAAAATTAACTATTCCCCAAAATTCGATCCTCTTCTCCATCGACGTGGACAGTCTGTATACAAACATAGACACTAAAGAAGGAATATTGGCTGTAAAAAACATATTTAATAAATTTAGAGACCAACATAGACCGGATGACGAAATTTTACAATTATTGGAAATAAACTTAACCAAAAATGATTTTGAATTCGACGGACATTTCTTCCTCCAAATTAAGGGCACAGCGATGGGAAAAAGGTTTGCTCCTGCCTACGCTGACATATTTATGGCTGAGTGGGAAACAGAGGCCCTGAAAAAATGCACAAAACAACCCCTGCATTATTTTAGATACTTGGACGACATATGGGGAGTCTGGACACATTCTATTTCGGATTTTCAAATATTTATTGACACCCTAAACACACACAACCCCTCTATTAAATTAAAATCAACTACGGACCGGACCTCAATTAACTTTTTGGACACGACCACATTTAAAGGACCTAAATTTCAAATTAATAACACCCTGGATATTAAAGTTTATTTTAAAGAAACCGACACACACGCCCTTTTACATAAACATAGTTATCACCCCAAACACACCTTTGCAGGCCTGGTTAAGTCCCAGCTGCTGAGATTCCACAGGATCTGCACACAGGAGGAAGATTTTAGACTGGCCACCAAAACCTTATTTGCAGCTTTGTCCAGCAAGGGGGTATTCCAGGACCTTCCTCAGGTCTGTCCTGAAGACCTTCCTGCAGCAGAAGTCCATCCGGACGGAGCCTGCAATCCCTTTTGTGTCAACCTATTCGGAATCAACAGTCCAATTAGTAAAGAAAATTAAAAACAATTTTAAAACAACCATCAACAATCAGCTGGGTCAAAATTTGAGAATCATTGCGGCTTTTAGGAAAAACAAAAACCTTAAGGATCATTTAGTCAGAGCCAAAATTCAACCCTGTGATAATTCGGAACCCCAAAACAAAAACACTTACTTTAAACAATTAAATTGGACATATAATGATAAAACCAAACAGGTCTTCAACTTACCCATCAGGGGATCAGTCCGGTCCGCCAATTGTGTCTCCTTAATTACCTGCAAAATATGCAATAAAAAATATGTGGGAGAAATGGGCAGAACCATCCATGAAAGATTCCTGGGCCATAAACAAAATATTGTGGGTCAGCACAGGACTCACCAGATCCTGACCCAGCACTTCCTGGCTCACGGGTGGGCGGCGGTCCAGGCCTCTGTCCTGGAGTGTAACCCACACTGGAGCCAGGCTCAGAGACGCAGGGCTGAAAGGATTTGGATCACTCGATTAGACACCCTCCATCCACAGGGCCTGAATGAGAGGGGGCCCTTCTCCCCCTGGAATGACCGAGAGGAAGGCCCAAACCTTAATCAGTCTGTCCTCTCTGTAACCAAATATTATTCTCATTATTTTCCCCTGATTAAAACCTTCCCCCTTTTAGAAACCCTAAACTTAACCCCAGGGATCCTTAGCCCTCCCCCCTTTAAAAACCAAACCAGGTGAACTTTCCCTAACCCTAACCCTAACCCAAATCTAACCCTAACCCTAACCTGTCAATTCGAATCCCCCTTAAAAGCCCCATGTAATAGTCCACAATTTAATTTATTAATTTTCATAACTCTTATTTTTGGATGGGGGCTCTGCCAATGCGTGGACTGCATGGAGTGTGCACTGACCTCTAACCTCTGATTTTTATTGGGGGGCGGGGTCCAAACGCTCTTCGTTCTAACCCTAACCCTTAAGATTAAACATAATTCCCGTTTCTCCAGCAGCCAAACCAACATTACAATTAGTAATAATATTTTAATAAATCGTGCTAATTTCTGCTCATGACGTAGAATTTATGCTGACGTTACCTCGCTGGGAATCTCGGCTTTCATCTAAAGATTTCCCACAATCTTTTGTTTTTATCCCGCGGTGCAGGTACATGGTTCTACCACAAGATGGTGCCAAATACACATTTTACAGAATTTAACAATAATATTTACACATGTTACATTAAGATATTTATTCTTTTGAGTTTTTTGTTCTTTTAATGATTTATTATGTGTATCTTTTGACACTTTAATGTATTTGGTTATGTAAGTTCAGTTTATAAATTCCAATTTTTTTTAAATATCAAAAGAGCCAACACGCTTTCTTAGTAATTTAAATGATCATTTAAATTTGATCATTTAAAAAATGTCTTTTTGTAGTCTTAAATAGACCAAACTAGCATGCTGTTGTGCTCAAACTCTTGATTCCTGTTTAACGATTTTGAAAACTCCATAGATGAAGAAATCTTTAGTGATTACAGAACTGATTTGAATCAAAAGGAAATGGGTTGAATTCCAGTACCTGAAATCTTTGTGTGTAGTTTTGGTATTTAGCTGAATGTTTTCTTTTTCTTTTTGCTAAATACACAATAAATATGAATAAAAAGACATCAGGATAACTCTGTAAGCATGGTTGTAATGTATTTTCTTCATAGACATGAGTTTATTTTGTAGTAATACGTAGTTGTAAATGAGTGACGTAAACATGAAGAAGATTTGAACTGATCTGTTGTAAGCGTAATTGTTGCCTTTAAAAGTAAAGTTTGATTTGAATTGTATTTATTTCTCCGGGAGAGCGTAAATGAATTTGCGGCAGCGGCAATTTTTTGATCTGCTGTCCACAGATGAGGGCCTGTAAAGTGAGAAGACAGAAGGAGTGGTTGTTGACGTTTGAAAAAATTTGAAAAACATAGCAAACAGTCACCAAGCTGCGCGTGTGTGATTGAATGTGCTTGTAATAATAATTTCAGGTGCTTGTAATAATAATTTTCCGTGTTGAATACCTGCATTGAAGTGTTTTGGGATGAAATAAATGAAATGTGAATTTTCCCCAGATTGGAATTGAACCTCTGACCTTCTGACTGGGAGGTCACTACTTATGCCGCTGCGCCACCGAGGGACGGAATTCTGGAACAGCAGAATTCGTGCTATTTAATGCTGATGCATTGTCGGATCTAGCCAGCCCCGGTCTGGGGTGCAGACATAATCGGGCGTCAGGAGTGGCAAGTGGGTATACTGAGAGACTGGGGTGGAAGATCCTCCCAGCCCCTAAAATGTACTCCTCCCATGAAAATCCTCTTTTTACACCTTGTAACATGTCTGTGTGTCATTTTTATTCTAAAAGAGAACAAATAGAAGAAGAAATCCTTTGCTTTTTATTTCTCCTTCAACCAAACAGTCTTGGACACACTCTGTTTTTCATCAATCATCTTCTTTCTGCTGCACATGCACTAAACCCTCATCTGGTCCGGCTAGCGTGTCTCGTTCAGCTTCTGGAGAAGAGAAGATGCTACCTGCACATTGACTGCAGTCAAATCAGCCGCCGTTCACATTTCTCTGCTCCAATCAGCCGTCACTGGATTTTTGCTTTGACTTTCATCCAATACTTACGCTAGCAGTCCTGAGAACGCTGGAAAATCTCCAAAAGACTCCACGGAGCTTCTTGATGTGACCACGGAAATGTGAACGGCGGCTCGTTTGACCGCGCTTGGAAAGGCTTGGAAATCAATCAAAGAGCATTTGGATGTTAGCTTTCATTATTTCCTGCTCTGAGAAACCAATGGATTGATCACAGCAACGTCAAGAAACATCAAAGAGTCTTTGCTGACCTGGAAGGAGAAAGAATCTGGATTTTGGAGGAAGTTGGCTCCATGAAGATCGTCACTTCCTCGTCACAGCTGACATCAGGATCAAAATTCTGTGAGCTTATGTTTTTTTAGACATCTTTTTTATTCATTATGACTTACTTTGAGTCATTTTATGTATTTGCTTTAAAGTTTATATTTGGTTTAGCTTTTCTTTTAATATATATTTTTTTGCTTTTTATTTATTTATTTTAATGTTTTGTTTATGTATCCTCTGCGTTGTGTGCTTGTTTTTTTCCGCAATGCCAGAAATAAAGACAAAGGAACATCAGCTGATCCGTCACGAGCGTAGTAGTTTTTACTGGAGAAAGAAGTTAATGGTTAAACCGCTGCAACGGCCAATGTAAAGATCAGCAAGTAGCGATTAAATGCCACAAAAATGGCCAAAATATTAAGATTAATATTAAGATTAAGATTAAACATAATTCCCATTTCTCCAGCAGCCAAACCAACATTACAATTAGTAATAATATTTTAATAAATCGTGCTAATATCTGCTCATGACGTAGAATTTATGCTGACGTTACCTCGCTGGGAATCTCGGCTTTCATCTAAAGATTTCCCACAATCTTTTGTTTTTATCCCGCGGTGCAGGTACATGGTTCTACCACAAGATGGTGCCAAATACACATTTTACAGAATTTAACAATAATATTTACACATGTTACATTAAGATATTTATTCTTTTGAGTTTTTTGTTCTTTTAATGATTTATTATGTGTATCTTTTGACACTTTAATGTATTTGGTTATGTAAGTTCAGTTTATAAATTCCAATTTTTTTTAAATATCAAAAGAGCCAACACGCTTTCTTAGTAATTTAAATGATCATTTAAATTTGATCATTTAAAAAATGTCTTTTTGTAGTCTTAAATAGACCAAACTAGCATGCTGTTGTGCTCAAACTCTTGATTCCTGTTTAACGATTGTGAAAACTCCATAGATGAAGAAACCTTTAGTGATTACATAATTGATTTGAATCAAAAGGAAATGGGTTGAATTCCAGTACCTGAAATCTTTGTGTGTAGTTTTGGTATTTAGCTGAATGTTTTCTTTTTCTTTTTGCTAAACACACAATAAATATGAATAAAAAGACATCAGGATAACTCTTTAAGCATGGTTGTAATGTATTTTCTTCATAGACATGAGTTTATTTTGTAGTAATACGTAGTTGTAAATGAGTGAGGTAAACATGAAGAAGATTTGAACTGATCTGTTGTAAGCGTAATTGTTGCCTTTAAAAGTAAAGTTTGATTTGAATTGTATTTATTTCTCCGGGAGAGCGTAAATGAATTTGCGGCAGCGGCAATTTTTTGATCTGCTGTCCACAGATGAGGGCCTGTAAAGTGAGAAGACAGAAGGAGTGGTTGTTGACGTTTAAAAAAAATTTGAAAAACATAGCAAACAGTCACCAAGCTGCGCGTGTGTGATTGAATGTGCTTGTAATAATAATTTCAGGTGCTTGTAATAATAATTTTCCGTGTTGAATACCTGCATTGAAGTGTTTTGGGATGAAATAAATGAAATGTGAATATTCCCCAGGTTGGAATTGAACCTCAGACCTTCTGATTGGGAGGTCACTGCTTATGCCACTGCGCCACCGAGGGATAGAATCAGATTGGTGCAATAAGTGCTATTTAATGCTGATGCATTGTCGGATCTAGCCAGCCCCGGTCTGGGATGTAAACATAATGCACATAATTTTCATTTGATGTCAGAGTAGTCCTGTGCAGTTCTGAGCTCATAAAAATACTTCTTACAGCAAAGATTGAATGAGATTAAACTAATCTGGTATTCTTTTTTGCTGCTAATCTGACAGTTTTTCTTTGTTAGGAGGCTGAAAACTTTTCCTCATGTTTCACAATCAATCTTTAGGGAGTTTTGTGTTTCTGCCTCTAAACCGGGGGTGTCAAACTTAATCGCACAAGGCACCAAAATCCAAAACACACCTTAGGTCGCAGGACGAACAGGATAAACATTTATTGAATACTCTAAAACTATGATTTTAACATAGTTTTTAATTAGATATATAGCATTATATAATGCTAGTGTGAATGCTGTAAACTGAATTTGGTCATTGAAGATGCTAGTGCTGAGAGCTGAAGATGCTGAAAATAATAGCTAAAAACACTAAAGCTAATAGCTAAAAACACTAAAGCTAATAGCTAAAAACACTAAAGCTAATAGCTGAAATCACTGAAGCTAATAGCCAGCTAAGATATGAAGTAAATGCCAAAATAGCCTAAAAACTTAGGTTAGCCCAAAATACTAAAATATAGCTGAAAAAAATTTCTAAACTTCAAATTAGCCTTAAAAACTGGAAAAAAAAAAAAAAATTAGCTTAAACAGCTACTGTGTAAATATTGGCCTAAATCTAAAATAACCTAAATAAATCTTAGGGAATGCTAAAATACTTTAAAAAGCTAGCTAAATGCCAATCATTAAAACTTAAAAACTGTAACTATTTAGCGTGATTACGAATAATAAAAATGCATGAATATTATTCTAGAATAAATCAAATTGAGCCTTAAATAACTTTCAATGTTTTACTTTCCATAAAAATTTTCAAAGTTATACAAGTTAGAAATGAGCACCAGATAACATCGATAACATCGAGAAATACTT
The DNA here is from genome assembly GCA_003999625.1 of Oryzias javanicus. Lineage (NCBI taxonomy): Eukaryota > Metazoa > Chordata > Actinopteri > Beloniformes > Adrianichthyidae > Oryzias > Oryzias javanicus. Next base: position 3,362,867 of record CM012440.1, read on the forward strand.
AAAAAATTTAAAGATCCGGCCCCTGGACCTTGACTTTGACACGTGTATTAAATGTTCAAAACGTTTGACAGATTCTCCTGAGCCTGCTTTCAGGGGTAGGGGTGTGGCCTTACAACAAGCTCTCTCCTGATTGGTAAAAGTGGTTATCAGAGAAACGATGACAGACTGGCTCGGACCAATCACTGCTTACTAACAATTTCTGGTTCCAACATGGCGATGTCCATATCCTGAAATGTTTATTGTCCTCATTTAGTTGGAGCCTAAAGTGAGTCATTTTCTTTGGGTGATGTCACTCTCGCTCAGTCCATTTCTCTTATTCAGTCACTACCAGTTTTTCATTGGGTTTGATCCATTTTTCATATGAAAATGTATCTTTATTCATTTTTTGAATAAGTCATCCAAGTTTTCATTTTTGGAACACAGTGGATTCATTAAGTTTTTGTAAAATGATCTTATTTATTAGGTTTTTACTAGAGGAAATGACCATGTTTGTCATTTAAAACAAATCATCCTGTGTTGGAATTGCATTAAAATCCAGAGCACTAGATATCATTTTTTAGTAGTAGGGAGGGATTTGGACATAACCCGTGAGTGGGGGAGTCTTCACTAATATGATTGTTTTCTTTCTAATAAAAACTCAGAGTACTTTCTGAGGCGGTGCATTTGTTGGCAGATGATGTTGGTCGCCTTCTTTTCTGAATCATTTCACTCTGAAAACACTCGTCTCTCTGCAGGTGTATCTAGCAGAGTGGAGAAGCCAAAAGGTGGCGCTGTGCAGACTGGCCTCCCAGGATTACCAGCAGGACTTCCTGCGGACTGAGCATGCTCCAGGCCTTGCAGGATACGGCAGTGGTGCAGCTGGTGGGCCTTTGTGCAGAGGACCACAGCTTTGTGACGGAGTACCACCCTCACGGTTCTCTGCTGAACCTGGAGGGGGTTTTCACTCAGGAGCAGCATCAGTTTCACCACACGTGGCAGATCCGTCTGAGGCTGGCTCTGGACTACGTGTCCATCCTGCACTTCCTCCAGAACAGCCCCGCGGGCCGGCGGGTCATGTGTGACTCCAACAGCCTGGAGAAAACGCTCTCTCAGTTTCTGCTGACTAGCGACTTCCAGCTGGTGGTCAACGACCTGGACGCGTTGCCCAAGGTGGATGTGGGCGGAGCCCTGCTGATGAAGTGTGGACACCGGGAGCTCACCGGAGACTATCTCAGAGCAGATCAGTTTGTGAGAGCCCGGAACTGTGTGTCTGACCTGGTCATCAGCAGCACAGGTGTCCCTCAGGGGACTGTCCTGTCCCCCTTCCTCTTCAGACACAACACGGACGTTCTCTGACAACACTGCAATTGTCTGTCTCATCAGGGACAACAACGACGTGGAGTACAGAGGACTGACGCAGAACTTTGTGGACTGGTGTCAGCTAAACCACCTCCTGATCAGTGCGGGGAAAACCAAGGAGATGGTGGTGGATTTTCACCACAACATTCTACTACCCCTCCACCGGTGAACATGCAGAGAAGAGACATTGAGCAGGTGGACTCCAAGTACCTGGGTGTTCACCTCAACAACAAACTGGACTGGACTCATAACACAGACGCACTATATAGGAAGGGTCAGAGCAGGCTCTACCTCCTGAAGAGACTGCAGTCCTTTGGAGTGAGAGGGCCACTCCTGAAGACCTTCTACCACTCTGTAGTGTCATCAGTCATCCTGTACGGTGTGGTCTGCTGGAACAGCAGCATCACAGAGAGGGACAGGAAGAAACTGGACAGAGTCATCAGGAAGTCCAGCTCTGTCCTGGGCTGCTCTCTGGACTCAGTGCGGGAGCAGGGTGACAGGAGGGTCCTGCAGAGACTGACATCCATGCTGGACAATGAGTCCCACCCCCTGCAGGACACTCTGTCTGCCCTGGAGAGCAGCTTCAGTGGCAGGCTGCTCCACCCTCTGTGTGTGAAGGAGAGATTCAGGAGATCTTTCCTTCCTGCGGCTGTCAGACTGTACAACCAACAATTCTGATCATGTGCAATATCTGTAACTCTGTGTACATCAATATTTATTTCTTTTTGATTATTGACCACTTGACTGTGCTATAGCGATGTATATCTCTATACACCTTAACTGTGCAATACCTGTCAACATGCTATACTGTACATTACTCATTACTCTTTTGTATATGATATTTTACTGCTTAGCTCTTTTTACAAAGTATATGGTATCTTACCGTTTTAGCTCTTTATAATGTATATTTTATCTTATCTTTATTACCTATTCTGACTGTATCTGTGCTGTTGCATATTGCAATTTCCCCATTGTGGGACTTAAAAAGGTTTTTTAATCTTTACTAAAACCAAGAAGCTTCAGACGTTGCCGTTCCTCAAAAGACCACAAGAGGGCAGAGTTGTATTTGTCATCACTGCCAGTCAGAATAACCAGCATCATCTGTGCTGATCTGAAGATCACTGAGAGCTTAAAGGTGATCAGAAATGCTCATAGCACCGTGTTCTCCATGAAACCATGGAAACCAAAGTGACAGAGCTGCACAGACATCTCAGGAACAGTGAAGGCTGCAGAGAAGATCAACCAGGATGAAGATAGAGGATCACCCTACAGCACATGCGTCCAAGTCAAGGCCCGGGGGCCGGATCCGGCCCGCAAGATCATTTAATATTTTTGTTATTAACAGTTGGATGTTCTCTTGCGCTGGTAACTAGGGCTGCCATGATTAGTTGACTAATTGACGACAAGTCGACTATTAAAATAATCGTTTGTGGCGGCACTACTGATGACATGTTGCAACACATTTTCCTTCCCAACTGATCACATATTGATAAGGATCCTCCACGTCAAAAATCTACGTTTTTGGTGTTTCCAACTCATCTTTTTTTGATGTGCTGGCTGTTCCAAATGACCCCAATTGATTGACCCCAAATCAGAGGTTCCCAACCTTTGGGCCTGTTGTTGTTCATCATAATTATTCATAAACATGGGGTTGTACAAGTGAACCGGTTCAGGCACAGTGAATCCATCAGATATTTGGTTCTGTGCTGAGGATGGTAAACTTCTGGTCTGGGCCGTTTGTTGTCTGGAAGATCTTCATCATTTGAAGAATCGTCTCTGCTTCTTTGTCTTGACAGGCCAGTCTGTGTTTGAAGTTTCTCCTGAAAAGTTCCAGGAGTTTGGAAGTCCAACGAAGCTCCTGGATATCCATTCCAAATGTTATCAGCATTTGAATAGAGCTGAATAGTGTCTAAACATCCATCCATTTTCTAAATCACTTTGGCGCTCTCGGGGTCACGGGGCTGTCGGAAGCAAACCCGGTCACTCGTGGACGAAGGCAGGACACATGCCTGAGCCATATCTTCTGACTCTAATCAATGTGAAAGAGCAGCGGCTCTACTCTGAGCTACCTATACCCGAGCTTCTCACCATATCTCTAAGGAAGCACCCAGACACCAAAACAGACTGGTACAACCAGCATTACAGCAGACGCCTCAATAGTCCCTCACTCTCTCTCTTTCTCTGAGTCTGAGTGGAGTTGAAGTAGGTGCGATAACACCAAGGGATTTTGTACCAACTTTTTTTTCTTTTATATCCCTAACAAGAATTAATGAATATAAATACAAATAAAACCTTTAAAAAGAATAATTATTATTATCTGGACTTTTGTTGGGTCGCTCCATCACCTTAGCCTGTCTACATTGATGGAGTGGAGGTTGAAGTTGTCTCCATCTACAAATACCTAGTGTAGGTCTGCAGCTGAACAACAAGTTGGACTGGTCCACTCACACATAGGGGTGTAGAAAAAAGGTCAGAGCAGGATGTATTTCCTGAGGAGACTGGCCAGCTTCAACATGTGCTGGAAGCTTCTGCTCATGTTTTACCAGTCAGTGGTCTCCAGTATCCTCTCGTAGGCCGTAGTGTGCTGAGGAGGCTGTGCCAAAAGAGTGAGGCTTAGTCTTGATCCTGATCCCATTCCTGACACAACCCTCTGCATTTATCCGGACTTGGGACCGGCACAAGAAAGCACTGAGTAGTGTCCCCTTGTGGTTGCATTATTGTGTTTTTTTTGTTTTTTCCAACAAAACAATAAATAAATAAATCATTTGTCTTTTAGCTTCCAAAGGTAATATATGATCATATATATGGACATAGATGAATCTGAAAGGTTCAAGAAAATCATGGTACGGCTTCTTTAAACAAATATGCTCACAAATTAACTTAAAAAAGTTGAAATCTGCGTTTTCTAAAAAAAAAGGAAAATAAAAGAAAACTTTTCCAGAACTGATGGCTTCCTCTCTGCAGCATCTCCAGCCGCACCGTCGTGGATGGCACGGATGTCCACAACAGCCCCTCCTGACCTGACACCCAACTCCACACATCAACCCCCAAAGACGCTGCCGGCCCCGGGCAGCTACCTGATTCCTGCCCTTTAGAGCGGCATCACCCCATGAGGATCCAGGAGGCTGAAGGAGTCCCGTCACTCTGGAACGTTTGTGTTTGCTGAAGACTTTGATCTGTGACAAAAACAGAGAACCAGAACCATCAGCTCATCCATGTGGATTCATGAGGCTTTTCACAAACATTATTTTTCATGCTGTGTTTGGTGCTTCTGGCTGAAAGAAAAAAAGTGTCATTTGCTGAAATGAAAGATGCAATTTGCTTTCTTAATACAGTGTTGTCAGTGGTCAATTGAGCTTGTTTTTTATAATTCTTTAACCTTTGAACACCAGAGTTCCAGTGTTTATGGTCTTTGATTTACTGCGCGTGTTCATTGCGCGTGCGGCCAAACTAACGTTGTTTTGAAGACAGAACGCATTGAAACCCCGCCTTCAATCTCAACTCAGCTTTGTTTCCTGGACACTCGTCTTCATCAGCACGTTTTAATTCGTCTTTCAATCGCTGAATTACATTAAAAGTGACAAAGAATATATGTCTTATATGATCATTCTATTTAAAGTTCAGAATGCATTTTGTGATGTGTGCAGAAAAGATTTCCTCTGCGCAACAGGCGTGAGAGCAGTGCGTAATTGCGCACGTGCGCAGCTTAGGGGAACATTGGTCACAATAGTAATGAATTGCACCAAAAAAAATTATAACACATGAAGATGGAAAAATACAAAAATGAACTATGTTGTAAAATGCTGAAATATGTAATCCTATCCATCATGAAATTATTTTTGCACAAAGAACATTAATTTGGATAAAAGCTAAGCTACGCTACATAAACATCACTGTTTATGTTTCTGCAAAAAACGGAAATTAATTGGTAATTTTACTTTTTATATTTTAAGAGTAATGTGATAATTTATCTAGTTGTTTATCCTTTAGCAGCGCTTAGTTCATTTTTTAACTTTTACTCGTACTACTCACGTGTGCAATGTGTCTCGTAAAGTCTCCAGAAATTAACAAAACAAACTCCACCCTGTAGGAGGCGCTGTGTTAAAACCGCCTGGGTCCTGAGAGTGTGGTCCTGTGATCGCGGTTCTCCAGGCCTGCAGGGACACCCTACTCCGAAATTCAGGCCAAAAAAACGGTTCCAAGTTAACTTAATACGGCTAAAATGTTCCTTCTTTACATCATTGGCTGAAAATAAAAAAAAAAATTATTAAGAACACAAAGCTGTTGGCCAAATTCAATAATAGTTTGGAGCTTAATTTCAAAATCTGTGGAACTTGTAATGCCAATAAATTTTCTGAATATGCCTAAAATAACTAATCTACTCATTTATTGTTTGAACATAAAACGTCTTATTGAAAATATCTTAGGAATTCTCTAAAAATGTTTTATTTGAGTAATACCTAGAAATGCACAATACTTATCAACATTTTCTAGACTTTTTTTTATAAAATAAGCTGAAAACGTATTATTAGTTTCATGTAAAGCATATAATATAACCACGTATCCAGTTTATACCTTCATTTTTAATACCATCATTGCTTTCGAAACAAAAACTGCTTTATCAAAAATAATATATTGATTCTATGAAAAAACAAGTAATTAAATAAAAGACTGTTAAGAATGATAAAAAAGGTCTATATAAGTGTATTGCAAAATCCAAGAACCAGTCAGAAGTTTAAAGTTGAAATCATTTCTTTTGCAAGGAGAAGGGTCGGCTGGAATACTCGTCCAGAGCGTCTCCATCCGAATCTCTGACCTCCACGCCCCACACAATCACTTTTATTAATTAGACAGGAACTTCCAAATATGGTGAAGTTGACGTAATATCAGCCCATAGTCACAGAAGTTAATAGGTGCAGCAAAATGTGAGAATTCTCAAGCAAAGTGATAAGAGTAATACCATAAAAGGAGTTGTTTTTCTACTTCTAGCAGTCCAGTCCAAGGACAGATGCTCAAACCAGCAAAGACTGGTTTGAGCTGGTATGTTGGGATACAGTGTGCAGACAAAATTCAAGGCTCACAGACAACTTCATTTTGGCATATTTATGACATTTCCCTCCTGTTGTGAGTCTTGAATTATTTGGCTCGCAACAGTAATCTTGAAAACATCAGTTTTAAGTCTCCTGCAAAACAGTTTTAACCTAAAACATCATAAACAGATCGGTTCTGTTTTGAGCCTGCGGAGGGGGCGAAAACCCAGTGGGCCAAAATTCCACCCTCGTCCCACCAAGTACGGTGCGAACACTGTAAAAGCCACAGGTAGCTAAGAAAAAGCAGGGACTATAAAAATGCAACTTAAGCAACATACTCATCATCATCATCGGAATCATCAGAATCATCATTATCACCATCAGCCTGCAAAAGATGGATCATAACTTGACCGTTGGGGTCTTCGATGGTTTTTACGATTAGACGTTGGATAAGGCTACGTAGGCAAGGAATCAAACAGCAACCACAAGTAGTAAGAATTGAAGCAAAAACAGCAAGTGAAATCAAAATAGAAGAAATAAGGGTCTTGTACGCCCCAAACATATTCAACCAACTGTCCCACATGGATGTATCAACGCCTGAATGTTCTTTCATTTTATCGCTAAGACTACGCAGTCCTTCTACGGCACGAGTTAGGCTTCCATCAGCGGCAGTGTTATTGGGAATGAAAGTGCAGCATTGGGCTCCAAACATTGAACAGACACCTCCTTTCTCAGCCAGTAACATGTCCAAGGCAATACGGTTCTGGAAAGCCATGAGGGAGGTGGCGGCCAGTTGTTCGTGAACGGCCTCAAATCCAGCCTGAGTCCAGTTGCTGAGGCGCTGGACATTAAAATGAATGTAATTAATCCTGTCCAAATTCTTGTTAATAGTACACCACCAGCAGATGGAGCTCTCCCATCCGCCGGTCACCTGATTAGCCAGTTTGTATTCATCAGGGACTCCTCGCGGTACTCCAATGGCGTCGATGTAAGTTGGGTCAGGACCTGGGATAACAGCTCTTTTGTCGCGATGACGTAAGGGGAGGAGTTCTGGGCTTGACAGGAGGTCTGGGACAGTTACGGGGTAAATTTCGATAGGTAGGAGGAGAGTTACTAAGGCACAGACAGCAGTCATGTTGGGGGGTAAACGGTCAAACAAACTTGCACCTCCACACCACCACCAGACATCAGCTCTAGAGATGATGGAGGTGGGGACTCTGGGATACTCGATGGTGGTGAGGCAGTTGAAGGAGCAAGTATCCATTTTTGTTCGGTGTTGTACTTTGGTGAAATTGACACAAGTGAAGTTCGCTGAGGCAACCTTTTTGGAGAACAGGGGTTTCAATTTTTGGGCAGCTGATAAGGGGAAAATGGTGTCCCAAAAGGTGCAATCTCCGGAAGGATTGGTTGAGTTCATCAGGGGGATGACACATTCGGGAGGCACAGGCGCTGGGATAATTTGAAGGAGCGGTCTTGGACCCATGCAAACAACACAGTCAGTCTTAGTGGCATTGGCAGCCTGCTCAGCCATGAGCAGCCAGTTGTTGGTTTGTCCAGATATCCCAGTGGTGACGAGGAACCAGTCATCATGGCTTAAGTGATCTCTGTTAACAATTATAGAGCGGGTAGCTATTGCACTGTTCTTTGAGGGAGTCAAAGAGGATATGGTGGCGTTGTCCTTCGATAGGGGGAAGGAGGAAGGAACGGAGCAAAAGCCTATTCTCCAAATAGGGTCAGTGCTGCTGGACCAGGCCATGAGAGTTACAAGATGACAATTGGGGCCGAAATTGGGATTCAGGGGTATGGAGGTCGTATTCAGTCGAACGGACAGGTATTGTAAGGTGTAAGTTAGGTTGGAGAATACCTTTGAGATATTGGGGCTCCGCCATCCGATGTTGGGATAAGTCCAGGCCGAGGAGGTATCAGAGGCTAGGACCACGTGACCCCACCAGTGGATTCCACTTAGGGACAATTTGCCATCTTGAAGGTACCAGGTGTATCCAGTCCACTCGGCAGGGGTGTAGGGCCACCGTCCTTTGGTGTCTTTCCAAGCTGTGTGTGGTATCACAACCAGGGCGTCTACCTTTGTGCCATTGTAGCAGAACCAGGCAATGGTATCGAACGAGAGCAGTTGATGTGGGCGTGCACGCGGGAATGTAGCAATGTTCAGTCCACAGGGTGGGGTCCCTGCCCTTGGGGTAGTGGGAGATACAACATGGGCCGTGGAGTCTGCTGTCCCAGCCAGCCATGTGGTCAGCAGCAACTGGAACAAGAAATGCATCTTGGCTCAGTCAGGTATCTCAGGGACTACAGTTGTCAATAGGAGATCCGTGGGTTTCTTCAGCGTCCAAAGGTTTTGATACCGGGCGACTTCCACTCCTACTCGTCCTTCAGAGGAATCAGCTTCTTGCAATGGCTCTGGTGGATCCAAGTGGCTCTCTCAGCGATCTTTACAGCAGTGGAGGTGGTGAGTTGGACAGTGAATGGTCCTTCCCACCGGGGTGCAGCCCAGGTTTTTCTTTTGATCACCTTGATCAGGATCTGGTCACCTGGCTGGAGTAGCTCCACCTGTTGAGAGGAAGGAAGATCTGGCAGATTATTTGGTCTAGACAGCTCTCTTGTTTGTAACAGATCCCTCATCCACTCTGCCAGAGTGGGAGGGTCTGTTACTATCTCTTTTTGCGATGGAAGAATGGGAATGACGAAGGGTCTCCCATAGATGATCTCAAAAGGTGTTAGCCCTGTGCCCCTTGTGGGGGTAAGCCTCATGTACATTTTTACTAAGTCTAAACATTCAACCCACGACCTTCCTGTTTCTGCCATAGTTTTTCTCAGTCTGCTTTTTACTGTGCCATTAGTTCTTTCGACTAGTCCTGCACTTTGAGGGTGATAAGAGCAGTGGTTTTTTAGGTTTATGCCTAAATGTGCGGCCATTTGAGTTATGACGGAGTTTACAAAATGTGTGCCATTATCGCTGTAAATGACTTCTGGAATACCATGCTGTGGGACTATGTTTTTACAAATAGCTTTGGCTACTGTTAGGGCGTCTGCTGCTGCACTAGGGATTATTTCTACCCATTTGGAAAACGGATCTATCATCACTAGACAGTATTTGTATCTCTGGCATGGAGTTAGTTCAATGAAGTCCATGTGAAGAAATTGGAAGGGTGTTTTGCTTGGGAAATTGTCCTCTTTGGGGTCTGAGGTTTCCCTGTGGGGTGTTTTTGCAACAGATCAGGCATGATCTGCAAAAATTTTGGAGGTATGTGTTAAGTCCTATGTTGTCAATGTAGAAGTGTCTCTTCAAAATGTCCATCATCCCTCCTGTAGAGACATGGCAAGGCCCATGGCTCATCACTGCAGCAATTTTGAAGAGATTTTTTGGTAGGACTGGCTTGTCGTTGATTGTATAGAGTCCACAGGTATTGTCTGCGCCGCTTTTCAGCCATTTCATTTTCTCCTTGTCTGGGGAATTGGCTTGCATATCCATGATGATGTCGGTGGAAAGTGTGCCATCGGTGTCCACGATGAATGCAGAGGTTTGAAAATGTCCATGTAGGCCCAAAGCGGCTTCTTTTGCCACTGCGTCAGCCTTTGCATTTCCTTGGGAGACTGAATTGAATTGAATTGAATTGAATGCCTTTATTGTCATTGCAGTTACAATGAAATTTCGGTTACAACTCACTTTTTCAATGTGGACATATTTATACACAGTAATAAATATATAAAATATAAGAAAGATTTCAATAAAAAAGGGTCAATTATGTAAAAGAAATGAGGTGAGGAATAAAGTGACCAGAGCAGACGAGTGTGCAAAGTCGCCTATGAATGTGCAAAGTATCAAGGGTTATGGTTGGAAGTGAGCGTTTAGTACAGCCACAGCTTTTGGGAAGAAGCTGTCTCTCAGTCTATTTGTCCTGGCCGGTACCGCCCTGTACCGTCTGCCAGAAGGAAGCAGCTTGAAGAGGTGATGACCGGGGTGGGTGTGGTCCTTCTTGATGTTCCTGGCTCTGCTGAGGCAGCGGGAGGTGTAGATGGAGGCCATCGTGGGGAGAGAGCAACCAATGATTTTCTGGGCTGTGTTTATCACCTTCTGCAGTCTCTTCCTGTCCGCCACCGTGCAGCTGGAGTGCCAAACTGACACAGTGTAAGTCAGTAGGCTCTCAATGGTGGAGCGATAAAAGGTCACCAGCAGCTTTTGGTGGATTCGCTGCCTCCTGAGCACCCTTAGGAAGTGCAGCCGCTGCTGAGCCTTTTTCACTAGAGCTTTGGTGTTGGTTTCCCAGGAGAGATTTGCTGAAATGTGGACACCAAGGAATTTGAAGGACTCCACCTGCTCCACCTGTTCACCGTTCAGCTCCAGCAGAGTGTGGGTGCCCCTGTTTCGACGGAAGTCCAGGATGATTTCCTTTGTTTTGGAGGCATTCAGTGCCAGGTTGTTTAAGGCACTCCACTCTCCAAGTTTCCGGACTTCTTCCCTGTAGGCCGTCTCATTTCCCCCGGTGATCAGCCCCACCACCGTGGTGTCATCTGCGAACTTGATGATGAGGTTCTCGGGGTGGCTGGGACTGCAGTCAGACGTGTAGAGTGAGTATAGTAGTGGGCTAAGCACACAGCCCTGGGGGGAGCCGATGCTGATGGTTCGGACGGACGAGAGGTGTTGACCCAGTTTCACCTGTTGGGGTCGATTGACGAGGAAGTCCTTAATCCATGAGCAGGTGGGTGGTGGGAGCCCCAGGTCGATTAACTTGGGGATCAGGATGTCCGGTATTATTGTGTTGAAGGCGGAGCTAAAGTCAACAAATGGGTCTTGACCTTGAGTGTGGGCAGCACACTTGCATACTGCGATGTGCAGGGGCAGTAGCACGGCACTCAGCAGGGCTCGGAGTAGTTTGGCATGTTGAACAGGTTTGCCTGAGGAAGTCATCATGCCTCTGCGGGCCCATTGGGCAGCGAAGAGGTGGAGGGTGGAGAAGGCATACTGGCTGTCAGTGTAGATGGTGACTGACTGACCAGTAGCAGCTTTGCATGCTTGAGTCAGGGCTATGATTTCTGCAGCCTGTGCAGAGAAATGTGAGGGAAGTTTAGAGGCCTCTATAATGGTGGTACGAGACACTACTGCGTAGCCAGAGTTATTTTTGCCAGTAGGGTCTTTGGAACAGGAGCCATCGACGAACCAGACATGTCCGTCGGGAAGGGGGAGGTCCTGGAGGTCGTCACGTGGCTTGCAGAGTTTTTCAGTATCTGCAGCACAGTCATGTATGGTGCCGTCGTCAGGGGTCGGAATTAGTGAGGATGGGTTTAGGGCGGTGCAGCGCTGTATGGTTAGGTGTGGTTGGGCTAGCAGAGTAGATAGAAGGGCCAAATGTCTGGCAGGTGAAAGGAATGACATCTTGGTCTGAGTAAGAAGCATGTCAACAGAATGTGGAACCTTCAGGGTGAGAGGATGGAACAGAACCACCTCTGCTGACAGCTGAACAGCTAGTGCGGCCGCACAAACAGCTTGTACGCAAGGTGGTAGAGCTCTTGCAACAGGGTCTAGGCGTTTGGAGTAGTATGCCACAGGTCTGAGTTTCCCACCATAGAGTTGGCCTAACAGTGAGGTCATGAAGGAGTTCTTTGCATCTACAGTCTGAATGAAGGGCTTAAAGTAGTCTGGCAGAGCCAGCACGGTGGCTCCAGTCAGCTGCTGTTTCAGGGAAGTGAAGGTGCTTTCTGCTTCTGGGGACCAGGCGAGTGGGGCGTGCATCTCCATAGGTTGGTCGTAGATGAGAGACAAGAGAGGTTGTGTAGCGGCAGCGTAGTTGGGGATCCATGAGCGGCAAAAGTTCACTAGGCCAAGGAACTGCATCATCTGGCATTTAGTCAGTGGTTGCGGGGCATGTAAAATGGCTTGTTGTCTTTTTGGAGTGAGTGCACGGCCATCAGGGCTGAGGTCATGGCCTAGAAATACAACATGTTGTTGGACCAGTTGAAGTTCGTGGAGCGAGGCTTTGCAACCAGCAGCCGCTAGGTGTTGGAAGAGGGAGATGGATGTTTGCAGGTTGTGGTCAGGGGTGTCTGAGGCAATGAGGATGTCATCCACATAAACAAGGATTTGGGAGTGTTGTGGGATAGGAAAGTCCGCAACACAGGCTTGAATGGCTGCACTAAAAATAGTAGGACTGTCGCAGAATCCTTGAGGTAGGCGAGTGTAGGTGTACTTCTTGCCCTTGTAGGTGAACCCAAACCAGCCTCGAGAATTTGGGTGGACTGGAATGGAGAAAAACGCGTTACTGAGATCCACAACAGTGAACCAGCATTTATTTGGTTTCAGCTGATTCAACAACGTGTGGGGGTCAGGTACGCAGGGGGCTCGGCTTTGGACAGCTTGGTTTACAGCTCTGAGATCTTGGACCATCCGCCATTGGCCTGTCTCTGCCTTTTTGACCGGGAAAATGGGGGTGTTGCCTTTTGCTTGGTTTGTCCAATCTTGACAAAGTTTGTTGTTTTTCTCCAGGTGTTTTCCACTCTTTGGTAGAGCTGTATCAGCTGAGTATTCAATGCAGGGTCTCCTCCTGCAATCCATTCATTGTTTTGGTCTTTTCCAGTGAAATCTCCTTTGACTCTTCCATAATGGTGTTTGAGGGTTTTTCTTAAAGTTTTCTCTGTTTCCCAGCCATTTAGGACATATGATGTCATTAAAAGCTTGTGGTTTTCCACCCAGCCACGGGGGTCAATAGTGGGGTCCCCTAGGCCTGAGCAGGCATCCGTGCATTCCTGTTCGGTCCATGGACGATAGACAGCCATCACTGGTCGGGAGTCGACGGCTCCGGGGTCGTGGTGAGGGTTTGCCACTTGGATCATGGGATAAGCTTGGGCTGTAGGGGGAGCATCATCATCATCAAGGCTCATGAGGGAGATTTGTTTGTTGAGGTGTTCCAATTCAGCAACTGAAGGGTATGCACTCTTTGGGGGCGTCAGGGGTGTTGTTTCTTCCTGCTGTTGTTGTCTTGCAGCTTGGTGTCTTTCCCTGACTCTGTCTGCTATAGTGTCACTGGAGGTGGGGTTAGTGTAGGCTGGAGGTGGGGTGTTATGCAGCATGGCTGGAACTGATGCATCATTTCTTTGTGGAGAGGTGTTGGCTGCTGTTCCAGTTCCATCCTGCAGGTGTTGGTGTTGCTGTGGTTGGTTATCCGCTCGGGGGGCGCTGTCTAGCATTTGTTTCATCTTGTGGGTGGATTACTGCTGCAGCCACAGTCGTGCTTTGTTTGGCCCTGGCCTTATCTTCCTTCCTCTTCTGCGCTTGGGAGAGCCATGACCTTGCAGCTTTCAGTTCTGGGTCTCCTCTTTTCTCTCTCTTTTTGTCTTTCTTGATGTCGGCCAGGATTTGATCACGCAGAACTGTGCAGGCAGGGACTGACAGGTAACCGTTGAAGTTGTATGGCTTTTTGGCCCATTTAGTAATGAAGTCTGCGCTTCCAGGGGCCCTTTGGTCCATAAATTTTGAATCCCCTGTTAGCTCAATTTTACTGTGATTTTTTCCCATATTGACTTGTTATTTTAGCAAGTTAACTGTGTTCTAATTCTTATTCACGAGTTGGTTGATTAACAATGTGTATGTGTGGGTGTGGTTCTAATTACTTATAATTGTTTTAAAGTCTGTTAACTTAGTTGTTGTTGGGTTTAAATCCCAGGGAAAATATGAATAAACACGAACTAGAGTCAGTACATAAGTTTATTAATTACTCTTTTCAGCGAAGGAGAGAAAACAGAGGAACAAGCTGAAGCTTCTCCGTCTGCAAACTCTGACCCCCCCTCTGTGCCTCAGGCTTTGATTAAGCTCAGACAGTTAAACACATCATGACCATATTTGGGACAGCTGAAGAAGAAAGTTGAGAAAAAAAAAAAAAAACTCTTTAAGGACAAGAATCTAAGCAGGTGTCTATGTGGTAGTAAATCAGGCTGTGTCTTTGTGCGTGCGTGGATAAAGGTCTGAGGGAATGAGTGTGTACGTGTGGTGCACGCACGGCTTGGACTGCAGGAACAGGAATGTGATTGAAACAGCAGAGTAGAAGAATAAAACAGAAATGAGTAAAAAATAATCTCGGCTGCACCCTAAACTATAGTGTTTTCCCAACAGTTGTGCTTTCCTCTTTTGGATATATGTTTTCGTTTTGTTCAAAGGTTTTTGATTCTAACTTTTTTTTTTTTTTTTTTTAACAAAGGACTTAGAACTTAAAGGAAACTTAAGGGAAAATGTAATTTTTTAAAAGAAAATTTAGAAGGTAAACATAAACGAAGACTCAGAGAAGACTTCAAGGTTTTGTTAGTCAAAATCATACACACACAAAAGCAGTAACTCACTCAGACAGCTTTATTGCATTCAGTCTGTTTGAGGCAGTCTCACACACACACACAAACACATCCACGTGCACGCGCAGCACCTCATTCATTGACAGGCTCTTTTACATTCACTCTGTCCGGACAGTAACACACTCTTTCACCCTTTTATTTATATTTTATGAGCTCAGATGACAACAAATTATTCTTATTAAACTCTTTTTTACTCTCAATTTTGTCTTAAACCATTAATTTTGTACTTTTAATCACTTTTATTTTGTACTTACACGCGACGCTTCTTTTGTTCAGTTCACTTCTTTTCCTCCTTCAGGAAACTTTTATTCTCTTTTATCTCACTTTTTAACTTCTTATTTGTTCAACTGCTCAACGATAAGCACGCTTTACACGGTCATTACTGTTGATTAGTCGATACAAAAACACTTTCACTTTTCCCCGTGTGAAAAAAACGGTCTTTTCGGTTCGATCCAGTTAAGTGAAGATTATTTCACTTCCCATTAACAGACAACCTATTTAGAACTAAGCACTTGTCTTTCCGTGTGCGGCAAACGGTCCGTTCGGTTCGATCCAGTTAAGTGAAGATTATTTCACTTCCCATTAACAGACAACCTATTTGGAAATTCTCTTCTCACTGTTTAACTTCAGTACTCTTTTTAATCTCTTAATCTCTTTTACTCATTATTAGACTGAATTTAAACAAACTGACCTGGTTCGTTGGCCCTAGAAGACGTCACCGTCTTGGAGGGCAGCGGTGGGAAAGTCCTATCGACCGGCCCCGGAGTCAAACGTCGTGTCCGAGGTCTTTAATTCACGGGTCCTCGTAACGGACCCGCCCTGCAGCAGGCTTTCGGCCCCTTTCCCCCACGGTCCTCCTCGATCGGCTGTTGTCTCCCGGGTTTCGGCACCAACTGTTAAGAATGATAAAAAAGGTCTATATAAGTGTATTGCAAAATCCAAGAACCAGTCAGAAGTTTAAAGTTGAAATCATTTCTTTGCAAAGGAGAGGGTCGGCTGGAATACTCGTCCAGAGCGTCTCCATCCGAATCTCTGACCTCCACGCCCCACACAATCACTTTTATTAATTAGACAGGAACTTCCAAATATGGTGAAGTTGACGTAATATCAGCCCATAGTCACAGAAGTTAATAGGTGCAGCAAAATGTGAGAATTCTCAAGCAAAGTGATAAGAGTAATACCATAAAAGGAGTTGTTTTTCTACTTCTAGCAGTCCAGTCCAAGGACAGATGCTCAAACCAGCAAAGACTGGTTTGAGCTGGTATGTTGGGATACAGTGTGCAGACAAAATTCAAGGCTCACAGACAACTTCATTTTGGCATATTTATGACAAAGACCATTGGAAATACGTAATCCCTGTAAATGTCCACCAGATGGCGACACTGTAGTCAACTTTTTCTTCTAATATTTAGGCCAGAGGAAAAAAGTTCCAAGTTTTCCTTAAAAAGCCAAAAACACCCAATCTTTACAACTATTGTTTAAACAAGAAATCTTTCATTGAAGATATCATATGACTTTTCAAAAAATATACCTTATTAGTAAATTATTGATGCCCATAAATGTCCATGACCTGAGAGCATTTTGTAGAATTTTCTGGAGCAAAATACAGACAGAAAAAAGTTTTAGGCAAAATCATAAAAATTATTAAATATATATGTTTTTTATTTTAAACTTTTTTTTTTGTTTTTTTATTTTTTGACCGAAGATACTTTATTGATTCTTTCTAAAAATGTGATCTTAATTTGAAGATCTGAAGGGATGCACAAACCCATAATTGTCCACTAGATTTCGAGACCTCCGTCTTTTTTTTGTCTCGCACATCTCAGGCAAAAAATATATTACTACTTTCATATAAAATCCCTAAATAAATAATTTCTCTTTTCATTGTTTAAAAACCTTTTTTAAATAAAGATGCCGTATAAATTATCTAAAAATAATGACTATAAGTGTCCACCAGATGGCGATACTTCTGAATCAATTTTTATTAGAAAAATTCAGGTCAGAATAAAAAGTTCCACATCTCTTGAATAGCCTTGAATACTTCATCTTTATATTTTGTTAAAGCTAAAATTATTATTTTTTTAATAAACATTCATCTCGATAAAATATATATTCAGATGGTGCTTTGAAGATGTATGTAAATATGTAACATATCAAAGTTACTTTTTTTTACACGATTCTGGATGAAAAAACAAATATTACAAGTTTTGTGTAAAAACCTTAAGAAGTTAATTTATCAATTCATTTCTTAAAAGATTTAGTAAAATTGCCATATTTATTCTCAGAAAAAAAATTCTAAAAGATCTTTTTGAAAAATTCTAATGCCTATAAATGTCCACTAGATGGCAGCATGTCAGAGTACATTTTTTTTCTTGCAAAATTCAGGCCAAAAAAAACGGTTCCAAGTTAACTTAATACGGCTAAAATGTTCCTTCTTTACATCATTGGCTGAAAATAAAAAAAAAATTATTAAGAACACAAAGCTGTTGGCCAAATTCAATAATAGTTTGGAGCTTAATTTCACAATCTGTTGTACTTATAATGCCAATAATTTTTCTGAATATGCCTAAAATAACTAATCTACACATTTATTGTTTGAACATAAAACGTTTTATTAAAAATGTTTTATTTGAGTAATACCTAGAAATGCACAATACCTATCAACATTTTCTAGACTTTTTTTTTATAAAATAAGCTGAAAACGTATTATTAGTTTCATGTAAAGCATATAATATAACCACGTATCTAATTTATACCTTCATTTTTAATACCTTCATTGCTTTCAAAACAAAAACTGCTTTATCAAAAATAATATATTGATTCTATGAAAATATGGAGTCTCGAAAGAGCCTAAATGAAATAAATATATTGACCATTAAATAAATAAATAAATGTGGCATTAAATAAATAAATGTGGCATTAAAATATTAAAAGAGCACATTTAAGTATTTCATGACATATTTATTTATTTCATTGTCCCTTGTGGGTTAAAAGAGCCAAATTGAAATAAATAAATAAATGTGGCATTAAATAAATAAATGTGGCATTAAATAAATAAATGTGGCATTAAAATATTAAAAGAGCACATTTAAGTATTTCATGACATATTTATTTATTTCATTGTCCCTTGTGGGTTAAAAGAGCCAAATTGAAATAAATAAATAAATGTGGCATTAAATAAATAAATGTGGCATTAAATAAATAAATGTTGAAATAAATGTGGCATTAAAATATTAAAAGAGCACATTTAAGTATTTCATGACATATTTATTTATTTCATTGTCCCTTGTGGGTCAAAAGAGCCAAATTGAAATAAATAAATAAATGTGGCATTAAATAAATAAATGTTGAAATAAATAAATAAATGTTGAAATAAATGTGGCATTAAAATATTAAAATAGCCATTAAAAAGCCATTTTTAACATTTCATAATATATTTATTTATTTCATGATTTCATGATACATTTCATGAAACAGGAAGTGGACACACCATGAAATTGCAATCTGTCAGATTCTCTCGTCAAACTCAGTGGGCGGGCCTAACTCTCAAGTCTCTGCTCTGTTGATCTGGCCTGGTGCAAAGTTTTTGTCTGAGTCCTCACTCACATACACGCTGTAAACATTGTTTTGGTGAAACAAAGAACTTTTGTTCGGGTCACCAAATCAAAACGTATTCTCCGTCCTCTTCATTTTATTTTATTGCTATTAATGGGCCGATGTTTGTTTCTAATTTGTACAATAATTTTTTTTTTTTTTTTTTATGAAGGGGAAACATTCATAGTTATTTAAGGTTTAAATTGATTTATTCTGGAATAATTTTCCAGCCTTTTTATTACTCATATTTAAGTAATAAATTTACATTTTTAAAAATTGGCATTTTGCTAACTTTTTGGACTATTTTGGCATTTACTTTATTTTTTAGGCTATTTTAGAGTTTACTGAATATTTCAGCTACATGCTAGCTGTTTTAGCCAATTTATAGCTTAAAAAAAAAAGTTTTTAGGCTATTTTGGAGTTGGGCTTATTTTTCCACACTAGCTGTTTTGGCAAATTTAGACTTCTAAAAAAATTAGGCAGTTTTAGCGTTTAGGTAATATATCAGCAATATGCTATCTGTTTTAGCTTATTTATGCCTTTTTGTTTCTTAAGATGTTTTGGAGTTATGCTAATATTTACACTTGTTGTTTTGGCTTTTTCCATTGTTTTGGCTATTTTGAAGTTTAGCTGATTTTTAAGCGACATGCCAAGTTATTTTGGCTAACCTAAGTTTTTTTTAGGCTAATTTGACATCTTGCTAATACTTTAGCATGTATATTTTGAGGTGTTAGAGGTGTGTGTACTACAAGGTGCGGTTAAAATTGGTGAGTAGGGCCTTGACAGGACATCTCCTGATCGCTCACAGCGATGCCCCGTCACCCTCTCACCAACGGCCCTACATGTCTATGGGTGCTGTTAAAATTGGCGAAAGGGCACTTAGAGGACATCTACTGCTTGCTGGCAGTGATGTCCAAGCACCCCCACCACAAGTCCTACGTGTCTAAGGTGCAAATAAAACTAAGGGGGGGCAAACTCATGCAGCGGCCACTGGAGGGAGGGCCACTTGCAGGTAGTCCACACCAGCAGCGCGCGCCAATTACAACCACCCTCCCCTTCACCCTAATACATGTTTGTATGAGGAAGAGGGTAGGTTGGGGCAGTTGGCTGACCGACCCCCGATGGTGGACGCTGTCCCCCCGCCCCCCCCCAGCGCGGACCAAGTTCACCCCAGCTCATGGGCCCACCCCTCGAGAGCCAACCCCCCAGGCCCCGCACCCCCCACCTCCGCAAGGAGGGACGAGCCAGAAGGAGCCAGACCCGGGGACAGGTCCCAGCCCCCGCCCCCAAGCACCTCTCCTGTGGGTGTACTGGGCAGGCACTAACAGGACCAAGGCGGCCGGACCAGCCGCGGCCCCCACCGAATTTTCAGTAGAGACCACAACATGCCAGACCGCCCGGGCCCCGTACCAAATGGGACCCCCTGCTCCCCACGGAAAGCCCCCCCACCAGACGGGGCAAACCGCCCCCCCCCAAGACCCCGCGGCAAAGGCGGGCGCCGCCCGGAGCAACGGCGGGCTCCAAGGAGGTAGCCCCACCCCGCCCCAGAGCCAGAGAGGGAGTGATCCCAGCCCCCAGGTGCAGGCAAGCCGCCCCCCCGGCGCAAGCGGTACCCCCCAGGAAGGGGCCTCACACCAGCCCACCCAGCGCAAGCAAGAGGACCACCCCCCAGACCGAGCCAGACCCCCACCCCACTGCACACCCACACCCCCTCCACCCAGCCCGGGGCGCCACACGGCACCCCCGCCCACCCCCATCCAGACGCCAGGGCCAGACCCCCCAACCAACAGAGCCCCCCACGCCCAGCCCAGGCGCCCAGAGCCAGAGATCCCCGACCCCCACCCACCAGCCCCCGCAGGACGACCGAGACGGCGGGACACCCAAGCACCCCCCCTAAATCATGGACTCAGCAATTGGAAACCAGAGGACTGAATTACTTTCAAGTTACCTGAACTTTTAGCTGATGTTTTTTCCAAGCTGATATGATCAAAGAGCAGATTCCTGTATTGATTAACGTTGATGTTTTTCTTGCTTTTCCAATTTAATAAAATAGTTTTTTTTGCTATACAAAGAGTTATGAAGATTCCAGATACTAATCCTCCCTCTATATCGATGGCACTCATGTCACCAAGCACACAAAGTGACGGTGAAGCTGTGATAGAAACATTTAGCCAGACTGATAGATCAGCCACGACCTGCTGCCAGAGAGCCTGGACAGTGTGGTGCAGAACCATCAGTGCATGCATGAAGCTGTCAGGTGAGTTACTATCACAGTCTCTCACAAATGTCTGAGAGTTTCCGAGACCCATCTTGAACATCCTGGCTGTCCACTACTATAATTAAATTCTATTGAAGTTTGAATTTGAAAGAAAATGATCTTCTGCACTTTTAGTCAGTTTAAAGGTGTTAAGACACATTTCTCTTTGACACACATGAGCAGTGGTGCTAATCTGGCTCAGTAGTGACGTCACAGAAAGTTCAGGTAAGGCTGGTGTACCATAACAACACGCCAACGGAGCTGGAAAGTGTGGGAAACAAGAAAAAGAAAAGAAAAAGTGTCCAATGCAACATCTGTAAAGCAGAACTTGTGTTTCATGGCAGCACTATGGCAATGTATGAAACATATGGACAGGAAACACGTTGTACTGAGTATGATCATGCTGAAGAGAGAGCTTTGTCTAGCTAAGCTAACATTAGCGCTAATAGAAAACAAGTTCTGCCGCAGCAGTTTTACGTGTTTAAATGGATCGTGTGCGGCTGTCATTAATGAACTGTTTGGAGATAAACCAGAAGATCTGCAGCAGATCCGTGTTTACAGAACCTCCCTGTCTGTGCAGTGAACGTTTCAGAATCGGCGCTCTTTGAACCAAACGCAGCGAGTGCGGTGAGGAACATGAATTTCTACTGGAAATGAAGCGCTCAGCCGAGGCTTCGTTCATATCCTGCACCGTGATCATGTTGTTTGATCCGAAGAGCACGGATTCTGAAACGTTCACCGCGCAGACAGAGAGGTTCTGTGTCGGTACCGATCTGCTGCAGAGTTATGAGGCGGTAAGAAAACTATTTACAAGTCCCACAAGTCAAGCAGCTCTACTAAAAGTCCAGAAGTTAATAGTTGAATCATTCAAATAAATAATCATAAATCAGTCGACTATTAAAATAATGCTTTGTGGCAGCACTAGTTACATATAGGGCTGGGCGATATGGGATTTTTTATATCACGATATAGCTTTTTACATATTGCGCGATAACGATATTGATCACAATATAAACCAAATAACTATATTTGAACACTTTGTGGCTCAAAAATGAAATGTAAATTCATCAACAGGTTGTTTAAATTTAAATATTAATTTCCTATCACACTAAGCATAACAGATCCAATGAAAATTATGCAACTAGTTTTTTAATAACCAAGAATATACATATAGAGATGAACTAAGCTAAAAATTAAAGCAAAAGCTTTCAAGTTTCAAAAGTTTATGAAATAGATACTAAACTGTTTCTTCAGTTCCATTAAAAAACAAAGTATTAAGTCTACAAATACATTCTAATGTTTTCAGGGTTCACATAACAAAAATGTATTAATGTACTAATTATTTTTTGTTGTATTTAGTAGGGGTGTAACGGATCACAAAACACACGGCTCGGATCGTGTCACGGCTTTAAGGTCGCGGTTCGGATCATTTTTTGGATCAGTAACAAGTAAAAAAAACAACAAGAAAAAAGAAGAAAAAAGCCTAAAATTACTTTTTTAAAAAGTTAAAAATATATGTTAAAAAAAAGGACTTAAAAGCATTAACGCACACATTTTGAACATAAACAAAACATGTATTTTCTGATTACAAGTACATGTCTTGAGAGAGAAAGGAATGCTTCATATGTTATCCCACCAAATTAAATTTCAATTTTTAAATTAAACTTTTATTATTTTTGGTATTAATTGTTGTATTGAAACTAACTGTGGCAACATTTAAATATGTTAAATAAGTGTTATTAACCATAGCACATGTCCAGGTGATGCACTGCCATACCAGCGTATTTTCTGGTTAATTTTGACCCTAACGACTTGCCTTAGCTCTACCTGTCGGCTCTTGCCAGCTGGGTGCAGGAGTGCGACAGCGGCCGCTCCTCACTGGAAGGTCTCCTGAACTCAAACACGGAGATGTGTACTAATGTTTTTATTCAGCTCTTCAGAATAAATCAATCTCTCGGTATCCGCGTTCTTCACCAAGAGTTCCAGAAAAGTTTTGATGGAAGCTTCTCGCACACTCAGCGGGGCTTCAGAGCGAAAGACTTTCTGATGACTGACATGCATCAAATCTGACGCTTGTTAAAACTAATACAGTCTACAGTAAATTAATTTGACCCCAAATGCATTCGGCATGGACAGACAATGATTGTAATAAAGCGCGCGGGGCGCGAGGTACACAGCTGCAGCGGGGGTTGCTGGTAGAAGTCGGCTCGTGCACGTTTGTTTACTTTGAATTGAATTGAATTGAATTGAATTGATACTTTATTAATCCCAACCAAGGGAAATTCCCTTGCCTGGTAGCCCCATAAACAACAATCATCCACTTTTCATGCAGACGAAGGACGCGGAGTGGAGTCCAAAAAATGACCGAAAGGAGAGCTAATAAACACAATAATTAGATACAAACACTCACTCGCCATGTGGAGACTAACTCTCTAACTTTTACTGGTCAAATAGGAGAAACTGTTCGCTAGCAAGTGTTATTTGCGGACCCTTCAAAATAAAAGTCTATCGCGATAGACTCATTCTTCTATCGAAAAAATGTTCTATCGCGATATCAATAATTATCGTTTTATCGCCCAGCCCTAATTACATATCAGAGCAAAGTTGGTATGAAAAGCTGCTTTTCTCCACGCTAAACCCCGTCCATTCATGTTAATCGTATAAAAGAGTTCCACCAGTCTGTGTTATTTAGGAGTCACCAAAGGTCTGCGCCCCGTCTTGTTGGTCCAGATGACCCCACTTTTAATGTCTAGAATAGCACAAAAGTTAACAGCTTTCATTACGTTTTCATAAAGAATATTGTGTTCTGCTGCTTCTTGAAAATAACATCTTGTAACATTACATTCAGATGTTATTTATAAAGTACTTTTCATATAAAAATACATTTCAAAGCGCTGCCACAACTGGTTGATCCCTGAACGTCTTTCTGACTTTAACAAGGAGCTCAACTTCCAAATCAGAATGTCTAAACTATCACTTGGATCCTCTCAAGACCAGAATGACAACTGGTAGCATATATACAGACTGTCCTGAAAACACTCGATGACCGAGTTCACACAAAGAACTGGACCTGAAGTTCACACATGATGCCCCTCCCACTGACCTGCTGGAAATAGGCGGTGAAGCGGTGCATGTACTGGTCATAGGGCAGCATGGCGAGGCTCTCCGCCTGGAAGAAGTTCATGTACCAGACACCGAGAAGAGCCAGAAGAACCGGGACATTCTGGTCCAGAGGGGCACTGCAGAAGTGGTTCTCCTACAGACCAGAGGAGCAGACGTGGATGTTTACGCTCCTCCATCTAAGCTGATGTCACATGGATCAGGGATCACCCTATGAGCAGAGATGGACAAACCCATGGCCGACCACAGAAAGTACTGAGAGAGTACCACTATTTTGGTTGACGTGAGTTAAAAAGCGTTTCATTAAAGCTGCTTAATGATCAAAAATAGCATTATGTTATCTTAGATGGTTGAGTTCAGGAAGTTTTTTCCCTCTTGATGCTGTGAAAGATTTTTGATCACAAAAGGAAATCATTTTCATGTCAGAATCTTCATGTTCTGAATAAAAGTTCAACAACAAATGAAGTTCTTTACTTAAAAAATGGTCTTATGGTCAAGTGGTAAGAGAAAGCATGATTATAGATTCATATCATAAGTGTGAGTGTGTGTAGCAGAGCCTCAGTCTTTTTTTTCTAGTATCTCATGAGAAATTCCACTGTTGGTGTGGAATGAACCTGCCCTTACTTCCCGTCATCCATGTGTTTACATGTTCTTCTACATGCATTTTTCCCATCTGCTCCTGATTCACAACAATTTGAATAAAGAAAAACTCAGAAGTGAAATTCTAAAGTTTCATTTTCTTGATACATGTCCTCCATCATCAGAAAAATGTAACAGGAAGATGTTAAAAACAGCTTTTTCATAAGGGTGGCTCTTAGAGAAACACACCACCAATTCTCTTTCATATGAACACATGAACACAAGTGTCATCATCTGAGCTCTACTCACATCACCAGCTGTTTGCAGGAACCAGTCCTTGGCTGACTCAGCGTTGGTGATGGTCTCCGGGGTGGTGAAGGTCTAAAACCAGTCCAAAAACAGTCTGATAAATAAAACTACAAACACTGGAGCTTTGGAATTGAGCTTCTGAAGAGTTTGGATATCTCTGAGAATTAATTATGAAATCAAATTCAGAGCAGCAGATGTTGATTTATTTTAAATTATTTTATTCTAAACATAACAAATAAAAATAAATAAATAATAATTTAGGGATTTTTATATTTTCTTTTTACTAAAATCGCAGACAGTTCAACATAAAGACAGAAATATTTATTTAGATAAATAATAATCTGTCAATAAATCTATTATGATCCATGAACAATTCTGAATCATTTTATGAGTTTTAAATAATCGATTATCAAAACATTATTACAGTTTAACCCTTTAACACCTAAAGACGTCGGCTGTGACGTTTAAACACAAATTCTTTAACTTACTGTAACTTTTCAATCGTTAACACAATAATTCCAGGAATTCTGCAGGAATTACGTTGATCGTGTTAACGGTTGATAAATTACAGTAAATCAAAGAACAAACACTGGAGCTCCGGTGTTTAAGGGTTAAAGTCAAACTAATCAGTGAAACTAAACACTGAGCATTTTACACTCTGAGATTTTGAAGAGCACACAAACATGACTGACCTTCAAATCAAATAAACACTAAGATAAAAATATTTTGTGATTGAGCAGAACATCGCCCCATGTGTGCCGTGGGACAATGGTTAAAAAACTCTGGCTTAAGGTACCTCTGCCCTCCTGATGAGCTGCTGGACGGCAGCTTTCTGCTGTCCTCTCCATGCTCTGAGTCCAGACGCCTGGAGGGCTCAGCCAAAGGAGAAGGTCTGGATCCAGGGTTTCTGGAGGGGATGTTTGTTGATGGCGTTCAGGTAAACAGAAGCTTCCTCCTCACTCCAACCACCAGAGAGGAAAGCAGTTCCTGTGGGGAGCAGATAGTCCATGCTGCTCTGTTTTTGAACAGATTTCATTTGGACTTTGAAATCTTATTGAAGACTTTGAAGTTTATCACTCTTCCTTACTGTTGCGCTGAGCAGAATCACGTGACATTAAACAGCTGAGCGTGCTGCGTCAGACACTGGTTGATGACGCACTCATGTCAGCTGGCGATTACTTCACCCAAGAGAAACACCGGTGAGAACAAGCTTCGGTGGTGTGTGTAGAGCATGCCTACCTGTGCGCGTTTTCATCCAACTCTAGAAGAGGCAGCCGGTAAGACTTGACATTGTCCGAGCACTAGAAGAGCTGCGTTACTTTATTCCCTGCTCGTATTGTGTGCTGTGGCAGCGGGGCGTGCGCGTTGGAATTGTTTGGGGGTACTTCAGGTACCAGTCAGACTTTTCAGTTTCATGCGAGTAAATGTTTTTGCTTTTTGTTGGTGATATTTTTGAGTACTTCTTGGAAGAATTTTAATCTGGTGTATGAACTTAAATAAAAATTAAGGGTTGATTAACTAAATTAAATATAAATGTAATGTAATTAAATTAAATTAAAGTAAGAATTAGCTTGAACAAAAATGTAGTTAAAAGATAAATTCATTTAGCATTCAGTTTAATTCAGTAATTAAGATGAATTTATTGTAAAATTTGGGCACTTAAAATTGTATACATTTTATTGATTAAAGGTGTTTATTGCTGTTGTGTTATGGAAGTTGACATTGTAAATATTTATTCATATTATTGTGTGTGTTTTTAAGGTTTTTTACCTATTGACTGCAAAATAATTAAAAGGAAAATAAAGATTGGAAACAACCTCAAGTGGCAGTCTGAATAAATCAGCCCTCTCTGTTGGATGCTCAGCCCTTTGTCAAGTGTGGGAAAAGCGCACAAAATTAAACACTTGACACTTACGGTTCATATCCAACTGTAAAGCAATGACACATCACTGTGAACTGTACAAACGAGTGGGGTGGCGTTCTCTCTCCAGTAGGAGGCAGTACCATTGGTATATTTTTATTTACAAAGCCTTAGCTGGATTACTGCCTCCCTACATTTGTGATTTACTTAAACAGAGAAACCTTCCCTCCCACTCCCTACCATCAAATGACCAGTTGTTGTTGTCTGTCCCATTTGCCGCACAGAGTTTGGGAAGAAAGCATTTGTTAACGCAGCCCCCTTGGCCTGGAACATTTTACAAAAAGGTTGGAGACTAATTGAACTCCCATCATTACAGGTTTTCAAGGCCAAGCTCAGAGAAAAACAAAAGTCAACAGAACGCTGTAATTGTTTCTTTTAATCACCTATTATTTTAATCCATCACATTTTATGACTCCACATATTTTAGGTTTATATGTATTGCTAACATGTAACAGCATTTTAAATGTTTTACTGTCTTTATGTTTTGATGTATTTTTAACTGTGGCTGCCTCTTGGCCAGGACTCCCTTGCAAAAGAGGTTTTAAATCTCAATGGGACTATCCTGGTTAACTAAAGGTCAATAAATAAATAAATAAATCAACGACCCGCCAGCAGATGAGCTTACCTGCCACAGCTGGGGACAAAGTGGCAGTTGTCATGCCAACCTCTTCCAGACGGGGTAGGATGCCTTCCAAGTCCACATAGTGGTCAGACATCTGAGATGTTAGTCTGCTGCAGAAATGAAAACATGAATCCAAAAAATGAAATAAAAGTTGGAAAAAAATGTTTTTCCAAATAAATATCTTAACTCATGCCATGAGTACACGTATCTTTAAATTTGAGTGGGAATCTGTTTTTTTTCTTTCATTGCTTGATCAAAAAATACACAAAAAAATATTTGATGTGATCTATTCATCAATTAAAAAAGACTAATATTCTTACACAACAGAATAATTCTGTATCCATTGGACTAATCTGGATTATAATAATCTAGATTGTTTGGTAGAACTTGAAATATTCATTTATTTAGCTCAGTTTGATGTGTTTTCTCTCGCTTCTTGAGACAGTTTTGACAGTTGACTTTTAAGGAAAAAGCACAATTGAAAGATCAACTGACAGCCTTGATTGTTTGCCTCTAAATCCCTTCAATTTCAGAAGAAAAGATGACTTCATTAAATTGTAGTTGGTAAGAAATACAACACAAACCCACCTTCTCAGTGATGAACTGGCAGCGTTTGAAGTCTCCATCAGGTAAAATCTCCAGCTCAATGACATGCACAATGCCATGGTGCTCCGTTTATCTGAATCCAAAATGTCAAGTGATCGACTGTTTCCTTTCATTTCTGTAAAATCAAATCTAAATATTGGGTTAGAAAGCAGCAAAAACACACTTGAATAAGACCATAGGATTGATAACAGCTATGATTACACATTTCCAGGTAAACTTTTGGTTTCAGAAGAGAACAAGTTTGGATATCTGGCTGTAAAAAGCAGAGCAAACATCATCTAATCTGAGGGGTCCATTCTCCGTAGCACCAAAGGAGGCTCTTTATAGACCATAGAAAAAACTGAAGAAATTCTATTTGAACTAATAATGTCAGACAACTTCCACTTATATTTATTCTCCTCAAATTAAAAGCCTCCATACAGGGTTCATGTTTATTGTTGTAAAACTATTTTCACCCAATACAACTTTTCCAGCAATATCCGAAATGTTTATATATTTCATAGATGTTTTTTTTAATGTAGGATATATCAAACATTAATGTTCTCTCATAACTAGTGATTCAAACTGAACAAAAGAGGAACTTCTTTCCTTTGTCTTTAAGGAAAATTAAAAAAAAGAATACTTGTTTTGACTGATTCAATCCCATTAATCAGTTTTAGACGCTTCAATGAGAAGGATGTTTTGAATTACAACCATTTGAGTTCTAAAAAAGTTTTAATAATTAGACTTCGTCTAGTTTTGTCTTGGATTAATGCCTGAAAAAGTCAACAAAGCCTTTATAAAACGCTGCTCCCACGAACCTTTTCATCCACCTCCGCACGTTAACTTCTTTCACTTGAATGTTCTTCTAGTGTTCTTCCATTAAAATCAAGTTTGATCTCGAAAAGAACAGAATTACAAACACCAAAAAAACGGAGAAAATGTATCTGGCTAGCCAAACGAGCTAACAGGAAATGACGCGTTTAGCGTCACTCTACTCGGTACTTCATGTGACGTTAGGCGTGTTTGAAACTTGGAAAAACATTCTTTTTGGTTTTACTAACTTTGATGTGAAGTTTTCTTCACAATTCTATGTAATAAATCTCTTGACTTTATTAACAAAATATTATATCCATAAAACCAAATTTTGCAAGAAAAATCCAAACTTCTTTGAATTATTTGCTGAAATCAGACAGTACTTGTGTTCAATTTCATCCAGCCATAACAAAAAAGCAATTAAAACTCATCATCTCTTTAAGGTTTACAGAATAATTAAACAACTTATTTTTGTTTTTCTAATGTAATGATGTACAATGTACTGTTCTTGTTCTTGTTTTGTATTGTATTTCATTAATACTTTGAATAAAAAAAAAAATAAAAAAATAAAAAGTTAGGCGTGTTTGAGATCGCGCAGGCGGACGCGGCGCTGCGCAGATCGTCTGGATCGCGGTGCATGCTGGTTAGTTTCTGTCACCAACGTCACATTTGCGACGACATGAAGTATGGCGAGAAAGGGGCGGGTTCAAGGCGCCTACCTAAGCCAGCGCAGCCAGAAAATAGGTACTGCGCTGGCTGCAAGCCGCCTTGAAGACTAATTTTATTCCACACATTAAAAATGTTGTGAAGACTAGTTTTTATCATCTTAAAAATATCGCCAGAGTCCGCCCATTTCTCTCTCTTGCCAGCACAGAGGTGCTAATGCATGCTTTTATTTTTAGTCGGTTAGATTACTGTAATGCCCTGCTCTCTGGTTTACCTCAAAAATCTCTCTCAAACTTACAATTATTACAGAACTCGGCGGCACGAGTTCTGACGGGAACCAGGGGGCGGGAACACATGACACCAGTTTTAAAATCGCTGCATTGGCTCCCTGTGCGTTTCAGGATTGATTTTAAAGTTCTTTTAATGGTTTATAAATGTTTTTATGGTCTTAGGCCTTCTTATTTGAGTGACCTGCTTTTAAAGTATGAACCCTCGCGGACCCTGAGGTCCTCTGGCACTGGCCTCTTAGTTGTTCCTAGGGTGAGGACCAGAACATATGGTGAGGCCTCGTTCTGCCATTATGGTCCTCACCTCTGGAACAGTCTGCCGGAGAACCTCAGGGCTGCAGAGACCGTAGAGGTTTTTAAGAAGAAGCTCAAGACCCACCTTTTTAATTCTGCTTTTAGTTGATCTTATCTGCATATGTACTCTTTTAGTCTTAATATATTATTTTATCTGTATATTTTTCTATTTATTCCATTTTATCTCATGAATTTATAACTATTTTTAATTTTATGCTTTGAATGCATTTTCATTTATGTATTTTACTATGGTTTTAACCCCGGTGTTTCCTGTGAGGATCTATCATGCCAGGGCTTGCAGGCTTGGTTTGGGGTCATTGCCGTTGTTGTCCCCCCTGCTGGGGCGGCTGGAGTCCTGCACTGCAGCCTCACCGCTGCGGAGTGGACTCCACTGCTGTCCCGATTTGGGGGGGCACTGTGGAGATGTTCCTCTGACCGAGCTGCTCCTGGTATGATAGAATCCCCCATACTGTTTCCTCACAGCAGAGCCAAGCCTTATGTTATGTTATTTTACAACTTTTATTCTCAAGTAATTTTTCATAAGTCATTATGTGTGGGATTTTGGGTTGTGTGTGACAATGGAGGGGAGGGTGAAGGGTGGGTTTTTTTTATTGTATATGTTTGTTTTTTAATGTAAAGCGCTTCGAGCTGCGCAAGTATGAGAAGCGCTTTTTTATAAATAAAGTTTGATTTGATTTGATTTACAAAAGGTCGACCAAGATGGCGGCGTAAACAGACGCAACTTCCGAGCTCCAGTGCCCAACTTAAGTTTTATAGTGGAAAACGGACATCTAAAGCTTCCAGTCTTTTTTTTTTTTTAACTCCAATATTCTGCAGAGAACAAATCGGGAACACAATGTTCGCCCGGGAAAGGAAAAGAAGCACTAAAGAGACCAAACAATCGGTGCCAGAGAAGCACATGCAGAAGGCAGGTCATGATTATGCTAAATCAGTGAATGCTGAAGCAATGCTAACTGATTCCCTCAACGAAGAGGACTTTCCTCCGCTGCCCCTCTCAGCTGACAATACTCCTACAAAGGCTCCAGCTCCAAAAAAAGCCTTAATTACTCAAAAAGAAACAGAGAACGATAATCTAAATCAGAATGCAGTTGAAGTTCTTTCTGATCTTATCAACACTCGATTCAACTCTATGGAAATGAAAATTGAGGGGCTTAAAAAGTCTGTGGACTTTGCTTTCCAGGAAATTCAAGACATAAAGAAAAGGGTTGACACCATTGAAAGTAAAGCTGCCATTGACAATGGAGCCTTCTCTATGATGAAAGAAAAACAGATCGAAGCTGAACGGTATTCCAGACGGTGGAACCTCAAACTCTATGGAGTACCAGAAACCACATTCAAGGAAGAGATCAAAGATGAGATCATCAAAATCTGCCAAACCATCGCACCACACAGGAAGGAGAGACTGGCTTACGACATCGACATCGTACATCGTTTGGGGAAAAAAGGTGACAACGCGCAGAGGCCAAGAGGGATCATCATAAGATTCATCTCAAGATCCATCAGAGATGAAATCTGGAGATCTGCAAAGAACAATTCCTTCCTCAAAGATAACAACCTCAGGTTTGCAGAGGACTTCTGTCCAGCAGATAGAGAGGCCCGAGCTGCACTCTGGCCATTAATTCAATCAGCAAGGAGAGAAGGGAAGGCAGCACACTATGTTGGAGCACGAGCCTTTGTGGAAGGCAAAGAAATCCCCCATCCTAAGACTTAAACTAAAGATGACACTCTCAGGTACATTTAATATCCATCTGTTTCATGATTCTGATTTAAGAACAGACTGGACTGGATTTCTAACAGAGCTTTTCTTTCCTGTTCTCTTATTATTCATCTGCTAAGTAAAATTTATTCAAATCCTTTATTACATAGCTTATTCCCATACTTTTATGTTTATACGCACTATATGTTGCAAATTTAGTTACATACAGATAACTTTTGGTCCATGCTTCCTTTGTTCAGAGATGTTATACTTCTATTTCCAATCCTTAACGAATAATTTAGGGCATTACTCGGAGAAAACAGCCAGGTTAGTGCATTTTACCTAGACGTTGTTCTTGTTCTTTTTTTCACCTTGTCTCTATCAATAGGTTCACTTAACGCCAGGGGCTAAAAAAACTCAGTTAAGCGAAAAGCTTTGTTTTTGTTTGCAAAAAAAATACAAACTGACTTCTTTTCCTTTCAAGAATCTCATTCTTCTGACATTGATGCTAGGTTCTGGAAATCTCAATGGGGAAATGACATTTGGTTCTCACATGGAAGTCCACATTCAGCAGGCACTTTGACTTTAAGAAATAAATATGAAGGAGACATTCTTTGCTTCAAAAATGATTCCAATGGACATTTTGTCTTTCTGGTAATCTCTTACTGTGATAGGATTTTCATACTTATTAATATCTATGGACACAGTTCCAGACCTGAAAACTCTCAACTTTTACATTCTATAGAAAATCTCATCAACCAAAGTCTTTTACAATTTCCCAACGCTATTTTATTAATAGGAGGGGATTTTAATATGGTTACCAATAGTCAATTAGATAGATGGCCACCTCGACAATCTTCATCAAACAGCGACATTAACACATTTATGCAAAAATTTAATTTAATTGATGTGTGGAGGGAAAAAAATCCCAATGCTCAGATGTACACATGGACAAATAACACTGGCTCTAGACAGTCCCGTATTGATTTCTGGCTCGTGTTTGATAATATAGGTTTAGATCAAATAATTGTTGACATTCTTCCCACACCATACACAGATCATAAAGCGATTTACATAACTATAAAATTATCTAATGGAAATAATTCTCGAAAAAGAAACTCTTACTGGTTTCTAAACAACTCTATTCTCAATCTTGACTCAGTAAAACATCAAATATCTATTTTAATTACTCATTTTTTTAAAAAGGCTAAACAGGAAAATATTTATGGAAAAAACTGGGAATTGTTTAAGTTTGAGGTATCTAAGTTTTTAAGATATTACAGCTCTCACCTATCCAAAAACAGAGCTGCAAAAGAAAATTCAGTTATTAACGACATCTTAAAACTCTCTCGAAAGAACCCAGCGGATCTTACAGAAACAGAACAATTAAATCTGGCATCTCTACAAAACGAACTTGATCTAATTTACAAACAAAAAGCTGAAGGTGCATTCATTAGATCTAGACTAAAATGGTTAGAGGAAGGTGAACGCTGCTCTGCCTATTTCTTCCAGCTTGAAAAACGCAGAGGCAAGCATAACACAGTTCAAAAATTAAAAATGAATGGTGACATAGTTACTGATTCTAGAATGATTGCAGATTACTGCTGCTCTCTATAGGCAGCTTTACACATCTCATGAATCAGATCTTGTTACTGAACAATTTCTAAATTCAGTTGAAGTTAAAACAATATCCTCTACGGACAAAGAAGTCTGTGACTCCTCACTTACAGTTGATGAAGTTCTTTGGAGCATAAATCATCTCAAAAACAATAAATCTCCCGGCACAGACGGATTATCCAGTGAGTTCTACAAATTATTTCCAGAGCTATTTGCTCCCTTTTTGCCTTTTTTGCTATCAATAATCTATCAATTCTGGCTCACTTCCTCCAAGTTTAACTCAGGGAGTGCTTTCACTGATACCCAAACCTAAAAAAGATTTATTAAGCATTGAAAACTGGCGTCCAATCTGTGTCCTAAATAATGATTACAAAATTCTCGCCTCAATATTTGCAAAAAGACTTAAATTAGTTCTGGACCAAATAATCGGAGAGACACAGTCTGGTTTTATGCAGAAAAGACACATTTCTAATAATATTCGCTTGGTTTTGGATATTTTAGACTACTCAAATTTGATTGCTGATGAGAGCTTTATTCTTTTTCTTGATTTTTATAAAGCTTTTGATTCTCTAAACCATAATTTTATTTTCCGTTGTTTAGAAAAATTTGGTTTTGGTTCTTTTTTTTTGTAGATCCATGAAAACTTTATATAATAAAGCAAACTGTTCAATCAAACTAAAAAATGGAACTTCACCTAGATTTGATCTAAATAAAGGAATCAGACAGGGCTGCCCAATTTCCCCTTATCTATTCTTATTAGCCACTCAAATTTTATCTGATCATATTTTCCAAAAAAACATAAGAGGCATTTCTGTTGCAGGAAGAGAAATCCTTATCAGCCAGGCAGCAGATGATACCACTCTCTTT
Organism: Oryzias javanicus; assembly: GCA_003999625.1. NCBI lineage: Eukaryota > Metazoa > Chordata > Actinopteri > Beloniformes > Adrianichthyidae > Oryzias > Oryzias javanicus. Next base: position 3,396,841 of record CM012440.1, read on the forward strand.
CTAAAGGATAGTAGTCAGATTTCTGTAGCTCTTCAATCACTTCAAGTCTTCTCCAACGCTTCAGGCTTACATCTTAATATCAACAAATGTGAACTTATTCCAATTAAAGAATGCTCTTCTGCAACCATTTGTAACATCCCAGTTAAAAACAGTGTGACTTATTTGGGTATTATTATTGCTAAGAATCAAATCAACAGATGCTGTCAAAACTTAGAGCCAATAATTAATAATACAAAAAAAACGCTTCAATCAGTGGCTCCAAAGGGAATTTGACTTTAAAGGGAAGAGTCTTGATCTCTAAAGCTGAAGGCATTTTCTTCGATACCTATGCTGCTTTGTCACTGTACATCAATAATCAGACACTCAAAAAAATTGATCACATCTTATTTAATTGTTTGGAAAAACCGTGTTCACTATATAAAAAAATCATCATAATGAACAGCTATGAGAATGGTGGTCTAAACTTTCTTGATTTTACAACTTTGAATAATTCATTTAAGATCAGTTGGCTGAAGTCCTATTTAAAAAATCCCCTCTCTATTTGGAATATCTTTCCTCTCCACATGTTCTCACAGTGTGGAGGCTTAAACTTCTTACTCTGTAATTACAACATAAACAAAATCCCATTAAAACTTTCAGAATATCATAAACATGTTTTACTTTCCTGGTCGCTGATACATAAACATAATTTTTCTCCCCATAGATTTTATATTTGGAATAACAAGCACATCCTTCATAATAATAAATCTCTGTATTTCCAAAACTGGTTTTGTAAACCACATTCTAACAGTAGGTCAGCTCTTCAACAAAGATGGATTACTGCTAAACTTTGAGGAATTTAACACAAAATTTAAACTTGCTGTTTCCCCAAAGCAATACTGTGCTGTCTTTGACGCTATTCCGAGACAAATTTGCTCTCTTTTTCAAAACTGCATTGAAGATTTTCAGGTTTCTCCCTTGGTAAATGTTAATGACACCCCAGTGGGTAAAATCTGTTTTGCTGTCGGAAACAGGAACAATCGATTTCGCTCGTGCCCCTGCTCCAGCAAAGATCTATCTATGTCCACTTTTATGGAAACAGTTTGATATATGAAATTGAAACAAGTACAATTGGAAAGCCAAACAAATTTTTCTTGAATAAAAACACAGAAGAACGGAAATACTTTCATTACAACGCACTACACCATGACTTACCAGACCCCACATAATGACCAAAGCCTCCAGTTTTCAACTGTACTTTTTGTAACTCTCATCTTGAAACTGTCACTCATTTGTTTTGGAACTGTGAATGTTCAAAAAAAATATGGAAAGAGCTGACCAAACTGATTCAGGATACAGTTTACGATGATTTCACCCTAAAATGGGAACATGTTCTTTTTGGTTTTCTTGCTAAAGTTGACAAAAGTATATTTTATGTAATAAATATTGTGATCCTCCTTACAAAATTTTACATCCACAAATCTAAAGTCATTCACAGTAAACCTTTTTTCCCTGTTTTATTGAAAGAAATTGAATCTTATCTTTTAACCATTTCCAGAAGCTCCCATTCTAAAGCAAACATCTGTCATGATGCATTTGTAAAATGTAATATCTTTCTGTAACTGTATTTATTGTCCCCCTGGTATGTTATGTCTTTTCCTTGTTCTAAAATAAAGTTCAGAGAAAGAAAAAAAAAAAAAAAAAAAAAAAAAAAAACACCTGTTCCCCTGACACGTGACATGAGAGTCACAGCAAAACTTACCCAGAATGCACCGCGGGTCCGGGCGACATCAAACGCACCAGGTGAAGACGTATCGTGACGTCATGACGTGACATGAAAGACTTGACATGAAAAAGACATGAAAAGACGATCAAAGGTGAAATATATGACAATAACAATGACGTATATTGCGTCATTTCCGAGACCGAAAAAGTTTAAATGCCTGGTAACGTCAGTGAAAAAGCGACAAAACCGACAAAAGACTCAATAGAAACCGAAAGCGAAATACCGGTAGAAACCGAAGGAGACATACCGGGAGACATGGAGTGCGGAAGCTGGACCGACGTGGAGAGTGAGAGGGAGAAAAGCGAACCGGGCGGGCGGAGGAAAGGCGAGTCTTTCCCGGGTGACCAGATCCACGGAAAGGTTCTCGCCTTTCTGTCCAAACTGACCCCGGAAGAGGTTTTGATGCTGGTTTCCGGTTCTCCGGACCGGAAAACGGCGAAAAAGCTGGAGAAGCTCAAAGATGAGCTGACCAGCGAAACCGTCAAAGCTGTGATGGACTACATCACGCGGAAAATCAGTAAAATGGCGGACTTACCTCCCGAAAAGCGGGAAGAGGAACCCGAAAGCTCCTCCTTCCGCTCCGAGGACCGCCGTAAAGCAGAAGAAACTGTCGTGACAACCGACGCGGCAGATTCTCATGCGCACAAATCCTTCAACCAGAGTCTGCTGGCAAAAATAAAGAGACTCTATAAAAAAATGAAGGTATGTCACTCACTGGGCGACAACAAAAGAGTGAAAAAAGTCAAAGCCAAGGCTAAAAAAATACGAAAAAGTCTTACATGCACAAAGCCCAGGAAACCACGTGCTGTGAGGACGACGCCAGAGGCCTCAGAAACGCAGTCTGAGGCTGAAGAACCACAAGCGGAGGATGCGATTGTTAAAAAAGCAATCAAAAAACTCAAGGCTTGTGCTTCACAGTTCAAATGTGGCACTGGAACGTTCAAGATTGGGGTAGAAGTCATTGAAGAATGCATTTCAAACCTCAAATATCTGCGTTCCAGACAGACCGAGGATGGCGAAACACAACAGGAGGAGCAGGAGAGACCAAAGGATAAATATGTAAAAAGGTTTATCCAAAACATCCGCTCAGCAGAGAGAAAATTAAGATTATGTGCTGCAAAAATAAAAGATTGCATCACAAATCAGAAAAAGCACTCCGAAAAAACAAAAATGGAGGCTGCAGTCACTCAGGAAGAGTATGAGACTGCAATGAAACTGCTGGCAGAAGCAATAGTCATCCTCGAGGATACACACGCCAAGACTGGAGCTAGGAAGCTGAAAACGTACACTAAAAACATCAAGTTATGTACGGAAAAAAACTAAACTCCTATGCTGCCAGCAAGAAGGATGAAGAGACAGAACTGGAGGATGACATCGATCCTCCATCTGTGGAGGTGGACTCTTGCATCCAGCACATGAGATTAGGAAAAAAGAAACTAAAATCATGTGCCGAAAACGCCAAAGATGGTGCTAAAAAACTCAAGAAAAGCACCATCCAAAGACTGAGCTGCAAGACGGATCAAGAGTCAGAACCGGAGGATCCGGAAACTATTCTGCAGCGCGCTAACATCGAGCCTGCAGCTGTAGAGGTGAACTCTTGCATCCAGCACATGAGATTAGGAAAAAAGAAACTAAAATCATGTGCCGAAAACGCCAAAGATGGTGCTAAAAAACTCAAGAAAAGCACCATCCAAAGACTGAGCTGCAAGACGGATCAAGAGTCAGAACCGGAGGATCCGGAAACTATTCTGCAGCGCGCTAACATCGAGCCTGCAGCTGTAGAGGTGAACTCTTGCATCCAGCACATGAGATTAGGAAAAAATAAACTAAAATCATGTGCCGAAAACGCCAAAGATGGTGCCAAAAAATTAAAGAAAAGCACCATCCAAAGACTCAGTTGCAAGACGGATCAAGAGTCAGAACCGGAGGATCCGGAAACTATTCTGCAGCGCGCTAACATCGAGCCTGCAGCTGTAGAGGTGAACTCTTGCGTCCAGCACATGAGATTAGGAAAAAAGAAACTAAAATCATGTGCCAAAAACGCCAAAGATGGTGCGAAAAAATTCAAGAAAAGCACCGTCCAAAGACTGAGCTGCAAGACGGATCAAGAGTCAGAACCGGAGGATTTCAGTAGAAGTCCACAGCAACAGTTTGATGAACTGTCTGTAACTTCTGCAGAGTCTCTGGTTTATGATGCAGCTCTTGCTTCTGAAGCGTCTCTGGCTTATGATGTGTCCCCGTCTGGGATCGAAGAGGAGGAGTCTTCCTTCTCCCCAATCCTTGACCAGGAAGAAGAGCTGAAAAGAGCCGTGGGAGGTTCAATTTTAAACCTGATCTCCCATGCATCTGCAAAATGTAAGCCAAGCCTTCCTGGGGACTTCGACATGTTCCCTGTAGCAGAGCTTATGGAAACAATTGTGGAATTTCTCGACGATTACACTATTCCCATGGATAGTAGAGATATTGCCTCAAAGCTTCATTTGCTCGTTTACAAGGATCTGATTAAAATGTGGGAGAGGCCAGAGTTTCTGTTAATATTCATGGAGATGAATTCTCAAGCAGCTAGAAATGCAGTTGCTTTAGTCTTCAAAAAACATCTCATGAAACAACCAAAGCCTGGTTTGTTTAGGAGGTTCGTTAACTTCTTCTTCCACCGAAAATAATCCTAACGGGATTCTCGTTGGAAGAAGTTCGCTAATTGAACTTCAAAAACTTAAATCCCACTGTAGGATTATTTTAGATTAAAAAAAGTCTTAGAACCAAAGTAGGATTAGTAAAAAAAAAGAAAAAAAAAATTTAAAAAATCTTAGAACCAAAGTAGGATTAGTAAAAATAAAATAAAAAAATATACATATATCTTAGAACCAAAGTAGGATTAGTAAAAAATAAAAAAAATAAAAAAGTCTTAGAACCAAACTAGGATTAGTAAAAAAAAATAAAATAAAATAAAAAAAATCTAACAATCAAAGTAAGGTTAGTAAAAAAAAAACAAAAAAAACTTAGAACTAAAATAGGATTAGTTAAAAAAAATAAAAATAATATATATATATATATATAGTACCTAAGTAGGATTAGTAAAAAAAAAAAAAAAAAATTACAACCAAAGTAGGATTAGTTAGCAGGAGGATTGTGTTAGATTAAAAACTGTCCAAAAAAACTTTAGACATAATGTAGGAATAGGCTCTGATAAAAAAGTTATTGATATGTAGATTTAGTTAGCATATCAGTACAGTAATGCAACCACAAGGAAGCACAATCCAGTGCTTTCAAGTGCCGGTCCCAAGTCCGGATAAATGCAGAGGGCTGTTTCATGAAAGGCACAACACAAGCAGTTGCAGTTTTTAGGCCATCATGATACGGCCACGATGCAGAACTGTTTCCAGAGCAACATGTTTATTCTTTTGCTATGCAAAGTGTGAACACTGTGCAGGAGTACACTTCTTAACATGACGGCTCTCAGTTTCCATGCTACACGTATGTGCTGCAGGAGTTTGAGTGCTGGAGTGATCTCAGGAGCTATGCTGTACTTACTCGTGAGCCCCCAGCTCAGCTACCAAATGTAATGGTGCATTCACCATTGCATGACTGTTGGACTGTATGAGGATAAAGTTAGCTGACAGTCATTTACAATAAAAACTAGGGATGTCCCCATCAGGTGTTTTTGGGTCCGTTCTGATTCCGAGTCATTCGATTTTGGGTATTTGCTGATACCGAGTTCTGATCCGATACTTTTGTAACACATTTGAAACATGAACAAATGGAAAAAAAACAGATTTGTGTCTTTCTTTATATGGTGGCCCTCAGGCCACCTTCATGAAGTCTGTTCCTCATTGTTTGGGTAGAGACGTTCACACCAGTGGACCTCTGGAGGTCATTCTGTAGGGTATTAACTTCAAACATCTGTTTCATTTCCATAAAAAATAAATTGCAAATAATCCCAAAATGTAAACCATAAACATAAACAATAAGAATACCTGTTCACCTTCCAGTTAGATGCTAAACACAAAAGATTGATTTTAAACTATTTCTGCCCGTTTCTGTCTATCTCTAAGTCTGCCTCTGTTGAATTGACACACGTGTAAAGATTTCACAGAAAAACCAGAAGTAGGTGGCACATACAAAAATCTTCACAAATCAAACACATGTAATAAGCAGAAACACTGTTTTTTTTTTAGAATATTCTTTTATATCTTAACTCCTCATAAAACTGACGATCTCTGAAATGAATGAAAGGTTAACTGGGTCATTGACACTTCTTGTTAAAATTATGTTTGAGAAGCAAGAGATACACAAAGACAAAGCTTCAAGCTTTCATTATATGTAGGAATTATGGTTTAAAGATTTGCTGAATATAAGCAACGCATGGATGTGTGAAAATTGAGACAACCAATCCAGTGAGACCAACCAATTGTTCCAACCCGGTCTCCCCTAATTGGTGTTTTCCTAATATAGATGTAACCCCAACAGGAAAATCCTCCCAAAAACTTTTATACATTCATAAACAAATCGTTTTCCAGCTGTTTTCCTCTCTTTGTGTCTTTTCTGTGCAGCTTTGTGTCAGATCTGAACATTAAATCAAGGGTTGAATTCCAGCATGATTCCTCCAAGCTTGTTGGGCTTTCAGCTCTGATGTGTTTGCAAGGCTTTGTTAGAAATGTTCCACTATTATGCTCCGCTTAGCTAAAGGTCATCAGATCCATGGTCACAAAAGCCACGGCCATGACTCGGTGACCTTCTCAGTGAAATTCCACTTTTTAGCAACTTGGACCAACCGATTAGCACATGCTTCAGCAAAATGTCTTCCTTTTGATTTATCACGCCCAAAGTAAAAGACTTAGGTTTGCTGTCGGGGTAATCATGATTACGCTCCGAGGTCGAGTGGTCTCCAGTCCACGAAATAAGCAAAGCATTTACAACAGGGGTCTGCGACCTACTTAAAGAGCCATTTGGGTCGATTTTTCACTGACCACAGCCACACATCCTTGAGTAAATAAGACTTTGTATTTATGTTGTTGTTATTTTTATACGAAATATTAATGAATCAACACTTTTTTGGTATTGATAAAACAAACTTTATGAAAAAATATGTATTTTTTCCCAAATATGAAACAGTTTATAAATTTTAATGGAGGTTTGCAAGACTTCCTTTCAAAGTAAAAGACTTCCTGAGTCACATAGGATCAACTCGATGGAGCAGATCTAGTGGTAGGTAGTGTCATGTCTGCAAAAAATTTATATACATATGTATTTTTATTTTTAAATGTTTGAGGTGTTTTTTAGCCAGAAATTCATAAATCTTAATATCTAAAAGAAAAACAGAGCTAATTAACCTTACTTTTTGAGCCACGAGTCACACCTTAGAACAGAGGTCGGCAACCTTTAACAGTAAAAGAGCCATTTGGGCTTGTTTTCTACTGATCAAAACTGAGCTGGAGCCGCAAATTTTTATTTTGATACTTAATAAAATGTATTTTTAATAATAAATATGAATTTTGCTTCTATTGTGGCATGAATACAAAACAGAAATACAAAAGATGCCTGGTGCCAGAAATGTATAAATTGAACTAATCTAAATTAAATAAAATGTTAATTTAGTAACCCTTGCTTTAAAAAAATAGTGTTATTTCATTTTTCCTTAGCCAGAGAGCCACTATGGAGAGGTAAAAGAGCCACAAGTGGCTCTAGAGCCGCAGGTTGCAGACCCCTGCCTTAAAACACTGGAATTTGTCAAAATTTTTAGTTCTCGATTATTGTACAACTATGGCTTCTGTGCTTTGGTGGTTCGCAGATTGACATGTTTTTTTTTTTAACCTTACAGCCACTTTTTAGAACGGAAAGCTTTATGCTTTTCTTTAACAAGAGATGGGGTTGAAGATCCAGGCGTGGCTCTGGAGCCGCAGGTTGTAGACCTCCGATTCACAAGCTGCTGTACTTTATCCGTCTTACTGGTGTTGTATAGCTCATGTGTTCTTGTTCCCACTGAAGGTAGCTTGCATGTCGGGTCACCCGAAGCGACCTGCAGGATTTTTGCAGGCCTTGGTGTACAAAAATCGCTCCAGGAGATTCGTTGATGGCATCAACAAGCGTCTCTTGATGAGCGCCGCTTCTTCTTGTCGTGGCATCTGCAAAAACCTGCTTAGCTACAAGGTTGTGGTGCAGTTCAAAGAGAGTTCATCGATGCAAAATGTGCACACTGCCTCAGTTTTATCCAGAGATCTGTCACGGCACACCAGTCACCTCGCTCATCGTTCTCTCGCTCTAGCGTTGACCTGACCACTGCACTTCCCCCACCCTGCTCCACCAAGTAATGTAATATTACTATATATAATTGAAATATAATAATACTTCTGCTCTTCCAGGTGGTTTGCTGTTCTAGAGAGAGGAGAGTAAGATCCACCTGATCCACCACTTGATCCCCCCGGCTGATTTTGGCCCATCAAGTTGTGGCTCCGGAAGCTGCAGAGTGTTTAGTTCAGTCCCATTGATTTTCTATGATGTTCCAAAACTCCACAGCTGTAATATACATTTAGCCTCCAGGTGGGGCTGTAAGCACTTTCTCTGGGTGAAACGACTCTAAGTGAGTCAGCTCTGGACTTGACATTCTCAAAGCCTTCACGGTCACTTCTGATGCTTTAGCGTCTTTTTTCAGCTAGCTAAGATGGAGCGACGACGGCAAACGGATAAAGTCTGAAGAGCGGCTCCAGTTTGATGTTTTCATTGGAGGAAAGTTTGTTTTAGAGTGCTCTGGTTTTTCTATTAAAAACATAGAAGCCTTGATGTTAAAGGTTCCAAAGATAAATGTTATCTACTTTTATTCTCACTAATGTGTGTTAGCTTAATGAACACTGAATCAAAACAAATACATCAAACCATATTCTCTATTTCCTCCTTTTATTTCATGAACGGCAAAAAAATATTATATTTGGGAGATACCGAACATTTGGGTATTGATCCGATGCCGGTCAATATCGCCGATATCAATACTGATACAAATATTTTTCATAACACGAACCTCAAAATCTCAACTGCTTTTAATTGCCATGAATTTTTGTTTTTTTGTATGTATTTTGTGAATTACTTCATATACATAAAAACAGAATTAGGACAATACTTTCAATTAAATAGAAAATAATTGATTAAAATAAAAACTTATACTGATATTTCTTAAAAGTGAAGAATTGAATTACAAAAACAAAAGAAACAAGTAACTATACTAAAAAAAATCAAAATGTTTAAAAATACATTAAAAAAAAACTGGCAAAAATATAAATAATTTGTAACTTCATATCCTTTAAATAGAACAATAAGAACAGTTGAAAAGTAACTTTTAATAGAGTGAATTCATGCACTGTGAGCTCTCACAGGATGGAGAGAGTGGTGAGGCCGCGACTCGGCTCTCAAACAAGAGCAGAGATCACGATATCTGCGGGCCGGTGTCGATCCCATACTGAAACCAACTTCAGATGGATATTTTGGATGGATCCGCCCAGCACCGGAGGCCGGGATGAGCAGGAACACCGCTGCAGGAGGCCGGAAAGGGTGAGAGGTCCAGTAGAGACTTCCATTCGAGCTCCAGTCGGGCCGTCCCGCGTTTCTCCAGCAGGTCGAGTCCTTTGCTCACGTTTGCTCGTCCGCCTCCTGTTGGCCTAGAAGACGTGACATTTAGGCGCGGCGAGGCGGACGGCGATATCTGCAGACGTGCTGTCACTGTCTTTGACAACATAAGAACAGGAAACGCTGATGAAAAAATGAGAAGCAGCAGAGGGTAGCGTGCCAAACAGAAACCGCAGGGCACAGGCTAACCCTTTCACCTCTCACAGGATGTGGAGTCTGGTGAACTCATCTCTCAGTGAAATCATCCACTAAAGACAGCCTGAAGACGCTCGTTCTGAAGCCTTTAGGTTTTGACCAGCTTCTGCTGGAGAAAAACGGCGTTCAGCTCGGCGGTCGTCTCCGTGTCTGCGATCCCCCCCCCCCCCCCCCCCCCCCCGATGATCTGTTTACTTGTAAGATGTCAAACGTCAATGCACACGTTTTTTCACTTCTGCAGAAATTTTCTGCATGTTCTTTTTTTATTGTGCAACCCAGATAAGAACCGAAAGCTGCATTTCATAGAAAAAGTTGCAAAACAGGCAGAAGGACAGGAAGACGGAGGAGACATGGCACTCAGGGTTCACAAACATCAAGCTTTCTAATGTTTGATGCTCTGAACTTATTTAATCATCTTTTTCTTGTAGAACTTTACTGCATTTTCACTTCATTCACTTACATTTGACTCTTCTCTGTACTGAACATTAAAGTTCATTCTTTGCTCTGTTTAATACTAATCTTTATTTTTTTTTCTCATGTTGAAAATGTAAACTCCACTCTGATCAAAGAAGTGACAAGATGCTTCAAAGTTTCCAGTCCTTTCTCTGGTTGCCATGGCAGCGGCGATGTGTGACAGTCATGTGAAAACGGAGCTGATTGGATTAAAATACTTGGTGTGATCAGAGCTCAGGACGGTTGCACACAAACAAGGAAAACCTCCGGGAACAGAGAGACTCTCGTCTGATTCAGAACCAAAAGTCAAGAACTCTCTTGAACTTTTCTGAAGTGTCCACTGAAGGTTCCTCGCTCTTCTCCTGTGATCTGATCTTTACTGACTAGCTGTCTGTTTACTGGAGCTTGTTCTGTCATTGTGGCTCTGATGAGGCCCCCACATCCTCGGGGGGTCATTTAGAGCCGAGTTTGGCTCTGAAACAACTGGCAGGTCTTTGCTAGGAGACGCTTTACCTGCTTGGTGTTGATCTGTGACCGTTTTCTGGTTGATTTTTATATGATTTGATCTTTATTTCAAGCACCCCGAGTCGTTTCCAGACCAGCCGAGAGACGTAGTCTTTCCAGCATGTCCTGGGTCTTTCCCGGGGGCTCCATTCAGTGGGTCATGCTTATGGAGGCATCCAGGAGACATCCGGACCAGATGCTCGAACAACCTTAACTGCTTCCTCTGGATGTGGAGGAGGAATGGCTCTACTCCGAGCTCCTCCTCGTATCCCTAAGGGAGCGTCCAGACACCCTCCGGAGAAAACTCATTTCAGCCGCTTGTAGTCAGGATCTTGTTCTTTCAGTCATGACCCAAAGCTCATGACCATAGGTGAGTACTGGAACAAAGATCGATCGGTAAATCCAGAGCTTTGCTTTCTGGATCAGCTCTCTCTTTACCACAACAGACCGGTGCAGGGACCACATAACAGCAGTGCCCGCTCCAATCCGCCTGTCAAGACCCCAAGATATTTAAACTCCTCCCCCTGAGGCAGGAGACTCCACCCACCGAGAGAGGGCAAACCACCTTTCTCCAGTCCAGAACCATGGCCTCAGATTTAGCGGTGCTGACCCTCATCCCAGCCGCTTCACACTCGGCTGCAAACCGCTCCAATGCATGCTGGAGGTCCTGTCACGGTGCCTCTGTCAGCCTCCTCTCCCTCCCCTCTCTTCTCCACCTGACTGCTGATCATCCCCAGCTGCGACCACTCACCTCATCACTTCGTCTGCCTTTTTAAGGAGCTTCAGGATCATCATTCCTCGCCAGTCCGTTGCCCCTGATGGTGCATAATTGGTCGCCACGTCTATCAAAGTCTTGCCACATTTATGTCCAGCCATTGTCTAAAATTTGCCTACTCACCCTCAGGAATCTGTCACCACGAGTGGTCGCTATTATCAGCCTCAACCCGGATCCCCAGCTTGGTCTTCTCTCCAGCGGTCACACCACGAGCCTCTGCCTTCACTCCGCCGTTCCTCACCCAAGACGACATCCCTTCCGGTTGTGGATCCTGCCAGTTACGCCACCAGTCTCAGCCCCTTGCCTGGAATCTACCTCCACCTCTGATCACGCCCTACCTACCTTCATTAAATCCTTTCACGCTTTACCTGTCTCTCGCTGTGTCTTTTCCGGGTTCCAGCGTCTGGGTCGCTAAAGTGTTCTGTAGCCATGACAGGTCCAACAGAACAACATCATCTGCAAAGAAAAGAGGAAATCCTGTGGTCCTCAAACCAGATCCCCTTCAGTCTCTGGCTGCACCTAGAAATTCTGTCCATAAGACATTAACAAACCCGTATAAAGGCAGCCCTGCTGGAGTCCAACATGCACGAACAGCTGACTTACTCTGGATATGAGAACCAACATTTTCCGCTCCGGTCCTACAGAGACCGGACAGCCCTCAGTAAGGCTCCCCGGACCCCATACTCCCAAAACGCCCTCCACAGGACACCAACGTGGTCCAACGCCTTCTCCAAATCCACCAAACACATCTGGACTGGATGAGAGAACTCCCACGAACCCTCCAGCACCTGAAGAGGCTGTAGAGCTGGTCAGAGTTAGACCAAGGTCACAGGAACTGGTTTGATGATGAAGGTCATTCAACATTTTCCTCTTATAATTTATGCTAACGCTAGCGCTAGCTTTCCATGACGAGGATGAGACGTAGATCTGCAGAAGATCTTTTCTGTCCAGTTAAAGTTGATGACATTTCCCAAATGTCGTCATAAAGTCACTAAAAACAGAAATAAATTCAGACAATCTCAACATGTCTGACAATCTCCAAAAACTAACAACTGTTGTTTTTCTCTTTGCTGTTGCTCATAACGTCTCTGATCCCTGCAGGATAATAAAGATGAACAAAGAGAATCAAATTTTTGAAACCCTCAAAAATATGTATAAAGAAATGATTATTCACATGTAATTTTCTAAATGCATGCGGCCAGAGCTGAACTTTTGTCTTGGCCGCTCTTATTTTGAAAGCTGAGAATATGTGGTACTTAAAATATTCACTAAACATTCTTATTTTTTACAATTATCCCTTATAATACCCGAAAAACCACAAATACGGTGTTAATAACACGCAGAAATGTTCGTCTGAGCTGCTCCTATTACAACATGAATTTCCATCAGTTTTTGTGCTGATCGCACTTAAAACATCTGCAAATAACATGAATCAAATAGAATCTGTTAGAATAATATCTGCTCTAATGAAAGGACAATATTTTCTATAAAACGACCAATATTGAAGGATTTTTCAAATCTGAATTTAGATTTATGAACAGGAAATGAAAGTACAGTTCAGGAGGACATTCATGAAATAAATATTGTACATTTTTCTGTTGAAATTGATAAAATTCCCTTTGATTCTTTGTGTAAGTGTGTGTCAAACAACATTCAGTTCTTTGTTTTTCTGGTCTTAATCTATTAATAATAAGTCACTCTTCACATTTCAGACCCGTCGCCATTTTGTCTGATGAAAAAGCTTCTATAACAAATAAAGAAACAAAGCAGATGTGAGGAGGCGGGACCGTTCAGTGAAGAGGATACGTTCACCTTAACAAAAACAGAAGAACGTTTTAGATGAATGAAAAAATGAAAAAACTGCCTGTATGTCACCAAATGTGTTCAAATTCATTTTTATAGTAAGACCACTAAATAAGAAGCTTTTAATGAAAGAAGACCGTCTAAAAGTGAGTCTGTCCAGACCGGACGTCTGCAACCTGAGGGTCTTTATCGCTTTGAAGAGAAATGTCAATGATTGAAATTAATCATCATTTAAGTTTTGACATTCTGTTTATATTTTCTGTTTACAGAGCATAACGAAGGCAAAAAGTGTTATTTTGTAAATTCTGTATAAATGTACTTTAAATTTGTTTTTATTGTCAAAATTAATTAAAAATATTAGATTTTGGTAAATTATAAAGTGGTTAAACTTTCAAACAAATGCAGTTAAAAACAATTAAAAATGATTCAGAATTATGATCTTTAAAAATGAGAATAAAAAGCTCTTCTTATTTTCTATGTGTATTTATTCATAACTGGATTCTGCTTCAATGTTGTTTGTATTTGACAGTAAAAGGAGAAAAATATGAACCAAAATCCTAATAATCAAAAACATCATGTTTGATTTAACATTTTATTGTGAAGTCATTGAGCTGCAACAAAGGGTGTCTTTTATTTTGAAAGGAACTTGTGAGCTGTTATCAAAAGTGTTATAGAGACATTCAATACTGTATTGCAATATTTAAAGCTGTTTTCTGTTCTAAATCGAGCTGTGGCGGGAAAACGCAGACGGTTCAATAAAATCCTGTTGCTTCTCTCATTCCCTCCTCTTCCTCTTCATCGTCTCCTCGCTCTCAAACTCCCGGTTCCTCCAATCAGAGGAGAGTGAAGCTGCAGAGACAGCAGCTGTATGGCAGAGGAGAGAGGTCGGCCATAAATGACAGACGGCCAAAAGAGGAAGTGCGGGGAGCTGGTGAGTTATTACCCACAAGCACACACAGCAGGTCCTGGGAACCTGGAGCTTCTCAGGGGGGGGCGAGGGGGGGTGGGGTCATCTTAGAGATGACTTATTCCTCAGCTGTGGGTAGAAGAACCTCTAAAGTTCAGCTCTCAGTATGGATGTAAAAACTCTTCTCTGTGTTTGACTCCTCCCCCGAGGGAGCGGTGAGCTGCAGACACAGCTGCGCTCAGGAACCCCCCCCATGCTGAGGGGGAGGTAGTGGGCCATATTTGGGATTTGGACTCACAACCTCCCAGTCTGAGGGTGGACACTCCACCACTGAGCCGCAGATCTGTCAAACGTTCCAGTGCGTCAGTTTCTGCGTAAGCTTTGTTGTTTGTCAATAAAGGTTATTTTGAATCAAAATACCGAGCTGTGAAGAAGAAAAACTGACTCAGATTTCAGAAAATTTGATCCGTTTTTCTTGGTTTATTTATTTATTTCTTCTTATAAAGAAAGAATAAATATTTCATTTATTTACTTGCAGCTTTTTTCTGATGATTTTTATCAATAAGTTGAGACTTAAAATTACATTTCTGAGGATTTCTTTGTCATAATTGTTGTAAAATCAAGAGCTGAAAAAAAATTCAACGTATTTGTGATGTAGAAAATCCGTTAGGCGGAGTCACAAGCTCTCAGCTCCGCCCCCATTCTGATGCATCCACTCACAGACCAATAGATCCATGAACGTCTTTGATTTCCTGGTCTGAATCTGGATCAGAACTGAACGGCTGCATAGAAACATGTTACTGTAAGCTAGTGGGAGAGTGTAATCCATGTGTCAAAGTCAAGGCCCAGGGGCCGGATCCGGCCCTCCGGGTAATTCTATCCGGTCCTCCAGATCATTTGATTTTATTGTTATTAATGACCCGATGTTATCTTATTTCTAACTGGTATAATTTAGATAAAATCTATCTTTATGGAGAGTAAAATATTGAAAGTTATTTAAGGTTTAAGTTGATTTATTCTGGAATAATATTATTATTCATATTTATGTTAAAAAGTTTTAAAGTTTTAAACTGTCGCTCTAGATCGTTCAGCTGATGTTCGGCTGTGACCTCAGGTGTGTTTTGGATTTTGTCGTCTTGTGTGATTGAGTTTGGTGTAAACAGAAAGTTTTTGGTTCTGGGTGACAGGAAAGGGGGGTGGGGTTGCTCTGCACCAGCAGCCCCGCCCACAGCTCATGTCCTAGAAAGGTTTTTGTCCTAAAACGGCTGAAAGAAAGGGAGAATGTCGAAGTTCTGGTGAAAGCGAGGACGAACTGAGCGCCGCCTGCAGGTCGACGGGGTGTCCACCAATCAAAGGCCGTCTGTGGGCGCCCCTGAAGGCCGGCCCTGCAGCGGCGG
The DNA here is from genome assembly GCA_003999625.1 of Oryzias javanicus. Classification (NCBI taxonomy): domain Eukaryota; kingdom Metazoa; phylum Chordata; class Actinopteri; order Beloniformes; family Adrianichthyidae; genus Oryzias; species Oryzias javanicus. The sequence continues at coordinate 3,412,254 of CM012440.1, forward strand.
CGGGGCGACTGTGAGAAAGCGAGCGCTCCTCTGTGAATTCCAGCCATGCCTGTCTTTCAGCAGCTCGAGAATTTACGATACAATTAACCCTGAAGGACGCGGCGAGCACGCTCACGTTACGCTCTCTGCATCCTTCGGTCAGTGAGTAAACGCACAAAAATGCAGTTCCGACACATGTAACACGCTCAGAACACAGGAAACGCGGCTCTCCGTGAGTTCTCACGCAGGTAACGTTTGGTGTCAGCTCCCAGCAGCTGCAGGGCTCTTCTGGGTTGTGCAACGCTACGATTTTGCATCTTGTTTTTGCATATCTGTCAGCATCAGTCTCATGTTTTATGGATCTATATTGTGTTTTACACAGAAACTTTCTGCAAGTATTTCCAGCCAGCCAATCACACGAGAGAACAGACTGAAGTTTAAACTCTGGAGAAAATGTGGTTTGAGTTCCATAAAATGAGCTCCAGAGGGAGGAAAGAGTCTGCTCTCCTTCAGATTCTTAACGTGTTGAAAAGTTACCGAACGTTAGAGTTGATCAGCTGTTGCAGGGGTTAAAACCAGAAGATATGAACCCCGACACCTCCATCAACCCGACCCTGAGGGTCCCCCGAAGGCCCCCCTCCCATGAAAATCCTGTTTTCAGGGTTTTTAACGTCTTTGTGGCATTTTTCTGATCAAAGAGAACAAATGCAATAATAAATCATTTTGTTTTTGCATTTCTGAGTATTTCTCCTTTTAAATGTCTGTCAGTCAGACTGTCGTGGACAGACTCTGAATGAGTGAGCCTCATAAATGAATCAATCACAAATAAATAAATAAATGGAGTGTTTAATGAATACTGATACACAGAATGAATCCTAGTTTCCAGAGAATGATCTGATAATGACGCCACAAATCTTTATTTCTATTGAAAACTCCAGAAGAAAGGAGGTACATAGATGAGATGACAGCCGCTCCACGCTGACATAATATTTACAGACGGCAGCAGGAATCCTCTCTGGGAGTGGATCCGTGTGAAGGACCTGTAACGCACACGGACCTGTCAGAGGGGAGCGCAAACCTGGCAGGGCCCGGATGACGCGGCCGGGGCAGTTTTTTCCCACAGTGCAATAAAAATAGCCCGCTAGTGTGGGGTGACTGCGGGCATGCCGGGGGCGCTCCGGGGGGGGAGGGTCCCGTCGCCACACGCAACGCCACATTGCTGTGGACCTGCTCACTTTACAGGCCGTCCCACCACACTCACAGGCCCTCTGCGCAAGCTAACGTGTTTCGTCTGCTGCTGCCGCTCTCCGTCCTCACCTGTCACCCTGCTCACCTGTCACCCTGCTCACCTGTCACCCTGCTCACCTGTCATCCTGCTCACCTGTCACCTCTGTCCAACTGGCAATTCCTCATGTTCTTGCTGTCCAGTTTCCTATGTAATAGTTGACACCCCCACCCCCACCCCCCCAGACGAGGGGTCAGCGACCTTTAACAGTAAAAGAGCCATCGGGCTCGTTTCTATTGATCAAAACCTAGAAAGAGCTGCATAGTTATACTTTAGAAATGTGGATTTGCATTCTTCTTCAATAATTAATATGAATTATCGCTTTTTTCTGGTAAAAACAAAAAATATAAAGAGAACCTGGCAACTCTCAAAATGTGATTTCTTTTTTTTTTTTCAAAATAAAAGCTGCTCTGTACCTAACAGGATCATCTCAGTGCAGCTAGTAACAATGTTGTGCAGCATGAGATAAAATGTGTTTTAAACTCATAAAAGATCAAAGTTTTGAACAAAGTTTTTCTTTTGCATCTAAATCTGTTCATTCTGGAGGTAGAGTTGATCAAACACGACGTCTTCAGGTCAACATGGATGTAAAAACCTACAGACTTTATCATCTATCTGAACCTCAGACATTAATTTATGAATGAAATTAATCTGAATTCAATAAATGCCTATTAAGTAATCCTTAATTAAAAAAATTATATTTTCTTTTTTGTTCTTTTCTCCTCTTTGTCCTCAGCAGTCTTCCACTGCTGGGTTTTGTTCTTTTAGTTTGGAGTTTGGTGGTCTTACAGGTTTATTTGTGTTCTTTATGTAGTTTTGTTCAGGGGAGCTGCTGACTCCGCATGTCGACCGTCTCCATGACGTATTTTATGTGTGGACACGGAGCCACCATGGAGATTTAAGAGACTCGTGGATCTGGAGCTGCAGGTTACAGACCTGATCTCGACTGAGGCCGACGTGATCATGATTCTCCAGACCACACAGCAACGCCACGACCTTCATCCGTCCACACGTCTGCACATGCTAACATGAAAACATCTGCTTTTCCTGAAGAAGAACACTAAACAGCCAACACCCGTCCACTATAAGACTGCAGCTGCCTTTGAGATGATCCACTTTTATGTAATAAAATGACCTTAAAGTGTGACTCTCAGGATCTTCTGCAGGTCCAGAATACCTCTCCTCATCGATGGTACACAGACAACTTGTTTAAACTCTGCAATAAAACTTAGCCGATAAAAAAAACTCTCACAGGTTTGTTTACTTTTTTCAGAGATTATCTCACGTCCAACGCGGTGAATGATTACATTTACGGAGGACGGGGCTGTGAACTTTTTGGCTCAGGAGAGCATTATTGTCCCACATGTTGACATTGGGGTCATATAACTTGAAGTTCACACAGGAAAGTGATTTAATGGGATCAAATAGTTGGTACCTGTGGTGGGAGAGCGCCGGCGTTTTACGCTCCGCGACCAGCGGCTGACGGAGAGGCAGCAGAGCAATCTGACAGGAACCAATCACAGCCTCCCAAATAGTGCTGCCACAAACAATTATTTTAATAGTCGACTAATCACCGATTATTTTTTCCGATTAGTCGACTAATCGGGTCATGCACAAACAGGATGTAAAACACACATCTTAACCAATATTAGCTTTAAACAAACTAAAAACTAAATATATCAACACAAGCATTATCTGCGAAAATGCTTGTGTGAATGCTGTAAGCTGAATTTTGAAGCCGAAGCGAGTGACGACAGCGAAGATGCTGAAATTGATAGCTAAAAACACTAAAGCTGATAGCCACTAAAATATTAGCTAAATGCCAAATTAGCCTAAAAAATAATTAAAAGCCTCAGCTGGCCAAAACTGCTAGTATGTAGCTGACATGTTAACTTAACTCCAAAATAGCCTTAAAAAACTGAAAGAAATCCTAAATTTTTCCAAAATAGCTAGCATGTAGCTTAAATATTAGCTAAATTCCAAAACACCCTAAAAAACTTTTTTTTTTTAAAGTTTAAGTTAGCCAAAACAGCTAGCATCTAGTTGAAATATTAGCTAAACACCAAGTTAGCCTAAAAACTGAAAAAAGCCTAAATTAACCAGAATAGCTAGCTTGTAGCTGAAATATTAGCTAAACTCCAAATTAGCCTAAAAAATAATTTAAAAGCCTCAGCTAGCCAAAACTGCTAGCATGTAGCTGACATATGAACTTAACTAAAAACTGAAAAAAATCCAAAATTTTCCAAAATAGCTAGCATATAGCTTAAATATTAGCTAATCTCCAAAACACCCTAAAAAACTTTTTTTTAAAAAAAAGCTTAAGTTAGTCAAAGCCGCTAACATCTAGCTGAAATAATAGCTGAACACCAAGTTAGCCTAAAAAACTGAAAAAAGCCCAAATTAACCAGAATAGCTAGCTTGTAGCTGAAATATTAGCTAGATTCCAAATTAGCCTAAAAAATAATTAAAAGCCTCAGCTAGCCAAAACTGCTAGTATGTAGCTGACATGTGAACTTAACTCAAAAATAGCCTTCAAAAACTGAAACAAAATCCAAAATTTTCCAAAATAGCTAGCATGTAGCTTATAAATTAGATAAATTCCAAAACACCCAAAAAAAATTTTTTAAAAAAGCTTAATTTAGCCAAAACAGCTAGCATCTAGCTGAAATATTAGCTAAACACCAAGTTAGCCAAAAAAACTGAAAAAAACCTAAATTAACCAGAATAGCTAGCTTGTAGCTGAAATATTAGCTAAACTCCAAAAATAACTTAAAAAACCTTTCATAAATGCCAAAATAGTCTAAAAAACTAGCATATTTTATTATAACTTTCAACTTTACGACACTCTAACTCCATATATTATAAAGTAACGACTAATCGACTATTAAATTAGTTGTCGACTATTTTAATAGTCGATTAGTCGACTAATCGTGGCAGCCCTACTCCCAAATCAACTCCATCTATTCAGACCTGCTCTCGCTCTTTCTTACTCTCTTACTTTTAAGCTACAGAGAAGATTTACTTTTGCCATCAATATTAACAGAAATTTTGAGAAAAAAGTTTATTTCTTCAAACTTTGAAATGTATTTTCACTTTCAAGTTCAGACAGCCTCTTCAAACCAGATCATCCTGCAGCAGTAAATGGTTTTCTATCTTCCTTACTTTTTAACCTTCAAGCGTCTCCTTTACATGCGGGGGTGTATTGGCAAGAATCTGGTGATACGATACATATCGCGATACGCATCTCACGATACGATACGTGTCACAATATATCCTAAGGCTGTACCAGAACAATTTCTGGAAAGAGTATGACTAAGTCACACTAAATTCACAACAACAAAAGCCACGAGGCCGACTGGACCAATGAGACTGAATATTTAACATGAGCTGGTCCTCGTGGGATCTTGTTGTTCTGGTGGAGCTGTTCAAAGTGTGCTGTGCTGCCAACTAGTGGTGGGGGGAAAAATGATTTTTAGATGCATTGAATATGATCCATAAATGATTCTGAATCGTTTTATGAATTTTAAATAATCAAAAAATGTAAACGATTCAAAGTAAAAGTAACAAGTGGAACTAAACGCAGAGTATTTTTCACTGACATTTTTGAAGAGCACACAAACATTCCAGATCTCGTCATCCAACCGGCCCGACTTCCTTTACAGTAAAACCATTTGGGCTTTTATAGTGTTGGGGGTCAACTGGATAAAAGTCTCTCTGTGTGTAAATGATGTCACATTAAGATTAAGGCCCGGTCCACAGGATTTTACAGCCATATCATGGGTAAAAAATGAGTAAAATCTGCCACACGCACTTAGACGCGCTAACTTTCTGCATGTTTTAGCAGTGATACAGACGCTGGAGTCCATTCCACTGCCACTCCACTGCCAGAGCACTGCTGAATCACATGTTAGCGTGTCCTCTCATGCACAGCCACTGAATAGACGCTGTAAGCTGTGGTACAAACAGCCGAGCACGAACGCGGTATTTCAGCGTCCGGCCGCGTGTGACGGCATTCGTTCCACGGCTCGATCTCTCACTGAAACTGCTGTTTCACTGCCGTTCCACAGCCATCGCACGGCTGTACCACTGGTACCACAAGCAGTCATCCGCACTCTCAGTTTTTGTGCACTTCAAAAATTCTTTCCGCGTGTAATGGCCAAACTTTGTACCGCGTGTATGTGCGTCTGTTCACATCTCGCCAGTCCACTGCTAACAGCGTCTGTACCACATGGATGACATTTCTAACACGCTCCAGCAGTGATATGGCAGTGAAAGCCAGTGGGCCCGGGCCTTCAAGTATGTAGGAACCCAACAAATGAGTGAAATCACAATGTGTTGCTAGCTAGACACTATTTATTTAGTCTGACGTGTTAAATAAGGTTTCATTAAAGCTGATTTGATAATAAAACCTAACTTCATCTTATTCATGGTTGGTGAATTCAGGGAACATTTTTCCCCTTTGATGCTGAAAAAGGTTTTTAATTATCAAATTAAATATTTTTCACTTCAGAATTTTATGTTCTTAATAAAAGTTAGACGAGTTTACTGATCTTGTCTTTCCTTAAAAATGCGCTTTGGTGGAGAAAAAAAAAGTTTAATCTGGTATCTTGAAGTAAAGGGAAACATTTCTGAAAAAAAGATGCGGCATGCTTTGATGATTGTTTTATTATCGAGTTATTGCCTCTTGAATCACAATCGACTCTACTGCCAACTAGTTGTTGAGAGTTTAGGTGGAAAACAAAAGTTTAAATACAATTACAGCTCAATTAAATATCGCCAGCAATTTAAATCATTACAAGTATCGTCAAATGAAATATCGCGATATATCACCTAATCGATTTTCCCCTACACCCCTAATGTACATCGTTTAGCATCCACACACTGACGGTGCCTTCGCTGCCGGACACCGGCGCCAACTTATAACCACCAGGAGCGACGTGGGGTTCAGTGTCTTGCTCAAGGACACTTCAACACATGACAGGCGGGAATGGTGGGAACCAAACCTGTGATATCAGAGGTTGACCGCTCTACCTTTGCACCACAAATGATAAAAATTACTCAAATGAAAAGTTTTAGACAGCTTGACAAAAATGGCTGTTTGCATGGACTGTATAAGTAGACTGGACTGGACTGCTTTGATACTTTTTTGATACCTCTTTTTTCATGACATTTTTCTGTGGTTCAAGTCATAAACTGACCAATCAGATGCCTCAACCGCCCCCATGCCCAACGTTCAAAACCATTGGTTGACAGATTTTGTTTCAAGTGGTGGGGGCGTGGGCTTCAAACAAGCTCACTCCTGATTGGTAGGATTGGTTGCCATAGAAACTGGGGCTCAGACCAACTCGGACCAATCACTGCTCACCGTCTGGCTCCAAACACACATTGCAAAAAAATGGAAACTGCATTGACTTCATTTAGTTTGAGTTGGAAGGAAACCATTTTCTATGGATGACTTCACTCGGTCCAGTTCTCATGTTCAGTCAGTGTTAAGTGGAGTTTACTTTGATATTTCTAATTGTAATCTGAATTGAAACATTTGTTTTTGATCCAACAAATCTAAATATTCATCATAAATGTTATCATCAAAGCCTCTCCGGATGACAACTACACTGTAAACCTTGTTTAGAAGAACAGTATGAGTTCATATGTGCTTTAAACTTTATAAACAAAACATACAGAAGGTCAAACATTTGACCAAACTTTTGCTTAGTAGACATCTGCACATTTCCCAGCAGTATTTAGTTCAGTGTGAAGTCTTGTTTGTGCCGCTGTGCCTGCATCGCTGAGCATTCTCATCCTAACCTGATCTCCTGCTTCGTTTGCCGCCTGCCCCGACCCTCGCCTGGAGCCTGACCCCTCTGGTTGTTCTCTGATGCCCTCATGCTCGTGTTTGACCCCTGCCTGCCTGACCCTGATTTAGCTCTCTGGGCTTTTAGCTGTGCATTTACTGTACACTATAATGACAGTGGGAGACCTCCCATAATTCCCATTAAACATCCTCCAACAGTGATAACTGCTCCAGAATTCAGTGTGGGAAAATACTTTAATGTAATCAGGGAATAATTGGAATGGAGTGTCAGGAAAAAAACTAAAAGTGATTCTAACCCAAATGCTTCAAATTATAGGAAAGCATCATTACAGATCTTCAGTCTTCTGTCAAACCCAGAGTCAGAGGTTCTGTCTGAATAGCAGGGAGGGCTCGGGTTCCCATGGGCTTCACACTGTGGGAAGATGGCATGTTTATGGTTAAGGAGAGTGCGCAAGAACACACAGCCTCCCCGGCCTGATGGGTCATTGCTATCTGGCCTGTGAACGGCGTAAATCTGCGGGCTGACAGGTGGAGTCCCGCTGACGGATGAGCTCCGTGTCGGAGCCGGGAGCCCTGTAATCCACGGAGGCTGCTCTCGGGGCAGCATGGCGGCGGATCGTGGCTCTGATCCAGGCCAGCTTTTATTACAACTCTGCGGTGTACCTGCAGAGAAAGGCTAAAGTCAGTGGGAGCTGGTTTGACTGCAATAAAGCAGACTTTTTCCCTTTTAGGGTTTGACTTTTCCAACAGATCTTTCCCTGATTTTTAATTTGGGTTTCTACAGGTATCCAGTTACTCGTGAACCACATTCCACTTTTATTTTAAACTGTGCTCACCTGAAATAAAACTGAGATATCTGGAGGATTCTGAGCATCAGTTCTACAAAGGTTTCTTGCTGTCAGTCTGCAGCAGGAAAGAGGAACTCATCAGAAGTTTCTATAGCCGTGCAGCAGCGCCACACCCTCGCTCGGCCCACACTTCAGAAACCCACATCTGGAGTGACTTCATTAAGAAAACAGCACCGCAGACAAACTGTTCCTCTGAACACATGCAACTCTCATTACCGCTGACTTTTAGGACTCGGCCCCGCCCCCCCACCTCAGTAAATGACGGTAATAATTCACATGTTTGCATGAAGACAAAAGAGGAGGGATGTGTGGGGAAACTGGATCAAACGCCCGGGCAGCGAATCGCTGTCATGCCAGCAGAGCTGAACATGCAGCAACAAAAGCTGTGTGTGAGCGGACCCCCGAGGAGATCAATTTGCCGTCCCCTGGTTCCAGAGCTTTCAGCGGGGTTGAATGGAGGACAAAGGGCCGCCTGCAGCAGCAGGAGGCTCGGCAGTGTTGTTCTAATGGGGTGTAAAGACAAACAAATCACTGACTGAGACCCGCTTTGGTTGTTGTGATGAGCCTGTGATTTACACCTGGATTATTCCCCCTGATTAGGTTTAAGGAGTCTGGATTCCTCTGATCCCAGGACGGCTGTTAGAGAAGTCTGGAAATCTCAAAGAGCCATTCGCTCAGTTTCTCACTGCATAGGAGCCACAAAGTCTTCCTTCACCTCTTTAGAATGAATAAAACAAAAATTTATTGAGAAAGTTGTTGTTTTTTAAACTTTTAACAAGAGTTCCCATTTCAAAATAAAAGACACCCAGCCACTTCGGATCATCTCAGTGCAGCAAATGTGTTAAGTGTAATGGCAGCAGTAATTAAATAAAATACAGTTAATTTTACTGTTGTTGGTGCATCTCAGCCAGAAATGTAGATCTGACTAACCAAAATAAAATCCAAGCAAAGTCATTTTTTTAACACACTTGAAATTCCTTAATTGCTTCAAAAGTATAAAAACTGCTTAATTGTGTGATTGCTTAGTCAGCATTCACACTATAGTGATTCTTTCTGTGTGTTTTTCAACACGTAAAAACTCAATCCCACTTTTAGTGATTTCATCAATCTCTGCATCAAAACATTCAGGACTTTACTGCTGGTATTTTTGGTATTTACAAACTTTATGGTTTTTGAAAGATTGAGCAAAAAATGCCCCATAAGAAATGAATGAAAAGTATTCACATTCCAACATTTTAAGAAGATTAGCAACAAATATTTAAATATATTCATGGGAAATGTTTACATCCTTTAGAATAAGTTTAAAAAAAACTGAGTTTAGCTAATGTTTTATTAATATGCTAATGTTTTTGGTTAATTTGTAATCTACTGGGTTATTTTTTTAGGCTAATTTAGAGTTTAGCTCTATTTTATCAAAAGGCTAACGTATCTCTCCATTTTAGTTCACTGAGGAATTTTGGGCTATTTTTGAGTTTAGCCAGTATTTAAACTACAAGCTAGCTCATTTGGCTATTTGTCATCAAATTATGTTTTTTGGGCTAATTTTAAGTTTAGCTCATATTTAAATATTTGTTCAAATTTGGCATATATTAGGGATTTTTCAGCAATTTTACTACAAATTTTTACAAAATTCAGGTCAACATCAGAGCTCTTTCATAGTTATTTTATGAAATTTCCAGTTTTTTAGCAAATGTAACATTTTGCAAAAAGCTTTTGCATTTTCAGAGACTTCTTTCAACGAAAAGCATTCACACTTATCACAGGGAAAGAAACTTTTCTACTCCTGGTTGTGATTTTCTGTACATGATGCACAAAAATTAGACAAAATGTCCAGATACGCACTGTCCTTAACCGTACTGTTTGTAGATGAGTTAAAGTTTGACTTTGTTTTCTTATTTTCACCTTTACTTCTTTCTGACTTTACAGTTATATTTTGACATTTTGAATTGATCTGAATGTTTCTTTTTAATAAAACAGTCAAATGTTGCTCCGGAGCTGCAAGTTTCATTAATGAAAAACAATTAAATGTTCACCTCAAACAGGAAAATAAAAACATGTATATTTAGCTTGTTTTTCTGATACAGTTTCATTATTTTAAAGTCTTTATGTGAAGATAAGGAATATACAATAATTGTGGTAAAAGATGGGAACTATATTATATAGAAACAGTAACAACACAAACATAACAAGATAGTATAAGATGCATATTAAGATATAAACATAACTAAAATGTCTAAAATTAAATATTGTTAAAAATATATGTGGTGTTTTTGGCTGGTCATGCACAGTAAACTTGACCAGATCATGATTGAAGCCTCTCTCGAGAGGGACTATTTTTTTTTATAACAAACCACAGCCCGTCTTCTCCACCAAAATTACCTGAAAACCACCGCAGCATCACAGTTAACCTGAGAAACGGGCACACACACGGCCAGAACTTGTTTTTGGGGAATAATGGACTAAAACTTTGTCCCCATTTTTTGAGACAAACCTCGACAAACCGGAGAAACGGCGAGAAGAAAGAGGAATCATTGAACGGGTTAAATTTGACTCATATCACGCTTTGCGAGAAGTAAAAATGAAGAAAAAATTCCTCCGCCGCGACGACACACACTCAGAAAAAAACTTTTAACTCTGTATGTTGTTGTGAGAACTACGAAGACAGACTTTTGTGTGACTTAATTAAGATTTTTTTTCAAACATTTGACCTCCAGGAGCGTGTTTTCTTCGTTAGTTAAGTGAGTTTGGCGTCTTTTTACTCATCGACTGAGTTCCAGTCTGGGCGGAAGGATACGTGTTTGGCTTCTTCTCGCCGTGACTTCAGTGACTGGGGCGCGTGAAGAAGTGCGAGACGCTTTTTTTGGCCAGAACTAACTTTACTTTTATTTTTTGGTCATCGTTTCCAGTCCACCTCAGCGAACCATCTCCCGGGACGGATGTAGGGAGGATGTTTTAACGGGAGGACTTTCTGCTGAACTTTTGAGTGAAGAAACGTTTTGAGAAGTTCCCGTTCGAGGAGGAGGAGGAGGCGGCAGGACGGAGGGCGCGCGGCCGTATGTGGAGTTTTAGCGAACCATGGAGCAGAAAGCCGCTTTCTCTCTGCTGTGCGCGCTCTGCTTCGCCCCGCTGTGTCTCGGTGAGTCCGTCACGCTCGCGCCGCGTCCGTCCGCGGGGCAGAGGGCAGACCTAGCATCTTCTCAGCCGCACTTCCACCGTAAAGGTGGCGCGCGCGCCAGGTGAGGGGCTCGCGCGCAGCTGCCCTCGCGGACCCACAGCTGCCCAGATGTTTCACCCCAAACGGGGGGGGAGGCTCGTCCGCGGGGACGCGTGACTGCTGCGTGATGGCGGCGCTCCTCCGCCGAAAGATGGAATAACAACCGTTCCGGGATGCGTGTCGTGCGTTTGTTGACCTTAAACAAACATTCAGATCTAAATATGAAGACGTTTTTCTAGCGGGAATGAACTCTTAGGATCTCATTATGGATGGAGAGGCGCGCGCGCGCGCTCATTAACACTTTATTAATGTCTTATAGAAACGTGATGTCCACGTGACCTCAAAGTGTGTCAGCTAAATCCACAACAAACAAACTTTACAGAGTTGTTTGCTGGAAAACTCAACATCAATTAATCCAAATATACAGGAAACACGTGACAGTCAGGAGGAAAACTTCTTATTTTAACAACTTTTTCTTGTTTTCTTTTTAAGGTGTTATTTTGTGATACATTTAAAAGTAAAGGAGCTCTTCAAAAACGATGGAGCTCATAAAGAGCTTTTATTTTGTTAGTCGTGAGATTTGAGGAGTTCTTCTGGATCCATCCCCAGTTCTTCTTCAATCGTGATACTGATGTTTTTAGCCAAAATCTAAAAGCACCTGTCATTATCTGGGACATAGTTCATTAGGAGATCATTAGAGGAGTTGTGGGCGGGGCCATTGGAAGCAATCAGATGCTGAGAGCTCTCTGTTTACACTCTCTCCTGTTAGCTTACAGCCCCTCACTAGCGTTATCACTGCTACAATAACTCAGACGAGGAAAACAAAGACGTTCACGGATCTATTTGTCTGCAAGTGGAAGCATCAGAATGGGGCGGAGCCGGGAGCTCGTGGCCCCGCCCAGCGTATTTTCTACATCACAAATATGATCTTTTAGAAACATCTCCCATGCTTCAGAAATACATTTTAAACTTTCTTTCCATTTCATCAGTAAGATGCTACAAGAACATTTAAAGACATTTTCTTCACATTTTCTGGTCACATTTGATTGAGTTAGGGAGCCAACGACCTTGAATGTGTCCGTGGTCGTCGTGCGTCCAGCACGGCGTCCACCTCGCCGTTCCCACGTCTCCTCTGGGAGCAGTAGGTAACACGCAGTCACACAAAAGATGAAAACACAATGCGGAGCGCCACAGGCGCTGCAAGGTGAAACACTGGAATGCTGCTGGTGTTTGACATTCCTCCCGGCTCTCTGTTGTCACGCTGACTCTTACACACACACACACCAACCGCTTGATAAAACATCAGATTGTTTGTTTTGTTGATGTTTTTTCTGTTCTAACCTCTGACCCACAATGATGGATGGATCTGGTGTATCCCATCCCACCTCCATGGATCCTTGGTCAGCAGGAAGGAGAACCCACTCCCCCCAGCAACACTTCACTGGTTTGCTGGGGTCTCATCGTTTGGCTGCACACATTCTCATCCAATCAGACTTTTAGTTCACATGTTGAAAGTTTCTGATGGAATTTGTCTGTTTTAATCTTCATTTTCTTCTTTTCTTTAACCATTCAAATGCGTGTTTATGAAGGCTGAACATCACATTCTATACTAACAGACCACGACATTAAAAACCCACTCAAGTGAAAATCTTTTTTAACATGTTCTTGTAGCGTTTTTAAAGAAACTTCAGCTCCAAATTGCATTTCTGAGTATTTTTATTCAAATCGATGTGAATCAGAAGAAGATAAAAAATAAACGCAGTTGGAAAAAGATTGTAGTTGTGATGTAATAAACACGCTGGGCGGGGCCACGCTCCCATACAAATAGATACATGAACGTCTTTGTTTTCCTCGTCTGAAGTGAAATCTGGATCAGAACTCCACGGCTAGATAGAAACAACATGGCTGCCATTTCTGTTGTAGCGCTGATGTTCACTCGGGGCTGTAAGCTAGTGGGAGAGAGTGTGAACGTCATGGGACATGTTGGTCTTGGTTTGTGACTTGATTTTAGGCTTATTGGTCTTGACTTGTAAGTCGACTTGAGACTTGTTGGTTTTTACTTGTGAGTCAAGATGAGACTTGTTGATTTTGACTTGTGAGTCAAGATGAGACTTGTTGGTTTTGACTTGTGAGTCGAGTTGAGACTTGTTGGTCTTGACTTGAGACTTGTTTGTCTTGACTTGTGAATCGACTTGAGTTTAGTTGGTCTTGACTTGTAAGTCGACTTGAGACTTGTTGGTTTTGACTTGTGAGTCAAGATGAGACCTGTTGATTTTGACTTGTGAGTCGAGTTGAGACTTGTTGGTTTTGACTTGTGAGTCAAGATGAGACTTGTTGATTTTGACTTGTGAGTCAAGATGAGACTTGTTGATTTTGACTTGTGAGTCGAGTTGAGACTTGTTGGTTTTGACTTGTGAGTCGAGTTGAGACTTGTTGGTCTTGACTTGAGACTTGTTTGTCTTGACTTGTGAGTCGAGTTGAGACTTGTTGGTCTTGACTTGAGACTTGTTTGTCTTGACTTGTGAATCGACTTGAGTTTAGTTGGTCTTGACTTAGGGCTTGTTCTCAACTTTGGACTTGTTCTCAACTTGGGACTTGACTGCTTTTGACTTGAGACTTTAGTCTTGAATTGTGACTGACTTGGGACTTGTTGGTTTTGACTTGTGACTCGACTTGAGACTTGACTGTTTTTGACTTGAGACTTTAGTCTTGAATTGTGACTCAACTTGGTACTTGTTGGTTTTGACTTGTGACTCGACTTGAGACTTGTTAATCTTAACTTGTGACTCAACTTGAGACTTGACTGCTTTTGACGTGACTCGACTCAGAGTTGAGGACAAGGACTTGAGACTTATTTGAGACTTGCAAACATTGACTTGGTCCCACCTCTGTAAATATGACCATGTTCTGCAGCATTTTTATTTCTGATGATGAAAACTCAGATTTGTCTTAACTGAAGACATTTTTCTCAGACAGTAGATTGTTCAAAGACAATACTCTGTCTTCTCTAGTGAGCTTCCATCTACATTGCTCTTTCCTGGGACATTTCTAGGACATCATAGTCTGGAATTGTCGTTTGGGACGCCCCATATATACACAGGAATCCAGACCCAACCTCCGACTGTCTCCTGGCAAAGACGTTGCACCGGTTCACCCCAACATTTCACAGAGCAGCGGGGGAGTTTTCAGCCTGAGGTTTGGTCTACAGAGGTGTCAGAAATGAAGGCGCGGTGTCACACCAGACCCTCTTTCTGCTGAAGTTCTCGAGTGGGCGAGGGGCCCACAGCGCTCCCATTCTTGGTGAAGCAGAGGTCCTTTTGTTTGCGGCACACGCCGTGGGGCGGCGCTCCCGGTCGGCATGCAGACGGCCGGCGTGCGTTTGTGTTTGAGTCGCATTGTGGTTAGAAATGCCGAGCTGGAGTCTGGTGTGGATTCATCTGAAGAGCGGGAAACGACGCAGCATCGTTCCCCGTCCTCCAACTCTCACCTTTATCCAGGAGGATGACCTTTTGACCTCTCTGAGGTCTCTTCAGAATCTGCTGGAATATATCGTGTTAACGGTTGAAAAGTTACAATAAATCAAAGGACATAAACACTGGAGCTCCGGTGTCATCATAAAACCAACCATTGACTGTATATGAGAACTGGACTGAGCGATCGATTGTGACATCATCCACAGAAAACGGTTTATTTCCGCCTACAACCATTGTCACCATTTATCAGAAGCAGTGATTGGTCCACACGGCTCTGAGTCACAGGCTATTGGAGACCAGAGACTGAATACTTTCCAAGTTAAACCTTTAGCTGATGTTTTTTCCAAGCTGATATGATCAAAGAGCAGATTCCTGTATTGATTAACTTTAATGTTTTTCCAATTTAACAAAATAGTTTTTTTTTTGCTATTGAAAGAGTTATAAAGATTACAGAAACTAATCCTCCATCTTGAACATCCTCTGTCCAGTATAATAAATTCTATGGAGGATTTTGAATTGGATTAATTGTAAGTTTGGACTTTTAGTCATTTTAAAGGTGTTAAGACACATTTCTGTCCAGAAGCTTTGGTCTGTGTTTCTGCTCAGGTCTGCATCCCATTTAGTTATTGGAATTGAAATATTATTATCTAGGTTACATAAGAGTTTGTATATTTTAGAGAGAATCTTATTCATTGAGAAATTAAACAAAGAGGTAATTATTTCTGGTCATTTTAAGTCATTATTATTCTATTTCACGTTTTCTGTAATTATAGATTCCAGTTGTTGATATTCCAGGAAGTGATTTATTCCATGTTTATCTTGTAGTTCCTGCAATGTTATAAATCTTCTATCAATAATTAAGTGCTCTAATAGTATTACGCCCCCTGCTTGCCAGGCTGGGAAGTGTAACATTTTATTGTTTATAAGGATGTCTGGGTTGTTCCAAGTCCATCCATGAGTTACTTTCTGGATTGTTTTTAACCATTTTAAGATGCTATCTTTTTTTTTGCTAACAGGCCTTTTTTTCATTTTGTTGGCTAATTTGGCATTTAGCTAATATTTTAGATTCCTAGTAGCTTTAGCATTTTCAGCTATTAGCTTTAGCATTTTCCGCTATCAGCACTAGCATCTTGAGCGGGCTAATTCATCTTACAGCGTTCATGTATAGCAGGTAATGCTATATATATCTAATCTAGTAAACCAGTGATCCGTCAGTATCTGTTTGTGACCCGACTGCATTTTCTGACGATTCCTGACAGTTTTATGTCATGAAAAGACGGAGAGCGATCTCTACAGCCGCCTCGGACGTCCGTCTGCCACCACACAGGCAGATCTTTTATGGTTCATTAGTTCAGTAAAATGTGTCATTAATGTCATTTCAGCTTTAGCAGTGAAAAAAATGCAAACAAATGTTTACATTGACGTGTCATATATGTGCATTCATGTTTAACCCATAAAGACCCAGTTTGCCTTAAACATAAAATTATGTGGAAAATACCACAAACCAAGTTGATAGAAAAGATTTCAGATATTTTCTGTTACACTGGTGTCATTATGGGTTCTTACGGGTTAAGCGTATCACTTTAATGCTGTTTTTTATTTAGTTACTTAAACAACAATTCATCAGAAATTTCTAAAGTTACGCAGGATTTCTTTTAGTTCATATTTTGGGGGATTTAAGCAGCATTTATATTCTTCTATTACAATATTTAACAATATGACATTTGTTTTGTTTCTATATATACTTATTGTAGATTATACCAATTTAAATACCTTAAACAGCAGAAATCATAGAACTTTCTTCAGTTTGGGTCTAAATTAGAAAAAAACAAAAAAAAAACCAAAATGTATCCAAAAACTGTTGAATTTGACACGACAGACTTGAAGTGTTTACACCTGCAGACTAGGGCTGCCACAAACGATTATTTTAATAGTCGACTAATCATCGATTAATTTTTCCGATTAGTCGACTAATCGGATCATGGACAAAGTGGATGTAAAGAAAATCTGAAATATGATTAGCTTTAAAACAAAAAAATCCTAAATAAGCTAAAATCGCTAGCATATAGCTGAAATATTAGCTAAACTCCAAATTAGCCTAAAAAACTGTAAAAAAAAATCCCAAATTAGCTAAAATAGTGAAATATTAGCTAAACTCCAAATTAGCCCTAAAAAACTGTAAAAAATCCAAATTAGCCAAAATAGGTAGCATGTAGCTGGAATAATAGAAAAACTCCAAATTAGCCTAAAAAACTGTAAATGTTTAGAATTAGCTAGCTAACATGTAAATGAAATATTAGCTAAACTCCAAATTTGCCTACAAAACTGAAAAAATCCTAAATTAGCCAAAAGAGCTAATATGTAGCTGAAATATTATCTTAATTCCAAATTAGCCTAAAAAACTGAAAAAGCCTAAATTAGCCAAAATAGCTAGCATGAAGCTAAAATATTAGCTAAACTCCAAAATAGCCTGAAAACCCTTAATAAATGCCAAAATAGTCTAAAAAGCTAGCAGAATGTCATTATAACTTTCAACTTTACTACAGTCTACTCATATATTATATAAATAACGACTAAATACTATGAAATTAGTTGTCGACTATTTTAATAGTCGATTAGTCGTCGATTAGTCGACTAATCGTGGCAGCCCTACTGCAGACACAGAGAATAAATAATAAAACTAGTTTCTCTTCTGCAAACCCTTAACAGAGAATTCTTACATTAAATCATTCAATCATATAACCTAAAACTCTTCAGGGATTTGTTTAAATAAAAGTAAATTATATCTAAAGGAAAAAACTGACATAATTAAAATTGATCTTCTGTGAAAAATGGAAATAGTTTAATTATCTTAAATACATTTATTTTTTATCTTAAAAACTATTCTGACTTTAACATCAGTTGGTTGTAACTGTGAATAAGTGGAGGATTCAGTGTTCAGCTCAAAGCTTCGTCACGTGAAGATTAAAAACCATTTCCACCAAAATCACATCAGTTCCGGAAAGACGAGACTTTTCTTTTCTGTCTGTGAAAACGTGAAGGAAGGAAACTTTTCTTCATGTGGAAGAGGCGGGGAAGTCCCTGAATTCATCAAGTCTGGAGAACTTTTCATGTTTTGGTCTCCGTCTTCCCCCATTACACACACCTGCCCCTCCCACCTCCACCACACACACGTGAACACGCATGAGCACACGCATGAACACGCAGCAGAGCAGCGGTATGTCGTGTTCCTCGTCGTCCGCTTAAACTCTTCCAGAAATATCCCACGATGCATTTGGGCGGCAGAAGGGGGAATTCCAGAATCCAGCAGATCTCCGTCTGACGGCGTGGATTCTGGCTTTATTTAGAAGAGACGCTCTCAAACATTTAAGGTGGTTTTTTTTTTAAGGCGGCGTTAGGAGTTGTGTGTTTCAGAACCTGAAGCCTCGAAGCGCTTCGTGCCTCCTCAGCCTGTGTGGGCCGGCCGAGCTCCCTCCTGGGTGGATGTGTGAGGCAGTTTCTCCCTCCACGCGCAGTCGGGGTATTTTATTGCATGTTGCCATGACCACTGCTCAGCATAGAGGCTTGTAGAGCGGCTCCAGGAAATGGGGTGGCTTCCTCACTCGGTGCGAACAACTTCCTGCCCTCTTTTCAGTGGAAGCGTGCCAGGAGTCAGAAACTCTCCAGCTCCAGATGTTGCTTTACATCTCATCACAAAAATGATATATAAAAATCAAAGATGTATTTTGTTTGTAGTGAAGGAGCGATGCTCGGTGACGCTGTGACAGATGGTTTTTCTGTCTCTGGGGGTGTCGGGTCTGTTTTGTTCCAGTGTGTTGCAACGTCAACGTGAAGAGATATTTATGTGAAGCAGCTGGACGGCAACAGGCTGAGAAAAACCTTTATGAACTTTCACTCACTACCTTCTAAAGCTGAAGCCTGCAGAGGCATTTCTGTTTCCGTCACACCTTTTCTGTAGAAAGATCTTCTGTTTACGCTTCACTGCTGACTCTAGTTTATTTATAATTCTTTACAATTTAGAGAACAGGATTGATTCTGATTTGCAACTTTCTTTTATCAAAGCGTTATTGGTTATTATTATTAATAAATAGTAATGGCGTGTACTTGTATAGCGCTTCTCACCTTCCTTCAAAGGCCCAAAGCGCTTCACAGTCACAGACACATTCACACATTCACACATTCACACATTCACACATTCACATTAGGGCTGCCACGATTAGTCGACTAATCGATGACTAATCGACTATTAAAATAATCGACAACTAATTTAATAGTCGATTAGTCGTTACTTTATATTGTATAAAGTCAGATTGTAGTAAAGTTGAAAGTTATAATAGCATTCTGCTAGCTTTTTGGAATATTTTATTAATGTTTTTTAGGCTATTTTGGAGTTTAGCTAATATTTCAGCAGCATGCTAGCTATTTCGGCTAACTTTAGCTTTTTTACGTTTTTTAGGCAACTTTTGAGTTTAACTTATATTTCAGCTATATGCTAGCTGTTTTGGCTAATATAGGATTTTTCCGTTTTTTTAAGGCTAATTTGGAGTTTAGCAAATATTTCAGCAGCATGCTAGCTATTTCGGCTAACTTTAGCTTTTTTAAGTTTTTTTAGGCAATTTTTGAGTTTAGCTTATATTTCAGCTATATGCTAGGTGTTTTGGCTAATATAGGATTTTTCCATTTTTTTAAGGCTAATTTGGAGTTTAGCAAATATTTCAGCAGCATGCTAGCTATTTTGGTTAACTTAAGCTTTTTTTAAGTTTTTTTAGGCAATTTCTGAGTTTAGCTTATATTTCAGCTATATGCTAGCTGTTTTGGCTAATATAGGATTTTTCCATTTTTCTAAGGCTAATTTGGAATTTAGCTAATATTTCAGCTGCATGCTAGCTATTTAGGCTAACTTTGGCTCTTTTTATTTTTTGGTAAATTTGGCATTTAACTAATATTTTAGCTGGTTATCAACTTCAGCATCTTTACATCCACTTTGGCCATGAATAGATTAGTCGACTAATCGGAAAAAATAATCGGTGATTAGTCGACTATTAAAATAATCGTTTGTGGCAGCCCTAATTCACATAATAAAACCAATGGTTTTAGCTACAACAAACACTGTTCACATAACAGTGTTAATTTAAAGAAAAGTAGAATCTATATTCATTAAATTATCATTTAAACAAGGAAAACTATTGCAAGAAATTTCCTTAAAGCATAATTGATTCTTCTTTTAGATTTAGATTTTTTTCAATACAATTCAATAACTGTATTATTGTACATTTTACAACAAAATTGAGTGGGTGCAGTTTTCCTCTGGTGCATTTTTACATAAACAAGTAAATAAATAAGTAATAAAAACAAATAAAATAAAAAGCAGATAGACATAATCAGACCCGCCCATCCATGCATTCAGCCAATGCATGGCTCCAATGTAAACAGTTAAAAAAGCTTTAAAAAACTGGATTAAAGTGAATTTCTGGCAGCATTTCAAACTGTGATGACTCTTGGATTATAAACAGGTTTTGAACCCATTTGTCCCAGATGTCATTGTTCTGTATCTTCTGCCTGAGGGCATCAACAGAGGATGATTCTCGTGAAATGAACCCAGTTTTCCCTTCACACTAATCATGGTTCAGATTATCCAGACATTACAGCTGAACGAACACGCTCCAGAACCACCCAAACCTGTTTATGGAAAACATCTCGGTCTGCACGATTAGCATGCAGTCATAGAATAGAGTCACTTCTCAGTTGTGTTCATCAACTCTACAAAGACAACGAATGTAACCCGTTAACACCGATGGTTTAGCTCCAATGTGGACCTGCTTTCAATTTATTATTCAACCTTTTGATTTTTAAACAAACGATTAATCAAAATGTTCCACTCTGATGAAAAATATGTTTTTTTGTGTTTTTAACGTGTTTTTGTAGCGTTTTTTTCTGAGAACGGAGGACATTAATGCAGCCAAAAAACATCATTTTAATAGTCGACTGATCAATGATTATTTTCTCGGATTAGTCGATTGATCGGGTCACGCATAAAGTGGATGTAAAGAACACATCTGAACCATCATTACCTTTAAAATAACTAACTAAAAACTAGATTCACACTATCTCACCTGCGATAATGCTGTAAACTGAGCTGAAAATGCTAAAGCTGATAGCCAGCTAGAATATTGATTAAATCCCAAATGAGCCTAAAAATAAAAAAGCTTAAGTTAGCCAAAACAGCTAGCATGCAGCTGAAATATTAGTTAAACTGAAAATTATCCTAAAAAACTGTTATAAAAGCTAGCATAATGGCGTTATAACTTTTAACCTTACTACAATCTGACTCCATATGATATAAAGTAACGACTAATCAACTATTAAATTAATCGTCGACTATTTTAATAGTCGATTAGTCGCCTGATCGTGGCCGCCCTAGAGGACATGTAGAAAAGAATTAAGCTTAAAATGTTATTTCTGAGTATTTATTGTGAATCTGGAGTGTTGTCGCTGTAACAATAGGAGGTTATGAATCTTCTGATATTTGTATAAACTCCTCTTGTATTTGAGGATAAACTTTATCTATATTAATATTAATATAAATATTTTTACACACAAAAAAGAAGAAGAAAGGTGGATGTTTGAGAAAAACGGTTTGAACAGTTTGAGAATAAAAACAAAGTAGGAGGAAGTAGAATCATAAAGAGGTGAATTTTTAATGAATTTTAGGTATTTTCAGCATAATAATAATAATTTAAAAATCACTGGGATTTTTTAAAAAGCTTTCAGAAAGTGATGGGAGACATTTAAGTATTGAAATGTAGTTATAAATGTAGTTAGTGGAGTATTTTTGTGTGTTAAATTAAAAGAAATCACATTTTCCTGAGTGGGAATCAAACCAGCATCCTCATGTCGTTATCTCCGTGTCTGTGTGGAAGGATGCTCCGTCTGACTGTTGACTCTGCGGAGCGCTCTTATCTCGGCGTTCCCTGGTGGGAAACGCTCCCGTGTTTGCTCCACTGATAGGAAACTGTGAGAACTTCCAGAGACAAAGAACGCCGCATTGACCGCTGCAGTCGGAGTGACAACACGGCGGTCAGAGAAACCCGCAGCTTCTTCACCGGATGGATTTGGTTGTTTCCTATCAGTCTGCCTCAGGAAGTTCAAAAACAAACCTTTATTGACAACACCTCCATGAACAGTCTGAGTGTGCCTGCTGGGATTCTGAATGTCACGGCGGTTGGCGTTTGCCGTCTCCGCCTCTAATAGGCCGCAGTCTTTCTCTGTAACGCATCACTTCCTGTTTGCTCTGTTTCCAATCAGCCTGAAAGACTTCAGGACAGAAGAATAAAATGGTTTCCAGCAGCTGAAAAAGACTTTTCAGCTCACGCTGAGGAGGAGTCTCTGTGATTAATGTTGGTGCAGGAAATAACGTCACCGCTCACTTCCTGTAATGCACCGTTTCACCAACACTTTGTTGGCGTTTCTTCAAAGTCAGCTGACCCGACTGGAGCTCAGTCGAGGCGTTTACCACTCGAGAGCGCCAAAGCTCGCCGTTCACCTCCAGAGAGCTTTTCATCTTTAGAAATGTGTCATTCTTGTTATTAACGGTCTGGTGTTATAATGGAACGATCACAACCCAACTATATATCCCATGATGCAGTTCTTCTGCATCATTGTATCCTATTTATGTCCATAAGCACATGAGGTTATGTGTGTTGAATAAAGGTTGACTAAAGTCAGTTAAATGTTGGCGCCGTGGAGTTATGCATCCTTGATGGAATCTGTTATCTAAGAGAATTCCTTTTTGGTTTTATTAAAACAGTTTTAGTTATTAAACATCTATAATGAAATTAGGGTGAAGCAGAGACAGATGCATGAACGGACTCGTGCGTCCGGCGTGTTGGGCTGATGTGGAACGCGTGAGGACCTCCTGAGTCCTGACGGAACAAAGACTGAAGTGTCTCCATGTGTGGATCACCGAGGAGCAGAGAGCCGGGCTCTGTCGTGTTCGTCAGGGCTCATTTTGGAGCCCCCCCGTCCCGTCCTGTCCCGCTGGCCCGTGGTCTCATTTCCTGGATCGATAACTGCTAGCAGGACAGAAGTTCTGGTCTCTGTGATGCTTCTGTTGTGGATCTTCCAGGTTTACATCAGAACATTAACATTTATCATTAAATGCTGAAAAAATGCATTTTCAGTCATAACATGTCTTATTTAAAATTAGGGCTGCCACGATTAGTCGACTAATCGACGACTAATCGACTATTAAAATAACGAACAACTAATTTAATAGCGCATTAATCGTTACTTTTGATTGTATGAATCAGATTGTAGTAAAGTTGAAAGTTATGAATAGCATTCTGCTAGGCGTTTTTGGAATATTTTGGCAGTTATTGCTAAGGTTTTTTAGGCTATTTTGGAGTTTAGCTAATATTTCAGCAGCATTTGCTAGCTAGCTATTCTAACTTTAACTTTTTTACGTTTTTTAGGCAACTTTTGAGTTTAACTTATATTTCAGCTATATGCTAGCTGTTTTGGCTAATATAGTATTTTTCCATTTTTTTAAGGCTAATTTGGAGTTTAGTAATATTTCAGCAGCATGCTAGCTATTTTGGTTAACTTAAGCTTTTTTAAGTTTTTTTAGGCAATTTTTGAGTTTAGCTTATATTTCAGCTATATGCTAGCTGTTTTGGCTAATATAGGATTTTTCCGTTTTTTTAAGGCTAATTTGGAGTTTAGCTAATATTTCAGCAGCATGCTAGCTATTTCGGCTAACTTTAACTTTTTTACGTTTTTTAGGCAACTTTTGAGTTTAACTTATATTTCAGCTATATGCTAGCTGTTTTGGCTAATATAGTATTTTTCTATTTTTTTAAGGCTAATTTGGAGTTTAGTAATATTTCAGCAGCATGCTAGCTATTTTGGTTAACTTAAGCTTTTTAAGTTTTTTTAGGCAATTTTTGAGTTTAGCTTATATTTCAGCTATATGCTAGCTGTTTTGGCTAATATAGTATTTTTCCGTTTTTTTAAGGCTAATTTGGAGTTTAGCTAATATTTCAGCTGGTTATCAACTTCAGCATCTTTACATCCACTTTGCCCATGAACAGATTAGTCGACTAATCGGAAAAAATAATCGGTGATTAGTCGACTATTAAAATAATCGTTTGTGGCAGCCCTAATTGAAATAGTGTTTTCAGCTGAACTCAACCAGATAAGCTCGTTTCTTTGTAATCATGTTGTTAGCTTGAGCATTAGCATCTTAACGTCCACACTGGACGTGGAAACGGCGCTGAGTGGCGTGCGCGCCGCTTCCCTGCAGTTCACACCAGACGCACGTTTTTCCACGACGGTCGACAGGCGCATCTGTTTGAGCTTTTTTCCTGTTTTTGGCATTATGGGTAAAAATATGACCCATTTATCAGTTGTTGAGACACACAGAGAGAAGTGTGTGTTGTGATTGTGTGTTTATGTTTCATCTCTACAGTCGGTTTAGATCATGTGTCAAACTCAAGGCCCGGGGGCCGGATCCGGCCCTCCAGATCATTTTATTTTATTGTTATTATTGACCCGATGTTATCTTGAGCTCATTTCTAATGTAGTATTATTTTAACTAAATATATTTTTATGGAGAGTAAAATATTGGAAATAATTTAAGGTTTAAGTTGATTTAATCTGGAATAATATTCCTGCATTTTTATTATTCATAATTATGTTAAAAAGTTACAGTTTTATAGATGTAGCTTTAGTGTATTGAATAAATGTTCATCCTGTTCGGCCGCGATCATCTTGTGTGTTTTGGATCTTGGACTCCTGTGCGACTGAGTTTACTTTAGATACAAAAACATGAGCACTTTCGCCAATCTCTGTGTTTTATTGTAAAAAATTGGTTATATTATTTTTAAAAATCAATTCTCTCATGTATCTTGATGTAACTTCTTGCCAGAATCTGCAGCACGCTGCACACCATCCCCGGAGGACCGCGGCGCCGTACGGAAGCGTCCTCTGCTCCGCGCCGCTTCAGTGTGAAGGCGTTTAACACAAAATCTTTATCATATTGTAACTTGATTATATAAAATAGTTTATATTTTGAAAATAAACCAGATTTTCTCACGTATTTGATGTAACTTTGTGCCAGAATTGACGCGGATCGCTCATAAACAGACGCTGAAACCTTCTGCTTCTACCGCGGCGCTTCTCTGTCCACCGTGAGCTTCAACACCACAAATGTGGCATGAACCGTGCATGAAGACCTGGCCGCATTTCTTTTGTCTGGTTGATGGTTCCACTCCCCACGAATGCCGTTAAATCGACTGGCTTTGCTTTCTTGCAGCGCTGCAATGCGTGGACGAGAAGGCGCCCTGCGTGAACAACGCCACATGCGTGACCTTCGGCAACGGCACCGAATACTGCAGGTAAGGTCGACCGCACACCTTCACCGTGATGCAGATGTGGAGATGAGGTTTTGTTTCAGCCACAGATGTGGATGGAAGGAGTTTTTCTGTCCATGTGTTCCTAGAGTCAGCTTCATCTCATCCGTCAGCCTGAACTCATGTAGAAAAAGAGTTTCCATTTTTACTGGCGTAACCATGTGGTGACTGCAGGAATGAAGCGGCTCCCAGCTTCTGACGCTCCGCCGGCTTGTAATTAGCTCTAAGCTGTCTTTTTAATTGCGCTGCCCCTCCCAGGCCGACCTCCCAACACAAACACACCGCGGCTCGTTCCTGAACCGGATCGGGTTTCACGCCGTGATGAGAACGCGGCGATGCGTCTGTTCCCAGAGTTTGTGGAATTGTTGCACTTTGCAGAAACAGATAAAGCAGCATCTTTTATCGGTTTTCTGTGGAACCGAGGTCAGATAAACGTCTCTGCAGGTACTGAGAAACTCTGGCTCCTTCCAGGTCTGTGTTCACATCAGAATAAACACAATCTGATTCTGTTGTTGAGGAGAGTAATAAACTGAATCGTTGCAGTTTAGAATCAATGGGAAAAAAGACAAAAAGATTTGACTAAACTGAGACAGTCAGAAGAAACAAAAGTCAAAATTAAAATCTGAAATTGTAAAATGAATTTTTATTGAAGAGTTTGACTTTTTTTCCATGACGTTTGTGCGATTCGTGCAGCACAGACGGTTGTTTTAAGAGCAGACAGGAAATGCCGGGCAGCTTTCCTGCATGGCAGGTTTATAGGAACTAACTTGAGAATTTAAAGAAAGTGGGCGGGGTTGCTGGGGCGCATTGCAGGGCGGGGTGTGAGGAAGCCGCAGAACCTGTGACTCTGCAGCTCTTTGGGCGTGAGACTGAAGATTTCTGAATGACCGATTGCATCACTGAATCGCTGATTTTCACTTCGATTCATGCCAAGATCAGGGTGAATACTGGATTCTGATTGGCTGCA
Organism: Oryzias javanicus; assembly: GCA_003999625.1. Classification (NCBI taxonomy): domain Eukaryota; kingdom Metazoa; phylum Chordata; class Actinopteri; order Beloniformes; family Adrianichthyidae; genus Oryzias; species Oryzias javanicus. The sequence continues at coordinate 3,438,241 of CM012440.1, forward strand.
GGGTGTCCTGTAAGCAGCAGAAGAAGAAATCTTCTTAAAACTTCAGTTTCATCATCTGGACTAAAAGGAAACAGGAGAACTTTCCCTCCGAAATGATGCTTTGGAATAAATAACGTGACGTTTCCTCATACAACAGACGCAGCAGAGCCAGCTGCAGGTTACCATGACAACTAGTGAAAAACCATTTAAATGGGAAAAAACATTCAAATTAGAGTGTGAATAATTATATTTTTCATAAGGCATGAAGGCCCTTCGACCTTTATGACGTTGAGGCGAGAAATACGGGGAATCTGGGGATCGATCCAATACTTAGTGATTATTAGAGGATTGATCCAATACTTGGTAATCATTAGAGGATCAATCCAATACTTGGTAATCATTAGAGGATCAATCCAATACTTAGTAATCATTAGAGGATCGATCCAATACTTAGTAATCATTAGAGGATCAATCCAATACTTGGTAATCATTAGAGGATTGATCCAATACTTAGTAATCATTAGAGGATCAATCCAATACTTGGTAATCATTAGAGGATCGATCCAATACTTAGTAATCATTAGAGGATCGATCCAATACTTAGTAATCATTAGAGGATCAATCCAATACTTGGTAATCATTAGAGGATTGATCCAATACTTGGTAATCATTAGAGGATCAATCCAATACTTGGTAATCATTAGAGGATTGATCCAATACTTAGTAATCATTAGAGGATCAATCCAATACTTAGTAATCATTAGAGGATCAATCCAATACTTGGTAATCATTAGAGGATTGATCCAATACTTGGTAATCATTAGAGGATCAATCCAATACTTGGTAATCATTAGAGGATCAATCCAATACTTAGTGATCATTAGAAGATTGATCCAATACTTAGTAATCATTAGAGGATCGATCCAATACTTAGTAATCATTAGAGGATCGATCCAATACTTAGTAATCATTAGAGGATCAATCCAATACTTGGTAATCATTAGAGGATTGATCCAATACTTAGTAATCATTAGAGGATCAATCCAATACTTAGTAATCATTAGAGGATCAATCCAATACTTGGTAATCATTAGAGGATTGATCCAATACTTGGTAATCATTAGAGGATCAATCCAATACTTGGTAATCATTAGAGGATCAATCCAATACTTAGTAATCATTAGAGGATCGATCCAATACTTAGTGATCATTAGAAGATTGATCCAATACTTAGTAATCATTAGAGGATCGATCCAATACTTGGTAATCATTAGAGGATCAATCCAATACTTAGTAATCATTAGAGGATCGATCCAATACTTAGTGATCATTAGAAGATTGATCCAATACTTAGTAATCATTAGAGGATCGATCCAATACTTAGTAATCATTAGAGGATCAATCCAATACTTGGTAATCATTAGAGGATTGATCCAATACTTAGTAATCATTAGAGGATCAATCCAATACTTGGTAATCATTAGAGGATCAATCCAATACTTGGTAATCATTAGAGGATTGATCCAATACTTGGTAATCATTAGAGGATCAATCCAATACTTAGTGATCATTAGAAGATTGATCCAATACTTAGTAATCATTAGAGGATCGATCCAATACTTAGTAATCATTAGAGGATTGATCCAATACTTAGTAATCATTAGAGGATTGATCCAATACTTAGTAATCATTAGAGGATCAATCCAATACTTAGTGATCATTAGAAGATCGATCCAATACTTAGTAATCATTAGAGGATCGATCCAATACTTAGTAATCATTAGAGGATTGATCCAATACTTAGTAATCATTAGAGGATCGATCCAATACTTAGTAATCATTAGAGGATCAATCCAATACTTAGTAATCATTAGAGGATCAATCCAATACTTAGTAATCATTATGGTTGTAGGAAAATATTGATTCTGCGATATATCACAATATTTCATTTGACGATACTTGTATCGAATTAAAATGCTGAAAAGACAATATTTTATTATTAACGTTCTTCAGCGTCTTACTTAATTAAAAAGGCCGTCGTCGTGGCGATGAGCGGAGAAATACATGTTTACCTCTGCGTGTAGTAAATCAAACATCTTATCCACATTCATCCTGTCATCATTTCTTCATTTATCATAAAAAAGTACCATGAATGTGTGGATGAAAGTACCTCATGTATGTGATACAGTTGCAGTGCTTAATGTTGTGATCATTAAATATAATAGATTTTATCATTTTATATCTATGAAAGGTGTCTTAATATTCAAGTAGAGTTTTTCTTCTGTCATAAAACATGTTTCTGGTGGATATATTGTGATACGTTTCACATTTCCAGGCTCTTCTCAATACACACCCCTCATAATTACTGGGGTTCTATCCATCCTTTTTTCTTTAAGTGTTGTATTTTTTAAAATACTTTGTATTTTGAATAAATCTGGAGATCCGATACGTATCCTGATCTATTCCAAGACGATAACAGACAATATTTCACTCATAAACGAGTTGCTTTCACCCAAACAAATTCAGCTTTTATTTAAGTTGATTTAAGTGGAAAATACTAAACCGTTTGGTTTAGTACTGTTGATGTTTTCTTACACCCCTGGAATCTGCAGTAATCCTCCGTCGAGTCGTCCAGATTAAACGGAGAACAAACGCGTTCATGTTTACCGCCGTCGACCATCAGGCCTTCTGCATTCATGGAGAGGTCTCAGCCAACATTTCCACGTTCTCCACGTGTTTCTCTGCGTCTTTCTTCAGTTTCAAAGTGAAGATGTTGGAGGACAAAAGTTGACGGATTATGAAGTTTAAACTGTTTTATTTGAGGAGGTCTGTCTGCGTTTTGGCTCCGGTTGTCCGGTGAGCAGAATCTCTGCGTCACGTAGACGGCGAGGAGCTTGTTGTCCGTGGTAACGTGTGGTATGACTCCAGAGGACACGTCTAAAAACGCTGAGAACGTGACCTTTGGGAGTCACTTCTCCCGTTTGTGGGTCAGAGGATTCCTGAAAACAAGAGAGCGACTGCACACGTTATGTCGTCCAGACCTCCAGAACAACATCTCTTTGTCCTCTGCTGATGAACTCCTTCCCGCTCTCGGCGCCCTCCTGCCCCCTCACGGCTCAGCGGGACGGAGTTTCTGCGTTTCTGTGCGCCCGTTTGATCTGACAGGTAGAATTAAGCCGGGGGCGCCGAGGGGAGGGAAGGGACCCGAAACAAAAGAGGATGTCTCCTTTCAGGTAATTTGAGTCGGAATACCTCGGAGCAGAACTTCTTCCTAACGTTGAGAGAGCAGCAACGGGGGGGAGGGAGGGAGGGAGGGAGGCTGGAGAAGTGTGGAGAGGAATGCAATTTCCCTCTTACTACGCCTCCTTCATCAAGCTGTCACTTATCCATCGCTGGCTCCTCCTCCTGCTCCTCTCTCTGTTCCGGTTGGAGCTTTTTGTCTTTAGCTTCTGTGCGTTCAGGTGGAGGGAACGTCTCCAGGTATGCAGTGAAAGTCGTGGGATTTACTGAGATCCCGAATTTAAACACAGCTACCCCAACACTCGGATATTTGGAAAAGGATCTGGCCACAGAAAGAGCAATCTGTGCCCAAAATCATCTGCCGGAAGTCCTCGACCGGAACAACTGCTTACATGATCAAAAACAGAAGTAGATGAACAAACGTGAACACGTGTGAAAGAAATAAAACGATGAACGTTCTCTGTCTCATCTGAAGCTCATCTTGCTCTAAACTCTTACACAGTTATGGTTTATTCTCATTGAAAAGCTGAGAGTTTTTCAAATATCATTTTTGAAAGACTTTTCTACATTTTAGGAATTTTCCAACCGGCTAAAGTTGTGAAATTCTGCTTCTGGCTAGAGATTGATCCTGAATTTCACCAGAGGTCGCTCCATGTTTGAAATGTGTTCCTGAAAAATCAAGTATGAATATTTGTGACGTCCGACAGTAGAGAATAGTAAAAACACACTCATTAGTCATAATGTAATAATATCATTAAGAATATAGAATAATGTTGCATTTTTAAACCTCGTTTTCACCGGTTTGGTATTTTGAGCGTTTCCACCTTAAAATGGACCCTTAAACAGGATCGTCCCGTACCTTTTGGGGGCCCCCATCGAACGTAACGGTTGGGGCGGAGCTTCTGCAGTTTGTTGTGTACGTTTTGGTTTAGAATCTATAATGAAATCACGTTCTAACATCAGCAACACAAACAAGACGTCCCTCTGTGGAGACAGCGAGAGCCGTCCAGGAACCGTGCGCTGGGGCTGCTGGGAGATGTAGTTATTTTAGCCGGTGACCAGATCTCCTGATCAATCGTTATGTGAGCATCTGCTCGCATGGCGGAGACGCCGTTCTGGAACGCGTCTGACCGGAGTCGGCAGAAAAGCTTTTCAGGATCTGGAACGGTTTTATTTACTGCTGAAGCTCAACAGGAAAACTTCAGTGAAGTCATAAAAACATTTATTTTTCTCTAAATCTTTATTCTCTTCTAAAAGTCTCATCGATGCTGATCAAACGTAATTATTTGATTTTCATTCATCCAGTAAAAAGACAAACATAGAAACCAATTAAACATAATATAACAGCAGGAAGAATCGGATCTGTGGATCGTTGATCCGGATCCTCGGTTCTGTTTAGAGAATAACCGGTCAGGTGATCCTCAGAGGACATCGAGGAAGAAACCCCGTCATAACTGACCAGCAGAACCATCAGATGTCAGCCGTGTCAGCGTTACCAGGTGACTCGTTCCCGTGTCACCTGCTGGACGGAGGTTTTCATTCGCTGTCGTTTGAGAGGGACAGCACCTGAAGTGTGCTTGGATTGGTCGGATCCTCTTTCCTTTGAAGTGAAGACACCTGGTAGAGCTCCGCCTGCAGGTTTGACCCCCAGGTCGCGTCGGTCCCGGAGCTGGTCGACCTCTCTGGTCATCCTTGTCTGTAGGTCTGTTTCTACGGAGCTTCCTGGTGTCCAGATGTTCAGGTTAACCTGTTCTTCTCTGGAGCTGATGGTCTGCTGTGGATGTGGCTGAGCGACAGCGTCCTGCAGGCGGGGCTCAAACCGCAGCTGACCTCAAAGCCCCTCGCTGGCGCCCCAATCCTTTTTTGATTGGAGAAAGGCTTTGCTTCCTTTTGACGGACAGTAAATGAGAGGGAGGGGTAACACCCCCCCCCCCCCACCCCCCACCCCCGTCTGAAGCCGCCGTCTTCCAGAGGGATGGGGAATGTGGCAACCGAAGCCTAAACCAGACGCAGGCGCGCCTGTCGCACGGCGGGGTCGCGGTCACGCTCCTCTGCATCGGGACAGGAGGGAAACCTTAAAAACGGTTTTACTGAGTTCAGAGTAGGGCCGTGAATGTCGACGCCTTCATCCAGCATGAACATTTCTGCTGTGAGATCAACGTAATCAAACTTTAAACTTTTTTTACATTCTGTGATTGAGATTTTATTCAGTTAAAGAGATCACACAGGATTCATTTGTAATGTTTGGACAAAAGCGATCTTTTATTGTAATAAATGAAAAAACGTCAATCTGACAGCAGCAGGGGGCGGAGCCAAAAGAAGCTGTCTTCTATTAGAAATCCAACAATGAAACCGATCATTTTTTTGTTTTGGGATGAGGACCGACAGGAATTTTTTGGCATTCTCTCTGCTCCACGGTTCTCCGTGAAAGTCCCGCCCCCTGACGAACAGACACGCCCCCACCTGTGTAGATTCTATTCGAGCCGAGCAGAAATCCAGCTGGATCAAACTTATCCCAAAAATATTATTATTTTTTATTTTACAAACACAATAAAGAAAATTTATGAGAAAAAAAGAAAACAGAATAAAGTAAAAAGTCAAAGTGAGTTTGAGTTTCAGACCCTGAAAAGGTTAAAATCTATGTTGATATTATGATTATTTACAGATAATAAATGGTTGTTAAATACTGTAACTAAAGAAGAAAAGTTTGTTTTTGAATCTAGTTAAAATCCTTCATCCTGGATGAAACAACACCCCCCCCCTTCCAAACAGCTGGAGGCCCTTTCCCAAACCTCTGTTTACACGTGAAGAGGACTTCTTTGTGGGACGGTTTATGTTCAGAAGTTTGGACAGATTCTAAATGAAGGTTTTCCTCCAGAACTGGAGATTCAAACAGAGACGAGCGGTTCTGGTTCTGTTTGCTCTCATGTTTTTTTTAGGATTTGTTTTAAACACAACCCAAACTTTTACCGCACCGTCTTTCAGGACTCCACCCTGCCGCCGCCGCCGCCGCCGCCGCCGCCGCCCGCTCAGCATTTCTGCCTCTGTCTGTGGCGTTCGTCGCTCTGTTTTTTCTTTTCACGCTTCGTCTTTTTTTAACGTTGACGTTCCATTTGGGTTCTGTGCCCCCACACGGGCGGGATGTTACTCTTTCATAAAAAAAGAGAAAAACGTCCCAGAAATCCTCCTTAGAACGGCGCTGTGGAGCCGACAGTAAATTAAATTCTCTTTTTGAACCAGTAACTCTTAAAAACATTCATCCTCGCTTCCAGAGAAAAGCCTTTTTGTCTGCACTCAAAGCTTTTAAACTGTACTGCAACACAAGCTTTTTTCCTAAGCTTGGGAATTTTTGGGTGCCACTCAGAAGTGTGCGCACAGCGGCTAATGTTCATGCATGCACACACAGGAACCGTGAATGGGCCACCTATGCTCCAGCCAAGTCAGGGAATTATCCGGGGATTGAAATGTGAGCCGCTGGTGCTCTGCCTCTGTTCCTCTCACACCGAGGCTTCAGGACAGCCGCGGGGGGGGGCATGTCGGAGTTATTAAGCATAACTGAGCCTGGAATAGTGACTGAGAGGGGAGGGGGGAGGGGGTGCAGCCGAAGATGAATAGGTCCTCAGGAAGAAGGAGTAATGCCAAAGAAAACAGAACCGGAGACCTGCAGCACCTTGGGAGCGGGGAATGTTGTCTGCAGGAGATAAGGCCCGGAACGCCGCAGAGGTCAGCGCGGGGTGGAGGGGGCGGAGGGGCCTGAAAATGGAGTCCAGAGAGCGAGGAAGGGTGTGCGTTGGATGGGGGCGCTAATGGGAACCAGCTGTAGAAACCGAACACCTCGAGTGGGACAGAAAGCAGCGGTGGAGCTCTGAGGGAGAAGAGAACGGCTCACAGTCGAAAAGAAGGAGTCATGGAGCCAAACCCCCCCTCTGCAGACCGGGTTGGTTTTAGTGCCGCAGAGCAGCAGGTCACAGCTTTCTCAGTGAGACGCCACTCCCTCAACATAATGGGAATCATGCACGGCCTTGTCTGTTTGCCTGCGGCGCGAGTGAAGCAGCCGCCGGCAAATAATGAGCTCTCTGTGAGGCTGAGAAACCTGCAGGACGGGGTGCTGCTGCCTGACGTCACTGCAGCCGTCCCATACACTGCACCCGTCCCATACACTGAAGCCCGTCCCATACACTGCAGCCCGTCCCATTCACTGCAGCCGTCCCATTCACTGTAACCCGTCCCATTCACTGCAACCCGTCCCATACACTACAGCCGTCCCATACACTGCAGCCATCCCATTCACTGCAGCCGTCCCATTCACTGTAACCCGTCCCATACACTACAGCCGTCCCATACACTGCAGCCGTCCCATTCACTGCAACCCGTCCCATACACTGCAGCCGTCCCATACACTGCAGCCGTCCCATTCACTGCAGCCGTCCCATTCACTGTAACCCGTCCCATTCACTGCAACCCGTCCCATACACTGCAGCCGTCCCATACACTGCAGCCGTCCCATTCACTGCACCCGTCCCATACACTGCAGCCGTCCCATTCACTGCAGCCGTCCCATTCACTGTAACCCGTCCCATTCACTGCAGCCGTCCCATTCACTGCAGCCGTCCCATTCACTGTAACCCGTCCCATTCACTGCAGCCGTCCCATTCACTGTAACCCGTCCCATTCACTGCACCCGTCCCATTCACTGCAGCCGTCCCATTCACTGCAGCCGTCCCATTCACTGTAACCCGTCCCGTTCACTGTAACCCGTCCCGTTCACTGCAGCCCGTCCCGTTCACTGCAACCCGTCCCGTTCACTGCAGTCGTCCCATACACTGCAGCCCGTCCCATTCACTGCAGCCCGTCCCGTTCACTGCAACCCGTCCCGTTCACTGCAGTCGTCCCATACACTGCAGCCCGTCCCGTTCACTGCAGCCGTCCCGTTCACTGTAACCCGTCCCGTTCACTGCAGTCGTCCCATACACTGCAGCCCGTCCCATTCACTGCAGTCGTCCCATACACTGCAGCCGTCCCATTCACTGTAACCCGTCCCATACACTGCACCCGTCCCATACACTGCAGCCGTCCCATACACTGCAGCCGTCCCATTCACTGCAGCCGTCCCATTCACTGTAACCCGTCCCGTTCACTGTAACCCGTCCCGTTCACTGCAGCCCGTCCCGTTCACTGCAACCCGTCCCGTTCACTGCAGTCGTCCCATACACTGCAGCCGTCCCATTCACTGTAACCCGTCCCATACACTGCACCCGTCCCATACACTGCAGCCGTCCCATACACTGCAGCCGTCCCGTTCACTGCAGCCGTCCCATTCACTGTAACCCGTCCCGTTCACTGTAACCCGTCCCGTTCACTGCAGCCCGTCCCGTTCACTGCAACCCGTCCCATTCACTGCAGCCCGTCCCGTTCACTGCAACCCGTCCCGTTCACTGCAGCCCGTCCCGTTCACTGCAGCCGCTCGCCATTCGTTCTGAGTTCATGAGAAAAATCTTCATCTCGAGAAGCAGAAAATAGAGAGAGGAGCAAACGAGAAAACTAAAAATCCCTCCTCGCTGACAGCTTCACTGTGAACACCTCCTTCTATTGAGGCATCTGATTGGTCAGTTTATATCTTGAACTACAGAAAAAAATCATAACAAAGAGGATTATCAATGAAAAAAAACTTTATTCATAGAATAAGGAGAAGGAACTTTAAAATGTTTTTAAATAAATAAATCCATGGATGTTATAGAGCTGAGATTAAGTTTCTGAAATGATTCAAGTTTCTTTCAGACTCTAAAATGAGAGGAAACTTAAAGATCATCCGTTCTTCTTTCTGTTTATATTTAGCTGTAAAAACGTATTTCCTGTTTGATTTACATGAAGTAGTATTTACCGCTGCAGCTGTAGCGTTTATCTGTAGGTGGAATCACTGATATTTCAGAACCACAGTCATTATCTGAATAGTCATTCTGATCACATGTTCAAGTCTACTCAGATCAGGTCTGATCTCTGTGGATCAGATCAGTTTCGTTCCACGAATCTGAACTTCACGTTTCATCTCTGGATGAGCCGCTCGCTGCTTTTATCAATCAGAGGGAAGTTTGGTTTCTGTCTGGAGGTGAATGTTGGACGAGTCAGACGAGTCTCTGCTACCAGTGATGGGTCCAACCTCCATGTTGTTTCTACGGTTCCCAGTGGATGGAAATGTATGAAGAAGGAAGTGATGTCCTTTCAGAATAAGACTCAGAGGAGTGTCCTTCTGGATTTGGAAACCCAGAGAGTTTGTACGACACGCGTCGGTTATCGTGGGACACACGGTGGAGTCACCTGAGACCCCCCAGGGAAGCTCGCTTTCAAAGACTGTAAGAGAGGCGGCAGGTCGCTCTCACACACATGCACACGCATGCACCTTTACTCATACATGCAGACAGAGACATGAGGAAGTGACGAGTGAAAGCAGCTCTGACTCAGAACCACCAGAGGAATAGAAAGTCACAGAAGGACTTTGTTCCTGACGGGATTCCTGCAGGAACCAGCAGAAGAAATGAAGGTTTTCATGGTGTTTGGTGTGAACATCATGAACATCAGACCTGTCTGGTTCATTCACAGAACATTAGCTTCTGTGTTGTTCTTAAAGAGTTAAACCTAGAGAAAACTGGACTTGTGGTGCTGTTGCTTCTCAGCTTCCTCTTTGTGAACGTGACCCCGGCTTCACCTCTCCACCGAGCCCAGCTTCTGTTTTCGTCTTTAGAGGGTTTATGGGGCAACGGCTCTGGGTTCATGGCACTTCCTCTGCTGATCTCAGAGTTATTGGCTGAATTCATGTCTGCTCCTGCTGAGAAATCCCCCAACCGAGTGAAACATCTTTACATCTCTCTGGCTTTGAATCAGAAAGGTCCATTAATCATGTCACGCTTGAAGCAGTCGTTCTTACAGGTCTGGGACACGCCCACTCAGGGATGTGGTTCCCCGCACGCCGCTCTTCAGGTCACCATGAAGTGCTCTGTCTGTGTTTGCATGTGCGTGCAGGAGCTCTTTGTTGGCGCTCGTCTGATGTGGCGCATGACGTCCCGTCTTTGTCAGACTTTCATTCAGAGCATTTTCTGTTGGGGAACCTTTGAACGCCCCGTGATTGAACGCCCCGTGATTGAACGCCCCGTGACTGAACGCCCCGTGTCCCTCTGTCCAGGTGCGCTGCCGGCTTTCTGGGCGAGTACTGTCAACACGAGGACCCGTGTCAGCCGGGCCTTTGTCTGAACCGGGGCACCTGCTCCGTGTCCATGCCGGACGGGGTTCCCGTACCGGGTAGCGCCCTGTGCACCTGCCCTCTGGGGTACACCGGACAACGCTGCCAGACGCCCCAGAACTCCACGTGTTACCCCAACAACCCCTGTGCCAACGGAGGCGTCTGCACGCTGCTGGCGCTGGATAAATACAAGTGTGAATGCGCCCGAGGATGGACAGGTGAGGAAGACGAGGCTCGGCGCCATCTCAGGTGTCGAAGTCAAGGGCCGGGGGGGCCGGATCCGGCCCTCCATTTGATTTTATTGCTATTAGCGGCCGATTGCACTTATTTCTAACTAAATTATTTTGACAAAAAGTATATGGAAGAGAGAAAAAAGGCCATGGAAGATTCTGACTTAAATCTCAGAATTATAATTTTTTCTTAGAATTCTAACTTTTAAAAAAATATATAAAAAAAACATGGAAAATTCTGATTGTAATCTCAGAATTGTAAGATTAAAGTCATAAATATAATATTTAATCTTCAAATTCTGATTCAGATTAAAGTTAGAATTTTCCATATTGTTTTTTTTCTCCATGACTCTGACTCTCTTTCTTATTAAAAGTCATTTAAATATATTTAAACTTTATTTATAAAGTCCAAAATCACAAAGAAAATTTGCCTCATTGAACTTCAGTTACATAATTAAGATTTATGATGAAACAGGGATGTTTAAAGTTATATAATATAATGTAACAGAATAGAATAGAATAGAATAGAATAGAATAGAATAGAGTGGAATAGAATAGAATGGAATAGAATAGGATAGAATAGAATGGAATAGAATAGAATAGAATAGAATAGAATAGAATGGAATGGTATAGAATAGAATAGAATGGAATAGAATAGAATAGAATAGAATGGAATGGAATGGAATGGAATGGAATGGAATGGAATGGAATAGAATAGAATAGAATAGAATAGAATGGAATGGAATGGAATGGAATGGAATGGAATGGAATAGAATAGAATAGAATAGAATAGAATAGAATGTAATAGAATAGAATGTAATAGAAAAGAATGTAATAGAAAAGGATAGGATAGAATAGAATGGAATGGAATAGAATAGAATGGAATAGAATAGAATGGAATGGAATAGAAGAGAATGGAATGGTATAGAATAGAATGGAATAGAATAGAATGGAATAGAAAAGGATAGGATAGAATAGAATGGAATGGAATGGAATAGAATTGAATGGAATAGAATGGAATGGAATAGAATAGAATGGAATGGTATAGAATAGAATAGAATAGAATGTAATAGAATAGAATGTAATAGAAAAGGATAGGATAGAATAGAATGGAATAGAATAGAATGGAATGGTATAGAATAGAATAGAATAGAATGTAATAGAATGGAATAGAAAAGGATAGGATAGAATAGAATGGAATGGAATGGAATAGAATAGAATGTTTTTCAATAATATTCCTGCCTGTTTAGTAATATTAAAAAATTAAGTTTTTTAAAGTTTTAAAAATGTATCTTTATAGTGTTGAATAAATGTTTCTCCTGTTCGTCCCGAGACCTCAGGTGTGTTTGGATCTGGGCCCCCTGTGTGATTGACTTTGACCCCCCGTTAGAGTCTAACAGATGTTTTTTTCAGGTCCTCATTGTGAACACGAGGACAGCTGTCTGTCCGACCCCTGTGCCCACGGAGGACGGTGCAGCTCCCAGTCCGGCGGCAGGTACACCTGTCACTGTCCACCTGGATACAAAGGCCCCCGCTGCCTCAACGACAGCGACGAATGTGCAGAGACCCCCTCCCTCTGTCAGAACGACGGCGAGTGCGTCAACACTCCCGGCTCCTACAGGTGAGTACCGTAGATCGCACCAGTCCTGCAGCTCCACGACCGCCAAAAAACAAGCTCCGCCTCCGCCGCAGGTGCGTCTGTAAAGCCGGATTCACGGGCCGACTCTGCGAGAGCTCCTACATCCCGTGCTCGCCGTCCCCGTGTCTGAACGGGGGCACCTGCCTCCAGACCTCCGAAACCAGCTACTACTGTCACTGCCTCCCAGGTGAGACGCCGGAGGTCACCTGGGCGCCGCAGACGTCCAGCAGTCGCAGCGCCGCTGTGTGGACCAAACTCTAATCTGTCTCTGGCAGGTTTCAATGGAACCAACTGTGAGAACAACATCGACGACTGTCCCGAACATCAGTGCGCCAACGGAGGCACGTGCATGGACGGGGTCAACACCTACAACTGTCAGTGCCCCCCAGAATGGACCGGTGAGGCTCGCTCTGCGTTTCTATGAGAACAAGGCCAAAAAACACAGAATTTTGTCTGTTTACTGGGGCTGTGAATGATTAATAGAACGTAATGAATTCATTCATATAGATTTACGATCTCAGGCGTCCTGCCGTGCAGCTGTGAGATTAACGTAAGAAAAAATAAATAAACGTAAACTGTTTTTTAACATTCTTTGATTGAGATTTTATTAAATTAAAGAGATAATATGGGATTTATGTGTAGTTTTAGGACAAAAGCGATCTTTTATAAATATAAATAAGGCGGAGAACGAATGTCAATCTGATGGCTGTAGCAGCAGCAGCAGGGGGCGGAGCCTAACGGAGCTGTCTTCTATTAGAAATCCAACGAGGGAACCAACTATTATTTTATTTTGGGATGGGGACTGACATGAATTTTCCACAATAACAAGCACCGGCATTGTCTAAAAATCGCGTGAAATCTACGGTTCTCCGTTAAGTCCCGCCCACCAACGTCGCGGAAGGCGAGCAGTTCAGGATGATCAGACACGCCCCCACCTGTGTAGATTCCAGCCGATCCGTCCTGAAATCCACATGGATCAAACTTCTCCCCAAAAATGTTTTCTTTTTTATTTTTGGAAACACAATAAAGAAAATTGATGAGAAAAAAGAAAAAGCTGAAAAAAAACAGAATTCCAGGAAAAATATCAAATAAACAGTAGCGAGAAATTCTTATTTTTTGGGCTGTCTGGTGTGACTTTAGCCTGGATGGTTTTGTATTTTCATTCAACAACATGTTGATTAGTTTGTCGACACATTTTATTCTTGTTATTTTTATAAAATGACACCTAAAACTCTCTTTCTGTGTTTCCACAGCAAAATGAATCTCATTTTCTGTTTTAACATGATTTTATGTCCAATGTGTGAATAGAACGTGGAAAAATGACAAAATAAAGGTAGTGTGACATCGGAGAGGTTGTGCTGAATACAATAAAGCAGCAGGTGGTCTTTCAAATTGAAATGATTTAGACCCTTAAAAGGTTAAAAATAAACGTTCTGAATGTACAGTTTTGGATGTGATTTCATATTATGATTATTAGCAGATAATAGGTGGCCTCTAAATACTGTAACTTTAAAAAAAAGCAATTAATTAGTTATTTTTTATTAATCGATTCGAGGCCCTAATATTTACGCCTCACTTTTCATTTGAGTTTTTGCTCCTCTTTCTAACATGGGAGCATTTAGAAATAACACATAACTTAGTCGGTTTATTTAGACTGTTGCCGTGGCGACCCATCCCCCAAAAGTGTCACATGAGGAGGACAAACAGCGACGAGAAGACACAAATGTTCCAGATCCGTGAAGCCAAACAGATCCACAACAGAACAGCAACACGGACTGATCTTCCTCAGAGGAAGAGGAGCAAACGTGATTCAGACTGAATCTTTAGAAGTTGACCTCCGGACTCTAAAATGACTGTTCCTCTTTTGTCTTGTTTCTTAAAAGCAGAAACTTGCAGAAAGCGGTTTCTGTTTTCGCTCGGCGCCTCACTTCCGTTCCCGCCCCCTCCACAGGTCAGCACTGCACGGAGGACGTGGACGAGTGCCGGCTGCAGCCCAACACCTGCCAGAACGGCGGCACCTGCCACAACGGCATCGGCAGCTACAACTGCGTGTGCGTGAACGGCTGGAGCGGCGTGGACTGCTCCGAGAACCTGAACGACTGCGCCGAGGCGTCCTGCAGCGAGGGCTCCACCTGCATCGACCGCGTGGCGTCCTTCATCTGCCTGTGTCCGCGCGGGAAGACGGGTGAGTCGGGACGCTGACGTGGAGGCGTGTGAATGAGCACCAAGAGGAGAACAATGTTCAAAAACCTTGACCGATCAGAGGAATCATCACATGACAGGAATCACATTCTACTGGAGAGAAATCAGAACCTAAAGTGGAAGCTAGCAAGTAGCATGCTAGCTTGGTTCTTAGATTTATGTTTTTATTAATGTTTGAAACATGAATGATGTCATTCAGACGTTCAACCAACACAAGAACTGATGGAAATTCCTGTTTCCAACACATAATGTCTGCGGACAGAAGAGCTGTCACAAACCATCAGTCGACTAATCTCCGGTTATTTCTTCCGATTAGTCGACTAATCTCCGGTTATTTCTTCCGATTAGTCGATTAATCTCCGGTTATTTCTTCCGATTAGTCGACTAATCTCCGGTTATTTCTTCCGATTAGTCGACTAATCATCGATTATTTCTTCCAATTAGTCGACTAATCTCCGGTTATTTCTTCCGATTAGTCGACTAATCTCGGTTATTATTTCTTCCGATTAGTCGACTAATCTCCGGTTATTTCTTCCGATTAGTCGACTAATCTCCGGTTATTTCTTCAGATTAGTCGACTCATCATCGATTATTTTTTCTGATTATTCAACTAATTGGGTCATGGCCAAAATGGATGTAAAGCACACATCTTATCCATCATTAGCTTTAAGCTAACCAAAAACTAAATATAGAATAGAATAGAATAGAATAGAATAGAATAGAATAGAATAGAATAGAATAGAATAGAAAATACTTTATTAATCCCTTTGGAAATCCTCAGGGATATTCAGGTACCAGCATCCGTACAGCGCTACAAATGGAGTAAAATAACTAAATAAGTAAAAGAGAATAACAAAATAAAGTAAATAAACTGAATATAGCTAAAAATGCTAAATAAAAAAAAGAATAAATATTACAAAATAATCAACATTGCACGATACCCTGAATGATTGAATAGCATTACCTGTGATAATGCTAGTGTGGATGTTGTGAGCTAAATTTGGCCGATGAAGAAGCTAAAATTTATAACTAAAAACACTGAAGTTTATAGCTGAAATTACTTAAGCTTATTGCCAGCTAAAATATTAGTAAAGTGCCAAATTAGCCTAAAAAACAAAAAAAAAATCCAAAAACAGCTAGCATGTAGCTGAAATATTAGCTAAATTTCAAAATAGCCTAAAAAACCTTAATAAATGCTAAAATATTCCAAAAAGATAGCATAATGCCTTAATAACTTTCAAATTTCCTAAACTCTGACTCCATTTAATTTAAAGTAACGACTAATCGGCTATTAAATTAGTCGTCAATTATTTTATTAGCAGATTAGTCGACTAATCGTGGCAGCCCTAGCTAGCAGAGTAGCATGTAGCTACTTTAAGAGCCTCCGACGCTAAATGTTGCACTTTTTTATTTTTTTGGTAAGAAAGTGAAAGTGAGTTTGCACATAATTTTATAAATCCGTGTTCCAGCTTGAAAATGCAGCGCTAACGCTAACGTTGAGCTCAGCGACATAAACACAGCAGAGAGCAGTTGAACTTGAACCGGACGTTTACTGCGTTTGAATCTTAAGAGCTTGTCTGGTGTATTTGATGCTAAAGATGCTAGCTGGAGCTTTATTCTCAAAGTACTATGAAATCGTTCATATGAAGGCAATTTTAATGCAAGAGAGATGTATTTACCATGTTTCCATAGTTTCATTTGAAAATGAGGTAAAGAGTAATTTTTAAAAAATGTTAGTCATTTATGGAGGGTCCTCTGGTCACATGATCAATCTGAAATCGCCACTTTAGCCGGTTGCAGAAATTAAACAAACTTTAGGAAACCCTTTCAAAAGGATTTTTTAAACACTTTCAGAATGTGAATAAACTATAACAGTTCAGCTTAAAACAGTCGATAAAAGAGAGAATAAACGGGAAAAAAGTTTGGAAGCTTAAAACGATGTTTACCTGTGGCCAGCTAGGGCAGGGGGAGGGGCTTCCGGTTGTTAATTTTCAAACGCCACATCCTTTCTCTGTAGCCAGATTCTCTTACCTTCATGCCATTGAACATCGATCTCCCTCCTTTCTGGTCTGGAGTAACAATCATTTTCAAGCTCAGTTCTATGGCTGGAATCAAAATCCGTCTGTCTGAGCGAACAGGAGGGGTGGACTCATCACCGCGTGGCGGTTCTGTCCTCAGGGCTGCTCTGCCACCTGAAAGACGCCTGCATGAGTAACCCCTGCAGAGACGGCTCGCAGTGCGACACCAACCCCATCACCGGGAACTTCAACTGCAACTGCCCGCCGGGGTACATGGGCACCACCTGCAACATCGACCGGAACGAGTGCAGCATCGGTGAGACGCGGCCGTCTGAGTCTTCAAGCCCCGCCCCGTCCCCCTCTCACCCCCCTCCTCCTCCTCAGGCACCAACCCGTGTGAGCACGGCGGCCAGTGCGTCAACACGGACGGCTCCTTCACCTGCAACTGCGCCAGGGGCTACACGGGGCCCCGCTGCGAACAAGACGTGAACGAGTGCGCCTCCAACCCCTGTCAGAACGACGGCACCTGCCTGGATCGCATCGGCGACTACACCTGCATCTGCATGCCAGGTAAGTTCAGCGATGCACCTGCAGGCCGGCGGGCCGCAGACCGGCCACGCCCCCTGACCCCGTGCGGTTGCAGGGTTCATGGGAAGTCACTGCGAGATCGAGATGGACGAGTGCCACAGCTCGCCGTGTCTGAACCAGGGCAAATGTCTGGACCAGGTCAGCCGCTTCGTCTGCGAGTGTCCCGCAGGTCAGCGCCGCCGTCTTTACAAGCTCCCCGTCAGACGCGGCCGCCGCGGCTCAGCCGTTCTGTCCGATGCTTTCAGGCTTCAGCGGGGAGGTGTGCCAAATCGACATCGACGAGTGCTCCAGCACGCCGTGCTTGAACGGCGCCAAATGCATCGACAGACCCAACGGATACGACTGCGAATGCGCTGAAGGTGAGCGGGTCCGACCGGGGCTCCTGGACCCGTCCTACCGGCCGCTCACTCCGAACCGTTCCCTCTCCAGGATACACCGGCCTGCTGTGCGAGGAGAACATCAACGACTGCGTCCCGCCGCCGTGCCACTATGGCGTGTGCCGGGACGGGATCGCCACCTTCTCCTGCGAGTGCTATCCCGGATACACGGGATCCATCTGCAACATCCAGGTGCAGGAGTGCCACAGCAACCCGTGTCAGAACCAAGGACGCTGCGTCGACCTGGTCAACGCCTACCAGTGCAACTGTCAGCCCGGAACCTCAGGTGAGATCCTCAGGTGACGCGTGTGGACGTGTGGTTGGTCAGGAGATCTATCGGTCAGAAGGGCGAGATCCATCAAATACGTAAAGCTAAAGTCTGCTAGCTTGATGCTCGTATATAATGGGATTTCCCACAGGACAGCTAATGCTAAAGCTAATGCTAACGCTTGGTCGACCTGAACACACATTGATGACTAAATGAACGTCAATATAGGAATTTCTCTTTTAAGGAAGTATTTTTTAAAGTAACCATTTGTGGTCTAAAACATATTTTTCTCATACTTTCTTCTTCTGGAATAAGTTGTAATGCTGTCGCGCGATCTGGAGGAGATGCTGAACAATTGTTGGAGCTTCTCTCTTTCTTCTTCTCAATTGTGGGTGGAGCTTATATAAGTATGGGTAACACTGTTAAGGTGGAGCTTTAGTCAAAATGCAAAACTTTGTCTGTATTTTACAACAAAAGATTCTTATTCAGCAACGTTACGGATACGAGTAACTTGTGAAAAAGGCCGTTGTCATGGCGATGAGGAGTCCATCGATTCTGGGACCAGTTCAGCACCAGAAAATCCAAACGGTACCGACTCGTCCTCCCAAACGAGCAGCAGTTGAAACCTCATGACGTTTTGGTTGGTTTGGTTAACGATTTAATGGTGTTTGAGCGTGATCGTAATGAAGTCCTGATCCAAAAGGTCGAATCGGGTCAGAGATTTGAGGTTTTTAAGCCTTAAATAGTTCAAGTTTGCTCCTTTCTGCTGTGTGTGTGTGCGTGTGTGTGTGGCAGTCACAAGCCAGGAACATGTGGTATTAACTCACTCCAGTGTTCTTAGTGCCGCCCCGGGGCCTGGTACTGAAATCTGCTCTGTGCTCCCTTTACTTCAGCTGGTGTCAGTTACCCCCCTCCTCCAGTTACCCTCTCTTCTGCCCCCCTCCAGTCTTCTGGGGTATCCTCTGGTCTTTTTTCTGCTCTTTTCATCCATGTTTGCAGCCGTCTTCTAGTCTTTTCTCTCTCGCCGTCTGGAAGTTGCTTGTAGTTTGGCGCCCCCTGGTGGGGAACAAACGTCCCTGGTTTTCCTGTGACACGCACGCTCCTTCAACCACTCCGTGTCTTTGTTCAGGTGTGAACTGTGAAGTCAACGAGGACGACTGCGCCAACAGCCCCTGTGAGCACGGGGAGTGCCAGGACGGCATCAGCGAGTACCGCTGCGTCTGCTCACCTGGATACACAGGTAACGCCTCGGCGGCAGCTCCCGCTCTGCTCCTCCGGCCTCTGAACGGCTCCGCTCCCAACAGGAACCAAGTGTGACGTGGAGATCAACGAGTGCGACTCCAACCCGTGCATGAGCGGAGGGACCTGCGTGGACCAGGTCAACGGCTTCCGCTGTCTGTGCCCGCCCAACACCCACGGCCCGCTGTGCCTGTCCGGGACGGACCACTGCGCCCGGCAGCCGTGCGTGCACGGAGACTGCGTGGAGCAGCAGCTGGGGTTAGTCCTGCAGGTTTACGAGAAAGAATCTGTTTTAAACTCATCGATAATGTTGACAAAGATGAAGGAATGTTCTTTTTTTATTTTATTTTAATTTTCAAAAGTACACAATGTTTACAAAACTCATGTGGTAAAGAACAATTATAGTGTATGTGAACAACTCTGAAAGCTGAAGATGCTGAAATTCATATCTAATAATGCTGAAGCTGAAATCACTGAAGTTAATAGCTAAAAAACGCTGAAGCTGATAGTAGGGCTGCCACAAACGATTATTTTAATAGTCGACTAATCACCGATAATTTTTTCCGATTAGTCGACTAATCGGGTCATGTCCAAAGTGGATGTAAAGATGCTGAAGTTGATAACCAGCTAAAATATTAGTTAAATGCCGAATTAGCCTAAAAAGTAAAAAGAGCCAAAGTTAGCCTAAATAGCTAGCATGCTGCTGAATTATAAGCTAAACTCCTAATTAGCCAATAAAAAAAAATTGAAAAATCTTAAATTAGCCAAAGCAGCTAGCGTGTAGCTGAAATATTAGCTCAACTAGAAAAATAGCCTAAAAAACCTTAATAAATGCCAAAAAGCTTGCAAAATACTATTATAACTTTCAACTTTACTACCCTCTGATTTCATACAAATATAAAGTAACGATTAATCGACGATTAAATTAGTTGTCGACTATTTTAATAGTCGATTAGTCGACTAATCGTGGCAGCCCTAGCTGATAGGCAGCTAAAATATTAGCAAAATGCCACATTAGCCTAAAAAACAAAAAAAAACACAAAGGTTAGCCGAAACAGGTAGAATGTAGCTGAAATATTAGCTAAACCCCAGAACAGCTTCAGTGTTTTTAGCTATCAATTTCAGCTTCTTCAGCTGCCAAATTCAGCTTCCAGCATTCACACAGGTAATGTTATACATCTAGTTCATAATTATGTTAAAAAGTTTCAGTTTTAAAGTTTTAAAAATGTAGTTTTAGATTGTTTAATAAAGGTTTATCCTGTTCGTCCCGCGACTTAAGGAGTGTTTTGGATTCTGGCCCCCGTGTGATTGAGTTTGACACTTCTGACCTAAAGGGTAACCAAACAGGGAAGTTGGAGGCTGACTCCGCCCACAGGCAATTAAATAGTTTGACCAAATGTAAATCCTTGATTCAACCTGTAGGGGGCAGCACACAGATGGTTTTTGATCATATTTTAAAGAATTAAACAAGTTTATTTTAATTCATCAAAAATGTTCCAACAGAACGAACTTTTAAAGCCCCGTTTATAGTTAAACGTATTTCTCCACGAAAATTCAGATGAGGCTGAAGTTGGCGTCCTGTTTGTAGCCTCCACTTTGACATTTGCCCCGCCCCCTTCCAGCCCTCATCGTCCAGTTTCTGCACCTCATGGACGCTCGCTTCCCTCCTTCCCAGGTACCGCTGTGAGTGCGAGGCGGGGTGGGTGGGCGCTCACTGCGAGCAGGAGAAGGACGAGTGTCAGCCCAATCCGTGCCAGAACGGCGGGAACTGTGTGGACCGGCACAACGGCTACACCTGCCAGTGCCAGCCGGGGTTCACAGGTGAGGAGCACCTGGTTACGGTTTGTTCAACTACATTTCTGCATTTACAGGGAAGCTCAATATTTATGGAAAATTCAACATTTAAATGCTGATTTTGTTTTTCAGAAAAGTTTAAAAACTCATCTGGATGTGTGTCGTTTTTACTCAAAAACAAACATCCAGATGAGGTTTTTTTGAAAACCTTTTTTTGCGTTTGAAAAAGTAAAATCTGTGGATTGGATTTACTAATTTCTAATTAAGATAATTTAATCTAAAATCAGTTGATCCCTCTTTAAAATCACATTTGAGTGTGTTTGTTCTGCTCGTTATGGCCTAAACGAGCCCTGAGCTGTCAGCCAATCAGGAAATAGTTTGGTCTGAATCAAGGGGAGAAAGAAGGCGGGGCTTACTGTAAAGTTACCAGACGGCTAAAAGCGTAATGTTGGAAACACCGTTCACACTGGACGAGCAGGGAGGGGCTTCCTCTTCCACCTACAGCTGGAAGAAGGTTTGGTGCATAATGTCTGTTATTGATTTCTCCTCATGATCACATTTCAGACAGTTGGTCTTTCCGTGAAATAAAAGGAACGCCATCCAGATCCAGGTCTCTGATTGGTCAAAGCTCAACTGGTTTAACTTTAACCTTCTAGAGCTGTGAGACCAACAAAACTCAGACAATTATTTGTAGTTTTTGGACAAAAGTGATTGGTTATTTTAATACGAAAGATGAACGTTGAGCAGACGAGCCGCTGTTGGGGGGCGGAGCCTAACGGAGCTGTCTGCTATCAGAAATCTAGAAATGAGGAAAACAATCTTTTTTTTTGGGGGGGGCAACAAGAACTTTCTATTTTTATTGGTTTTCCTGAAATAAAATAAGGAACATTTATGAGAAATTAAACAAAAAGCTGCAAAAAAGAAAAATAATTCCAGGAAAAAAGTCAAATGGACAGCGATGCTCTCAGGAGAGGAATTCTGGGAGTTGAAGTGAAGCCGCTGTCACATGGTGGCGCTGTGAAGACAGACGTTCTTCTATCGACAGAAATGGTTCATAAATGTGGTCCAAAGGAATCTGTGACTGCATTTTAATTCAAAAACATGTTAATTAGTTTGTTGACTAAATGTATTCTTGTTGCTTTTATGAAATTACACCTACAACTTTCATTCTATGTCGTAAAATAGTTTGTTAAAGGGTAACCAAACATTCTGTAACCCACTGTTACTGAATCAAAAGTGGGTGGGGCTTTATAGACCTTCAACTGTAATACCTCAAATCAACCTGTAGGGGGCAGAACACAGACAGTTTTTCACCATATTTGCAGTTTATTTTATTTTGTTAAAAAAATGGACAAAAAAGTGGATTTAGGGAAGAGACTTTGGTTCATTCAACTCGTCTGATCTGAAGTGGGCCGGATCAGTAACATTATAGCAAAATAACCTATAATCAACTTGTTATCTGTTGCTTTGCTACTGTTTTGTTTTTTTCTCAGTTGAAAAAATGCCACAAACAACATAGTAGCCTCATCAAGTATTAGTACACATCTTTTCTCAGAGGCTCATGGAGTTAAAATCAAATGGATTTCACTGGTTTTTATTGTTTATTTAATTTTATACAGAGTGAATATTTTACATCTGACATTGATGCAATCCTGATAGTAAACTCAAGACTTTAGAAAAATGTAAAAAGCCAAAAATATAAATGGAGAAAAAAAATAAACAAGAATTTGGGGTCAACCTCCCTTTCTCTCTTGAAACTCGGCATCGTTTGGTCTTCATTAGGACGTCATTATCAGTATGAAAGACACAAGGAAAAGTCCAAAAATCCTTTCCTGCATCGGCTGCTTCTCCTTTACTCCCCCTAGTGGCGGAATTGTGCATTACAGTCATTTCTTTCCAGAACCAGAACTCGCCACAGAAATGAGTTAGAACCTTGTTTTTTTTTTAAAACAACCTTATACTTTTTTCTCTTCATGACTGGGCCAGATTAAACCATCTGGCGAGCCGGATTCGGCCCGCGGGCCGTATGTTTCAGAACCCTGCCCTACAGGTTCCAAAGGGTTAATCGACTGCTCAATGTTCTGTAGTCTGAAACGGACCTAAAAATGAGTGACAGGTTAGAACATGATAGCTGAAACGTGCACACACGTGCGTGCACGTGGCCCAGATGTGACTCGGCGTACAGGTGAAGCCTTCATGTGTTGGATCTCTGCAGGTAACAACTGCGAGAAGAACCGAGACGAGTGTGCTTCCTCTCCCTGCCTGAACCGCGGCGTCTGCATCGACGGGGTCAACAGCTACACCTGCCGCTGCAGCCCCCCCTACACCGGTGAGTGTCGTTCCCCCCCCCCCCCCCCCCCGTCATAACGGCGCCCTCGTGGAAGTATTCACGCCGCTGTCACCACCGCGTCAGGTAAACACTGCGAGGTGGAGCAGGTTCCCTGTGCCTCTCATCCGTGCGAGAGCGGCGGAGTCTGCCTGCCGTCTGCAGACTACACCTCCTTCACCTGTCGCTGCCCGACCGGCTGGCAAGGTGGGAACGCGCGAGACGGGCCGGTACCGGCTGAAAGGACGCGGCGCTCACTTTGGTGTCCTCCTCCAGGCGCTCGCTGCAGCGAGGACGTGGACGAGTGCGTCAGCGACCCCTGCAGAAACGACGGGCTGTGCCAGAACAGGAGGGGCGGCTACGTCTGCAAATGCCAGCGCGGCTACAGCGGGCAGAACTGCCAGACGGACATCGACGACTGCAACCCCAGTGAGGAGAACTTCTGACTTCAGGAAGCGTCGCTCCGGCGGCGACTCCATTACTGCGAATCGATCATTTACGATTAATTTGATCCTTTCAGTTCAATTTTATTCAGTTAAATTACACACCAGATACATTTGTTTAGAAACACATCAATAATCTATAAACGTGTTGAAGATTTTGAGATTAATCTGATCCAGATCACAGACTGTCAATGTATCAGTGAAATAATGAGATTATACATGATTCTCTAAAGCAGAAGCTCCAACGATTGTTCTGCTTCTCCTGGAGGGAGTTTCAGTTTGACCACTAGGTGGCGATCGCGCTACAGCATTACACTTTATTCCAGAAGAAGAAGAAAGAATGAACAAAAACAACGTTTTAGACCATAAATGGTTATTTTATAAAATATCTCCTTAAAGGAGTTTGGAAAATTCATCTAAAGATATTAATTTATTCAGTAATGTATGTTTAGATCGACTGAGTGTTAGCATTAGCTGTCCTATGGGAAATCCCTTTACATGTTAGCATCAAGCTAGCAGACTTTAGCATTGCGTTGGATCGATCTCTATTTTTATGGATTGATTATTACTAGATGAAGCTCAGATCAATTAATTATTAATTATTGAAGCTCCTGATTGGCCAAACACACCTGAGGCAGGTAATCAGCAGCAGAAAAGACTGGATTCTGGAAAACCAGGAAGAAGCCTGGAGCTTGACCCCCCACTTTTATATCTTTAGTGGAAATATCAAATAACTTATCAAATATCAAATAACTTATGATTAAATTCATATTTATTGTAGTTTTTAATTCAGATTATCGAGTTTAATGTTTTTCAGTGAACTGAACTTCAGTCTAAAGATCAAAAACACTTGATAGTTTTACTTTGAAAGGGAAGTGTATTTACTTCCTGTGACAGTAGTGCAGTCACAGGAAAACCTGAACGCTTCACACGTGACGTCTGGATTTACTCGCAGACCCCTGCCTGAACGGCGGCTCCTGTCTGGACAAAGTGGCGGGTTTCTCCTGCAACTGTCGTCCGGGATTTGAAGGCGAGCGCTGTGAGACGGAGGTGGACGAGTGCGCCAGCGGCCCCTGCAGGAACGGCGCCACCTGCCACGACTACGTCAACAGCTTCGTGTGCGCGTGCCGCGAGGGCTTCAAGGGGATTCAGTGTGAGCACAACATCCCAGAATGCACCGAGAGGTGGGTCCCTGCTCTGCAGGACGGGCTGTATATGAGAACTGGACTGAATGACTCCGCCCACCCAGGCTTTCCAAACACCGCAAAATCCCACAGACTTCAATGTAAAAAAAAAAAATGTATCGGTCAGAAAAACCATTCTGGCTTTTTAGCATCTTTTTGATAATCCTGTTTTTTATTGATAATTTTTCTTTCAAGTTATAAACTGACCAATCAGATCAGTAATAGGAGGCGGTCCGACGTTTAAAACGTTTGACATATTTTTTGTAGTTCACTTTCAGGTTCAAAAAAGCTAACCCATTGCTAAGATATTAGCGTTACTCAGAATTAACCTGAAAATGTCAGTAAATGCCTAATTAGCCAAAAAAGTAAACACGTTGTTAAAGTACTAGCTTAACTCTAAATTATTCTCAAACACCTCAATAGCTGCTAAACTAGCAATAAACGTTTATAGTTAACTTCAAATTAGCTATAAAAATCCCACTAGACACTAAATTAGTAAAAAATGTTGCATCACTAGCTTAACTTCAAATGTTCCTAAAAACCTCAGTAGATGCTAAGCTAACCACAAACGTTAGCATATTATTAAATGATTAGCTTAACTCAAAATGATTCCAACACACCTCAGGAGATGTTTAAATTAGCTTAAATCGTTAACGTGTTGCCAAAATATTAGCTTAATTTAAAATTATCCTAAAAAACCTCAGTAAATGCTACATTAGCTAATAGCGTTAGCATATTGTAAATTATTAGCTCACCTTAAAATGACCCTGAAACACTTCGGTAGATGCTAAACACGTTAGCATGTTAGCAAATGTTGGGTGTAAACCGTTTTCTGTGATGACCTCCGACTCCGTCCAGTTCTCTGAAACAGTGGAAGGTTGTTGCCGTAGTGCCTTTGAGCCGCGCGGCGCTACAGTCTCTCCTCTGGTTCTCAGCTCGTGCCTCAACAACGGGACGTGCATCGACGGCATCAACAGCTTCTCCTGCCGCTGTCCGCTGGGCTTCCTCGGGCTCTTCTGCGAGTACGAGAGTAACGAGTGCGACTCCCAGCCCTGTAAAAACGGCGGCAGCTGCACCGACGGGCTCGGCACCTACAGCTGCATCTGTCCCGTGGGATTCGGCGGCTCCACCTGCCAGGTGAGGCCGCGGCCGCGCGGATCGACCCCCCCGATCCTGACGGCGTCCCGTTTAACGCCGTCTGTCTGCAGAACTTCGTGAACGTCTGCAAAGAGGTGCACTGTCACAACGGCGGCACCTGCTCGCAGTCCACCACCTCCTGGGTGTGCCGCTGCCAGGCGGGCTGGACCGGGCTGTACTGCGACGTCCCAAACATGTCCTGTCAGAACTTTGCAGCCAGAAAAGGCGAGTTTTTCCCGCGTGAAGCATCGCGTCTGCGGCTCAGGAACGGCGTTATTGTGAAGGTGCGTCTCTTCGACAGGTGTGGAGGTGGAGAACGTGTGTAAGAACGCCGGGCAGTGCGAGAACGTGGGGAACTCCCACCAGTGCGTCTGCCAGCCGGGGTACACGGGCAGCTACTGCGAGGACACGGTGGACGAGTGTCTGTCCAACCCCTGCCGCAACGGGGCCACCTGCAAGGACTATCAGGGCACCTACGAGTGCATGGTGGGGGGCTTTTCCGAAGGGGGAGGGGGGGGGGGTTCGCGTCCGGACCGAGCCGGCACCAGAAACCCTGTTTCTCTGCCGCAGTGCAAGCCAGGCTTCCAGGGCGTGAACTGCGAGTACGACGTGGACGAGTGCCACTCCAAGCCCTGCCTGAACGGAGGACGCTGCATCAACCTGATCAACCGCTTCACCTGCTCCTGCCCACCTGGAACGCACGGTACGGAGAGGAGCCCCGCCCACGTCCGCTTGATGGATTTTCAAAATAAAACGTTTGTTTGAGTTCCTCTCACGAAGCCACCAATCAGCAAATTTCATAGTCAGTAGGGCTGCCACGATTAGTCGACTAATCGACTATTAAAATAATCGACAACTAATTTAATAGTCGATTAGTCGTTACTTTATATTGTATGAAGTCAGATTGTAGTAAAGTTAAAAGTTATAATAGCATTCTGCTAGCTTTCTGGAATATTTTGGCATTTATTAAGGTTTTTTAGGCTATTTTGGAGTTTAGCTAATATTTCAGCAGCATGCTAGCTATTTTGGTTAACTTAAGCTTTTTTTAAGTTTTTTTTAGGCAACTTTTGAGTTTAGCTTATATTTCAGCTATAAGCTAGCTGTTTTGGCTAATATAGGATTTTTCATTTTTTTAAGGCTAATTTGGAGTTTAGCTAATATTTTCAGCAGCATGCTAGCTATTTTGGTTAACTTAAGCTTTTTTAAGTTTTTTTAGGCAACTTTTGAGTTTAGCTTATATTTCAGCTATATGCTAGCTGTTTTGGCTAATATAGGATTTTTCCATTTTTTAAGGCTAATTTGGAGTTTAGCTAATATTTCAGCAGCATGCTAGCTATTTCGGCTAACTTTAGCTTTTTTACGTTTTTTAGGCAACTTTTGAGTTTAACTTATATTTCAGCTATGTGCTAGCTGTTTTGGCTAATATAGGATTTTTCCATTTTTTAAGGCTAATTTGGAGTTTAGCTAATATTTCAGCAGCATGCTAGCTATTTCGGCTAACTTTAGCTTTTTTAAGTTTTTTTAGGCAACTTTTGAGTTTAGCTTATATTTCAGCTATATGCTAGCTGTTTTGGCTAATATAGTATTTTTCCATTTTTTTAAGGCTAATTTGGAGTTTAGCTAATATTTCAGCAGCATGCTAGCTATTTTGGTTAACTTAAGCTTTTTTACGTTTTTTAGGCAACTTTTGAGTTTAACTTATATTTCAGCTATGTGCTAGCTGTTTTGGCTAATATAGTATTTTTCCATTTTTTTAAGGCTAATTTGGAGTTTAGCTAATATTTCAGCAGCATGCTAGCTATTTCGGCTAACTTTAGCTTTTTTAAGTTTTTTTAGGCAACTTTTGAGTTTAGCTTATATTTCAGCTATATGCTAGCTGTTTTGGCTAATATAGTATTTTTCCATTTTTTTAAGGCTAATTTGGAGTTTAGCTAATATTTCAGCAGCATGCTAGCTATTTCGGCTAACTTTAGCTTTTTTAAGTTTTTTTAGGCAACTTTTGAGTTTAGCTTATATTTCAGCTATATGCTAGCTGTTTTGGCTAATATAGGATTTTTCCATTTTTTAAGGCTAATTTGGAGTTTAGCTAATATTTCAGCAGCATGCTAGCTATTTCGGCTAACTTTAGCTTTTTTACGTTTTTTAGGCAACTTTTGAGTTTAGCTTATATTTCAGCTATATGCTAGCTGTTTTGGCTAATATAGTATTTTTCCATTTTTTTAAGGCTAATTTGGAGTTTAGCTAATATTTCAGCAGCATGCTAGCTATTTCGGCTAACTTTAGCTTTTTTAAGTTTTTTTAGGCAACTTTTGAGTTTAGCTTATATTTCAGCTATATGCTAGCTGTTTTGGCTAATATAGGATTTTTCTTTTTTAAGGCTAATTTGGAATTTAGCTAATATTTCAGCAGCATGCTAGCTATTTAGGCTAACTTTGGCTCTTTTTTTTTTTTGGCTAATTTGGCATTTAACTAATATTTTAGCTGGTTATCAACTTCAGCATCTTTACATCCACTTTGGCCATGAACAGATTAGTCGACTAATCGGAAAAAATAATCGGTGATTAGTCGACTATTAAAATATTCGTTTGTGGCAGCCCTAATAGTCAGTTAATCGACCAGCTGATTATTTCTGATTCATTGACCAATTTATTAAGTTGATTAGTCGCGATTAATCGACTAATTTGATAGTTGGCTATTCAATTAGCCAATTAATTGCGATTAATCAGTCGATAAATTGCAACTAATCAACCAAGTTATTAGTTGAAAAGTTGATTAGTCACTTCTAATTGACTAATTTACTAGTTGGCTCATTGGTTAGCCGATAATTCGCGATTATCGGATAATTCAATGGTCAATTAGTTGATAAGTTGCGACTAATTGAGTAATTTATTGGTCGGTTAGCAAATTAGTTGCAATTAATTGACTATATATTAATGGTCGCTTAGTCGTGACTAACTAACTTATTAATTAGTTGGTAAATAGATTACCTGATCAGTCGCAATTAATTGACTACTGATCAATTAGTTGATAAATTGCGACTAATTGACTAATTTAATGGTTGGCTCATTGATTAGTTGATAACTTGTGAGTAATCGACTCGATTTGGATTCATCTTCTGTCTAAATAACATTCTTCTCTCTCTAAGACTCACATCCACAGTAGTGTTAGTTAACGGCAAATATTAGATTCTAATCATTGTGATTAAAACTGATTAATTAGATTAGTTAATTAAAAGTCACGATTAGAGCTGCTTTAATTAGTCGAATAGTTGCGACTATACAGACTATTGCAGTAGTCGACTAATTTAATGGTTGATTAGTTCATCTAATGTCTTCCTTTGTGACACAAGTACAGTGGTTCTGATCTGGTCAGTAGTGATGTCACAGGAAGTTTTAGGAAGACTTGGTTACCATAGCAACAACCAGCGGAGCTTAAAAGAGAAAAGAAAGAAGTGTCCGATGCTTCGGGACGCCTCTGCTGACGCTTGTCCCCCCGCCGCTCCGCAGGCGTGCAGTGCGAGGTCAACGAGGACGACTGCGCCCCCCGGCCCGGCTCGTCGCAGCCGCGCTGCCTGAACGGGGGCCAGTGCGTGGACGGCGTGGGCCGCTACACCTGCTCCTGCCCCCCCGGGTTCGTGGGGGAACACTGCGAGGGGGACGTGAACGAGTGCCGCTCGGCGCCCTGCCACGCCGCCGGCACCCTGGACTGTGTGGAGCTGGTCAACGACTACAGGTGTCTGTGCCGCCTCGGCTACTCAGGTACGTTCTCCGGCCAATGAGAGCTCGTCTGGACTCTGCGAGGGTTTCTAACGCTGCCGTCCTGCAGGTCGTCACTGCGAGTCCATGGTGAACCTGTGCATGGTCAACCCGTGTCGTAACGGGGGGGTCTGCTCCATGAACAGCAGCTCCCTGAGAGGGTACACCTGCTCGTGTCGGCCCGTAAGTTCTCGTCATGTATGGGATCTGTACCGGATGAGTCAGATCGTTTCTTCTCCTTCATGAGGAAACAAACCTCTGACTGAGAGAATCACCGGAGCTGTGACGGTTCTTGTATTTAAAAATGTGACTTTTGACTTTAAAATCTAGTTTAGATGACTTCAAAGCTGCTGTTAAGCTCTTAAATAGAGAAGAAAATCGTAGTTTGATGCATAAACTTCTCAGTATTTAAGATTTATTGTAAAGTTTTATGACTTAAAGGTTAACCAAACACTAAATCCACTTATAAATGAGGCATTAACAGTTCTGTCTGCTGGAACATTTTAGACTAATTAAAATAATTAATTAGTCTAAAACCGTCTGTGTGCCGCCCCCTACAGGTTGAAACCACGTATTTCAGTTGAATTTTCTGATTGGTGAAGTCTCAGAAGTTTGACGTCATCATGCGCTGAGCTCCGCCCATCTTTGATTCCGTAACCGTCGTTAGCATGTTAGCATTATTTTTATTTTTATTTTATTTAACCTTTATTTTACCAGGAAATCCCGTTGAGACTTACATCTCTTTTTCAAGGGAGACCTGGGCCAAAAGGCATCAACACAAGAGAATAAAATACAGTTAAAACAATTAAAATAGAAATTAAATACAATTAAATACAATTGAAAATAGGCATCAATAGCATTAGCCATCAATCATCCATCCTTATTGGCAGTAATATATTTATCAATAGAGTTATTGATCCTGAAAGTCAGTCATTCTGAACATCTCGTTAACTTTCCTGCTGCTCTAACGAGCGCCGTGTTCTGACCCGTTTATGAACACGAGATGTTCTGACCCGTTCATGACTTCTAGTCGATTGTTTATCTGGATTAATTAGTTGATTAAAACAACGAGAATAAAATAAAAACCCGGTCATCAGGAGATCCCGAATGTCAGATCTGCTGTGTTTCTCTGCTAACTTCCCGCTCCCCGTTTCTCCCGCACGCTTCAGAGGGCCCGCCCCCCGCTCAGGTAACGCCTGAGCACCTGCCGGCCTCTCCCCCCCCCACATCCAGACTCAGCTGTGCTCTGCTCTCCAGGGCTTCACCGGACCCACGTGTACCGAGCCCCAGAACCACAGCTGCACGGGGCTGCGCTGCCTGAACGGCGGCCGCTGCCTGCGTCCCCACGGCCAGCCGCTGTGCCAGTGCCCGCCGGGCTTCAGCGGGCCTCACTGCGAGATCGAGCAGAGGTGCTCGGTGACCTGCCACAACGGCGGCACCTGCGTGAAGGACCCGGCCAACCCCTTCCAGCACAGCTGCCGCTGCCCGCCGCTCTTCTCCGGACACTTCTGCGAGAAGAGGGCGCCGCTGGCCCGCACGCCCACCTGCCCCTACCCCCAGTGCGAGCATCTGTCGGGAGACAAAGTGTGCGACAACCAGTGCAACAACCACCAGTGCCAGTGGGACGGCGGCGACTGCTCGCTCAGCTGCCTGCATCCGTGGGGCAACTGCTCCGCCAGCGTGAAGTGCTGGGACCTCTTCCAGAACGGCAGATGCGACCAGGAGTGCAACAACGCGGCGTGCCTGTTCGACAGCTTCGAGTGCCAGCAGGCCCCGCCCAGCGTCTGCGAGTACGTGGGCGCGCCGTCGCCGAGCGCCGCCGCGATCGATCGGCCGAGCTAACCCTCCTCTGTTGCAGGTACGACAAATACTGCAAAGACCACTACGGGAACGGCATCTGCGACCGGAGCTGCTACCACGAGGCGTGCGGCTGGGACGGCCTGGACTGCTCCGACAACATCCCCGCCGAGCTCGCCACGGGGACGCTCATCATCGTGGTTCGGCTGCAGCCCGAGGAGCTGCTGGGGGACCTGAGGGGCTTCCTGCGCTCGCTCGGCGCCCTGCTGCGCACCAACGTGCAGGTGAAGCACGACGACAACAAGCGGCCCATGGTGTTCCCGTACTACGGCGCGGAGGACAAGCACGGCCAGCGGGCGCAGGCGAGCCGGAGGAAGCGCGAGCTGGACAAGGAGGTCATCGGGTAAGTTCGCCAGCTCCTCCCACCTGCACCATCGTGACCCGTTTTTAAACGCCGCTCCGTCGCCGCGTAGGTCTCTGGTCCACCTGGAGATCGATAACCGCGAGTGTTCTCGGACCTCCTCGCACTGCTTCTCCCACGCCGAGAAGGTGGCGTCCTTCATCGCCGCCGCTCACATCAAGAAGTCGGAGCTGCCGTACCCGCTGGTGTCCGTGTCCAGTAAGTCTGCCCGGTGCTCGCCGTGACACGACGGCGGCTCGCGCTCACCTCTGCCTCCCGCAGGTGAGGTGATTGACGAGCCCCCGCCCACGTACCTGATGTACCTGGTGGGGGTGGGCGTGGCGGTGGTTCTGCTCATCCTGGTGCTGGGGATGCTGGCCGTCAAACGGAAGCACAAACACGGCGCCCTGTGGCTCCCCGAAGGCTTCGTCGTCTCCAACGACAAGAGGAGGGAGCCTGTGGGAAAGACGCGATACATGAAGTGAGTAACATGAGAGCCCGCCCGCTCTCAGGTAACGTAACAGCAAGCTGAGATGACATGCCATTAATTAATCGAGACCACAATCGATTATTTAATTAGTTGACTAATCACCTATTTATAGTTGAAATAGTCGTGACTGGTCAACCAGTCGTGACCTGAAATTAACTCGTCTAATGATCGATTTGAATCTCAAGGATTTTTAACATAATAATTACTGTTAAAAGCTTCGTTTGAAGGTATTTTATTTAAGTTTGTGGCAAAAGATCAAAATAAAACTCAAACAATGGTTTTAGTATTTTTTTTTTTATTACAAGAGACTTGACACCACCGAGGGGTCATTGTAATCCATCTTGAACAAATAACAAAATAAAAAAAAAAAAAACAACAAAAACTCTAAACATCAGAAACAGGAAGACTTTTCTGACTAATCCAGAAAATATTGAACACAAACTTCTTATTTATACCATAATTCACACTTTATTCCACAGTTTATCACAATGTGATAGTGATTTTATATTTTCTTTCACAGTAAAAGTTTGTTTCCTACTGATCAAAAGTCTTATTTTGAAACTGCTGTGCATTCATTAGCTTTTAGTCTTGAATAATAAATATGAATTATTTTGTGGCATGAATAAAAACAGAAACAAGCATTTTCTCAACATGTGAAATCTGAAGTTCTATGATTTCCTTCAAAATAAAAGCCTCCTTGTTTCAGAGTTTTGACCAAAGTTTTGCTCAGTATTTGAAATCTGTTTAGTATGGAGGAAGTTAAGAGCTAGCATGACCTTTTCAAGTCAGCAGGATGTAAAAACCCTAAAAAATAGTTGATCTTTGAAGGACAGCTCAGCCACAAATGTAAAACTTCATATAAATTCAATAAATGCTCATTATAAGTCTTTTAAGTAGAACTGTGGCGTGGTTCACTGAAGCTGTTGCCATGACGACGCATGTTAAAAGGTCTGCTTTTGTAAAAAACAATTTAGATTTTAAAAAATATAACAAGACTGAAGTTCTAATGATTAATGTAAAATTCATATTTGAGCGGGAAACAGAGATCCTCCAGGTGTGTAGAAAACGTTTTTAACCTTTAAATCTGATGTTTATGGTAAATCTGAGGATCCGGTTTTACTACGGTAACATTTTTCATTCATCCAATAAATATACAAACATGCAGGAACTGTAGAAACATATAAACCAGCCTGAACGAACCCCGAGCCGATCTTCAACTTCTGACCTCATCTCTCGGCTCCGCCCCTCCGCTGACGAGTAATCCAACTCCAAAGTTACAAACTCTGGTTTTTGTCTTCTCAGGAACTTTAAGTTGCAGGACGCCGGCCTGATGGACGGCGGCCAAAGTCAGAGATGGCCCGAAGACGAAGCTCCGCCCAAGAAGAGCAGAGTAAATCCGTCTCCGTGGTTCGGTGCCTGTAACGTCTGACGCCGCCGGTTAACGTGCGTTTGTCGTCTGCAGACGGAGGACAAACCTCTGCTGCCCCTCGCTCTGGACGGGGGCGTGGACCAGCGCGAGTGGACCCTGCAGCACCGCAAGGCGGCCGACATTAGCCACACCCCTCCTCAGGACGACCTGGACGTGGGCTGCCTGGATGTCAACGTCAAGGGACCCGGTGAGCAAAATCCCCGTCGTCCGCGACCTTTTGACCCCCGCGGTCCTGAGAGACGCCCGTGTCCCCCCGCAGACGGCTTCACCCCCCTGATGGTCGCCTCCCTGCGTAGCGGCGGGGGCCTGGACTGCGGCGTGCACGCCGAGGAGGAGGAGGAGAGCGGCGACGAGCCGGGGCCCAGCATCATCTCGGACCTGATCGCTCAGGGGGCGTCGCTGATGGCCCAGACGGACCGCACCGGGGAGACCGCCCTGCACCTGGCCGCACGCTACGCCCGCGCCGACGCCGCCAAGAGGCTGCTGGACGCCGGCGCCGACCCCAACGCTCACGACAACATGGGCAGGACGCCGCTGCACGCCGCGGTGGCCGCAGATGCTCAGGGGGTGTTCCAGGTGAGGAGGGGGAGGAGCTAGAGGAGGTGAACGCCGACGGCGCAGTCAGACTGAAGCCGCTGTCCTCGCAGATTCTCATCCGGAATCGAGCCACCGAGCTGGACGCCCGCATGAACGACGGCACCACGCCGCTCATCCTGGCCGCCCGGTTAGCCGTGGAGGGAATGGTGGAGGAGCTCATCCACTGCCACGCCGACATCAACGCCGTGGACGACCACGGTGAGAGAGGCGCCGCGGCGCGGGCCGTGGAGGACGGAATTCTGGGAGGATCTAAAGCTCCGTGTGGTTTCCCTCCGCAGGGAAGTCGGCGCTGCACTGGGCCGCGGCCGTCAACAACGTGGAGGCCACGCTGGTGCTGCTGAAGAACGGCGCCAACCGCGACATGCAGGACAACAAGGTGCTGCCGCGTCTGTCACGTCCTACAGCTGACCCAGTCTATTACCAAAATCTAGAAATTACCCACAAGGCTTTGCGAAAAACTAGTGAGTGCATCGATGCTCATTAGTGAATATAGACCACAATGCATTGCAGTCGAACAATAATGAACAAAGTCGTGTTTAAATGTAATTTCTGAATAAATCTTCCACAAACGTCGTGAAATGTTGGGATTGATTTAGACTTTGTGAAATTCATGACGTCATAAACGGCGTTTAGAGAAACTAAGTGACGATCGTGTCTGAGTTGCCTTTAAATCCAGAGCACCATATAAGTCGCGTTTCCATTAACTCTGAAATTTCGAAAAAACGGAATTTCGATATTAAATTCTCCTAATGGAAACACCACAATTTCAAAAAAACTCGCCTTTTTCGAAATAAAGTTTTTGCGCTTAGAGGAGTGGTATTTGGGCCGTATCGAAACAGTAGTTTTTCGAAAAACTGTAATGGAAAACACTTTTTTTCGACAAAACGAGTCACGTGACCATTAACCGCATATGACGTTTCGGACAGGAAGCAGGAAAAGCTTTTTCACAGCAACTGGCTGCCTTGGGCACCGCACAGCGGGCGCCACGAGAGGTCCCACAGCATCACACAGCTCATCAAAAGTTGAGCGTGTCATGCGAAAATGCTGAATCCACAGCTCTTTGGTGAATTCTTCAACCACTACGTCGCTCCCACGTATAAGGAGCCTGCCGCTCCGAGGCTCGGATCAGACGTAGACGCCTCTCCGAATGGAAGGATGAGAGCTAGCGCCGTGGCAGAAATGTGAATGAATCTACTGCACATCAAAATGGTGTTTATATCCGTCGCCATGTTTTTTTTAATGACTTATCGCGGGAATTACTTCGAGTTTTTCACATAATCATGGTTTAATGGAAACGCTGTTTTTTCGAAACAGTGTTTTATCGAAATTCTAGAAATTTCGATAAAGTTTTGTGCAAAAGTGTAATGGAAACGCAGCTATAGATCTATTAGTCAGGGAGGAAATTCAGACACAACCTTAGTGAAGCTCAGAAAACAAGAGAAAAAATAAGTCCCTCCCCCCCGCCGGACGCAAACAAAACCCACATTGTTTTAAGCTTTGAACAGCATTTGTTCTCTTTTAAACAGATGCAGTTCTACAAATGTGAACGCTCGTTAACATTGACTCGACAGAAACCAAACGAGGAACGTTCTCTGTCCCCTTTGAAGCTCATCTTTAAAGATGAAACAGTTACAGTTTATTCACATTTAAAGGTTTTTTAAAGTTTCCTAAAGTAAATTCCTTCTTCTGGTTAGAGAGTTTTTCTGGTTCCATCTCGCGTGTGACCAGAGTTCCTATAGATCTATTCTGGGGCCATATTTTGAAGCTTTGAGATGCCCCGCATCGATTCGATCGATTCGATCAGATCGATCGAAATGGGACCTTGTTTACCCATCAGTGTTGGATATTTCATTTATTCTTATTATGATCAGCACTTTATACTCCGGTCTTATTATTCTGGATAAATCATGTTATTCCTGGAAAACGCAGCAGAAAACGGCATCAAGCAGTCAAGCTAGCTAGATGATCACAGATTCAGGATCAATGACTCTTAAAAGTGTCTCTATTGGTTTGTCCTAACACAAACCTCTAAAGCAGGACGTCACCAGTTCAAATTTCAAGGGTCCAGTCATGAAAACAGCCTTCATAGAAAGATCCACTCGGTATATTCTGGGTTCATTTCAGTAATATTCACATTAAGACACTTACAACAGCAAACAAGGACAACTTCAGGCATTATAGCAAACTGAAACATTTTCAATAATAATATTAACAATAAACAAAATATTAAAACGTGTAGTTTCTGATTATATTTACGTGTCTTTAGACCAAATCTACAAAAACTGAGAGGAAATAATTCTTAAAATAGTGTTGAAAATCCCAAATCTATCTGGATTATTCTTTAAAATACAAAAGTTCTCATCCCACCCCTTTAATATCTAAATTAAATCATAAATAAAAAACTTCAAATTATTTTTTGGTATTAATTGTTTTATTGAAACTAACTGTGAGAACATTTAAATGTTTTAAATAATAATTATCTTGCTTTTCCTGGTGATTTTTGGTCTCTTTGGCTTGCCGTACAATCGTCCGTTACAGAGCTGCGGTTCTCTCCTGTGCGGGACAGCTGCTGCTCTTAACTGGAGATTCTCTGAATCCACAGATGGAAACGTGTATCCATGGTTTTATTCAGCTCTTTAAATGAAATAAACTGATATCTGTCGATCGTTATGAAGTGGAGAAACGTTTCTGACAGAAGCTCCGCCCACACGCAGCTTCAGGTGAACAGACTTTAAGATAAACATGAAGCAGATACTTTAACATAAACTCGTAGTAATCCAGACTCCCAGCTGGATTTGTCATGTGATCAGAATCAGCGGAGAATGGACCGCGGCCCGCCGTTCAGTCATAGCCGCTCTGAATGTTAAGCTCTTCGTGCTACAGACAGACAGGTGCTAACTGCTACATGCTAGCTCCGTGAGTTAACTCCTGAGGACCCGAGCTGTCCTTTCATATGCCTGTTTTATTTCTCTGACAGAGAAATAAAAGTTAAGAAAATGAACGACTGTGGAAATAAAACCGAATGTGTGACCTCCTGACCTCCTGACCTTCTGACCTCCTGACCTCCTGACCTCCTGACCTCCTGACCTCCTGACCTTCTGACCTCCTGACCTTCTGACCTCCTGATCTCTCTGACCTCCTGACCTCCTGACCTTCTGACCTCCTGACCTCCTGACCTCCTGACCTCCTGACCTCCTGACCTTCTGACCTCCTGACCTCCTGACCTTCTGACCTCTGACCTCCTGACCTCCTGACCTCCTGACCTTCTGACTTCCTGACCTCCTGACCTTCTGACCTCATGACCTCCTGACCTCCTGACCTTCTGACCTCCTCTGTCCTCAGGAGGAGACGCCGTTGTTCCTTGCCGCCCGTGAGGGCAGCTTCGAGGCGGCGCAGGTTCTGCTGGACCACTACTCCAACCGGGACATCACGGACCACATGGACCGCCTCCCCCGCGACACGGCGCAGGAGCGCATGCATCACGACATCGTGCGCCTGCTGGACCAGTACAACCTGGTGCACAGCCCCCACGGCGGGCCCAACCACATGGCGGCGGGGGGGAACTCCTCGGCGATGTGTGGGGCCAACGGAGGGGGCTACATCGGCATGCGCCCCGGACCCCAGGGCAAGAAGAGCCGGAGGGGCGGGGGCGGGGCCAAGGCGGCAGGCGTAGGGGGAGGGGCCAAGGAGCTGAAGGACATGAAGGCGAAAAGAAGAAAGAAACCGGCGGGGGGAGAGGCGTCCAGCTCGGGGACCGGAAACGGGGGAGGGGCGGGAGGAGGGGCCGCGAACGGCGTGAAGTCGGCGGGGGCGCTCCCGGAGAGCTCCGTCACCATGTCGCCCGTGGACTCGCTGGAGTCGCCACACTCCTACGCGGGCGACGCCTCCACCGCCGTCTCCACCGCCGCCACCTCGCCCACCCTGCTGAGCAGCCCCGCCTCCCGGCAGATGCTGCCCCCCGTCAGCCACATGCTGGGGCAGCAGCCCGGCTGGGGGGGCATGAGGAAGCACGGCTACAACGGCCACATCTTCGGCCTGGTCTCGCACCAGATGGGGGGGGCCCACCCCGGCATGGGGGGGCACCACGGCCAGGGCGCCATCATGACGCCCATGAACGTCACCATGAGCCGGGAGCAGCTGCCCCCCATCGTCACATTCCAGATGATGCCCCCTGGGGCGGGCCAGCCCCTCCTGAAGCAGTCCCACGGACAGAACCAGAACCACGGCCAGCCGGGACCGGGCCCCATGCACTGCGGCGCCGGCCTCATGTACCAGATGTCCGACCAAATGGGCGTGACTCACGGGATGCCCCACACCCTGCAGCACCACCACGCCGTGGGCCACGGCGGCATGGACGGTCAGGCCCGCCCCCTGCCCTCCTACCCAACCATGCAGAGCCCCGTGGATAAGTACCCCACCCCGCCCTCGCAGCACAGCTACACCACGGCGGGGTCAGAGGGCACCACCCCGGGACAGTCGGCCCACCCGCCCAGCGAGCACCCGTACCTCACCCCCTCCCCCGACTCCCCCGAAGCCTGGTCCTCCTCCTCCCCGCACTCTAACTCGGACTGGTCCGACGTCACCACCAGCCCCACCCCGCTGGGAAACGCCCACCACGCACTGCCGCCCGCCCAGCACACGCACATTCCAGAGCAGAGGCAGGCGCAGGCGCAGCCGGCCGCGCAGCAGCCGCAGATGGGGAACATGCAGGTGTTTGCGTAGACGTCGTTCCTGACGCTCCTCTACGCCATCATCAGCCCCGCCCCCCATGAAATCGTCTCTGCACTTAAACCGCGTCAAGCTTCTTCCTGTTTTTACTGCCGACTACAATCATAACTGTGGATCATCGTCTTTATCCCAACCGGTTTTCCTTGACTTCTGGAGACTTTCCGAACTTTGTCCATGGATTGTTCTGGGATTAAGTGATGGGAAAGCCGGCCTTCGAACCGGACGCTGAGGCGGGACTTCCGACTCCGACGACGCTGTCATGATATTCTAGTTATTCCAGTTTACTCGCCGTGCTTTTGTGCTGATGCTAACTTAGCGTTACTACGACGACGGCGCTGTTCCCGTTCGTCATGGGGGTGTCGCAGCCTCCCAGGTTGAACAGGAGGGGGAGGAGCCAGCGGCCGCAACACAAACACCTGAGTTTAAACCACTATCCTGACTGGAGGCCGAAGGTTCAACGATTATGCAAAAACATAAAAAGT
Source organism: Oryzias javanicus (assembly GCA_003999625.1). Classification (NCBI taxonomy): domain Eukaryota; kingdom Metazoa; phylum Chordata; class Actinopteri; order Beloniformes; family Adrianichthyidae; genus Oryzias; species Oryzias javanicus. Next base: position 3,477,817 of record CM012440.1, read on the forward strand.
TGTGATTTTTATGCTAGCAGATGGAAACTGTTGTGTCATTAAATGTATATAAACTCAAAGCACACTCTGCTTGTTGTAGTGAACATGATGAGCTCCTGCAGCGCCTCCTTTGGAGGACGGGTCCTACAACGCCTCCTTTGGAGGACGGGTCCTACAACGCCTCCTTTGGAGGACGGGTCCTACAACGCCTCCTTTGGAGGACGGGTCCTACAACGCCTCCTCTGGAGGACGGGTCCTACGGCGCCTCCTCTGGAGGACGGGTCCTACAATGCCTCCTCTGGAGGACGGGTCCTACGGCGCCTCCTCTGGAGGACGGGTCTTACGGCGCCTCCTCTGGAGGACGGGTCCTACGGCGCCTCCTCTGGAGGATGGGTCCTACGGCGCCTCCTCTGGAGGACGGGTCCTACAATGCCTCCTCTGGAGGACGGGTCCTACGGCGTCTCCTCTGGAGAATGGGTCCTACAATGCCTCCTCTGGAGGATGGGTCCTACGGCGCCTCCTCTGGAGGACGGGTCCTACAATGCCTCCTCTGGAGGACGGGTCCTACGGCGCCTCCTCTGGAGGACGGGTCCTACAATGCCTCCTCTGGAGGACGGGTCCTACGGCGTCTCCTCTGGAGGACGGGTCCTACAACGCCTCCTCTGGAGGACGGGTCCTACAACACCTCCTCTTGAGGACGGGTCTTACGGCGCCTCCTCTGGTGGATTGGTCCTACTACGTCTCCTCTGGAGGACCGGTCTTACGGCGCCTCCTCTGGAGGACGGGTCTTACGGCGCCTCCTCTGGTGGATGGGTCCTACTACGTCTCATCTGGAGGACGGGTCTTACGGCGCCTCCTCTGGAGGACGGGTCTTACGGCGCCTCCTCTGGTGGATGGGTCCTACTACGTCTCCTCTGGAGGACGGATCTAATGGCGCCTCCTCTGGAGGACGGATCCTATGGTGCCTCCTCTGTAGGACGGATCTTACGGTGCCTCCTCTGTAGGACGGATCTTACGGCGCCTCCTCTGGAGGACGGATCCTATGGTGCCTCCTCTGGAGGACGGGTCTTACGGTGCCTCCTCTGTAGGACGGATCTTACGGCGCCTCCTCTGGAGGACGGATCCTATGGTGCCTCCTCTGTAGGACGGATCTTACGGTGCCTCCTCTGTAGGACGGATCTTACGGCGCCTCCTCTGGAGGACGGATCTTACGGCGCCTCCTCTGGAGGACGGATCCTATGGTGCCTCCTCTGGAGGACGGGTCTTACGGTGCCTCCTCTGGAGGACGGGTCTTACGGCGCCTCCTCTGGAGGACGGATCCTATGGTGCCTCCTCTGTAGGACGGATCTAATGGCGCCTCCTCTGGAGGACCAGGAGCTCGTTTTTTAGTGTCCATCACCGCTATGACGTCATATTAACTTCTCTGCTTCATTGCAATCATATCTGCACTTTTCATGCTGAGTTTGAACGTGAGAGGAGGCGTTGTTTTGGTTTGTGAGTCGATGGGCGGGGCCTCAGCTCGTTAAACACAGACAATCGTTAACCGTTTAAGTGTTGGAAGCTTTAAAAAGAGCAGAAATGTGCGGTTCTTTGTGTGTTTGCTCGTTCTTTTGGAAAAATGTGGCTCTGATCCAGAACTCCCATCATGCACCAGCCAAACGCCACGTTTGAGCACACGGACATGTCAGAGAACCCCTCCGCCGGGTCACCTGTGGCACTGAAGCCACGCCCATCTCCGGATGAAATGTTCTTCCTGTCTGTTAATCATTTTATATAACGTAGTCTCCATGTTTGTAGAAGGTAGATTCATTAAAGACGTTGTTTTAATAATAAAAACAAATCTTTGTAAACTCTCAGATCTGCTGTTGTTTCTCAGGAAGTCACATCTGAATGTCAAAATAAGAGCTTGAACACCTGTTCTATTGACCTTCACTCTTCACTCCGTCATGGAAAGAAACTCAGTCATAAAGACTTCATCATGTGGACTAAAGCAGCCAAAAAAAAAAGCTTTATTTTCCTTTGCCCTGATGTTTTAAACAAAGCTTTGATCCATCCCATAATTTTCAGTTTTCTCTCCAAAGAAAACCTGTTTTGAAGCTATTTGGGGTTAGTGAGCTACAACGAATGAGAAGTGGTCGAAGGTCAGATGAATGAATGAAATGTTGCATTAGCTGCAATAATGCTAATAATGCTTTTCACTGAAAGCAGTCGCTGAAGATGCTGAAGCTTTCTGCTGAAAATAGTGACACAATTGAATTTCATTTCTAAAGGGATTTTCTGAAAATGCAGAAGCAAAATGTTGAATGTGAAGACTGGAAATGTCATTGAAGAACTATGAAAGAGCGCAGACGTTGACCTAAATTTATGAAAGATTTGTAGTAAAATTGCTTAAAAATCCCTAATACATCCCAAATTTGCAAAAATATTGCTAAAATATGACCTAAACTCCAAATTAGCTCAAAAATCCTTAGATGACAAATAAGCCAAAAAAACTAAATTGTTGCTTAAATACCAGCTAAACCCCAAACTAGCCTAAATTCTTTAGTGAACCCCAGTAGATGACAAATTATCAAAAAATGTTAGCATGTTGCTAAAATGTTAGCTAAACTCCTATTTTTTAAATGTCTATAAAAGATGAAAACATAATACATTTAAAGATTTGTTGTTAAACTACTTCAAATGTTAAAATTTTAAGGCTTTCTCATTCATTTCCTATGGGGAATATTTTCCTCAATATTTTAAAAACTTTACGAATACCCAAAATACAAGCAGTAATGTCCTGAACAAGATGAACATACGAAAAACGTACAGAAAAGAGGCAGCAGAATCACTTTAATGTGAATGCTTACAAAGCAATCACACAATCACTCCAACCAAGAATCAAATCAAAATAGAATTTGATTTGATCACAGAGAAATGCTGCAAATAAGAGAGGAAACATCTCGTTTTATTGACGGATTGGACCTTGAGTCTGTAATAAAGTATCAATACATAGATTTTTGATTTATTAAACGGATATACAGATGCTCCAATGTAGAATAAAAACGTGTAGAGTAATGATCAACTGAGTTCAAATATTTCAAAGTGTTTAATAATGATCCTGAACTCGTTTATTTTGTACCTCATCCTCCTCTCTGACATCTCACTCTCTCCTCTTTTTCCGTCCGGTCAAACAAAAACATAATCAACATAAATGAAGTTTGGAAAATGTGTTACTTTGTTTTTTCAGGACCCCCAAAAAGCACAAGGTTTTTTTTTATAATTATTTTATTAATTCTTCTGGCCAAATTTTACATACATAAATGTAAATTTACTAATAAAACACCATACTTCCCACAATTTATTAAAGATGTAACTTTTTATATAAAATCAATATCATTTTCCTCCAACAAAAAGGCTCTCAGAACTATAGAAATCTGTAACACTCTGCAAATATTTAATGAATCGACTCCCCTGGCTGTTTAACATTATCTGTGTTGTACATTGATTGTATGTTGTATACAGCATTGTTTGTTCTTCATGTTGTATACTTGCATTTTGTTCAATAAAGTTTACAAAAAAAAAAAAAAACATAAATGAAGTTTATTGGCTCTCAGACTCCCGCGTCTCTTCCTGTAGCGGCTCCTCCACACCAGCAGGGGGCGCTCGTCTCCACGGACAACCGCCGCTAACAGTTGAAGAAGAGGCTCGAACCCGGAAGTCCAGCAGGATCTAACTTCTCTGACAGTTTTCAGCTCGAACTTCTTTCCTGGTTTTTTCTTCTGTTGAACATTAACGTGTCGGCGGGCGGTTCGGGTCAATGGACGTCCGGGCTCCTGAGCTGCTGTTCTGACAGCCGGCTCGACCCACCGGAACCTGCCGCGGCACCAGAGCGCGTCCATGCACAGACGAGGCGCCGTTAAGGCCAAAGGTGAGGACCGGAGTCTGCCGCCGGTTCCGCCGGTTCTCCCGGTTCGGCGCTCACGGTTCTCTGTCGACCTCCAGCTTCTCGACGGGCGGCGGACATGGCCTCGTCCCAGCTGAAGTACCTGTCTCTGGGGGTGCTGGTGTTCCAGACCACCTCCCTGGTTCTGACCATGCGGTACTCCCGAACCCTGCAGGGAGACGGACCCCGGTACCTGGCCTCCTCCGCCGTGGTGGCGGCGGAGCTCATGAAGATCGTCGCCTGCGTTCTGCTGGTCTTCAAGGAGCACAGTGAGTCCAGAGCGACGGTTCGGAACCGGGGAGTCTGACTGGTTCCTGTTTTGGATCTGGAGCAGAACCTCCAGGTTCCTGTTTAGGTCAAGAACCTTCAGGTTCCTCCCGACTGTTCCGGATCAGAACCTCCAGGTTTCCTCTACGGTTCTGGTCAGAACCTTCAGGTTCCTCTTATGGTTCTGGAGCAGAACCTCCAGGTTCCTGTTTTAGTTCTAGGTCAGGATCTTTAGGTTCCTCTTCTGATTCTGGGTCAGAACCTTCAGGTTCCTCTTCTGATTCTGGGTCAGAACCTTCAGGTTCCTCTTATGGTTCTGGAGCAGGACCTCCAGGTTCCTCTTCTGATTCTGGGTCAGAACCTTCAGGTTCCTCTTATGGTTCTGGGTCAGAACCTTCAGGTTCCTCTTCTGAATCTGGGTCAGAACCTTCAAGTTCCTCTTCTGGTTCTGGGTCAGAACCTTTAGGTTCCTCTTCTGATTCTGGGTCAGAACCTTCAGTTTCCTCTTATGGTTCTGGGTCAGAACCTTCAGGTTCCTCTTCTGATTCCGGGTCAGAACCTTCAGGTTCCTCTTATGGTTCTGGGTCAGAACCTTCAGGTTCCTCTTATGGTTCTGGGTCAGAACCTTTAGGTTCCTCTTCTGATTCTGGGTCAGAACCTTCAGGTTCCTCTTATGGTTCTGGGTCAGAACCTTCAGGTTCCTCTTCTGATTCCGGGTCAGAACCTTCAGGTTCCTCTTATGGTTCTGGGTCAGAACCTTCAGGTTCCTCTTATGGTTCTGGGTCAGAACCTTCAGGTTCCTCTTATGGTTCTGGGTCAGAACCTTTAGGTTCCTCTTCTGATTCTGGGTCAGAACCTTCAGGTTCCTCTTATGGTTCTGGGTCAGAACCTTCAGGTTCCTCTTCTGATTCCGGGTCAGAACCTTCAGGTTCCTCTTATGGTTCTGGGTCAGAACCTCCAGGTTCCTCTTCTGATTCCGGGTCAGAACCTTCAGGTTCCTCTTATGGTTCTGGGTCAGAACCTTCAGGTTCCTCTTCTGATTCCGGGTCAGAACCTTCAGGTTCCTCTTATGGTTCTGGGTCCGAATTTTTAGGTTCCTCTTCTGATTCTGGGTCAGAACTTTCAGGTTCCTCTTCTGGTTCCGGGTCAGATCCTCCAGGTTCCTCTTCTGATTCTGGGTCAGAACCTTCAGGTTCCTCTTATGGTTCCGGGTCAGAACCTCCAGGTTCCTCTTCTGGTTCCGGGTCAGAACCTCCAGGTTCCTCTTCTGGTTCCGGGTCAGAACCTTCTGCTTGCGTTTGCTTTAACGTTTTTTCATCAACAGTCAGACGTGACGAATGAAAAAGTTTTTCTCCTGTGGAGGAAAGTTCTCCATTTTCTGAACTGGACACCTGTTCTCTGGTTCTGACCCGATGTCAGTTCTTCATAGAACTCAAAGCCTCATCAGATGTTTTGTTCTCCATCAGTGAAGAAGCTGCTGAATCTCAAACTTCTTCTAGAATCTGGAGAACTTTCTAGTGTTTCCGTTTGTGTTGGACCGCGGTTCTTCTGTGGGGTTCTTCTGAGGAACCTTTGGATCAGTGGATCAGTGGATGTTTGGATCAGTGGATGTTTGGATCAGTGGATGACCTCGTGACCTCCTGCGAGCTTCACGCCGTCCTTCTCTCCAGGTTACAGCCTCAGAGCTCTGAACAGCGTCCTGCGGCAGGAGATCCTCCACAAACCCGTGGAGACGCTGAAGCTGGCCATCCCGTCTGGGATCTACACGCTGCAGAACAACCTGCTGTACGTCGCTCTGTCCAACCTGGACGCAGCCACCTACCAGGTACGGAGGGGGCGGGGCTTGTGCCGGACCGGCCGAGGCTCCTCTGGTTGAAGGTTCCTCTCTGGTTTCCCTCCAGGTGACGTACCAGCTGAAGATCCTGACCACGGCTCTGTTCTCCGTCTCCATGCTGGGACGCAAGCTGGGCGTGTTCCAGTGGCTGTCGCTGCTCATCCTGATGGGGGGCGTGGCTCTGGTGCAGGTGCGTCCTGAATACCAAACACCTGTCCATCCAGATGTTTCCGTCTCCTCTGAAGCCTTCGTCTTCGTCCCGCAGTGGCCGTCGGACTCCGCCGTCTCCTCGGAGAAGGAGCCCGCCTCCGCCGGGTCGCAGTTTGTGGGCGTGGCGGCGGTGCTGGTGGCGTGCTGCTCCAGCGGCTTCGCCGGCGTTTACTTTGAGAAGATCCTGAAGGAAAGCAAACAGAGCGTCTGGATCCGGAACATCCAGCTGGGTCAGTGGAGGCGGGGCGTTCACAGGCGTCCCGACGGGCCGGCGCCGCGGAGATGATGTGGCGCCGGAGAAGGCGGGGCTCCGGAGAAGGCGGGGCTCCAGAGAGCGATTTAACATGAATTAGAGGGGTTGAATGCTCCCAATACCACCCCCCTTTTGCCCCGCCCTCGTGAAAAAAACAAACGTTTGTTTATTTTCTCACCTCAAACATTATTATATTTTGATCACCTGGATGTGATAAACAGCTTGTTGGCATTCTTAGAAAACTAGCGTTAGCCACGCCCACAAGTCGAGGCCCGGGGGCCGGATCCGGCCCTCCAGATGATTTTATCTGATTGTTATTAATGACCCGATGTTATCTTGCTCTTATTTCAAATTTTTATAATTTTGACAAAATCTTTTTTTATGTAAAGTAAAATATTGAAAGTTATTTAAGTTGATTTATTCTGGAATAATATTCCAGCTTTTTTATTATTCAGAATTATGTTAAAAAATTACAGTTTTTAAGTTTTACAAGTTGTCATTCTGTTAGCTTTTTGGACTATTTTAGAATTTACTAAGATTATTTAGACTATTTTGTAGTTCAGCTACATGCTAGCTGTTTGACTAATTTAGGCTTATTTTAATTTATCAATTCATAGAGCGCCAGCTGCAGGTGTCATGGCGGATTGACGTCCAACCAGAAGTTGTCATGATGCACAGATCAAAAGTCTACAAACTAAAAACTCAAATGTTTGGAAGATGTATTTTTATAATAGATATCTTTTTTTTGTTCTGTTGATTTTAGTTGTATTTACTGGTACATTAAGGGGTGGGGTGGGGGGGTGTTCATTCAATAAACAGCAGCAGGAAATACTAAGGCAAACATTTTGGCTGCTGTGTTTAAACTGGATCTAATGTATGTATTTTTCACATTAATTTATTTATTTTCTGTCGACTTAATATTCGTTTTCACAAAAACGTTCAAACTGTTTATCTTAATTGAACATTGAGTAAAAAGTTTAAGACTCTTATTGCTTTGAAAGAGTACAAAACGAGAGGGGGCGCTAGAGAGAGACTTGTGCTTCCGGTGTTCAGGTTGACGTCCATCGGCCATGACGGAGCGCTTTACATCAGCCCGCCATGTTTGTCTGCAGCTGGTGCCTCTCTGTCACTAATAGTTACACGTTAGCTGTTTTGGCTAATTTAGACTGTTTTTTTTCTATAAATGTTTATCCTGTTGACCCCCCCCGGTTGAGTTTGACCCCCCCCCGTTGAGTTTGACCCCCCCCCGTTGAGTTTGACCCCCCCGTTGAGTTTGACCCCCCCGTTGAGTTTGACCCCCCCCTGTTGAGTTTGACCCCCCCGTTGAGTTTGACCCCCCCTGTTGAGTTTGACCCCCCCCCCCCGTTGAGTTTGACCCCCCCGTTGAGTTTGACCCCCCCGTTGAGTTTGACCCCCCCTGTTGAGTTTGACCCCCCCGTTGAGTTTGACCCCCCCCCCGGTTAATGTTCTGTTCAGCTTGAGACGACGATTCATAAATTTAGTTATTATATTCAGGTGAGAAATATATGAGAAAAGGAGGAATGCTGTCTTTAGCTCGCCATGATTTTCATGGAGCGTTCTGATTCGTTCGCCGCCACTAACCCCACCCCCCACCCCCGTCTGTCTGCAGGGATGTTCGGTTTGGTGTTCGGCCTCTTCGGGATGCTGGCGTACGACGGGGAGAGAGTCCGGGAGGCGGGCATGTTCCAGGGCTACAGTACGGTCACCTGGACGGTGGTGGCGCTGCAGGTAACTCTCTACAGCAGGTGTGCAGCCCCTCCCCCCTCCAGCTGACCCTGGAGGTCACACCTGTCCGCTCTCCCTCCAGGCTCTGGGGGGGTTGGTCATTGCGGCGGTCATCAAATACGCAGACAACATCCTGAAAGGCTTCGCCACGTCGCTGTCCATCATCCTGTCCACGCTGATCTCCTACTTCCTGCTGCAGGACTTTGAGCCCACCAGGTGAGCCCTGCTCCAGGTGAGTCGGGGGTCTCAGGCCGCGGTCCTCACGGGGGTGTCTCCTCCCCTCTGCAGCGTGTTCTTCCTGGGTGCCGTCCTGGTCATCGTCGCCACGTTCCTGTACGGATACGAAGGCAAGCCGGCCCCCAACCCCAGCAGGGCGTAGGCCGACCCCCCCGCAGCAGGACGGAGGCTGGAGGACCTGAGGGGAGGGGGGAGCAGAGACGGAGCGCTGGGTGGTGGTGGCCGTCATGAAGGCTGAGAAAGAAACGGCGCTCGCCACGTCCCCTCCCTCCGGGGGGGTGGAGCCTCCCCATCTTCTCTGCAGACGGGTCAATAAGCACTGATAGGTAGTTTGACCTTCGTGGTCCTAATTCAGCAGAGACACGAACCGAAGAGAACGTCTGCCTGAAGGCAAAACTCAGGGCAAAACGCTGTAGAGACTCCAGAACGGGAACGCCAGGGGGCGGAGTCTGTTCCATGAAGGTTCATCCGATGTGGGAAGAGGCTCCTGGGAAATTCACCTTTAACTTATTCTTGTAGTTTGGGGAGAGTTGGGGTTCCTCTGTGGGAAAAGCGGCTTTGATTATGAGTTCTTGTTGTTGGGATGATCCATGTGGGAACGTTTGGGAATGTGGAGCTCAGACGGGAATGTTCTAGTAAAAAAATCATCCGATCCTCTGGTGTCTCTGTTATGAAATCACACCACTTCATATTTAAAGAAATCATTTTATTTTGAAAATAAACTTATTATTAATATATCAGAAAATGATTAAAGTTGTTCTGAACTTCAATAAAGTGAAACATTCCAGCTTTGTTACTAAATCAAAAACGTTTTATTTTGCAGCAAAGCTTTGTGGGAATTTTTAAATAAAAAACAAAAAAAAAAACTATTAATCCAAACAGAAACATTTGGTTAAAGTTTCTTTACAAATATAAAACTTCTCATCAGAGTGGGGCTGAAACAGGAAGTGATCAAGCTGAGCTGAAGCTCCGCCCTCCATGCAAAACGTTCCCAGCATGCTCTGCAGCCTTGTTGCAGTCCGGTCAAACTGGAAGTTCTGCTGGGATCCACAGGTGTGTCAGAGCATGTGTGTGGCCCCGCCCCCAATGCTGCAGGTATGATGATGTCACCCGTCCTCTCTGTGGTCTCAGGAGACGCTGGTTCTCCTTATCTGGACGTCCTGCTCGTCTTCTTTGGGATGAAGGTCATAAAAGGTCAAACATCCGTAGGATTCAAACTTCCTGACGTGAGAAGAAACATTTTCCAGACGTTTTAATCAGAATCCAGATTCAGTTTTTGTTCTTTTCAGACTCAAAGAAACATTTAAAAAACTAAATCACCCCTCCATACATGACTTTATTTCCTGTTAGTTAGAAATCAAAATTCTTGAGTGAAGTTGATGTTAAAATGCAAACTAGCAACTCTGCATGAGCTGTGATAATGCTAGTGAGAATGCTGGAAGCTGAATTTAGCAGCTGAAGATGCTGAAATTGATCATTAAAAATCCTGAAGCTGAAAGTTGAAACGGCTGAAGCTGATGAGCACTTAAAATGTTAGCTAAATTCCAAATTAGCCTAAAAACAAAACAAAAGGTAAGCATCAGCGAGCATGTAGCTGAAAAAGATAGCTAAACTTTAAAATCCTAAAAACCGCTAGCATTTAAACATTAGCCTAACTCCAAAACGGCCTAAAAAACGTTTAAAATAAAAGCCTTATTTAGCAGCTAAAATATTATCTAAACTCCAAATTAGCTTAAAAATATTGTTAAATTCAAAGTAGTCAAAAATATTGGTTTTAAAGTTTCTAAAACTTTAAAACTAACTTTTTAACATCATTTTTAACTAGATATATAGCATTAGCTGCGATAACGCTCACTGCAGACGCTAAAGTTCATAGGTAGCTAAAATATTAGCTAATGCATAAGTAGCCTAAAAAGCTAAAAACAAAACAAAAGGTAAGCATCAGCGAGCATGTAGCTGAAAAAGATAGCTAAACTTTAAAATCCTAAAAAAAAGGCCAAAAACGCTAGCATTTAAACATTAGCCTAACTCCAAAACGGCCTAAAAAACGTTTAAAATAAAAGCCTAATTTAGCAGCTAAAATATTATCTAATCTCCAAATTAGCTTAAGAATTATTATTAAATTCAAAGTAGTCCAAAATGTTGGTTTATATTGGTTTTAAAGTTTCTAAAGCTTTAAAACTAACTTTTTTAAATCATTTTTATTAGATATATAGCATTAGCTGCGATAAGCTCACTGCAGACGCTAAAGTTCATAGGTAGCTAAAATATTAGCTAATGCATAATTAGCCTAAAAGCTAAAACAAACAAAAGGTAAGCATCAGGAGCATGTAGCTGAAAAAGGTAGCTAAACTTTAAAATCCTAAAAAAAAGGCCAAAAACACTGGCGTGTAAACATTAGCCTAACTCCAAAACGGCCTAAAAAAACGTTTAAAATAAAAGCCTAATTTAGCAGCTAAAATATTATCTAATTTCCAAATTAGCTTAAAAAATATTATTAAATTCAAAGTAGTCCAAAATGTTGGTTTATATTAGTTTTAAAGTTTCTAAAACTTTAAAACTAACTTTTTAACATCATTTTTAACTAGATATATAGCATTAACTGCGATAACGCTCACTGCAGACGCTGAAGGTAATAGGTAGCTAAAATATTAGCTAATGCATAATTAGCCTAAAAAGCTAAAACAAATGATAAGTTAGCTTAGCCAAAAAATAGAGAATGTGTATAAACAAAAATAGCCAAACTACAAAATACCTTAAAAAAAATAAAAATAAAAAAGCTTAAATTATCCAAAACAGCTAGCATGTAGCTGAAATATTAGCTAAACTCCAAAACAACCTAAAAATTTTTTAGCAAATGCCAAAATAGTCCAAGAAGCTAGCATAATACCAATTCTTAAAACTTTAAAACTGTAACGTTTTAACATAATTATGAATAATAAAAAGTCAGGAATATTCCAGAATAAATCAACTTAAACCTTAAATAACTTTTAATATATTTTACTCTCCATAAAAATATATTTTCACAAAATATCCAAACTGTAGCCGGATAGAATAACCGGAGGGCCGGATCCGGCCCCCGGGCCTCGACTTTGACACACGGGGGTTAAATGGGTTGATCCGCTGGACCGGCGTCCGGGTTGACGGGATCTGAAAACACGGATGTTTTTCCAGAATCTTTTCTCCGTTCGACACACGAGAAGGAAACGTTTCAGAGGTAGGATTTATTTCACGTCATCTGAGAAGATTTAAACTGATCCGAGAAGGAAAAACACGGAACTTCTGGTAAAGTCCATCATTTATTAGACGCCAAAAACAGGTTCTGACCCGTCCTCCAGTACCGGATCAACACAGAACCACAAGAGTCACAACAACCCAAAAGCTGCTGACCTCCTCATCCCTGCAGCCGAGAGTCAAAGACTGTTCTGGAACTTCACACGACCCGGTCCATCTGGTTATAAACAGAACCAGAACCACAGCCGCTTCTGAGGATTTTAAGACGTTTCAAGTCCCACTGCGAGGAAAATAGAGTTTTTATCTCATGATGGAGGACGTTTAGATTCAGATTTGTATTTCTGAGGTTTTTTTTCCAAATTGTTGTGAATCAGATGCAGCTGTTTGGAAAAAAACGTTTTTGTGACGTAGAAAAGGCGCTGAGGAGCGTCCGGTCCACTCATCCTCATCATGCTGCTGTTTGTGCTAGGTCGGGGGTGTGAGGGCTGTAAGCTAGTGGGAACAATAGTCCCGCCCACAACTCGGAAATGAATTTCTGATTGATTCCTACAGAAACGACCAGATTTCTAGATTTGGTCTCAGAAGGAAAAGCCGACCGGAAACGCTTTGGAAACGGATCTGAGGATCAACCAGAGTTCAAGAAGACTCTGGGATCAGAACTCTGCTCCGATCCGGAATCCTCTTTATTCTGAAAGGTTCCAAACCAACGCCGGCGGCGGATGGTCGTGGTTTCTGGCCGGGTTCTGTGGTTTTGGACTGTTTGGCTTCTTTTGTGTCTTTAAGGCTCCAGCAGCAGAACCGGTCCCGCTGCAGAACCGGTCCCACAGCAGAACCGGTCCCAAAGCAGAACCGGTCCCACAGCAGAACCGGTCCAGCAGCAGAACCGGTCCCGCTGCAGAACCGGTCACACTGCAGAACCGGTCCCGCTGCAGAACCGGTCCCACAGCAGAACCGGTCCAGCAGCAGAACCGGTCCCGCTGCAGAACCGGTCACACTGCAGAACCGGTCACACTGCAGAACCGGTCCAGCAGCAGAACCGGTCACGCTGCAGAACCGGTCACACTGCAGAACCGGTCACACTGCAGAACCGGTCCCACAGCAGAACCGGTCCCGCTGCAGAACCGGTCACACTGCAGAACCGGTCTCGCTGCAGAACCGGTCTCGCTGCAGAACCGGTCACACTGCAGAACCGGTCCCACAGCAGAACCGGTCCCGCTGCAGAACCGGTCTCGCTGCAGAACCGGTCCCACAGCAGAACCGGTCCCGCTGCAGAACCGGTCCCACTGCAGAACCGGTCCCGCTGCAGAACCGGTCCCACTGCAGAACCGGTCCCGCTGCAGAACCGGTCTCGCTGCAGAACCGGTCCCACAGCAGAACCGGTCCCGCTGCAGAACCGGTCCCACTGCAGAACCGGTCCCGCTGCAGAACCGGTCACACTGCAGAACCAGTCCCACAGCAGAACCGGTCTCGCTGCAGAACCGGTCCCACTGCAGAACCGGTCCCACAGCAGAACCGGTCCCGCAGCAGAACCGGTCCCACAGCAGAACCGGTCCCACAGCAGAACCGGTCCCACTGCAGAACCGGTCCCGCTGCTGGACGGTTTGATACTGCTGCAGATAATAGAATACTGCTGCGAGGGCAGAAACGTACACCTGTGCGCCCCGCCCCCCTCCCCATCACGAAAGCAGACTTCTGCATCGCTGCGGCCCTCCTCCTCCTCCTCCTCCTCCTCCTCCTCCTCCTCTCTTCCTCCTCCTCTTCCTCCTCCTCCTCTTCTTCCTCCTCCTCCTCCTCTTCTTCTTCCTCCTCCTCCTCCTCCTCCTCCTCCACCTCTTCCTCCTCCTCCTCCTCCTCCTCTTCTTCCTCTCCTCCTCCTCTTCTCTCTTCCTCCTCCTCCTCCTCCTCCTCCTCCTCCTCCTCCTCCTCCTCCTCCTCCACCTCTTCCTCCTCCTCCTCCTCCTCTTCCTCCTCTCTGGGGAAAAGACACCTTCAGGTTTTACAGTCAGGCTGTCGTCAGCAGGCAACTCTGGCTTGTAAAGGCAGAACCGGAAGAGTTCTGCGGCGTGGAAACGTCCGTCTGCATGGCTTGGTTTGAGGACGCCACCAAACATGAACCAGGCTCCGCCGTGTGAGGCGGCAGCACGCCGGCCGGCCGGGGCCCTCGCCCTCCTGGGAGCTGAAACACTGACCTCTTTTCTCAGAGAGCCGACTCAGCAGTTCGTCTTTAAGGCTGAGAGCGAGAAGCTACAGTGCAGCTGCGCTTCGTCCCGGACGCTGCACCACAGCTCATCAGCACCAAAGAAACCCTTCGGAGTCTTCAAAGGCAGCATGGGGAGTTAAGGCCGCGTTCCCCTCGGGGCGGACCGGCGCCGCCAGCACGAATCCAAACTCCCGGCGTGAAGGGGGCGTGTTCAAATAAAGGTTTAATGCTCCAAAACCGTTCAGGGAGCCACCCCCACATTCTGGGTCGAACCCTCGATGACACCTGCGTGGTGCAGGACTGTCCTCTCACCTTCAGAACCAGAGACCGTCCGGTTCCTTCACCACTCGCTCTGATCCCAATCTACAATTCCAAAATCCAGTGCACCAGAAATTTCCCACAAGTCTTTGCGTCAATGCTCTCTACATTAGAATATAGACCACAATGCATTGCAGTCAAACCATTTAAAAAGAAAAGGGGTTTAAATGTAATTTTTTAACAAACCGTCCACATTTTCATCAGAACTCTGGAGTTAGATTAGATTTTCTCTTCATGAAATCGTTTAGAAACCAAAGTAGCGAGCACTGAGGCGGAATTACTTTTACAATCCAGGGTTCTGGTAGCCTCGGTTCCACTGAGCAGTCCGGTACCGTACGGTCCGGTTTGATCCGGTACCGTACGGTCCGGTCGGATCCAGTACCGTATGGTCCGGTTTGATCCGGTACCGTACGGTCCGGTTTGATCCGATACCTTACGATCCGGTTTGATCCGATATTGTTAAATGGACTCATTAAACAGTACCGGACGGTACCGCCCAATGTTGTAGGCATTGACTGTATAAGTAGGAACTGGACCGATCAACCCCTCCCCTCTCATGTTCCAAACAGGAAGTACCGCTGGTTCCAAGAAGAACAAATCCCGTAGACTTCCGTTATGTCTCAGTCTTTAGTTTGTCTGAATATTCGTTCTTCTTCTGATTCTTTCTGCTCAACATCTTTATCATCCTGATTCTTTAAGATATTTTTTTCTTCATCATAAGTTATTCAGGTAAAAACTGACCAATCAGATGCCTCAGTAAAAGCATGTGGTGCACGCTGGCCCCGCCTCCAGCGTTTGACAGTGGGAGGGGGTGTGGCCTTCCAACAAGCTCACTCGTGATTGGCTAGGTAATGCATTTCCTACAGAACCTCAACGCTTGCTATGTCCAGTTCCTACTTATACAGTCGATGGTTGCAGGTCCAAAGAAAACCTGAACAGGAGAGTTTGGGCGGAGCCGCTGTATCCATCTGCTGATTGGTGGAAAGTGATGACGACTTTAGAAAGCAGCAGTATAGCGCTAAGCTAGCGATCCCGTTTTCCTCTTTTCTGCGATATCTTCTGTCAAACAACATTAAATTCCTGATGTTCAAAAAGTAAGACGAGCTGCTGGACGACCTCCGTTGTTGTTGTTGTTGTTGTTGCTTTGCTGGTCGTCGCTCTACGACGACACGCTAGCGGTCTACACCACGCGTGAAAACAAACCGCTCAGGAAACGAGGCTAATCGTCCTGCGCTAGATCGTTCTTGACAGGGCTGGGTTTAATAAAATCAATGAATCGATTTGAGCTCAACGGATCAATAATCGAGTCATAATAGTATAGATCGAATTAGTTCACTAGCTTGATGCTAACATTTAGTGGAATTTCCCACAGGACGGCTAATGCTAACACTCGGTTGACCCAAACATACGTTCTGACTAAATTAACATCTTTTTATGAATTTTACAAACTCTTTAAAGAAATATTTTTAAAGTAACTTTTGTTTTTTCTCATAATTTCTTCTTCTGGAATAAAGTGTAATGCTATAGCGCGATCGCCACCTAGTGGCCAAACTGAAACGTCCTCCAGGAGAAGCAGAACAATGTTTCCAACGTTAAAGATCTGAACATTTTAGTTAGAACTTCTCCTTTAATGTAACACTGGATGATAATAATCTCAGGATTTCACTGATATATTTACTGTGATCTGGATCAGAAACATAGAAGATTATTCATGTATTTCTGAACAAATGCGTCTAAATGTGTGAACTCAAAACTGAATTGAAGAATCTAAAAGAATCTGAATCGACTCGATCCAGACTCTGGTGGATCGAATCGTTTCTGGGAACTATTATGGGATATTTTTGAATAGTTAGGAATGAGAGGGAATTCCGACATGGCTTCTTTAAACAGAAAAAATGAAATTATTCATTTTAAAAACCTAAAAAATATGAAGACTTTAGACGAATGACCGAAAACTTCACAAAAAATAAGTTAAAATACTTTTTAAAACTTAATTGTTAATTGAAATGCATTATTTGCCAGTTTTCTTGTTTCTGCAGAGAATTCTGGGAACTTTGGACTTCCCCCCCAAAAACACTTTGAAGTGGTGAAGGAATCCTGACCCGACTCCAGACTCTGAGACGCGGACGGCCGCCGTTTGCTTGCAGGTAAACCCTGCTGCGCTTCACTACAGTGCAGCAACCACCTGTTTCTGTTTAAAAACGGGGGTCCGGTGTGCAGAAACCCACGAGGACGAGAAGAATCTGGACCCAACGGGGCCTCAATCTGCTCCCGGACGTCCCGGTCCGGTTTCCGTCCTCCAGCTGAGGAGTTTTCTGACGGTCGGTTTCACCTGAACGCCTTCGGGTGTTCCGGTCTCCGTGGAGCATCTCTGGACGAGGCTCCGCCCCCAAAGGGACTCCATCCATGATCTGGAACCTGATCTTCTACTTGGGGGGGATGACGACAATGGGAGGCCCCCTCCTGGGTCTCCACATTAGGACTTGAGCGTCGTTGGCGTTGGGTTTGCCCATGGCGTTGGAGGGGACGGGCTCCATGCGGGCCAGCACCCGCGGCTGGTCCTGGTAGAGCCGGCCCACCAGCCTGGCCCGGGAGCCCAGCGGCTGGGAGGGGTCCACCACCACGTCCACCCTCATCCTCCACTTGATGGTGTGCAGCAGGATCTTCTCCCGGGAGGTGGTGTTGAGCGCCACCAGCCAGGTGGTGAAGCTCTGGTCCCGCTTGATGCTGGTCAGCAGGGGCGTGTTGGATTCGCTGACCGGCACGGCCCAGGTGACGCTGGGGTAGAAGTTGTCGTTCATGCTGACGGTGAAGCGGGACGGCTTGGAGGTGGGGCCGGCGATGGTGACGGTCTCCGTGGTGTTCCCGTACCAGGGGTAGCTGACGCCGTCGGAGTCGCTGATGGCCCTCACCAGACCCTCACGCAGCTGCGGCAGCTCCCAGCTGGACCTGCAGGCAGGGAAGGATGCTTCAGGGACATCCGGAAAACTCAGCGTCCAGAAACTTCATGAAGAAATCTGCAGCGTTTTCAGGTGAATCTCATTTCTACGTTTCATAAACCTCCAAGTTACTAACTTCCTCAGAAACGTTAGAACCCTGAACTAAACGCTGAGTCATGTTTAAACTGGTTCAGCCAATCGTGTCGCAGCTGCAGGTTTGGTGGAAAGTTCTCCTGACAGCTCACTGCAGCAGAGCTTTCACAGCTCACCCGTTCATCAGTGCTGGTTTTTACTCCATTTAACCTTCTGTTAATTATTGGAGTGAAAGAAAACTTATAGACACAACGTGCGTTTCCATGGTGACAGGATGAATAAAGAGGAGAGTAATTCAACACTTTCTGGACATTTTTAGAAAAACTGAAAGTTATTTCAGAGATTTTTCATTTCACCAGTTATTACTGAAGACAGATCAGTTTATGAATGATTACTTATCCATGGATGAATGGATGATGGATGATGGATGGATGATGGATGGATGATGGATGGATGATGGATGATGGATGGATGGATGGATGATGGATGGATGGATGATGGATGGATGGATGATGGATGGATGATGGATGATGGATGGATGGATGGATGATGGATGGATGGATGATGGATGGATGATGGATGGATGATGGATGATGGATGGATGGATGATGGATGGATGATGGATGGATGATGGATGATGGATGGATGGATGGATGATGGATGGATGGATGATGGATGGATGGATGATGGATGGATGATGGATGAAGGATGGATGATGGATGATGGATGGATGGAGGATGGATGATGGATGATGGATGGATGATGAATGGATGATGGATGATGGATGGATGATGGATGATGGATGGATGGATGATGGATGATGGATGGATGATGGATGATGGATGGATGATGGATGAAGGATGGATGATGGATGATGGATGGATGGAGGATGGATGATGGATGATGGATGATGGATGGATGATGAATGGATGATGGATGGATGGATGATGGATGATGGATGATGGATGATGGATGGATGGATGATGGATGGATGATGAATGGATGATGGATGATGGATGGATGATGGATGGATGATGGATGGATGGATGATGGATGATGGATGATGGATGGATGGATGATGGATGGATGATGAATGGATGATGGATGATGGATGGATAATAATAATAATAATAATAAATTTTATTTATCAGGCGCCTTTCACGGAACTCAAGGTCACCGAACAAGGATAAAAGCACAAATATAAAAATATAAAAAACACTGGTGCTAATTTAAGCTTAGGAAATAAATAATAAATAAATAAAGAGATGTATTGCAGTCATGAGGAGTAGGCCATTCTGAAAAGATGGGTTTTGAGGCTGGAAATGAAGAGAGGGAGTGAGTCCATAGTCCTGAGGTCGGGTGGAAGGGAGTTCCATAGTTGTGGGGCAGAGCGACTGAAAGCCCTGCTTCCCATGGTGACGAGTCGAGCGGGGGGGATGACAAGTTGGAGGGAGGACGAGGACCTGAGGGAGCGGACTGGGGTGGCGACTTGGAGTAGGTCAGAGAGATATGGCGGGGCGAGGTTATGAATGGCTTTGTGGGTTAGGAGAAGGATTTTGTAAGTGATCCGGTAGGTGATGGGGAGCCAGTGAAGCTGCTGGAGTATGGGGGTGATGTGGTGGAAGGAAGGAGTCTGTGTTATAATGCGGGCAGCAGAGTTTTGGACCAGCTGGAGTTTCCTGAGAGTTTTTTGTGGGAGTCCATACAGAAGAGAGTTACAATAGTCCAGGCAGGATGATGGATGGATGATGGATGGATGATGGATGATGGATGGATGATGAATGGATGGATGATGGATGATGGATGATGGATGATGGATGATGGATGATGGATGATGAATGGATGATTGATGGATGATGGATGATGGATGGATGGATGGATGGATGATGGATGGATGGATGGATGGATGATGGATGATGGATGATGGATGGATGGATGATGGATGGATGATGGATGATGGATGATGGATGGATGGATGATGGATGGATGATGGATGATGGATGGATGGATGGATGATGGATGGATGATGAATGGATGATGAATGATGGATGGATGGATGGATGGATGGATGGATGGATGGATGATGGATGGATGATGGATGATGGATGGATGGATGATGGATGGATGATGAATGGATGATGGATGGATGATGGATGATGGATGATGGATGGATGGATGATGGATGGATGATGAATGGATGATGGATGGATGAATGGATGGATGATGGATGATGGATGGATGGATGATGGATGGATGATGAATGGATGATGGATGGATGGATGGATGATGGATGGATGAATGGATGGATGATGGATGATGGATGGATGGATGGATAATGGATGATGAATGGATGATGGATGGATGGATGGATGATGGATGGATGATGGATGATGGATGGATGATGGATGGATGGATGATGGATGATGGATGGATGGATGGATGATGGATGGATGATGGATGGATGATGGATGGATGATGGATGATGGATGGATGATGGATGATGGATGGATGATGGATGATGGATGGATGATGGATGGATGATGGATGATGGATGGATGATGGATGATGGATGATGGATGGATGATGGATGATGGATGGATGATGGATGGATGGTGAGTGTGAAATCTTTAAGTCTACAAAGTAAAAACTCCAGAGTTTTAAGTCCCGCCCGTTAAAGCCCGCGCGCGCGGTGGGAGGTCCTGGACGTCGTTCAGCTCCTCTCAGGAACAGACTCTGGCGGTGGGCGTCTGAATGAACGAAGCGCACGCGCTCGTTTAACCCGCTGCGCGCACAAATGCTCGAACGTGTGACGCGCAAGCAGGACCCCCCCCTCCCCCCCCCGCGGGGACAGAGGCGGTACTCACATGCCGATGTCTCCATAGGTGTTGTAGAATTCCATCTGCGTGCACGCCTGGATCCAGCCCACCACCCAGGTGTCCTGGCGCGGGATGGGGGGCATGACGACGCGCGCGGACGCTTTGAAGTAGGGCGTCTTGTACCGCAGCACGATGGGGGAGTTCTCCTCGATGACGGTCGGGCAGCGGTCGATGGTGGCCGACAGCTCCTGCACCACGATGTTCTCGCGCTTGATGCGCGACTTGGTGCACGCGATGCTCTGAATGCAGCCCATGGCTGCGCGTGCCCGCGGCCGCGACCAGAACGGCCACAGCGGGGCCGCGCAGGAGCCCCAACTCAGAGCCGAACCGGGGCTCGCGGATCAGAGTCCAGGAGGACCCGCGGCGGCCTTCCTTCTACTGAGGTTCCGACCCAGAGGAGAACCGGAACCAGGCTGTTCTCTGAGCACATGCGGGTTCGGATCCGAGTCCGGACTCCCGCCTGCTGGGCTCTCTCTGCTCCAGGACCGGATCCGTTTCCGCTCGTGTCGTGACCCCGTCCAGTTGCCCTCGATCCTCTTTCTGCCCCGAGCTGTCATGTCACACGAGGCGTTCAGGGCGCGCGCTGCTCGCGGGAAGGCGGCGGTCCGGTGCAGGAGCTGCCGCCGCCGGGGGGGCTCCGGTCCGTCATGCCTGCGCATCCGCGGGGGGAGACCCGGTCCCGGTCACACCGGGAGCTGCTGGCATTCCCGCCGCGCGCGTGGACACATCAAAGGCGGTCGGTGACGGTTTCAGATGAATGGCGTCATGGTAACAGCGGCGGCAGCATCCTCGATGTGTCGCTGTTCAGCTGCGTGGTGCTGAAGATGCGGAACGGACCAATGAGCGGCGGAGGCGGGGGAGGACCCGCGCGCGCGCGCGGACTCCTGGACTCTTTCTGGATCGTTTTATTTCTATAACAAGGAGACGGGATGGGGGGGGGTGGGGGTGAGGGGTGATCGATCAAGATTCATCTGCAGATTTGAAAACCGTTTAGAATATCAACATGCTTGGAGTTACCCCAACATTTGCCCCCGTGGTATTTCAGGAAGGTGTCAGTGGAGATTCTATGACCACATTTCTATCAGCGGAGTCGATTGATGGAAAGACATTTTGATTAAATGATTGATTACAGGATGCTCTCATCAGTCTCCTGCTTTACCAAACAGTTTTTCAGAATAAAACTCCGCGTGGTGCTACCAGCTGGTTCTGTTTTCCAATGGACCAAATTTGAAGTGAGGCGAGTTTCTTTGTACATTTCAAGTTCAAATTCAATTCAAAGTGCTTTTAATTGAAATGGCTAAAAGAGGGATCAATAAAGTAGAAATATAAAGAAAGCTAAAAAGAACCGAATTGACAGAATCAAAGACAAACAGGTGAGACTTGAACCTGGATTTAAAGAAACTTTTGCCTCTGATCTGAGGTTTTCTAATGCCAGATCTGTGCAGCATAGAAGCTGAATGCAGTTTCTCCGCGTTTGGTTTGGACTCTGAGATCTGATAAAAGACCAGATCGAGAAGGCTGAATGGGGTCAGGAGGTCAATGTCTCCAAAATAAAATGTCTTCATGATTCAAAGAGTATCAGTAAATATTTTAATATTTTTGTTTACCTTATTAGTCTTGATTCTACCTGAACGTTGCCTCTAAAGTTTCTTTATTGACTTTAGATTAAAGAAAGATTATTAATATTTATTCATGTAAAAAATTACATATAAATGTTCATCAGAATTTAAACAATATTTTAAAAAATCATTAGAAAAACAAACAATAAATATTGACATGTCTATTATTAAATATATGAATATACTGTTCACTCACTCATCCACATAGTTGAATTATCATTGACTGAATTCATGTGATCCAACTTTGGTGTAGTTGCTTTTATTTTGGAGGCCAAACCTGAGCACAGCGTTTCATCGTCACTTCCGTGAAAGCTAATCCGGAAGTGAAGCAAACAGATAAACGTGGTGAACATAAACCTGTAATGTCGTTATTCTGCTGCAGAAAGTAAACTACGGCGGAGATTATGGTGAGTTTATTATATTTTATTCAAGCTTTAATGTAAATATAAATATGTATGTCACGTGGGTTATCAAGCCGCCAGTTATTTTAATGTTAAGCTAGTCGATCCAATGTCTGAAGTCCGAAATATTTTCTTTTGTGTATTTTTTTTGTTACTGTTGCTTTTTTATTGTAACTTATATACTAAATATTTTCATATTTTATTCAAATTTCCCCCGTTATAATTTTTCTGTGTTAAAATGTTAATATTATTGTCATTGCTAGCTGCATTAGTCTCATTGTTCTGTAAATCTGTTTGTATTCAATAAAATTAATAAAATAAATGTCTGAAGTCTGAAAAAAACTGGAAATATAAATAAAATCATTAAAATATTGACAGAATTTCTATTAAAAGTGACCCTAACGTAGGTCTTTAATTAGTTTGACCTTTAAGCATCTCAAAATATTATTTTTAATGTAATTATGTTTATTTATTCATTTCCTTTTATGATTAACATAAAAGTCTTGCATAAATAAAATTATTTTCTGTTGTTTTTCTATCATCTGTTTTCTATATTTCTGGCTGCAATGACCTGTATTTATTGATGTATGTAGTTAATGACCTGCACGTTGAGCCGTGTTCTGTCCAGTTCACGTGTGCAGGTCTTCAGATCAGGACACGTTGGTCTCTCCTGCAGGTCTCCACAGACTTCTCTGCAGTGATCCAGAGGTTCTACCAGCTCCAGTCTGAGAGGATGGAGACGTACCGCCTCTTTGAGGAGTGAGTTCAGCTGCTGGTTCAGGGGTCTCCTGCTCATCCGCACAGATCAGAGGTCTGAGACGGGTTATGGACTGAGGTTCATCTAATACACAACGGCCCAGGGGCCGGATCCGGCCCTCCGGGTAATTCTATCCGGGCCTAGAGATCATTTTATGTTATTGTTATTAATGACACGATTGTATTTTTTTAGACTTGTATAATTTTAACAAAATATATTTTTATGGAGAGTAAAATATTAAAAGTTATTTAAAGTTTAAGTTGATTTATTCTGGAATAAAAGTCCTGCTTTTTTATTATTCATAATTATGTTAAAACGTTACAGTTTTAAAAATTGACATTCTGATAGCTTTTTGGATTATTTTGGCATTTAATAAGATTTTTAAGGTTATTTTGGAGTTCAGCTAATATTTTAGCTGCCTGCTAGCTTTTTTTTTTTTTTTTTTGCTAATTTGGGATTTTAAAAAAAAACACGTTTTTTAAACAGTTTGGGAATTAGGCTAATGTTTACACGCTAGCTGTTTTGGATCATTTTTTATCCTTTTTCAGTTTTTCAGGGTATTTTGAAGTTTAGCTATTTTTGCAGCTACACATCAGCTGAATTAGATAATTTATGTTTTTTTTTTTTTTGGATAATTTTGGTATTTAGCTAATACTTTTAGCCGGCTATTAGCTTCAGCTGTTTCAGCTATGAATTTCAGCATTTTCAGTGAACAAATTCAGCTTCCAGCATTCACACTAGCATAATTGCTGGTAATGCTATATTTCTAGTTCATAATTGTGTTAAAAAAGTTAGTTTTAAAATGTAGTTTTAGAGAGTTGAATAACTGTTTATTTTGTTCGTCCCGCGACCTAAAGTGTGTTTTGGGTTTTTGTGTGACACTCTGATCTAGATAATCTATATTTTTGTTTGTGAATAATAAATAAATCCGTCGTCATGTGAGCGTCTTCATTTGTTGTTTGGAACGCTCAGATGTTTTTCTGTTATGAATAGGGTTTTTTGTTGCTTTATGTACATTTTTGTTGGTCCCAGAGGACACGAGGCCTACCTGAGGACCGGGCCGCACTACGACTTCCAGCACTACAAGCAGCTGGTCCACGAGATCACTCAGGCCTTCAGCGGGATCTCCCAGGAGGTTCTGCAGATCAAGGAGCGGCTGCAGCAGCAGTTCCACCGAGCAGATCTCTCTGAGCACATCCAGAAGCTGCAGAGCTCCGAGAAGGAGAAGCTCCAGCTGGTAGGTGAACGCTCGGTCGGGACACTCTGACAGCTCTCTGAAGCTGACATTTTCATCCATTTCTTCTAGTGATACAAATTAGGGCTGCCACGATTTGTCGACTAATCGATGACTAATCGACTATTAAAATAGTCGACAACTAATTTAATAGTCGATTAGTCGTTATTTTATAATATATGGAGTCAGGCTGTAGTAAAGTTGAAAGTTATAATGACATTCTGCTAGCTTTTTAGACTATTTTGGCATTTATTAAGGGTTTTCAGGCTATTTTGGAGTTTAGCTAATATTTTAGCTTCATGCTAGCTATTTTGGCTAATTTAGGCTTTTTCAGTTTTTTAGGCCAATTTGGAATTAAGATAATATTTCAGCTACATATTAGCTCTTTGGCTAATTTAGGATTTTTTCAGGTTTGTAGGCAAATTTGGAGTTTAGCTAATTTTTCATTTAAATGTTAGCTAGCTAATTCTAAATGTTTACAGTTTTTTAGGCTAATTTGAAGTTTTTCTATTATTCCAGCTACATGCTACCTATTTTGGCTAATTTGGAATTTTTACAGTTTTTTTAGGCTAATTTTGAGTTTAGCTAATATTTCAGCTATATGTTAGCTTGCTAATTGTAAATGTTTACAGTTTTTTAGGCTAATTTGGAGTTTAGCTAATATTTCAGCTACATGTTAGCTTGCTAATTGTAAATGTTTAAAGTTTATTAGGCTAATTTGGAGTTTAGCTAATATTTCAGCTACATGCTAGCTATTTTAGCTAATTTGGGATTTTTTTTTACAGTTTTTTAGGCTAATTTGGAGTTTAGCTAATATTTCAGCTGCATGTTAGTTATAATGGCTAATTTGGGATTTTTACAGTTTTTCACGCTAATTTGGAGTTTAGCTATGTCTTCAGCTACATGCTAGCTATTTTGGCTAATTTAGGCTTTTTCAGTTTTTTAGGCCAATTTTGAGTTTAGCTAATATTTCAGCTACATGTTAGCTAGCTAATTCTAAATGTTTACAGTTTTTTAGGCTAATTTGAAGTTTTTCTATTATTCCAGCTACATGCCACCTATTTTGGCTAATTTGGAATTTTTACAGTTTTATAGGGCTAATTTGGAGTTTAGCTATTATTTCAGCTACATGCTAGCTATTTTAGCTAATTTGGGATTTTTTTTTTTACAGTTTTTTAGGCTAATTTGGAGTTTAGCTAATATTTCAGCTGCATGCTAGCTATTTTGGCTAATTTGGAATTTTTACATTTTTTAGACTAATTTGGAGTTTAGCTAATATTTCAGCTATATGCTAGCGATTTTAGCTTATTTAGAATTTTTTTGTTTTAAAGCTAATCATATTTCAGATTTTCTTTACATCCACTTTGTCCATGATCCGATTAGTCGACTAATCGGAAAAATTAATCGATGATTAGTCGACTATTAAAATAATCGTTTGTGGCAGCACTAATACAAATACAGATTAATACACCGTCATCCTTTGGTGGAGATGTTGAAAACATTCAGAAATGAAGAAAAGAATCTTTATTTAGCTTAAATAATACCTATATATAAATGTTTAAATGTTTTACATATATAAAATATATGTAAAAAAAGAAAAAACTGCTGAGCCATCTCAGTGATCATGTGACTTTAAAGAGGTTTGTTTTAATCCCTTTAACCACTAGATGGCGGAGTTCTCCTTTAAGACATTCAGAAGGATGCATGTCGGAATCATAGACGTATATCTTCACTGGACAAAGCAGGCCGTGACGTCACCCAGAGAAAACGCTCTCGTGAAATCAGGCCGCATTATGGGCGGCGCCGTTTGGAGCCAGAGGACAGCAATTGGTCCAATCAGGGTCATAGGTCGCCATCTGCTGGACGGGGTGCCAAATCCCAATGATTAGGTTATATATGTAGGGCTGGGTGGATAACATTGATTTGAATCGAGTTAAGCTTAACAGATCAATAATCTCTATTTCCCAACAGTTAACTTAAGTTTCCTTTATCCATTTACAAACTTTCTTCACATAAAACTCGAGTTTCCTGCTTGAAGCTTCTGATCTTATTTATAAATTATATAATCGTTATGAATTTTAAAGTGTTGTCGAAATAGTGATCCTTCCATTAGAATGTAACTTTAGTTTTGACCTGCAGGACTCGACTTTCAGAGAAGTTTCAAATCATTTCTAAAGTTCCCGTGGAAACGAGCGCCGCGCTGCTAACAAGAGGTCTCACTCTGAGGAATATTTCTGAGCTGATAAAATGCAGTCTTCTTTATAACTTTAGCATTTTATCCTCTGATTAAGTTTTTGGTAACACTTCAGATGAAATGCTGCAAAATACTCAACATACTGTTGACAAAGATTCATACATTTAAGTTTGTAATCAGTCTATTAATATATTTATAGATGATTGCCTCATGTTAAATGTTAATGTATCTTACTATGTTAAACATTATTTAGCTTATTGTGCTTATAAATGTCTTACTAACACCCTATAAACACATTAATAACGCTTGTTAAGGAATCTTATAAAGTGTTTCAGAGTTTTCTGTAGACGCAGATGGAACTTTGGAGTCCATGTTTTCACCTTTGACCTCCACAGCGTAAAAGGGGCGGAGTTTGTCCGTGCTGACGGTTCTCCTGTCCTCTCCAGACAGCAGAGCTGCAGCTGCTGAAGCAGCGGGCCCAGGACCGGCCGGAGGACCTGGACTGTCAGGAGCAGATCCAGCAGCTCAAACACAGGTGAGAGGAGCCGGTTCCACCTGTGCCGCGGCGGCGGCGGCGGCGCCCTGAGCGGCGCAGCATCAACCTGTTCCTTCTGTCATCAGGATCATCAAGAACAGAGAAGCTCTGAGCGAGATCATGCAGGACTTCAAGTACGATTCAGAGGAGAGCGGCTGAGCGAGCAGCACCTGGAGGTTTCATCCCACACCTGATCTGCTGAAGCTCCTCCCCCTACCTGCTAGTCTTCAGAGCTCCTCCCACTGTCTGTCTGTAAAAACCCAAACATGTTTACCTTCTCATGACATGTACAGTTTGTAACTTTAAGATTTGTTTACTTTATTTTAAAATGAAATCTTTAAATGAAGGTTTTGTTTATTATTTTCAGAATAAAAGCCTGATAAACAACAATACTTTGAGTCTGTTGATGCATTTGATGAAAATTGAACTCATTTTATTTGAAGTTCTGGTTCAATTCTGAGCAGCAGCTGAAGAACAAATCATCTCCATTATTGAACCTTCAAGCAGAAATTCATCCTCACTATTAACTTTACACACGCCTCAAACACGCTGGATTTTGGGTATAGTTGACCCCAACCCCCCTGAAAGAATGACATCACAACCTCTCAAAAAATAAAATCTCTCAAAAAAATCGATTTAAAATCCACATATGAAAGCAAAAACATATCAGGGAAATGTAAAGGAAGTGATTATGGGATGGCCACAGGACCTTTGATTGTCACAGTGTGAAGTTCTTCATTTGTCCATGTGAGGGCGGTGGTGGACACACCTGTCACAGGTGTGCAGGTCTAAACACGATCAGTCATTCACCGCGTTCATTAAAACTCTTTTGGGTTTTTTCCACTCACACTTTGGATATATATTTATTTTCTAAATATTCAGTCATTTTTTAGAACTTTAGTTATTTTTTGGTTTAGATGACTTATTCACAAAAGGAGACCATTTGATCCGGCGTGTTGTCACGGTAACACGTCTCTGAGCCTCGACTGCAGCGTCGAGTAAAAGTGATTTAAATGATTGTCACGACAGATTACACTAGAAAAGTGCATTACCTCCGATAATGCATGTGTGAATGCATTTTGCGGAATGCGATTGCTGAAAATGCTGAAGATTTTTGCTTAAAATCAGCACAAAAAACCTAAAAAGTTGCCAATTTTGCCAAAAAGCTAACACGTTGCTAATGTGTTAGCTTGACTGCAAATTAGCCAAAAAAACCTGAAAAGTTGCCAAATTAACCAAAAAGGCTAACACGTTGCTAATATTATTAGCTTAACCCTGAATTAGAACCAAAAAACCTAAAAAGTTGCCAAATTAGCCAAAATGCTAACACGTTGCTAATATATTAGCTTAACCCTGAATTAGCACCAAAAAACCTAAAAGGTTACCAAATTAGCCAAAAATGCTAACATGTTGCTAATATGTTAGCTTAACCCTGAATTAGCACCAAAAACCTAAAAGGTTACCAAATTAGCCAAAAATGCTAACATGTTGCTAATATGTTAGCTTAACCCTGAATTAGCACCAAAAAACCTAAAAGGTTACCAAATTAGCCAAAAATGCTAACATGTTGCTAATATGTTAGCTTACCTCCAAATTAGCCCAAAAAAACCTCAAAAGGCCGAAAAAGTATAAGTTCCCATTGACTTAACATAGGGCTAAAAATTAGCATAAATTGCGCAAAATCGCAAAAACCGTAAAATTTGCGAAAACCAAAAATACAAGCAGTAATGTCCTTAATGAGACAAACGTTTTGATACCAAGATTGCTGAAATTGCATAAAGTGTGCTTGAGTTTTTACGTGTCAAAAAACGTACGGAAGAAAACGTAAATAGGTGAAAAACAATTGTGTAAATGCATTAAATACATTCACACAATTAAGCTTCAGTTCTGAGAGAGTTCACCTTCAACTGCTTGATCTGTTCTAGGAGATGAAGGGAAACATTTTAAAGCTAAATGTAGTTTTGTGTGTGAATTTCATTTTGACAAATACTGTAACAAAAAAAAAATAATTGCAATTACATTTTTCCCAAGTTTGCATTAATTCATTTTGTTAAAGGATTCCCAGTTTCTTCGGGTCCGGTCGATGGTTTCAGTCTTTGACGTGTTTCTGTTCTGGTGTCAACATGAACCATCTTTAAAAAAGAGACAACAGCTGAGTTTAATTCCAAATAAATGTATTAGACTTCATCCACTATACAAAGACAGACAGGAATCCTCTGGATGAGGCGGAGCTGGGGTCAGACGGACCGTCAGAGTCTGCGCGGCGAGCGGCGGCGGCGGTCACTCCAGAGCTTTGACGATGGCCTCGTTGGCCTCGATGCTGATCTGGACTTCGGCCCTCGCGGCCTCGTCGCTCGTTCCCGCCAGCTCGGCTTGGGCCTTCTCCAGGTTGGCTTTGGCCGCCTTCAGAGGAAACATGAAGGAATCCATCAGCTCATTGGATTTCAGTTTCAGGAGAAACTCTTATAGGATGGACTCGACATTTAGAAAAACATCTTTTGCAGAGTACGGCTGCCACGAATACTCACGACTTTTAAGACAGTCAACACATTTAATCTTTGATTATCGTATTTTGGAGAGTATAAGTTGCTTTTTGTCATAGATTGACCAGGAATGCGTCAGGAGTGACTCATTTGTGATTTTTTAAAACATTAATAGTTATATTGGTTACTTTCCCACTAAAAACCACCAGAGGGCGCTGTAGGCTTGTGCATCTGTGATCAGATGTTATTCTGACAGCAGATCAGGAGCCCGTTTCAAGAAGCAGGTTCAACAAATTTAGAGTTCAAACCTGAACTTGGAGTCACTGGACTCAGAATTCACAAACTTAGAGTTTTGGGTTTCAGAACAGCTGAAAATGTTTGATTCAATCAACTCTGAGTTGTTAGAACCAGAATCAGGTGCGAGCGTCGCGACCATTAAAAGCCCTGATCAATGGAGCAAAGACGGCACGATTCACCATGGCAACGGGAACAAACAACTGAGACTTCCGGCGACGGAAATTGATAAGTTCCTAAAGCATATGCAGACTACAAGAACATTTTCAGCAAGAAAAGAAACCCAGCTGCAGCGGTAAAACAGAGAGAAAACATCTGCAGAGTTAATGCACACGTCTACATTTAAATCATTTCAAATAACAAATAAATCATCATGTCAGGAAGGTTATTCTGTCACTTGTTAAGAAAGGAATGGTTCTGGATCTGTTAATAATTTAACCAGTCATCTCTGTAATCTCATGAATGACCTTAACCCCCCCCCCCCCCCACCCCACATACACACGGATGTCACTGCACGTCATAAAGAAACACTGTAGCTGCCTGGAATATGTTAAAATAAGCATTTATTTCAATTTAATTCTCAAGACTCAAAAAAATTTAGCTGAAAGGTAATTTTTTATTACTTTAACGCAACGTGCCGAGGCCGGGATTAGAACTTGAGACGTCAGAAGCGGAGGCGGCGTCGCTGACAACCAAGCTAAGACTTGTTCTGTGAAATGTGTTGTATACGAGTTCAAACCCCCGTCAGGGTTTTTGAGATTTAATGATTCGATTTTTAAGGGTTTCAAATGATGAAAATAAAACTCCTTATTATTAATAGTAAATCCCTGGAAAAACTCACTATTTAAAATGTCGCTCAAATAAAACTGAATGGTAGAAACTGCATCAACCGACTCGTGTCCTCAAATCCTCTCCAGACATAAATAACATTTCCTCTGGATTAACCCCGCCTCCTCTCTACAGGATCCTCTATGATTGGACATGTCATTTTGGTTTCTGCTGGTGGAAACGTGACGTCTCTAATGTGAATGTTCTCTAAATATTAATGAAGAACTCAGATTTGAACATCTCTCACTTTAAAAAGGGGCGGAGACCGCAGGGAACTCTAAGTTTCCTGAAGAAAACCTGCTCCAGACCAGGTTTCGTTCACAGACTCAGTTGCCACAGTGATTGATTCTGAGTTCAGCTTAACCCGCTTCTTGAAACGGGCTTGGTTTCACCCACTTTCACGGGTTTGAGTTATCTCTCTTTCTGAAACCAGAAACTCTGAGTCTTACTGAATTTGGAGTTCAGGAACTCAGAGTTCCAACAAAACCTGCTTCTTGAAACGGACCCCTGGAGAAGAAGCGCCGTTCCTCCGTTCTGATGTTTCATTTGCATGGAGACGTTATCGTTTTAGGTTCTTCTCTCAGACTGATGCAGGACGGCGAGGAATCAAACTGGGTCTCAGAGACTAAGATTCTTCATCTCTACAGATGGTTAAATAACGGTACAAAGAACAGAAGAAAGGAATTCTTTATCGTTCAGGTGCAGCTCCTGCAGTACAGACAGCAACAACTGCTGTAAAAAATGTTAAAGAAAGATTTAATGATCTGATGAACTCAGACATGGAGACGTGACTATTGATGCTTTTGGAAATATTTCCAAAAACATTAACTTCTCAAAATCAGTGAAAACCTTCTGTTGAGATGAAGCGAACCTCTTCAGACATGATCCACACAGAATGAGAGCGTCTGGTTCAGAGGTCTGTAACAATAAAAGAGTCTAAACCCAGAGACAAACATATTAATTATGTTTTAGTGTCCAGAATTCCGTTCATATGTAATGTTAAGTGTACATTTAACAATAGTTGAGTTATAAAATATCTAATTTATCTTATTTTACTGTTGATAGTAGGGCTGCCACGATTAGTCGACTAATCGACGACTAGTCGACTATTAAAATAGTCGACAACTAATTTAATAGTCGATTAGTCATTACTTTATAATATATGGAGTTAGAGTGTCGTAAAGTTGAAAGTTATAATAAAAATATGCTAGTTTTTTTAGACTATTTTGGCATTTATCAAGGTTTGTTTAAGCTATTTTGGAGTTTAGCTAATATTTCAGCTACAAGCTAGCTATTCTGGTTAATTTAGGCTTTTTCAGTTTTTAGGCTAACTTGGTGTTTAGTTAAAATTTCAGCTAGATGCTAGTTGTTTTGGCTAAGTTAAGCTTTTTTTAAAAAAGTTTTTTAGGGTGTTTTAGAATTTATCTCATTTTTAAGCTACATGCTAGCTATTTTGGAAAATTTAGGATTTTTTTTTCAGTTTTTTAAGGCTATTTTTGAGTTAAGTTCACATGTCAGCTACATACTAGCAGTTTTGGCTAGCTGAGGCTTTTAATTATTTTTTAGGCTAATTTGGAATTTAGCTAATATTTCAGCTACAAGCTAGCTATTTGGTTAATTTGGGCCTTTTTCAGTTTTTAGGCTAACTTGTTGTTTAGCTATAGTTTTCAGCTATGCTAATGCTAGCTATTTTAGAAAATGTAGGATTTTTTTTCAGTTTTTTAAGGCTATTTTGGAGTTAAGTTAACATGTCAGCTACATGCTAGCAGTTTTGGCCAGCTGAGGCTTTAAATTCTTTTTTAGGCTAATTTGGCATTTAGCTAATATTTTAGTGGCTATCAGCTTTAGTGTTTTTAGCTATCAATTTCAGCATCTTCGCTATCGTCACTCGCTTCAGCTTCAAAATTCAGCTTACAGCATTCACACAAGCATTTTCACAGATAATGCTTGTGTGGATATATTTAGTTTTTAGTTTGTTTAAAGCTAATAATGGTTAAGATGTGTGTTTTACATCCAGTTTGTGCATGACCCGATTAGTCGACTAATCGGAAAAAATAATCGGTGATTAGTCGACTATTAAAATAATCGTTTGTGGCAGCACTATTTGACAGCATAAACGTTCCTTTCAAAATAAAATAGAATGTGTCTCCAATCAGAACCTGATTAATGCAGCAGATCAACTTCAACTAAAAATGAAAGAGACTCAAACATGACATTTTCCATCATCATTTGATTCTTCCACCACATTGGTGTAAAATGTTTTAGACAACACGTGTACGTATCATTGTAACTGAATTGTCTCTAAACATCAACTGGAGCCTGTTGTGCAGCAGAGATTCCAGATTTCACCATCATGTTCAATATCTAAACACAAATGACAAAAGTTCATAAAACATCAATATAAATATTTGCATTTTTCTTTAAAGTCACAGAGCAACAATAGAGGAACAAAAGAGCCACGTGTGGCTCCAGAACCTCAGACCGGGTCTAGCTTTGAATGTAACGTGGTGGTTGTTGAATTTGTTCATTAATGTTGGACTTTTCTCTTAAAAATGCAACTTATAGTCAACAAAATACAGGAAACACTTGGGTGCACGCTTCCTAAAGCTGCGTCTGCCATCGTCTGTGACACACGTGCGCAGTAGAGCTAATCCGGTCATGTCACAGGAAGACTTGGTTACCATAGCAACACACCAACGGAGCTCGATAGTGGAAGACAAAAAAAAAAAGAAATAATAGACAAAAGTGTCTAATGCAATATCTGCTTAAGACGTGTGTTTGACATCCAGTTTATGTCTGATCGGATTAATCAACTCATAAAAATAATAATAATCTGTGCGTCCAGCATCTCAGACCGCCGTCTGAGACGAGAGGATCGGTCCAGAACTCTGTCAGTGAATGCTTCAGGAATTATTCATGATGTAAAAACCAACTAAATAGAAAAATGTTCAGATGATCATAAAGAAAAGTTCATTTCATTCTAATCTCTATCCTGATCCTGCAGACCACAGAGGAGCTTCATGAGGATTAGAGGAGGTGGGTTTGCTTTGGCGCCCCCTAAAGGCAGCAGCTGAAAGAGGAGCTCCAATGAAAAATGTTTTCATTTTTCTGATTGAAAACTTAAGACGATTAAGATTAAAACTACATTTCTGAGGATTTCTTTCACTGTGAATCAGGAGCAGAAGATTAAAAGCTGCTGGAAAAAGATTGTGACACTGAGGAGCTGTGAGAATGGATGATGGGAAATGTACGCAGGCTCACTCCAACAGTAAACCTGTCATTTCCATTTCACTGCAGTATTTGTTTCTGCACAGAAACTTCCTCACAAGCTGGCATGGATGTGAGGAAGTCATTGGGTGGAGTTTGGGTCACACTGAGGGGTCTTCTCCACCGTCTGGGACAGCTTTCAGCTCAGCTTTTAAAAATAGTGAAACTCGCATGTGAGCTGCCGCTAAAATTAAATGTTATTCTGTTGCATTTTTTTAAATTACACTTTAATTACATAGATTTAAAAATGAAAAGGTCTTAAACATATGTTCATGATTTGTGAACTTTAGATAGATTTAGTTGACCTACTCCACTTCAAAGATCATTAATTTTTTAAAAGTACTGAAGATTTGGTCATTAGTTCATAATTTGAAAAGATTTGTTTAAAAATGTCTAAGTTGATTTTTCTTTAACCTTACATAATTGATAAACATTGAACAACGTAGTGAAAATAGGGAAACTTTTCCCATGAAATGTTGTGATGTAAGAGAAAATCTGAAAATATAACAATTACTGAGATGAATTAAGTGCTGAATTTTGATATTTGTTTCCTAGCTTGTTGTTATTATTGATAATTATGGTGAGAAATCATTGTGTTTACATAGATGACTATCATTATTGATTATTAATAATGTATAACAACAACAAAATTGGTTGTTTCAAAATGGTAGCCCTTCGCATGACTCAGTATCTGTGAAGTAGCCCTCTGTTTTATAAATGTTGGGGACCCCTGGTCTACAGTTTATGACAGACGGACAAAAGGGACTTCCTGTCTGTCCTCTCTACGGGACCGCCGCGTGTTACGGTGACCATCTGTCAACGTGGTCATACCGCCGTGACTGATACTCACTGCAACGTCCAGCTGGTCCAGGGGAACCGCCTCCTCCGCCAGCAGCTGGACCGAAGAATCAACGTTGACCGTTACGGAGCCGCTGCTGACTGCAAACACACCACGAGGTCAGTCTGAACGGAACCGGGTCTGTCCTCCTGGATGCACCCAAAACCAGTTGGGGATTCTTACCAAAATATTTCGTAGAGCTGCCGTCGTCGCCGAAGACGGTGACCACGCCGGGCCGGAGCACCTGCAGGGTGGGAACGTGGGCGGGAAGGATGCCAAACGCACCTGTGAGCGTCGGGACGTCCACCTGTTTCACGCTGGCTTCTTTGAAAAACACCTGCAGGACAGACGAGAGGCAACACCTGACTCTCACACCTTCTGATGCTCAAGGAAACATCGTTAGATGAACGAGTTTCCTTAGAAACTTACAGCTTTTCAAAATAAAAGGTCACTCAGCTGACAATGTTGATATCTGAGCTAAAACTCAAATAAAATGAAGGGGTGGTTATCAACTCTAGCAGGAAATGGAACGCTTGTCAAAATAAAACATCCACTACATTTTTTACTATTTATTATTTCAATACTTTGGGGGTTTTTTAATATTATTCTTTGTCAGATTTCTTACTGACATAAACAGAATTTGAGAGGCTCCAGTATTTTCTTGTGGCTCAAAGCAACAGGAAGAAGATTTATTTTGAAATGCATTTCAATTAAAATGAATAAATGAATTAACCTCAAGGTTACAGATCTCTGGTGCTGCACAGAAACTCGCTAACTTCCGTTTTGGTTGTAAAGTTCGTGTTTGGAGCAGCAAAGTGAAACTCTGCTGGAAATAAACTATCAGCGCGTGAGATTCTTAAGAGAAACACTGTCCATGCCCCCTATGTATGCTAGGTTTAAGCTGTCAGAGTACATGCTAACAGCTAAGCTAGCAGCTAACGCGCTAACTCTCATTTATCTGCATGTTAGCTGCAGCTGTTCGTGCACAGAACGTGAAGCAGCTTCTGGTTCCAAACTGCGGGGGTTTCGTGCGGACATTTCCTACAGTTAGCTCGCATTGACAGATCGTGTTAGCTAGCCGGGCCTGCGCAGCCTCCGCGGCGGTCCCGGTACCTGCGTCGGGGAGGCGAACGTGAAGGACATCTGCGGGGCCCCGGAGGCGGCCTCTGCGTAGGAGCGGACCGACCGGAAGAGCGGGGCCGTCCGGCGGAGGAACCGTGCTGCCATCATGCCTGAAACGGGAGGATTCCGAGGGAGAAGTCAATGACAGACGAGCCGTCGGAGTCAACTTCACCCGTGTGCTGGACAGGACAAGGACGAGTTCAGGATACCCATCAGGCTTTGCGGCAAAGCGAGGCACAGAGGGAAGTGTAGTCTTTTACAAACGCGGGTTAGTTGGTTAGCTAGCTAGTTAGCGGACTGGTTTGATTTTCAGCGCTGGTTAAACTGTAATAGTATTGATTGCCCACTTTAAATACCAAAATTATTACATTTGGTCCACAAACAGAGAACTAAAGAAATAGTTTAGTGTTAATAATATTTGCAGAATTTTATACACAAACGTTTTAGCTAGTTTAAAAATGAAAAACTATGTGGAAGACTACTTTAAAAGAATATAAAAAGCTCAAAGCTCATGTCTTATCTGAATTTTTAGTAAAAATTTTTGAATTAAATAATAAACCTTAATTTGTACATTGACTTATGAGAAACTGCGAGCAAAAACACATTTCTGTTCTTTTTTTTTAAATTAAAGAAAAATACATTCATATATATACAAACTTATATATTTACTCTTGGGCGACATTTTTTACTGCTACTATTTTTTCTTTCTTCCTCTTATTCTGATTTGAGATCTTTTTCATGTTTGCTACTTTGTTCTGAGACATTTATATTCAAACATAATTTTTCTATTTTCTTTAGATATTTGTGCTGTATTATTGAAATATTTTGTCAATTAAAAACAATAAAAGTTAGTTAGCTAGTTAGTCAGCTAGCTAACCAACTAATTAGTTAGCTCTAACAAAATTCTCAATGATATTTCATTACATGTTCTCTTTCTCTGGTCTTACAGCTCAAATTTCAGTTTAAAACAGCATAAATACAATTCTCTGCTTTTCACTTCACATTTTTATAATATTATTTAAATCTTAATTGTTTGACTTCACAGACGCACTAACACCTTTTCTCTGTATGTTCTTAATGTCATCCCTTGTTTGACCTGTTGGTCTCTGGCAGAGGTTAATGAAGCAAAGACAAATCCTCTGAAGAAGAGTTTTTATCTAACTGTAATACATATTTTAAATATTGCTGATAATAGTTTAAAATTCAAAACTACAGCTGGATGATGTTTGCAGCTTGTGGTCTTTCTATTTTTGAAGTACATTTATTATTGTTCTCTCTTTTTATTTGTAAATTCATTTAATTCAATTAGATATAATTTTTGTTTTTAATTACTAAATTATCCACTTGTAAATTGAATAAAATAGCTGTAAATTATTGTATTTTAAATGAATAATGCACTGACCTAAGAGCATTTTATATTTTGTTGTACATGTGACAATGATAAATAATTGTCCATCTATGTTTTTCCATCTGTGTTGTTGGTTTTAGCTCAAGTTGATTATTGTTCCTTAACATGGTTTAGTCTTTTCCGGTCTCTGTTTCTTAGTTTGAGTTCAGTTTTCTATTTTTTAAATTCTGCATATGATGTGTTTAACCTAAAATACCTATATTTGTTGAAGGCTGGTCCTTTGGCGATAATTAATGTGAAAACATAAGCAGGTATTATGTTTAACGTGTGGAAAAGTTATATGTCATTTTCCATCAGATTCAATTGCAAATCAGCCATAAAATTCACGATAAGTCAAATTCAAAGATTATTCTTGTCTTTGGGTTTACAAACATCAGTCTACAACAGAGAAATATAGGATTTATATCATCATAAAAACACATTTGTTTCCTTATCTCACTTATTCTATTGCAGGTTGCTGGAGCCTATCCCAGCCACTTCTGGGTAAAGGCAGCGTTCACTCCAGACAAGTCATCAGTTCATTGCAACACTCGTCTATCAACCAGTCACCAATCAACCTGGGAATCAAGTTTTTGTTGAGGAAAGCTGAAGAAAACTCCACACAGAAAGTTGCCAGATGGGAATCGAACCTGTGAGTTGTGAGCGCTAACCACTACTCCATTGTGCACCCCGTATATAGTAATAAAGTTAGCTTTTTAGTGTTTACTTTTATGTAAGTGTTGTTATATTGTTTGTTGCAGAAGATCCGCTGGGATTAAATAAATCCCTGTGACTTTAGTTGTCGATCTCATTTATTGAATGAAATCATGACACTTTATTGCCACTAGATGGCGCCAAAAGCCCTTTCGTCAGCTGTCGAGGAAAAATAGGTTTAAAACCCGAGACCGTTTACACAGGAAAAAACGTCGAATATATATATAATCTAAGAAGGTTTCTAACAGAAAATCATTCGAATTTATCCGGTTCTGTAATCTGGACTCAGATTCGGAGAAGGTCGTGATCCGGATCTTAATCCCGTCGTTTTGAATCCATGGAAAAATGAATTATGAATCGATCCGAGCGGGGCTTCCCCACCTGTACTGCAGCTATGACGACCCCCCCCCTCCCGCCTTACCTCACTGCGTGTCACGTGGTCCGCCTCAGAAGGGGTGGTGGGCGTGTCGTGAGCGGCGGGGCTTCATTCATAAATCCTTTCATCTTTAAAGCCCGTTCCAGCGCGCACGGACCCGTTCGGTCTGCCCGCTCCCGTCCCGCCGGTCCCGCCGGTCCCGTGTGGTTCTGGTTCCGGGGAGCTGCCCGCCGTCTGCCCCCCCCCCCTCCCTCAGGGTGAGTCGTGCGCCGCAGATCGGTCTGATCGAACGGCGACTGCCGGGAACCCACCGCGATCTCCAGACCGGGACCGCGGTTCGATCCTTTGCGTTCATGTTGGTGCGTGATTTTTTAGAGGAACGGTTCCGGTTACACGCAGATTCACGAGGAAACCGCCGCCAAATGTCCCGCAGCCCGCGGCTGCAGACCGGATGTTGGACTTTTCCTCTTTCACCCTGGAAGCCGAACCGCACGGTGACGGTTCCCGGTGACGGTTCCCGGTGACGGTGCTGGAGCCCTGAAGCAACACATGGAGGCGGGAAGATGCGCCGCGGGGAAGCAGATTTAGGCGTGAGGGGCTCGAGCATGCGGGGGACACCCGCGTGTCACCATCTGCTCTGGAGATTAATCATCAAGTGTTCCGGCAGAGCAGAACCTTCAGCCCGGTTCCTCTGGGGGTCCAGAAGTTCGGGTTCAGAAGATGTTCGGGAGGTTTCAGGGAGAAAACATCGTTTCAGTCAAAGTCTGCAGGAGACTCAGATCACCTCCTCTATGGAGATGAATTAGGGACAATATTATGTCAAACCTAAATAAAACTTATGGGAAAAAATATTCCTGTTTTGACAAAAAATAAAAATCCCAAACTTAATGCTATTATGAAAAAAAATTAGTTATTTTCTGCTTCAAATGTTCAATTTTTTTAAGTTTCGGAACTCAAAATGTCATTTTTAAAACTTTCAAATCTTTTGTTCATTTTCAATGTCGTTCAAAGTTTGAAAAAAGAAAGAGCAATTATAACCTAAAAGGGCATGAAATTTTTAAAACCAATAAATTTAGAACCAAAATTAAGGAAAAAAGTGTCTCAGTGCAGGGCATTAAATTATGGAATACTTTAGAAAAATCTATAAAAGAATCTAATTCAGTTATTACTTTTAAAAAAACTGTGAAAAAACAAATGCTCACATCATACGAATCAAACAGTCATTAAAAACGGTAA
The DNA here is from genome assembly GCA_003999625.1 of Oryzias javanicus. Taxonomy (NCBI): domain Eukaryota; kingdom Metazoa; phylum Chordata; class Actinopteri; order Beloniformes; family Adrianichthyidae; genus Oryzias; species Oryzias javanicus. Next base: position 3,517,213 of record CM012440.1, read on the forward strand.
AAACGGGCTTAATGCTTAATGGGAAAGGAAGGAAAAAGAGAAAAAAAAAAAAAGGTAAACACTACTACTTTTTTCCCTATTATTTTTGGTGTTTGTTTTTTTCTTACCACTTGCTATATCTGTTGCATAATTTTGTTTGTTGACTCAAATTATTTTCTGACTTGGTTAAATGGGGCAGAGTTAATAAGTTTACTTCTTTCTGTCCCTTTTCATTTTCATTTTTTTTCTCAGAAACCTTGATTACTGTAAAACTCCTTATGTGTGCTTTGAAAATGAAATAAATAAAATAAAATGAAAAATGTTGACATTTTCAGATTTACAAACCAAAAAAGATTTGAAACTGGAAAAAAAAAGTTTTTAAATCAAAAATTTAGTTATGAAACCTAAAAAACCAAAACATTTGAAGCTGAAAAATATTCTGTTTATTTAAGAATAGCAACATTTTAATGTATTTTTTGGGCAAACTCCAACATTTTTTCGATTCCTCTCTTAGGGTTTCAAACAATCTTGGCCTCCGTGGAGCTCCGTACTCCTGCATGTTTCTGTTGCAGTGCTGCTGCTCCTCCACGGCCTCCCCTCCAGTCCGGGAGCAGGAGCTGAGGATGCAGCAGAGGAGCTGAGAAGGAGGCCGCCCGCATCCTGAGCTGCTCCTGCACTGCCCTCCTTCGGGGTGAGATCCGCTGCAGCCCCGCCGCTCGTGCTGCTCTCCCCGCAGAAAGCCGAACGCCGCCGGCGTGTTGCTTCTCTGTGCTGGCTGAGGGGATGTGTCCGTGCACGCGTGGGTGTTTGAGGCCGTGCATGTCTGCAGTGTTTACAGCTGTGAACAGGAAAAGCAAAGAGGCCACAGAAGCTAATGCTCATTATGTGCTGCTGCTGCTGCTGCTGTGTGCTTGCATATGTAATGCTATGGTTGATGATTTACTGACAAGACGCCTCAGTTCTGTTAACCACAGCAGACTCAGAGTAAGCTGCTTCTCAGATCCCTGCATGCAGAGATTCAGGAATCCACCGAGGTTTTTATCTGTAATCTGGACACGTTTCTTTTTTTTTTCTCAAACTTTATTAAGAAAGAGACGATCCATATCAATGAACATTAAAAGAAATGTCAATATGCCAGATTATAGCCTCCATCTGCAGGTTATTCCTGCTCTGACTCTGCAAAAACCGAACCTTTAAGAAAATAAAAAGACTTGTTTTATATGGAGATAAATTCAGGCCAATACTATCAGAAACCCGAATAAAACAAGTTGACAAGATATAAGTTCTATTATAAAATAGGCTTAATTATATTATTTTCAGCTTCAAATGCTCAATTTTTTAGGTTTCAAAATTGAAATTTCAAAACTTATTATAGTTTCAAATCTTTTTTTTTCTACTTTCAACTCTTTCGATTTTAAAATTTCAAAATAGAAAATAACAGAAAAAGTTGAAAGTAAAAAAAAGATGTAAAAGTTTTTAAAATGACATTTGGATTTCTGAAACTTAAAAAACAAAACATTTTACGATTAAAATAATTAAGCTCATTTCATAAAAGCAAAAAGTTTAATTTTTTTTTTAGCCCAACACCAATATTTTTAAAAGATTGTTCGATTTGGGTTTCAAATAATATTGGCCCCAATTGAGCTCCATAGTTTCAAGAAAAACGATCTTGCAAGAATAACAATCATATTAAGAAAGATATTATTAGAAATATGTTCTCATTAAATACTGACTCTGATTTAATAAATGCGTTTAGGTTTTTTTTTTTCGACACAGGAAAGAAAATTAACCTGAAAACTGCATTTCAGTATTTCTTTAATCAAGTCCAATCAGGATTGGAAGCTGTTTCAAAAGCGTGTGGTGGGCGGGGCCACAAGCTCTCTGCTCCGCCCCCTTCAGATGCATCCACAAAGAGATCCATGAACGTCTTTGTTCTCCTCATCTGAGCTGGAATCTGGATCTGAACTGTACGGCTGGATAGAAACGGTATTGCTAATGTTAGGGCTGTAAGCTAGCGGGAGAGAGTACAACCTGAAGGATGATGGGAAATGAAGGCAGGCTTATTCCACGTCAGGAATCCACAACTCAAAGATGGATTTCTCCTGAACTCGGGTTGCTTTGCAGAAACGACAGATTTTTGTCTAAAACGTCATTTACTAGAAATGTTTAAAAAAAAAAAACATTAAAAAGAATTAAAGAAAATTTCAATGATCATCATCATCTTTTTTTGTTTTTAGTCATAGTTTATCTTAAACATGTTTGTGTTTTCAAAAAACGAACCGATTTTTTTTGGACAAATGAAATAAAAAGTTCAGATTTAATTTCATAACATGTAGATTGCAGATGGAGTTCAGCATTCAGCTTATTTTGAATTCTGACTTTCCAACATTTCTCTGAAATAATAAATATTGACATATTTTGGAGGAAAGATAAAGTAAATATAACATCGACCTTCATCTCCAGTTCAACCGTTGGAGCTTTGACCATAAAAATCTGATTTTTTTTTAATTTTTACTTATTTTTTTTCCATAAAACATCATCATCATAGAAGAGCAGTAAAAGAGCTTCGACAATAGATAAATAAATGATCAGAGTGGGACTTTTTTCAATAGAAAAATAATCCGTGTCCTCAATCTGGTTGGAATTTGATAAATTTAACTCATTTTAGAAAAGACGACTTCAATACTTCAGACATTCTTGATCTGACTTTGTGTTGGACGGATGTGAAAGTGAACGTCTGTGTACTGAAACACAACACGGATTGTAAATGGAGATCCATAACAAACACTCACAGCCCGTTCAAAGCCACATTATTTTAGCATTTTTCACTTTCTTGTGTTTGTTTATTAATTCATTTTTTCTCTGAAGTTAACATGAACATTTTGCAACTTTCTTTTCTTCTCTTCATATTTCATTTGATCTTTTATAATGTAACATAATCTAATGTTTTCTGGAAACTTAATGAATAATAAATAACATCTCTTTAAAAGCCTCCCGTTGACTAGAATTGTTTTCTTCAAATAATATTTCTTGTTTTCCGCCTCATAGTCAGATTTCTTCTCTTATTAAAATCCTTTTTTCCTGCATTTGAAGGATGTTTTTCTTCATTCCTCTGTTTCTGTGGCGTTCACGGCTCCGGGTTCTTGTTTCCCTCTCAGGCGGACTCTCCCGTCGACTTGGACCATGAGCAATGACTCCACCGTCTGGAACGTCGTACCAGAAAACTCCACGGTGAGTCTGCTCCATTCCCGCCGGTTCCACGCCCGCCGACGGCAGCTCGCCACCAGCTCGCCACCAGTTCGCCACCAGACCACGTCTTCTCTCGTGCGCTTTGGTCGACTGACCGGCTAATGGAGAACATCCTGAACCGGCCCTGAAATAATCCAATATCTGATCTAATTTGGAGGTTTCAGTATGACTCCTCCCTCACATCCAGAAATAATCTAAATATAGTTTAGATCATATCAAAGGATTTTACATTTGTTTTACTCTGAAAAACAGATTTTTCAGCTTGAAACTTTTCCTGTTATTTCCTGTAGAGGACATTTCTAAACTAAAGACGACATTTGGGACTTTCTTTCTCAGGATACTAAATGTGAAGAGGTGGAGTCATGGATACTTTTTGGTGAATTAAAAAGAAAAAAAAACTAAACGGAAAAACTTTTTTTTTTTTTTTTTTTAAATTCTTGGGTTAAACAGAATTTAAACTGATTTAAGGGAAAAAAAAAAAACTATGAAAGTTGAATAACCTGCAATAATGCTAGTCTGAATGCTTTTGGTTAAAGGAAGTTGTTGAAGCGATTTGCAAAAAGACTGGAAATATCGTTAAAGAACTATGAAAGCGTGCGGAAGTTGACCTAAATTTCTGAAAATAAAAAGCTTAAAAATCCCCACGACGTTTCCAATTTTGCAAAAACATGTTACTTAAATACTAGCTAAACTCCAAAATAGCCTTGAAACTTCCTCAGTAAACTAAATTAGTGAAAAATATTAGCCTGTTGCTAAAATAGAAGCTAAACTCTAAATTAGCCTATAAAAACCACAGTAACAAACAAATTAGCCCAAAATGTTAGCATCTTGCTAAAATATTAGCTAAGCTAAAAACTAGCACAAAAAACCTCAGAAGATGTTAAATTAGCCAAAAAACTAGAACGCTGCTTAAATACTAGCTGAACTCCAAAATAGCCTTAAAACTTCCTCAGTAAACTAAATTAGTGAAAAATATTAGCCTGTTGCTAAAATAGAAGCTAAACTCTAAATTAGTCAATAAAAACCACAGTAACAAACAAATTAGCCCAAAATGTTAGCATCTTGCTAAAATATTAGCTAAGCTAAAAACTAGCACAAAAAACCCCAGAAGATGCTAAATTAGCCAAAAAGCTAGCACACTGCTTAAATACTAGCTTAACCCCAAAAGAACCTAATATTTCTTAGTGAACTAAATTAGTCTAAAACGTTAGCATGTTGCTAAAATTGAAGGTAAACTTTATGTTTTCAAAACTTTCTCTAAATGATGAAAACAGCTCATGAATTTATTTAAATGTTTGTTTCTCATCAACATTTTGACATTTGAAGACTTTCTCATTCATTTCCTATGGGGCAGAGTTTGATCAATATTTCAAAAACTATAAAGTTTATGAATAACAAAAATACCAGCAGTAATGTCCTGAAGGTTTTGATGAAATCACTGAAAGTGTGATTGAGGTTTCTCGTGCTGAAGAATCACTTTAGTGTGATTGCTGACTAAGCAATCACACAATGATCTGAAAACTCATCAGGGAGCTAAAATAGTGGCTGATCAGACATCAATGATCAAAACAAACATTTTAATCAGAATAACAAAGCTTAAAGAAGTTTAACATATAATTTATTAATTTTTTGTTTAATAAATGAACAAAAAGCTTAAATGAACAGGCCCCCCCCCACCCTCTTTCTTCAGAGGCTCCGCCCCCAGACACCTTTCTCCACAGGTAACTAAATATAAAATGAATTGAACCTGAACGTCATAAATAAACTAAGACAAACGGTGTCTCTGCTGCTGGAACCTCCTTAATACTCGTAGAGAAAGTCTTCATCTGCTGTGGACCCTCAGAGAAACCAGAGAGAATAAAAACATCCAGCATTCCCACATTTCCAAACTTCTATCCCGATCCTTTGATTTTCCTGTCTGTAAATGTTTCCGGTTTCCCTGACGTCAGGACATTCCCCTCCAGACCGAGGAGCATCGGGATGGCTACGCGCTCCTCCTGGCGATCCTCTCCGTCTTCCTGGTGGGAACGCTGATCGTCGTGTCCTTCCTCGTCCTCGCCTGCCGTCACCGCGGCCACGGAGGCTGCAGCAGGTCAGACCCTCGTCCTGCTGAGGCTGCGGCGTCCTCCTCACGAGAGCAGAAGCTGAGATGAGGAGAAACTCGTGAAGATGCTTCAGGGATGCAGATTAAACGGCTTTCATTAGTGCTCCTGAGCTCGGCGGATGAGGTTCTATTTGGAGATGTGGTTGCAGTGAGCGGCCGGACCCTCAGTGGGTGAAACAACTGTCGCCCTTCAGGGAAGTGAAGCATGTTCAGGCAGGACTCGCCGTCTTCTGCTCCGGTGTTTGAGGCTTTTTATTAAAAAACCAGCGTATGGGAAAGTCTGTGTGACGAGAGCTCAGCATCCGGATGCAGAGAACAGCCCAGCAGAAAACCAGAGCCGGCCAGACCGGTGCAAATGACTGTAATGAGATTTCAAAGCAGCCATCAGCCGTGATTAATGCTGCGTCTCGGCACAGCGCTTCTCCTCCGCCGAGGAAACTCGTGTGAAATACGAGTCACAGAGGAAATAAAAGAGCAGGAAGGATGAAGACGTCCCTGCAGTCTTCATCGTCGGGCAGCAGAACCGTCCGTCCTCGCTCAAACCTGTCTTAGGTTCTTCAAACCGGTCATTGAGTCTGGTTTCTGTAAATTCATTGTTGGCTGAAGCTTTAACTTCATGAAGGCGCCTGAGGAACAAGGACCGAACTCTGCATCAATCCTGTACTGAACTTTTTGTTTGTCCTGCAGAGCCAGCGATGCCCCGGAGAAAACCGCCACCTACACAGAGTCTCAGCCCACCCACGGTGAGCTCAGGAGGAGAGAATGGAGGAAGATAGTCTGGATGTAGATGGTGTAGATGGTTTTTCTGCTGCAGTTTGATCAGTGAGAGCTTTTACCCTAAAAACGCTCTCATGCTTTCCCTTCTGTGCAGAGATCACCATCCAGGTGGACGAGTCCGACTGCCTGTCCATGGTCAGCTCTCATGATCAAGAGACGGAGCGCTTCCTGTCCACGGGCCCCACCGGCCGCCGCGTCTCCTTCAATGAGGCGGCGCTCTTCGATCACGGCAAGAAAGCGCAGGAGAAAGGTCGCAGGTCAGCCAGACAGGCCACGCCCCCAACGGTCTTCCTCTTTCCATTTGGAGCTCAAGTTGTCACTTAATGCTTTAACAGATGGAAGGATGTAAACATTTCAGCATCCGAATGTTTTATGTGTTATTTCAGAGAAAAACGTAATTTTCCTGAATGATGTTTCCTCATATGTTTATGGATATGAACTTAAACGCTGAAGGAGGTTCTGCAGGAACATCCCGCGTCTGTTCTCTAAGAGTCTTCATTATATAAAGATGTTTCATGCTGTTCTGCTAATGCGGTTTTCTTAACATGGTTTTCTGACACGGGTCTCTTATCACGGTTCTTTTAATGTGTTTTTATTCAGACGGTTTTCTTCACGTGGTTGTCTCTACGCATTTATATTAACATGGTTTTCTTTACGCAGTTCTCTTATACATATTTCTTCATGTGATTTTCTTTACGCAGTTGTTTTTAAGCGGTTGTTTTTACGGGGTTGTTTTTAAGCGGTTGTTTACGCGGTTGTTTTTACGCGGTTGTCTCTACGTGGTTGTTTTTACGCGGTTGTTTTTACGCGGTTGTTTTTACGAGGTTGTTTTTACGCGGTTGTTTTTAAGCGGTTGTTTACGCCGTTGTCTCGACCCGGTTGTTTTTACGCGGTTGTTTTTACGCGGTGGTCTCTACGTGGTTGTTTTTAAGCGGTTGTTTTTACGGGGTTGTTTTTACGAGGTTGTTTTTACGCGGTTGTCTCTACGCGGTTGTCTCTACGTGGTTGTTTTTAAGCGGTTGTCTCTACGCGGTTGTTTTTAAGCGGTTGTCTCTACGCGGTTGTCTCTACGCGGGTGTTTTTACGCGGTTATTTTAACGCGGTTGTTTTTACGGGGTTATTTTTACCCAGTTGTTTTTACGCGGTTGTTTTTAAGCGATTGTTTTTACGGGGTTGTTTTTAAGCAGTTGTTTACGCAGTTGTCTCTACGCGGTTGTTTTTACGCGGTTTGTTTTTATGCGGTTCTATTTACCCAGTTGTTTTTACATGGTTGTTTTTAAGCGATTGTTTTAACGGGGTTGTTTTTAAGCGGTTGTTTACGCGGTTGTTTTTACGCGGTTGTCTCCACGCGGTTGTTTTTACGTGGTTGTTTTTAAGCGGTTGTTTTTACACGGTTGTTTTTACGCGGTTGTTTTTAAGCGGTTGTTTTTAAGCGGTTGTTTTTAAGCGGTTGTTTACGCGGTTGTCTCTACACGGTTGTTTTTACGCGGCTGTTTTTACGAGGTTGTTTTTACGCGGTAGTTTAAAGCGGTTGTTTACGCGGTTGTTTTTACGAGGTTGTTTTTACGCGGTTCTTTTTGAGCGGTTGTTTACGCCGTTGTCTCTACGAGGTTGTTTTTAAGCGGTTGTTTTTACGGGGTTGTTTTTACGGGGTTGTTTTTACACGGTTGTTTTAACGCGGTTGTTTTTACCCAGTTGTTTTTACCCAGTTGTTTTTACGCGGTTGTTTTTAAGCGATTGTTTTTACGCGGTTGTTTTTAAGGGGTTGTTTTTAAGCAGTTGTTCACGTAGTTGTCTCTACGCGGTTGTTTTTACGCGGTTGTTTTTAAGGGGTTGTTTACGCGGTTGTTTTTACACGGTTGTTTTTAAGCGGTTGTTTTTACCCAGTTGTTTTTACGCGGTTGTTTTTAAGCGATTGTTTTTACGCGGTTGTTTTTACGCGGTTGTTTTTAAGCGGTTGTTTTCACGCGGTTGTTTTTACGCGGTTGTTTTTACGCGGTTGTTTTTAAGCGGTTGTTTTTACGCGGTTGTCTCTACGCGGTTGTTTTTATGGGGTTGTTTTTACGTGGTTGTTTTTACGCGGTTGTTTTTACGCGGTTGTTTTTAAGCGGTTGTTTTTACGCGGTTGTTTTTACGAGGTTGTTTTTACGCGGTTGTTTTTAAGCGGTTGTTTACGCCGTTGTCTCGACCCGGTTGTTTTTACGCGGTTGTTTTTACGCGGTGGTCTCTACGTGGTTTTTTTAAGCGGTTGTTTTTACTGGTTTTTTTTAACGCGCGTTGTTTTACGGGGTTGTTTTTACGAGGTTGTTTTTACGCGGTTGTCTCTACGCGGTTGTCTCTACGTGGTTGTTTTTAAGCGGTTGTCTCTACGCGGTTGTTTTTAAGCGGTTGTCTCTACGCGGTTGTCTCTACGCGGGTGTTTTTACGCGGTTATTTTAACGCGGTTGTTTTTACGGGGTTATTTTTACCCAGTTGTTTTTACGCGGTTGTTTTTAAGCGATTGTTTTTACGGGGTTGTTTTTAAGCAGTTGTTTACGCAGTTGTCTCTACGCGGTTGTTTTTACGCGGTTTGTTTTTATGCGGTTCTTTTTACCCAGTTGTTTTTACATGGTTGTTTTTAAGCGATTGTTTTAACGCGGTTGTTTTAACGGGGTTGTTTTTAAGCGGTTGTTTACGCGGTTGTTTTTACGCGGTTGTCTCTACGCGGTTGTTTTTACGTGGTTGTTTTTAAGCGGTTGTTTTTACACGGTTGTTTTTACGCGATTGTTTTTAAGGGGTTGTTTTTAAGGGGTTGTTTTTAAGCGGTTGTTTTTAAGCGGTTGTTTTTAAGCGGTTGTTTACGCGGTTGTCTCTACACGGTTGTTTTTACGCGGCTGTTTTTACGAGGTTGTTTTTACGCGGTAGTTTAAAGCGGTTGTTTACGCGGTTGTTTTTACGAGGTTGTTTTTACGCGGTTCTTTTTGAGCGGTTGTTTTTGAGCGGTTGTTTACGCCGTTGTCTCTACGAGGTTGTTTTTAAGCGGTTGTTTTTACGGGGTTGTTTTTACACGGTTGTTTTAACGCGGTTGTTTTTACCCAGTTGTTTTTACCCAGTTGTTTTTACGCGGTTGTTTTTAAGCGATTGTTTTTACGCGGTTGTTTTTAAGGGGTTGTTTTTAAGCAGTTGTTCACGTAGTTGTCTCTACGCGGTTGTTTTTACGCGGTTGTTTTTACGCGGTTGTTTTTAAGGGGTTGTTTACGCGGTTGTTTTTACACGGTTGTTTTTAAGCGGTTGTTTTTACCCAGTTGTTTTTACGCGGTTGTTTTTAAGCGATTGTTTTTACGCGGTTGTTTTTACGCGGTTGTTTTTAAGCGGTTGTTTTTACGCGGTTGTTTTTACGCGGTTGTTTTTAAGCGGTTGTTTTTAAGCGGTTGTTTTTACGCGGTTGTCTCTACGCGGTTGTTTTTACGCGGTTGTTTTTACGCGGTTGTTTTTACGCGGTTGTTTTTACGCGGTTGTTTTTAAGCGGTTGTTTTTACGCGGTTGTTTTTACGAGGTTGTTTTTACGAAGTTGTTTTTACGGGGTTGTTTTTAAGGGGTTGTTTTTAAGGGGTTGTTTTTACGCTGTTGTTTTTACGCGGTTGTTTTTACGCAGTTGTTTTTACGCGGTTGTCTCTACGCAGTTGTCTCTACGCGGTTGTCTCTACGCGGTTGTTTTTATGGGGTTGTTTTTACGCTGTTGTTTTTATGCAGTTGTCTTTACACATATTTCTTCATGTGGTTTTCTTTCTTTATGCGGTTGTCCTCTTCCGGTCCTCAGGTACACTCTGACTGAAGGTGACTTCCACCACCTGAAGAACGCTCGCCTCACAAACCTCCACATCCCTCCTCCGGCTCTCAAGATTGTCACCATCCACGAGTGTGACTCGGCAGAAAACACCATCACCGTGACAACCCGCCCTGCTGCCAAGTCGGCGCTCTCCATCTTCCAGGCAAGAAACTTATTTTTATTGGTGCAGAAGTCCGGAAATTTCCACCAGTCTGCAGGGTCCGGTCAGAAAATAAATCAATGCCCCCCCAGCACTTTCAGCCGCTGTAAACTCCTCAGAGCAATCTGTGGCTGTTTGACCTTCGGGTATAAAGAAGTTTGGTTTGAAATGTCAAAGCAGTAAATCTGGTGAATCTTGTTCCAGACTTTTCCTTTCTCAGCTCTATTCCCATACATGAAAACTTGACAGAACTCCAACCGTCATGATCAATCTTCAAACGGTTTTACTTCTGTGAATGAAGAGCGTCATCCATGAATATGGAAGCTTGAAGTGCACAAGTACAAACATTTACATTAAGAGTGACCACGTGAACGTGCGTTTGTGAGGGCGGTTGGACGTATCTTCAGAGCTCTGTTGGGTTTATGACCCACCACGACGCTGGCAGGAGTTTAGGTCTCTGCCTGCTGATGTCTTTGAAATGAGTCTGAAACTGTTGGTCTCTGAGAAGACGTGAGGGTAGAAATGCTGAGCTCAGTTTTTCTACTGCAGAGTTCTGAATGAGCCGCAGCCTCCAGCAGTCAGTCATTCAGAGCGACAGAAGGCCGTTCTGTCCAGCAGGAGATGAAACAAACATTTGAGTTTCTCTGTTTGACTGAGATGGAAAACATCCCCCATAGTGAGGTTTTTCTCTCTGCTTCCCTGCAGCCTACGCTGTGCCCCCTACCCCAAACCGCTCTGACCGGCCTGAGTGGCAGTCCCAGTCGGGCTCTGCCTGGAGATGCTCTTAACTCCATGATGGACACCAGCTTCTGTGAGGGCTCTCCGGCGTCAGGCGCCAAGGCGGCGGCGGTCAGCAGTGTGCGTAACCTTTAACTGACCTCAGACGGAAGAATCTGAGAAAAACCTGTGAAACGGTTGTGCTGGGCGTGGCTTCTGCATTTATCAGTCATTCATTGATCACTCATTGATCGATAGTTCAATCCCTCAGAGGGGGTCTTCACACCCACCAGTCAAACCAGCATTCATCCCGATCACCAGCGAGCTCTCAGTCTGATGTTAGCTTGGTGGTGGGCGTGTGAGCGTTGAGGCGTGCGTTCAGGTTTTCTGAAGGCTTCCTGTCTGACCGTGTCTGGCTTTGCTCAGGGGGAGGTGACGGCCGCCGGGCCCCGAGGCGGTGGCGCCGGAGCGGGCAGCGTGGTGGGGAACGGAGCCAGCGGCGGCGCAGACAGCCCCAGGCCCGTGCTGCAGCTCCTCAGCAAACTGCGGCGTCATGCCAGTCTGGAGGGGGCCAGTCCGTACTTTAAGATCAAGAAATGGAAGCTGGACAGCAGCCAGAGGGCCTCCAGTCTGGACACCAGAGGTAACGCTCTAAGGCTCAGCCCAACTGTCTTTACAAGTGGTCAATCCTGAACCGGCCAAGCAGGTGACCCTCAGGAAATGTCAGGCCGTAGACACTCTATGGGCGTGCTGCAGGAGCCAGGACGGCATGCCACAGAATCACCCGTCATAAGAGTAATTTATATAATCCTTACAAATACTTCATGATGCGCTTACCAGCCGCTGTTCACATTTCTGTGGTCCAATCAGCATCACTGGATTTTTTGGTGTGAGTTTCATCCAATATTTACGGTAGCAGAGCTGAGAACGCTGGAAGATCTCCAGCAGACTCCACGGAGCTTCTTGATGTGACCACGGAAATGTGAACGGCAGCTCATTTGACCGAAAGGATTGTAAATGAATGAAAGAGCATTTGGATGTTAGCTTTCATTATTTTCTGCTCTGAGAAACCAATGATTGATCACAGCAACGTCAAGAAACATTGGAGAATGAGCTGGAAGGAGAAAGAATCAGGATTCTGGAGGAAGTTCTGTCATGAAGATCTGAGCTGACATCTGGATCAGAACCAGACGGCTGGATCAGAACCAGACGGCTGGATCAGAACCAGACGGCTGGATCAGAACCCAGATTCATGGATGTTTTTATGAAGATTTACACTAGAAATCTTCAATCTACAAAAGCCACGCCCCCTCAGAGGAGATTTTGGAAACAGAAGCTTCATGAAAAACGTTTTTAAAGATGTTTAGGTTTTTTGGATTTTGGTTAAAAACTTCATAATAATCATTAAAAAACTTCTGGGAACATTTTTCAAATTAAAAAATAATCACGGGGGACTTTAGATGAATTTATGTTTAATTTTATTCTAAAACCAGGATTAATGGTGCAGAAGAGATCTTCAGCTTTGCTTTTGGTTGAGGTGAATCTTTTTTATGCAGTTTTTTTCTTACATTATTTTGTCCTAAACTGATGGTTGTATGGAAAGCTCCAGAAGGCGACTGCGGCCCGTCTCTCTGCAGAGCAGGACAAGCGCATAAGCACGGCGGGCAGACGGTTAAATGTTGTATTCTGATTTAAGCCCAAACGGGTTTTCCCTCCCGCTCCTCCCCGTCCTGGACCCTCACTCCTGCCTGACCTCCAGCCAGCAGGAAACCAAACAGACATGACTTCTCCTGCAGTAATGCTGACAGCTGCTCTCTCCGTCCCGCCGTCTCACTACTGCTTCAGGCTCCCCGAAGAGGAGGCACTTCCAGCGCCAGCGAGCCGCCAGCGAGAGCATGGACCACGACGACCACGAGGCCCACCGCATCGACCTCATCCAGTACATCGCCCACACCAAGGAGGCCGCCTTCCTTCCACGCCAGCCCAGCCCCCGCCTCCTCTCACCTCCATCCACGCCGCCCCCTTCCCTTGGCAGGTATCTTTAATTCCCTTGCCATTCATCCTGTCCACTGCTTTGCTCATCTGCACTCATAATCCTGCAGATAAAAACAAAGAGAAGAAGCTGAGGCTTCAATGCTTCTGTATGTCCTGAAACGTCACATAAAAAAGTAATTCAATCAGAACATATCAGCCACCAATTTAATACTACATCATAATCTAATATCAACTCTGTTTAAGTCTGGACCCTTAGAAACACTTTCAGCAAGTCCTCAAGTCAAAATCCTGATGAGATTAGAAGTGAAAGAGTTCTAACTGATTCATCTGAAGGATATTCCTTCAGAGCTCAAATCACTGAGGAGAAAACAAAGTTTCACTTTGGTCGGACTTCATTCTGACCGGTGTCCTCTCCGAGGAGCTTTTCAGAGCAGGACGGTACTTTCATGCTGCGCAGGAGCTCCAGAACGCAGAGGAAGATCTTCATGTGTTCAGCAGCACCTCAAAGCAGACATCAGCCCTTTGGAGACACGTCTTGGTTCATTTTTCACCAAAAGATTCCAAATGTGTTTCCACACATCAGATTATTGTTATTATTATTAATGTGACCCCCCCAGGTAGAATGTGATCTGGAGGAGAAACTCTGAGGGGAGATCCCCCGAGGAGATCCCTAGTATCTCTAGAGGGGAGAGAGTGGTGATTGGATCAGATTTTAACGGACATGTTGGTGAAGGGAACCGAGCTGAGGAGGAGAGATGGAGGAGGGGTGGAGGAGAGATGGAGGAGAGGTGGAGGAGAGATGGAGGAGTGGTGGAGGAGAGGTGGAGGAGAGATGGAGGAGAGATGGAGGAGGGTGGAGGAGTGATGGAGGAGAGGTGGAGGAGAGGTGGAGGAGAGATGGAGGAGGGGTGGAGGAAAGGTGGAGGAGGGATGGAGGAGAGATGGAGGAGAGATGGAAGAGAGATGAAGGAGAGATGGAAGAGAGATGGAGGAGAGGTGGAGGAGAGATGGAGGAGGGATGGAGGAGTGATGGAGGAGGGGTGGAGGAGAGATGGAGGAGTGGTGGAGGAGAGATGGAGGAGTGATAGAGGAGGGATGGAGGAGGGGTGGAGGAGAGGTGGAGGAGTGATGGAGGAGAGGTGGAGGAGAGGTGGAGGAGAGGTGGAGGAGTGATGGAGGAGATGGAGGAGAGATGGAGGAGAGGTGGAGGAGTGATGGAGGAGAGGTGGAGGAGAGGTGGAGGAGAGGTGGAGGAGTGATGGAGAGAGATGAGGAGTGATGGAGGAGAGATGGAGGAGTGATGGAGGAGGGATGGAGGAGAGATGGAGGAGAGGTGGAGGAGAGATGGAGGAGTGGTGGAGGAGAGATGGAGGAGTGATGGAGGAGAGGTGGAGGAGAGGTGGAGGAGTGATGGAGGAGAGGTGGAGGAGAGGTGGAGGAGAGGTGGAGGAGAGGTGGAGGAGAGGTGGAGGAGTGATGGAGGAGAGATGGAGGAGTGGTGGAGGAGAGATGGAGGAGTGGTGGAGGAGAGATGGAGGAGTGGTGGAGGAGAGATGGAGGAGTGGTGGAGGAGTGATGGAGGAGAGGTGGAGGAGAGGTGGAGGAGAGGTGGAGGAGTGGTGGAGGAGTGGTGGAGGAGAGGTGGAGGAGAGGTGGAGGAGTGGTGGAGGAGAGATGGAGGAGGGATGGAGGAGGGGTGGAGGAGAGGTGGAGGAGTGATGGAGGAGAGGTGGAGGAGAGGTGGAGGAGAGGTGGAGGAGAGGTGGAGGAGAGGTGGAGGAGAGGTGGAGGAGTGATGGAGGAGAGATGGAGGAGTGATGGAGGAGAGATGGAGGAGGGATGGAGGAGAGATGGAGGAGAGGTGGAGGAGAGGTGGAGGAGAGATGGAGGAGTGGTGGAGGAGAGATGGAGGAGTGGTGGAGGAGTGATGGAGGAGAGGTGGAGGAGTGGTGGAGGAGTGATGGAGGAGAGGTGGAGGAGAGATGGAGGAGAGGTGGAGGAGTTTGGTGTTCAGGACAGATCGTGGAGGACTTTGATAAATAACAGAAAATGAACGAGTCTTTGGGAGATCAGAAGGTTCTTCCAGATGACTGGACAGCTCCAGGGAGACGGGAGGGAACTTGGAGAGGAGTTTAGTGGTGGAATAAGGAATCTCGAGAGGGGGGGTGTCAGAGGAGAAGGTTGGCTAAGAAAGAGTTGGACACTGAGAAGAAAGTAGAGCAGGGAAGATCCAGGTGGAGGTGACCAAAAGGACGAATGAGGACTCCAACTGTCTTCATGACCTCCTCCTCTCCATCCATGAACCTCCTCGTTGGTCTTTCTCCTGGTATCTCCATCCTCAGCATCATTGCTCTTCCTCCTCTGGGTGGGTCCAAACATCTCCATCCGCTTCCCTGCGTTTACCTCCATCACATCTATGATCTGTTCCTCTGATAGTAAAGTGGTGAGTCTATGAAGAACTCATCGTAGACTCAAAGAAACGTCACCTCATCCAGCTCAATCCATCATTCCTGAAACCTAAATGTCAGAGATTACAATCCAGAGTCAAGTAAGATACGAATCCAACCTGTAATCTCCCAGAACCTCAATCCCTCCAGAGAGGCTGGACTCTCTACCACTCTGGAGTTGCCCATGGTGAGAGGTGGCGGGCTGGGGTGGGCTTACTCGTGAGCCCCCAGCTCAGCCGCCAAGTGTTGGAGTTCACACCGGTGGACGAGAGGGTCATGTCCCTTCGCCTTCAGGTGGGGGACAGGTCTCTGTTCAGGCCAAACAGCAGTTCGGAGTACCCGGCCTTCTTGGTGTCTCTCGAAGGGGTACTGGAAAGTGCCCTAACGGGGGACTCCCTCGTCCTCCTGGGGGACTTCAATGGCCTCCCTGACCTGAACCCGAGCGGTGTTTTGTTGTTGGACTTCTGTGCTCGTCATAGTTTGTCCATAACAAACACCATGTTCGAACACAAAGGTGTCCATCAGTACACCTGGCATCAGGACACCCTAGGTAGGAGATCCATGATCGACTTTGTAGTCGTTTCAGGCGATCTCCGGCCGTGTGTTTTGGACATTCGGGTAAAGAGAGGGGCGGAGCTGTCCACTGATCACTACCTGGTGGTGAGTTGGATTCGCTGGCGGGGGAGGAGGCCGGAAAGACTTGGCAGACCTAAACGCACTGTGAGGGTCTGCTGGGAACGTCTGGCTGAACCCTCCGTCAGGGAGGTCTTTACCTCCCACATCCGGGAAAACTTCAAGCAGGTACCGAGGGAAGTTGGTGACATGGAGTCCGAGTGGACCATGTTCTCCACCTCTATTGTCTCTGCTGCTTTCCGGAACTGCGGTCGCAGGGTCTCTGGTGCCTGTCGTGTGGCAACCCCCACCCGGTGGTGGACACCGAAGTAAGGGATGCCGTCAAGCTGAAGAAGGAGTCCTATCAGCCTGGTTGGATTGTGGGACTCCAGAAGCAGCTGACGGGTTACCGAGGTCTAAGCAAGCTGCAGCCTGGCTGTTTTTGCAAAAACTCGTCCTGGGAGAGCGGTGAGGCCATGGAGAAGGACTATCGGTTGGCCTCAAAGAGATTCTGGCAAACCGTCCGGCGCCTCGGGAGGGGAAAGCAGTTTTCTGCAGGCACCGTTCTTAGTGCAGGTGGGGATCTGCTGACCTCAACTGGGGACATTGTCGGGCGGTGGAAGGAATACTTTGAGGATCTCCTCAACCCTGCTGACACGCCTTCTGTTGAGGAAGCAGAGGCTGAGGAAACTGGGGTGGAACTGTCCATCACCCGGGCTGAGGTCACTGAGGTAGTCAAAGAGCTCCTCGGTGGCTCCGGGGGTGGATGAGGTTCGCCCCAAGTACCTCAAGTCTCTGGATGCTGTGGGAGTGTCTTGGCTGACACGTCTCTGCAGCATTGCGTGGCAGACAGGAACCGTACCACTGGACTGACAGACTGGGGTGGTGGTTCCCCTTTTCAAGAAGGGGGACCGGAGGGTGTGTTCCAACTACCGGGGAATCACACTCCTCAGCCTTCCCGGGAAAGTCTATGCCAGGGTACTGGAGAGGAGAGTCCGTCCGGTAGTCGAATCTCCGGATGCCTCCTAAGCTCCTCCCTGGAGAGGTGTTCCGGGCATGTCCCACTGGGCGGAGGCCCCGGGGAAGACCCAGGACACGCTGGAGGACTATGTTTCTCGGCTGGCCCGGGAACGCCTCCCGGGCCAGGAGCTGGAGGAAGTGGCCGGGAGAGGGAAGTCTAGGCATCTTTGCTTAGACTGCTGCCCCCACGACCCGGTCCGGATGAGAGGAAGAAGATGGATGGATGGATGGATGGATGGATGGATGGATGGATGGATGGATGCATGGATGGATGGATGGATGGATGGATGGATGGATGCATGGATGGATGGATGGATGTTTTCCATTCAGACTCACAGTTGAAGTGTTTCTTTCAGACCAAAGTCCGATTTTTAGAGGAACAAATGTCAGAATCTGTGACTGATGAACACGGCCTTCCTTTTCTGTAACTCTTCTTCCTCTGCAGTCGTGGTCTGGTGATGATAGCATTCTGGTAGAAGTCAGCAGGATGGATGTTGCAGAAAAACCAGACTAGATTGTTTATTTACTTCCCAGCGTTGCATAAACAAAGTCTTTATTTGCTGATATTTGGTCTGGACGACAAAATCCTTTCCTAGGGATTCGATGAACTCTGTTCTCCTTTGCTTCAGTCCATCTGATGAACGCATGTGTCCTCCATTCACACCAGCAGCGGTCATCTCAGTCATAGAAGCCATCCGGTGCCGTGTCAAACGGCTGAATCTGTGGTTCCACCCGACGCTCTGACACGCGTGTCGTTTCTCTCCTGTTTGACTTCTTCTCTCATCCCTCCATCTCTGTGTGCATACAGGGTAGAGGTGGAGGCGGAGCCTGGCTGCAGCCACACCGGACCGGGGGAGGTCGGCCTGTCCCTCGATCCACAAGCCTCTGTGGTGAGGAGGGAAGGTGCCAGCTCCCCAAACGGCCCCCCCACGCAGGATCCGCAGTCGCTTTACCGAGACATCTGGACGTTACGCGCTTCGCTGGAGCAGTACGCCGCCTCCGACCAGAGCAGCAACAACGACCGCAGCTCCGTCTGCAGCGACGCCGACAGCGTCTGCTCGCGGGAGCGCTTGCTGAGCTTCTCGTCCCAGGATTTGGGGGATGAGGTGGAGATGGAGGATGACGGCGTCACAAGCGTTAAGGACAAGTCAACCAAGAGCAAACGTGGCGGCGTGGAGTCGGAGCGAGGCGGAGGGGACGCAGAGTCCGGGACTCGTAAACTGCTGCAGATGGACAGTGGTTACGCATCCATAGAGGCGCCGCCTCGAGGTCCGGACGACCTGCGGCTCTCCGGAGGCGGCAGCGTCACCGGGAGTCCCAAAGACCGGACGGCCCACGAGAAACGCCACCATTTCACCAACGCGGGGCGAACAGGAACAATCGGGGAGAGTTTTGAGCTCCACCTCTTTGAGGAGGAGCCTGAAGACGACCTGCCGCCCGGCGCCGGTTACAGAGTTTCCCCTGCGGAGGACGCCGATCCTCTGAGCTGGCCCTCATACGGGCAGATGATCACGCCTCGAGACGCCGCCGAGCCTCCAGCGCCGCCGCTGACCCTCCACCAGCGGGACTACAGCATCGACGAGAAGACGGACGCCCTCTTCCACCAGTTCCTGCGCCACGACCCCCAGTTTGACCAGCAGGACTCTCCCAGAAAGTACCGCTCTCGAATCCATCTGCGCAAGCAGTGGCAGCGGCATAAACAGTGGAGCGACCCCGGCGTCCGGCACTTCCAGTCCTCCTTTGAGAGACACCGGACCCCGCTGCGGCGAGGGGAAAGCGTGAACTACCCTCTGGAGAGCAGCTACCACAGCACGCTGCCTCGCATCGCCAGCGCTCCCGACGAGGAGGCCGGAGACGGCGCCGGCCGCTCGCCCGAAGCTCCAAAAGGAAAGACGCAGACTCCTCCCCCGTCCTCCCCCCGTCCCCCCGTCCCTCGAGGCCGCTCCGACTCTCAGGAGGACGCCAAACCATCTGGACAGCTGCCGGAAACCCCAGAGGAATGCCCCGCTCCTCAGCTGCCGGACGTCGTCGGCTTTGGTCCACAAACTATAACGGCCGAGCTGTCGGACAAGCTGACTGCTAACCTCAGCGAGACGCTGTTCAGGAGCCCTCACAGAACCAAGGATGCCGCCGCCGCCGAGTGTGTAACACTGAAAGCCGCACATGCCTCTCCAGACCACAGCCCAGTGTAGCGGGGCTTCATCCATCCTCCTCCAGCGCCGTCCTTCGGTTTCCCACAACCCGCTTTGTTCAGCTTCAGATGTGACGTCCAAACAGGCTCTAGTGTCAGAGTCCAGGTGGGACGTCCTGACGGTACGAGGTGTTCTCCTTCCTGCAGCTGCTGATGCTTCAGATTGTCCTTTAAAGGTGCATTCACACCAAACGCCATTCATGCGGCGGAGACAGCCATGAGTCACGGAACAGACGCGACACGAGGAGATCTGAAGTCCCGCGACGTGATTTGAGCGACAAGC
Organism: Oryzias javanicus; assembly: GCA_003999625.1. Taxonomy (NCBI): domain Eukaryota; kingdom Metazoa; phylum Chordata; class Actinopteri; order Beloniformes; family Adrianichthyidae; genus Oryzias; species Oryzias javanicus. The sequence goes on from CM012440.1 coordinate 3,536,555, forward strand.
GCGGCGTGACGGTCTGCCAGCAGCTCGAAGCCAAAACTGAAACGTCTGGAGTTTGTCAGGTCGCCACGTTACATCAGCCAATCAGTGACTCCATCAGCGGGTAGAATACTAGAGCTGGGTTGATAAAATTGATCAATCGCTAAAGAGTTTGATGCTAATGTATTATGGGATTTCCCAAAGAACGGCTAATGCTAACGCGCGGCCGACCTAAACACAGAATTCTGACTAAATGAACGTCTTCATAAACTCAGACATGAATTTTCTAAACTCTTTTAAGTAAATATGTTTTAAAGAAACTATTTGTGGTCTAAAACAGTTTTTTGTTTATAGTTTCTTCTTCTGGAATAAGCTGTAATGCTGTAGCGTGATCGCCACCTAGTGGCCAAACTGAAACGTCCTCCAAGAGAAGCAGAACAATGAATACAATGTTAATGATCTGAACATTTCTGTTAGAACTTCTCCTTTAGAGAATCCATGGAACTCTGGATGATATTAACCATCTCAGTATTTTACTGATACATTTTACAGTCTGAGAATATATTCAAAACATAAAGTAGATTATTCAGGTATTTCTAAAGAAATGTGTATAAATGAGTAAACTCAAAATTGAACTGAGGAATCGAACGAATAACTTCCATCTTTTTCATTTACCTGCTGAAGCCGCAGGTTCTCAGAACTCATCCGGTGTCCTTTACATTTGGTGTGAAGGCGGGATGCGCTCTGGTCAGATCGCCGGCTTTCTCTCCCGCGGTGGAGCTCACTCGCTCGATGTGCTGGCAGACGGAGAGAGAGTGCGGCGTTTCTTCATCCAGACTTAAAAAAAAAAGGAAAAGGTCTCCTAATTGTAATTTTTTCCCCTCAGGTTAATACGAGGCAGTCAGCCTTAAGTTGAGCCACAGAGACACAGAAACACAGTGGAAGTGGCTGTCATACAGACACAGCCTCCTTTAAAGCTTTAATACTATTCGTATGAACCCAAACATGGAGACATGATTACTGATGTTTTTGTAGAACTCAAAATAAAAACCTGATTCGTTAACATTCTAAGTGAGACATCCACATACTCCGTTCCTTATAGCGGTTATCCTAAAAACATTTGCTGGTAGCTCCTCCCACATGCGTCAAATTCAGGAGCACGTTTTTTGACAGGCGACGAGCAGCGACTTCATCGTACGATGAAAGAGGGGCGGGGCACGTGAATCGTGTTCGGTGTGAATGCACCTTTACAGAAACACTTCCTGTTGTGCTGTCAGTTTGTCTGAGCACAGCCAGATGCTAACATGTGAGCGCCAAACCCAACGCTTTTATAATCTGCTCACATTTTCATCAAACAGAATGGAGAAATGAGACGTAACAGCGCCTCACACGGATCGATGCGACGCTCTAACGCTTCGATGTGTTATCATCTCCACAGTTAATGACAATCACGGACGGAGCCGCATTCTTCCAGCAGAGTCACAGGAAAGAGCAGCCGGGACTGAAGGAAGAGATTTCCAACCCTGTTTTGAGTATATTATTCCTGTACCCCCCCCCCCCCCCCCCCAAAAAAAAAAACAAAAATCCTTCTAGGGAGGATGGATCTATAGATCTGGAACAAAGAAAATCCCAACATTTGTGGAAAATAGAATCCCTTCTTAGGTTTTATAATTCTGTGATAACTCTCTGGATGTTTGTCGGCCTCCATCTTTAGAACTCCCCCCCCCAGGACTTTCTGATCCCGCCCCTTTTTAACTGTCGCCGTTGGTCTTCTGCTGCAACGAGCTGCATCTCAGGTAGTTTTTACGAGAAGTTTCTGAACAGTTTTATAAATGAGATTCCTGGACGACTCCGCCCACGACCCCGCCCACAAACCACATGTTCTATGCCAGGGGTCTGCAACCTGAAGCTCGTGAGCCTCACGTGGCTCTTTGACCCCTCCACGGGGCTCTTTGACCCCTCCACGGGGCTCTCTGACCCCTCCACGGGGCTCTTTGACCCCTCCCCGAGGCTCTCTGACCCCTCCCCGGGGCTCTCTGACCCCTCCACGGGGCTCTCTGACCCCTCCACGGGGCTCTTTGACCCCTCCACGGGGCTCTTTGACCCCTCCACGGGGCTCTTTGACCCCTCCCCGGGGCTCTTTGACCCCTCCCCGGGGCTCTTTGACCCCTCCCCGGGGCTCTTTGACCCCTCCAAGGGGCTCTTTGACCCCTCCACGGGCTCTTTGACCCCTCCACGGGCTCTTTGACCCCTCCACGGGGCTCTTTGACCCCTTCCCGGGGCTGTGTGGCTAAATAAAAATCAATTCACGTTTTAAACTTTTGTGTTTCTAACTTAGCATTGATTTAATTTATTGTAGCTCCGTTTATGTCTGAAGTGAACCTGGAAGATGATCTGAAATAGTTTTCATATCTGCTGACATCAGTGGTCCTGTTTGTGCTTCACCTCCTTCAGAATACTCAGATTACAAATACTAGACAAAACTTTGCAGATCTTTTCTGATTGCTGAGTTTTTTTATTGCTTTAAAGTACATTGTATCTTGTTTTGAGTATTCTTCAAATCCTTTTTCTACTGGATCATTTTGAGCAATCCAGTTAACAGCAGCAGTAAGTAGGAAAAAGATCACCAAAGTAATCCAAAAGTTTCATTAATAAACATTACTTTTGTCTCGTGTTGTTTAGGAATAAGTTTGCTTAACTTCCTGTTTAGGACAGGAAGGCTTTTATTTTGAAAGAAAGTCAAATACGCTTCTGTCAAAAGTAAAAAATGACTTAAGATAAACTGGAATTTTTTTTAGCATTAATGTATTAATTTGTTCCCAAAACGTCAAAGTAATGATGTGAAGTAGTATCAGAGTAAAAAGAAACGTTTTAGGTTCTGTACCAAACGGGCCCAAACGGCTCTTTTACTGGCGGAGGTTGCAGACCCCTGTTCTATGGCTAGCGTTAGCATTAGCGTTAGCATTAGCATTCGGCTTTGCTTTAGAACAAAGATTTGCTTTCTCTTCATCCACCAGATTGCAGCATAAAGATCCAAATGTTTGAGATCCCATTCAGTCTGTCTCTGATGGAGAACATCACAAGTCAAGCTGAGAACAGAAAACTCTCAGCAGAAGCAAGTTCTCCACGTTTGACCCCTCCCCCGGTGGAGCGGCGAGCTGCAGACACAGCCGCTCTCAAGAACCCCCCCATCCAACCCCTTCATGCTGAGAGTCGAGCAGGGAGTCACTGAGTCATTTTACGAGTCTTTGGTCTGACTGGTCCTGGATTTGAACTCGTGGTGGACACTCCACCATAAGGCCACTGAGCTGGTTCATTGTGGTTCACGGTGGTACTGGAACCGGTTAGCTTCTGTGTTCCTGCTAGTTCATCTAAACCAGCAGACCGGTTGATCAAACAGATCCGGTTGGATCCAGTTGGTCCCTACAGAGAGAATCTGAAGGCCTAAGACGATGTTTCATCTGCAGTAGGAAAAAGGTTTAATTCCTTAAATTTGTGCCTGGATAAATGAGACGATCTGTGGTTTGATTTAGTGGCAGATCCTAACAGATCCATTAATCCATCTCTGACAGGATTCTTGGTGTTTGTTAAAGTCTTTGTTTGTTTTAGAAGGAGCAAACATCCGTTTGAGTTCAGGTTTACATCCGTTCTGAAGGTTCTAGAGTTTCAACTTTCTAGATTCTCTATTTCTCTAAGCTGGACACTAAATGTTTATTTATTTATCTACACTGCATTATTTATTCCTATAAATAGGTTAGTTTGGGGACGTGAAGCCTCCGTCCTCGCGGCTGCAGGCTGACTGGAACGCAGCTCCAAACATTGTTCAGCAGCTCTCTGTCTTCTGATGAATATGAATCATGACGGCGAGTCCTCTCTGCTGTCGCTCTTTGTTTGAGCCTGTCGCCACACAGAGGAAATGAAATGATGCTCCTCCGCCGCTGGATGATGAGGCTCTTTCCTGCATGCCCAGATTAGATCCGTCTCTTGTGCATGAAAGGATTCTCCTCTTTGGCAGCAGCTCAGCCGCTCGCTGGGCTGAGATGAAAGGAGCAAAATGTTAATAAAGAGCGGAGAGCCTCGCCTGCTCTCATTCACACTTATGTCATTCAGACGAACGGCAGGAAGGGATGGTTTGATCTGAGAGATTCTGTTCCGGTGGAGGGAATCGTCACGCCGACTCAAATGTACAAATCGTGGAGTTTTCTAAGTGTAAAAGCACATCGGGCTTAAACTAAAGGTCGTCGTCTGACTTAGAAACCGTAAAATAGCCTTCATTTGTCCATAGCCATGCATGGAAAGTGATGTTTTAGTTTACAGATGTAGGAACAAGCTCCATAGAATGTGAAAGCAGAGATCAAAATGTTGGTATGAAAATATTTTTATTGTGTTTTATGGATTCCAGTTTTAACTGCTTGAGTGATGAAACAAAATGAGATGTTGAAGTGTCTTAGTTCTCTTTATCAATGAAAAGTCTCTTAGTTTCACTGAGAAAAGGTTTTTACTTTTGCTGATCCAAATCTTTTGGCCTTACGGAACCAACGTGTTGAAAAATGTCCAGGCTTGTTTTTCCGTCTGTGAATAAAAGAAGTGAGCACAACCGTCCGAGTCGACTCTTTCATGAGAAAAGCTGTCATCGAGACCGCCGGGTTTCACGAGTCTCTGATTTGATCCTCCGGACGGCATCATTAAGGTGGAACGGTTCTAATCTGAAGTACAGAAAGAGACGAACTCCACGACTGACTCAGCTGTTGGTTGATGAGGAGCCAATGAAAAGGCTCAGTTGCTTTATTGCTTTAATATCCCCGTCGTGAAGTTCAAAGAGCGGCGGCGGCCGCCAAACATTTGTCTGTATAATCAGATCATCTCTGTCTGCAGACGGATAATCTGATCCGATCTTTCCTCGGACTAACCAAAGCCTCAGCGACTGGAGATGACTGGAGGCGAGTCGGAGTGTGAAGCTGCGAGTTTGAGCTCCAGGTCTCTGCAGTGACCTGACAAAATGATGGATCGCAACCGAATCCCACTAATAGAAGAAAGCCTCGTCCCGCGCCGGGATTGGCCGGCTGCTCGGCGAGCCGTAAACACCCGAATCTGGGATCCGGCCAAGCCAGATCCATGGAGGAGACGGTGCCGGCCGGGACTGAGGCGACTGCAGGTCATCGTGGAGGAGAGTCTGACCCCCTAAATCTGCTCAAAGATCCTCTCGGATCAAAATGATGTTTTCAATGTTTATAAGACGTTCTTGTAGAGATCTCCTGATGATAATGACACAAAACAGACAGAAATTCAGTGAAAAGTGTCATTTCTGGACTATAAGTCGCTCCGGAGTATAAATCACACTTTTAAGAGAAAAGTTCAACATTTATGAAGAAACTCGCCGAGCTGGACGTAACGCTGCATCCAGACTGAACGCCGTTCATGCGTCTGCGGCGTCTCATGAACCAGACGCTCCCGCTGAGCGTGCAGAAGAGTCTCCATGTTTGTTTTGGACGGGACTTCTTCTTCTGTGTTGCTGTCAGCAGCAAATACTGACACGTAAACCTACAGCGCCCTCTAGTGGCAGTTAGGGGGAAAATAAGGAATATTCTTATGTTTTAAAAAATCATAAATGAGTCGCTCCTGAGTTTAAGTCGCATCTTCAAACTGCGACTTATACTCAGGAAAAATATGGTATTTATTGGTTTAAGTCATCGTGAATCAGAAGAAGATGTGAAAATGCAATAAAAAAATAGTTAGTAAAAGTGACGTACGCGTTACTACGGCAAGCCATAAGCTCCAAGCTCCGCCCCATTCTGATGCATTCACCTGCAGACAAATGGATCCATGAACGTCTTTGTTTTCCTGGTCTGAGCTGGAATCTGGATCAGAACTGAACGGCTGGATAGAAACCATATTTCTGGCTTTTTTTTGTTGCCCCGCTGATGTTAGGTTGAGCTGTGAGGGGCTGTAAGCTAGTGGGAGAGCGTAAACAGATGCTGGCAGACAGAGCGCTCAGATCTCCAGTCATGTTCTGCTTCTGGAGAGTAAATGTGAAACATTTGTGTTTCTCCTCAAACGTTGAACATTTTTAGACTCATCATCTCAGGTGTTCAGACCCGCCCCCACCACCACGATCTTCAGGGTCCTCCATTCCCTCTCCTGCAGCGTCTGCACGTCCCAAGTCTGTCTGGCGCTCGCGGTCGAACCCCTTCCCGCCTCCATCTGCTCCCCCTCAGCTGCCACCAGCGAGCTCAGTTTTCAGGGGCTGTTTCTGAGAGGAACCCCTCAGCATCACCACCTGCCCCCTCCACCCACACGTTCCCCGCCTTCCTCCAGCCGCCGCAGGAGAGATGACTCATGCAGTTCCTCTGCTCACAATCAAACCAGCTCCCACATTTCTCACTTCTCATGTGAGAAGCTGATGAACGTGAAATAAATCAACCTCAGTTTGATGCTAAAAATGCTCCCGGCTTCTCCGGGAATCACGCCTTCAGCTTCCTTCCTTCCTTCCGTTTCTGTTCGCCGTTTAACTCTAATCTTGTTACATTTTAGTCATCATTTCTGTTACAATTCCAGAAAAGTGTTGAGAGGATTCCCCGCGAGACGAGACGTGGAGCTGCTGTGAGTCATTCAGAAAATCCTGGAAACGAGCGGCGCCACGGTGAAGCGGGGGGGGGGGCTTCTCCTTCCAGGTTCTGCCCACGCAGCCTCCCCCCCCCCCCCCTCCTCTTTTACCCCTCCATGCTGGAACACTTTCCTCTTTCGTGTCAGGGCGCCGTCATCTCGTTCACCCCCCCGACTCCCCAGGGACGGCGGTGGACCGACTGCAGCTAAAAGCTTTTTGGCTTTTTACCGACTGACGTTCACGAGCAACAGGATTCTTCATCACTGCGAGGAGAACGATGAAGAAGAAATTCTGTCCGCTTTTTATCAATTAAAGGACTATCGTTTCATGACCTCCTCCTGGTCTCCACTCCTCTTCATCAGCACCCCCCACGCTCCTCTCTCTTCTGCTGGCACCCCATCCTGCTTTACATCCAACCTTTCCTTCAATCACTTCCTCAGATCCCAGTCCTCCGCCGTTACTTCTGGTGTGCCTCAGGGCTCTATCCTGGTGCCTCTCCTGTCTTCTGTGGACACGTTTCAGATGAATTAGGAATGCAAAAACTGTCTGATGCAGAAATTCAGCATGAGTTAAGTCTACAGTCAGTGATCCAGACTGATGACGTCATGTTTGGGATGAACTCAGACTAGAATGATGAACAATGAAACCAGAGTCAAGATGTTCTCCAGGTGGAGGAGAAGTCTAGAATGCAAAGCAACAACCGTCCATGAGGTTTATCCACGACCGTGATTGGCAGAGAGGAGAAGGGCTGTTTAGCTATTGGTTCAAAGTGTTCAGAGTGACGTATTAACTCTGCATACCTGGAAGTCAGGTGGATCTCTCTGATTGAAACTTCTCTTTGATTTATCATCTTCACTCTGAAAAGATTGGATCAATTAACAAAACATCTGATATTTATTATATTTAAAATATTTGTTTGTCATCCATCCATCCATCATCCATCATCCATCATCCATCCATCATCCATCCATCATCCATCATCCATCATCCATCCATCCATCATCCATCCATCATCCATCCATCCATCCATCATCCATCCATCATCCATCCATCCATACATCCATCATCCATCATCCATCCATCCATCCATCACATCCATCCATCCATCATCCATCCATCCATCCATCATCCATCCATCCATCCATCATCATCCATCCATCCATCCATCCATCCATCCATCCATCCATCCATCCATCCATCATCCATCCATCCATCCATCATCATCCATCCATCCATCCATCATCCATCATCATCCATCCATCCATCATTCATCCGTCATCCATCATCCATCATCCATCCATCCATCCATCCATCCATCATCCATCCATCATCCATCCATCATCCATCCATCATCCATCCATCATCCATCATCCATCCATCATTCATCCATCCATCCATCATTCATCCGTCATCCATCCATCATTCATCCGTCATCCATCATCCATCATCCATCCATCCATCCATCCATCCATCATCCATCCATCATCCATCCATCATCCATCCATCATCCATCATCCATCATCCATCCATCATTCATCCGTCATCCATCCATCATTCATCCGTCATCCATCCATCATCCATCCATCATCCATCCATCATCCATCCATCATCCATCCATCCATCATCCATCCATCCATCCATCCATCCATCCATACATCCATCATCCATCATCCATCCATCCATCCATCATCCATCCATCCATCATCCATCCATCCATCCATCATCCATCCATCCATCCATCATCCATCATCCATCCATCATCCATCCATCCATCATCATCCATCCATCATCCATCCATCCATCATCCATCCATCCATCCATCCATCATCCATCCATCCCATCCATCATCCATCATCCATCATCCATCCATCCATGGTATCTTTGACACGTAGTGGGACAGGCCGGGGATCAAACCTGTGATCTTCTGATCAGAGGTCAACCGCTCTACCCCTGGAACTGTTTCTGTTCGTGCGTGCACGTCTGTGTGCGCGTGTGTTTGTGTTGTGAAAGCAGAAGGTGATTTAACCGATGGACATAAATAAACAACTCCTCCGTCACGCTGAGAGTGACCAGAACGACTCCAGCAGCACGACTTCCCCTGTTGCCATGGTAACGCAGATATATGCTTTCCCTCTAATGTGTACTAACAACATATGTGCAAACAGCACCAGAGGGCAGAAAGATGCACACTTGTAAAAACCTGGGAAGGAAGGAATGAATCTTTGTCACTTTGACTCTTTCAATAAATATAAATATTTTTAAAACTCTGGAATCCACCAGAGTGAAACGTCCTGATGTAAACTGTTATTCAATGATGTATTTTAAACACGCGTGTAACACGCATGTCAGTTCACACACAGACAGAGCGGCCTGCTCTGCAGAAACACAGTAACTGCTCGTGTCGGGCCAGATGTTATCGGAAGAGTCAGGAATGCAACTTCAAGGCCTCCGCTGGGTCGCCATGACAACAGAGGATACGAGATCGGATGTCTATCTTTAATCAGGAACAGAGTTTGGAAATTAGCAGCAGACAGGAACAGCATCAACGTTCAACGCTGTTTCTATCTGAAGAGAGGAAAACTTTTACACATCAAGCTGCAGGAAGGAGAATCTGAAACTGAAAATGAAGGGAAGAAACGGCAGCTTCAAAAGAGATTTTCTGGTTCTATCTCGGTTCCACGTCTCCTGCATTTCTACTTTTGGTATTTGTACGTTTTACAGTTTTTAAGATTTTATGTAATTGATCAGATTTTCATTGCCATTGAAGTGAATGGAAATGTTTCACATTTATTTAATATATGAACTTAAAAACATTCAGTGCGTTCAGGATATTCATGCTATCACTTTGATTTAGGCCTATGTATTTTTAGAAATTTTAGTTGGAATTTTATGCAAATTTTGTGTTTTTTTTTCCCTTTTTTCCGTAATTCTTTCAATATTTCTGCACTTTCTGCAAATATTTCAAATTTGGTATGAAAATGTTCAGCATGCTAATGACATTAATGCTACTGAGGGTTTCTAGGCTAATGTTGAATTTAGCTAATATTTTAGCAACTACTAGCTTTTCTGACTAATTTAGCTTCTGCTGAAGTTTTTGGGCTAACATTTTAGCAACATGTTAGCTTTTTTTTTCATAACAAAATTTTTTTGGGCTAATTCTGAGTCAAGCTAACATTTTAGCAACATGTTAGCTTTTTTTTTCATAACAAAATTTTTTTGGGCTAATTCTGAGTCAAGCTAACATTTTAGCGACATGTTAGCTTTTGTTTGGCTAATTTGGCTTCTACTGGGGTTTTCTAGGCTAATTTTGAATTTAGCTAATACTTTAGCAACTACTAGCTTTTCTGACTAATGTAGCTTCTGCTGAAGTTTTTGGGCTAACATTTTAGCAACATGTTAGCTTTTTTTTTCATAACAAAATTTTTTTGGGCTAATTCTGAGTCAAGCTAACATTTTAGCGACATGTTAGCTTTTGTTTGGCTATTTGGCTTCTACTGGGGTTTTCTAGGCTAATTTTGAATTTAGCTAATACTTTAGCAACTACTAGCTTTTCTGACTAATGTAGCTCTGCTGAAGTTTTTTGGGGCTAACATTTTAGCAACATGTAGCTTTTTTTTTCATAACAAATTTTTTTGGGCTAATTCTGAGTCAAGCTAACATTTTAGCGACATGTTAGCTTTTGTTTGGCTAATTTGGCTTCTACTGGGGTTTTCTAGGCTAATTTTGAATTTAGCTAATACTTTAGCAACTACTAGCTTTTCTGACTAATTTAGCTTCTACTGAAGTTTTTGGGCTAATTCTGAATCAAGCTAACATTTTAGCAACGTGTTAGCTTATTTAGCTATTTTTTTCATTACAAAATTTTTGGGGGATTTTAGCGACATGTTAGCTTTTGTTTGGCTAATTTGGCTTCTACTGGGGTTTTCTACTAGACTAAGTTTGAATTTAGCTAATACTTTAGCATTGTGGCTAATTTCTGAGGTTTTTTGCACTATATTAATGGGTTAGTTTATTTTTACAATTTGGCATCTACTGGGGTTTTGTGCTCATTTTGAGTTCATACCTTTTACATAGTTTTACATTTTTTTTTTTTACAATTTTTGAAGAAATTCTTGAAATTTTTTGTGCACTTTCTTCATTTTTAAGTCCTTTAGTAATTTTAAATAGCTTTAGCATTTTCAGCAAATCCCTTCAACAACCACAGTGAATTTCTTCAGTTTCAGCATGTTCAGCGACCACATTCAGCAAAAAGCATTCACATTAGCATTATTGCAGGTAAAGAAACTTCTCTAGTATTATTAGTGTTACGGCTGTGGCCGTATTTGGTTTTGTTCTGTGTTTTAGTCAGAGTGGGACGTCTTTGTGTTGGGTGGATCTTTGTTTTGTGTGTCTGTCCTTCTTAATTTCTTTCAGGTGTGGTGCTGGAGCGCGCGGCTCCAATTGGCCCAGACCAGGTGGAGCCACCTTTAAAAGCACCATGAGGACCTCCATTTTCCATTTTCTCCGCCATTTTCTTTAGTGTGAATTTTCTCCTGTTTCTGTTAGTCCAGGGAGGTTAGAGTTTGTTGTTATTTTACTGTTTCTTTTGCAAGTAAGCTCCCTGGTTGAGTTAGTCGGGGTTTTGTTTGTTATTTTGGCCTGGGTTCACCCTGAAGCCTTTTAGCTTCACTTTTGAGTTATTGATTGGTTTATTGTTGTAAATAAATTTGTTATGATTTTATGGAGACATTTGTTTTTATTTTCCTTTATTTTACCTTTATGCTACGCCTCACACCCCTAGACCTAACGGGGCGTAACATTAGGAATGTTAGAAAAATATATAAGCAGAAAGTGAAGTAGTGTGAATTAGAGACGGGAAGATAATAAAGTTTCTGTTTTTTGGTGTTGGGGGGGTGACTGGAGGTGATTGGCTGAAATAATCCTGTGATTGGTCCCCTCACATGAACCTGTGCAGTCATAGAAATGAGATTAAATATCAAATGAATGATACGTCCAGTGTGAATCAGATTCGACACTCCGGTTCTGACTTCAACATCTTCATCTCCAGAACCATGAACATCCTCCTGACTCCGCCTTCACCTTCTCCTTCCAGACTGATGGTTTCTGCGCCTTCATCTGCACTGATTCATGTCCTGCTCACATAAACAAGAGGCGGAGACTTTTCATCTACAATGAAGTGAAAATGAATCGGTCGTCTCATTCATCCATCCATCCATCCATCCATCCATCCATCATCCATCCATCCATCCATCATCCATCCATCCATCCATCATCCATCCATCCATGCCATCATACATCCATTCATCCATCCCATTCATCCATCATTCATCCATTCATCCATTCCATCATCATCCATCTCCATCATCCATCCATCATCCATCCATCCATCCATCATCCATCCATCCATCCATCCATATCCATCCATCATCCATCCATCCCATCATCCATCATCCATTCCATCCATCATCCATCCCATCATCCATCCATCCATCATCCATCCATCCATCCCATCCATCCATCCATCCATCCATCATCCATCATCCATCCATCATCATCCATCCATTCATTCCATCATCCATTCATCCATATCCCATCATCCATCCATCATCCCATCCACATCATCCATCATCCATCCATCCATCACATCCATTCATCCATCCCATCATCCATCCATCCATCCCATCATCCATCCATCCACATCCATCCATCCATCCATCATCATCCATCCATATCCATCCATCCATCATCCATCCATCCATTCCATCCATTCATCATCCATCCATCCATCCATCTCCATCCATCCATCATCCATCATCCATCATCCATTCATCCATCTCCATTCATCCATCCATCCATTCATTCCATCCATCCATCCATCCATCCATCATCCCATCCATCATCCATCCATTCATCCCCATCCATCATCCATCATCCATCCATCCATCCATCCATCCCATTCCATCCATCATCATCCATCCATCATCCCATCCATCCATCCCCATCCATCATCCATCCCATCCATCATCCATCCATCCATCCATCCATCCATCCATCCATCCATCCATCATTCCACATCCATCCATCCATCCATCCATCCATCATCCATCCATCATCCACCCATCATCCATCATCCATCCATCCATCATCCATCCATCCATCATCCATCCATCCATCCATCATCCATCATTCATCCATCCATCCATCCATATCCATCCATCCATCCATATCCATCCATCATCATCCATCATCCATCCATTCATCCATCCATCAATCCATCCTCATCCATCATCCATCCATCATCCATCCATCCATCATGCATCCATCCATAGATCCATCATATGATCCTCATCCATCCATCCAATCATCCATCATCCATCCATCCATTCCACCATCCATTCATCCATGTCATCCATCCATCATCCATCCATCTATCCATCCATCATCCTCCTCATCCATCATCCATTCATCCATCCATTCATCCATCCATCCATCCATCAGCATCCATCCATCCATCATCCATTCATCCATCCATTTATCCATTCATCCATTCATCCATCCATCCATCCATCATCCATCCATCATCCATCCATCCATCCATCCCATCCATCATCCATCATCCATCATCCATCCATCATCCATCCATCATCCATCCATCCATCATCCATCCTTCCTCCACACAAACCTTCTTTCTCTTCTTCTCTTCTTTCTCAATAAGACTTTTAAGTTCTACTTTTAGATTTAATGAGGATTTATCATTAAGAGCCAACTTCTAATAAGATTCTTATTTTGTTCTCGTTTCCATATATTAAACTAGTTTTTTGTCACTAATTAAATAAAAACTTCAGTAAACCTCAAAAATATTGATCGTTCACTTTGAACTGACTAGAAATACTCTGTATTACATTCAATTTGAATTAATGTAAATCTTTAGATAATTTTTCTCTTTTTTGAATGTTTTTGTGGAGCTTTTCGTCTCTGATTGTGTGTTGAGTGAAAGTGACAGATCATTGACTGTTCTGCAGAGATTTTCTCCTGAAGATGAACGTTTCTTTTCTTTGGGTTTTGTGTCTGGATCTGAGCAGAAGACAACCTTCTCCTTCACATCGTCTGTTTTCATGAATGTCAAGCACTGATGGTAAATGCAGAGGATCAGTTTGACAACAGTTTGAACAGTCAATAAAAAGCTCAGTAAGCCCCCCCCCCGGTTTGGATTACCTGCCTCTATAGGACAGAAATGGAAAGCTCCCCCCTCCCCCCCGGAATAATGAATAGAAAGGTGAGTCCGTGGAAGCGGCGCCGGCGTCCTCCGTGCGGCGGTGAGTCACGCTGGAGCTTTTGTTTTGAGCGATGCGGGCCGGGCCTGGGGGGGCCGTGAGAGCTGGAAGAGCACTTTTTTGTAATCAAACCCTGTGAAGTGGTTTGTGTGGGCAAAGCTCAGAAGGTGTGAGCTGTGTGGGATGGAGACGTGGAGCTGAAATAATGGCTTCTTTGTGCAGCTGTCACATGTTTGCAAGCGTTATCATCTGCCCGCTTCTCTGGTATTATTTCCAGAAATTACTATTTTCTGCAACAAAATACTCATTTTCTTCTGTTTCCAACATCAAACATGTTTTACTTCAAAAACAAATGTGAGGCTGTGGAGCCAAAAAGAATGTAATTTCAGTCTTCAAGGTTTGAAATCTTTTGTTTTTTCTTTTATTCTTTATCTTCTTCATTTGATTCATCCAAACACATTCTAAGAGTTTTTCAAATAAAACAGGATTTCAATTTACTGACATTTATGTTTTATTACCAAGAAAACAGAATTTCACCACAAAATGGAAAAAATTAAACTTTTGTTTGAGAAATCTTTACAAAATTCCTCCTCTGGTTAAGTCTACAACCACAACCAAGGTTTTATTGACCTTTGACCTCAGGCAGAGGCCGCCATCTTGATTTTGAATTTTTTGAAATCCCCTTTAGCCACACCCACTGATTAAAACTCCCCCTAGGGGGTTGGATCTGTCGCCTCCCACCTTATAAAGCATCACTGGGAAATTTTGGGAACAAATTTGCTTTTAAAGGTTGTAGATTTAAACGTCTTCGGCGTGGCGAGCGCGTCAAAGAGGAATTGAGGTGATTTTTGTAAATGTATTCTCTGGAATATTGTGGGAATCTAATATGAGTCATGAACGAAATGAAATGACATACTTAGGAGATGTCTTCATCGCGGGACAAGGGGTCATCTCATCTCATCTCGTCTCATCTCATCTCGTCTCATGAACATATTTGGAATGTGGGCGTGGTTAGCAAAACTCTGTTGCATCAGAACTCCAACAACGTACTTTCGTTGATTCTTCTGAAAATCTCACAGATTTGTTCATGGCCTTCAGGAAACTTCAAGATGAGACTGATGATATGAAGAAAAAACCAACAGTAAAAAAACAACTTTGGAGAAAAAAAAGATCAATCCTGGAATAATTTTGCCTCGCTGTGCGTCTCTGAGGTTGTTTGTCCTGGAACTCTGACCCAGTCCAGAAAATCAGCTGATCAGCTTCACCTGGAGGATCTGAGACCAAAAAAGGGGAGATCAGAGTGGAACGGACTGAAGCTGGGAGAACATCCAGAGAGCTTTCAACGTTCATCCAGTGAGCTTTCAACATTCATCCAGAGAGCTTTCAACGTTCCTCCAGAGAGCTTTCAACGTTCATCCAGAGAGCTTTCAACGTTCATCCAGAGAGCTTTCAACGTTCATCCAGCGAGCTTTCAACATTCATCCAGAGAGCTTTCAACATTCATCCAGAGAGCTTTCAACGTTCATCCAGAGAGCTTTCAACGTTCATCCAGAGAGCTTTCAACGTTCATCAGCCAGAGCTTTCAACGTTCATCCAGCGAGCTTTCAACGTTCATCCAGAGAGCTTTCAACGTTCCTCCAGAGAGCTTTCAACGTTCATCCAGAGAGCTTTCAACGTTCATCCAGCGAGCTTTCAACATTCATCCAGAGAGCTTTCAACATTCATCCAGAGAGCTTTCAACGTTCATCCAGAGAGCTTTCAACGTTCATCCAGCGAGCTTTCAACATTCATCCAGAGAGCTTTCAACATTCATCCAGAGAGCTTTCAACGTTCCTCCAGAGAGCTTTCAACGTTCATCCAGAGAGCTTTCAACATTCATCCAGAGAGCTTTCAACATTCATCCAGAGAGCTTTCAAACATTCATCTCCAGAGCGAGCTTTCAACGTTCATCCCAGCGAGCTTTCAACATTCATCCAGAGAGCTTCAACATTCATCCAGAGAGCTTTCAACGTTCCTCCAGAGAGCTTTCAACATTCATCCAGAGAGCTTTCAACGTTCATCGTCATCCAGAGAGCTTTCAACGTTCATCCCAGCGAGCTTTCCAACAATTCATCCAGAGAGCTTTCAACGTTCATCCAGCGAGCTTTCAACGTTCATCCAGCGAGCTTTCAACATTCATCCAGAGAAGCTTTCAACGTTCAATTGTCCAGAGAGCTTTCAAACGTTCATCCCAGCGAGCTTTCAAGCATTCATCAGAAAGCTTTCAACATTCATCCAGCGAGCTATCAACGTTCATCCAGCGAGCTTTCAACGTTCATCCAGCGAGCTTTCAACGTTCATCCAGAGAGCTTTCAAAAACATCATGTCAGTGAGCTTTCAACGTTCATCCAGAGAGCTTTCAACGTTCATCCAGCGAGCTTTCAACGTTCATCCAGCGAGCTTTCAACGTTCATCCAGAGAGCTTTCAACATTCATCCAGTGAGCTTTCAACATTCATCCAGCGAGCTTTCAACATTCATCCAGAGAGCTTTCAACATTCATCCAGCGAGCTTTCAACGTTCATCCAGAGAGCTTTCAACATTCATCCAGCGAGCTTTCAACATTCATCCAGAGAGCTTTCAACATTCATCCAGAGAGCTTTCAACGTTCATCCAGAGAGCTTTCAACATTCATCCAGAGAGCTTTCAACGTTCATCCAGAGAGCTTTCAACGTTCATCCAGAGAGCTTTCAACATTCATCCAGAGAGCTTTCAAAGTTCATCCAGAGAGCTTTCAACGTTCATCCAGAGAGCTTTCAACATTCATCCAGAGAGCTTTCAACGTTCATCCAGAGAGCTTTCAACGTTCATCCAGCGAGCTTTCAACGTTCATCCAGAGAGCTTTCAACATTCATCCAGAGAGCTTTCAACGTTCATCCAGAGAGCTTTCAACATTCATCCAGAGAGCTTTCAACGTTCATCCAGAGAGCTTTCAACATTCATCCAGAGAGCTTTCAACATTCATCCAGAGAGCTTTCAACGTTCATCCAGAGAGCTTTCAACATTCATCCAGAGAGCTTTCAACATTCATCCAGAGAGCTTTCAACGTTCATCCAGAGAGCTTTCAACATTCATCCAGAGAGCTTTCAACATTCATCCAGAGAGCTTTCAACATTCATCCAGAGAGCTTTCAACGTTCATCCAGCGAGCTTTCAACGTTCATCCAGAGAGCTTTCAACGTTCATCCAGAAAGCTTTCAACATTCATCCAGCGAGCTTTCAACGTTCATCCAGAGAGCTTTCAACATTCATCCAGAGAGCTTTCAACATTCATCCAGAGAGCTTTCAACATTCATCCAGCGAGCTATCAACGTTCATCCAGCGAGCTTTCAACGTTCATCCAGAGAGCTTTCAACGTTCATCCAGAGAGCTTTCAACATTCATCCAGCGAGCTTTCAACATTCATCCAGAGAGCTTTCAACATTCATCCAGAGAGCTTTCAACGTTCATCCAGAGAGCTTTCAACGTTCATCCAGAGAGCTTTCAACGTTCATCCAGAGAGCTTTCAACATTCATCCAGAGAGCTTTCAACGTTCCTCCAGTGAGCTTTCAACATTCATCCAGAGAGCTTTCAACGTTCCTCCAGTGAGCTTTCAACATACATCCAGAGAGCTTTCAACGTTCATCCAGAGAGCTTTCAACGTTCATCCAGCGAGCTTTCAACGTTCATCCAGCGAGCTTTCTACGTTCATCCAGAGAGCTTTCAACGTTCATCAAGCGAGCTTTCAACATTCATCCAGCAAGCTTTCAACATTCATCCAGAGAGCTTTCAACGTTCATCCAGAGAGCTTTCAACGTTCATCCAGCGAGCTTTCAACGTTCATCCAGAGAGCTTTCAACATTCATCCAGAGAGCTTTCAACGTTCATCCAGAGAGCTTTCAACATTCATCCAGAGAGCTTTCAACGTTCATCCAGAGAGCTTTCAACGTTCATCCAGAGAGCTTTCAACGTTCATCCAGAGAGCTTTCAACATTCATCCAGCGAGCTATCAACGTTCATCCAGTGAGCTTTCAACATTCATCCAGAGAGCTTTCAACATTCATCCAGAGAGCTTTCAACGTTCATCCAGAGAGCTTTCAACATTCATCCAGCGAGCTTTCAACATTCATCCAGTGAGCTTTCAACATTCATCCAGAGAGCTTTCAACGTTCATCCAGAGAGCTTTCAACGTTCATCCAGCAAGCTTTCAACGTTCATCCAGTGAGCTTTCAACGTTCATCCAGTGAGCTTTCAACATTCATCCAGAGAGCTTTCAACATTCATCCAGAGAGCTTTCAACGTTCATCCAGAGAGCTTTCAACATTCATCCAGCAAGCTTTCAAAGTTCATCCAGTGAACTTTCAACATTCATCCAGCGAGCTTTCAACGTTCATCCAGAGAGCTTTCAACATTCATCCAGTGAGCTTTCAACATTCATCCAGAGAGCTTTCAACGTTCATCCAGAGAGCTTTCAACATTCATCCAGCGAGCTTTCAACATTCATCCAGAGAGCTTTCAACGTTCATCCAGTGAGCTTTCAACATTCATCCAGAGAGCTTTCAACGTTCCTCCAGTGAGCTTTCAACATTCATCCAGAGAGCTTTCAACGTTCATCCAGAGAGCTTTCAACGTTCATCCAGCGAGCTTTCAACGTTCATCCAGCGAGCTTTCAACGTTCATCCAGCGAGCTTTCTACGTTCATCCAGCGAGCTTTCAACGTTCATCCAGAGAGCTTTGAACATTCATCCAGAGAGCTTTCAACATTCATCCAGAGAGCTTTTAACGTTCATCCAGCGAGCTTTCAACGTTCATCCAGAGAGCTTTCAACATTCATCCAGAGAGCTTTCAACGTTCCAGATGGTTCAGATGACCCCACTTCTAATGTAAACATGTCTAGGATAACACAAGGGTTAAATTGGGGTGGGGGGGGGGGTGTACCTTGCTGCTGCTCATTAATATTTAATAAATTCCAGCAAGGATCCTCTGCTCATAACACTGAACTGCACATTCATATTTACCCTAAGAGGGGTAATTAATTCAGAAGACTCATCTGCCCTTCAAAGTGTTTAAATATTTAAACTCTTCTTCTTTTATCCCGACAGGAGGATTCTGCTCCCATTTATGGTTTGATCTGTGGAATAAAGCATCAATAGTTGACTTTTCTTTCTATAATTTATTAAGATTGATGTTAAAATTAATCCTTTTTGCATTTTAAGTTGTGTTTAATAGGATTTTATTCATTTTTACATCAACATTTTCTGATTTTTTTTTATAAAAACTGTTTTGTAATTAATGGTTCTAATGATCATGAAGCTTTTCACCACACACAGACTAAAGGACAGTCTTCTGGCTGTGCAGTGAAAGGATTTCGCCGTCAACAGTGATCAAAGCGTCATCAGTGACTCACGCCGCAGCTTTATTTAACAAGTGATTCATTTTTAGGCCGGCAGAGCTGAATCCGACCTTCAGTCGTGACAAAAACCTCTAATTTTGTAAGTGAGAAGAAAAGCTTTCCTTCCACTTTCTCGTTTATTTATCTGTTTCTGACAGCATCCAGCATTACACTGGTAACAGACACACTTTAGTCATTTGCTGCCATGGCAACTGCTGCTCCTGTGCAGTCAAGAGCCTTTAAAGGGCTGGTTTGCAGACGCCGTACAGTGAGCAGCGAGACGAGCCGCAAAAATGGATTTTTAAAGGTTTAACGTGACAAAGAACCACATAAAGAGAATCTGTTTGGTTTTCTGCAGTCAAAGAAAAAGAATCCGATTGTCTCTTTAATGGTTTGCTGGATCAGGAAAACAGAAGCTTCTCTCCGCCCAACAGACATCCAGATGAGCTGACGTTCACGCTCCCATAAATGTGGAGTTTGTTGTTTCAGAAGGTCACAGAGTTTTGGACTGAAGGGCGACGGCGGCTGGAGGACCTCTGCGCTGACACGCCCCCGCCGCTCTTTCCATTTCAGCTGTGGGACGCTTCAACCAGAACAGCTCCCGTGTTGTTCTCTGTGTCAGACAGACAACAAAACCTGATGAACGTTTGTTTCTATGAACGGATGATCGAGGAGAAAATGATTTTTCCTCTGCCAGACATCAGCTTTCCTTTTCCCATCTCCTTCCTGGTTGGTGGTCACTCCTCCCACTCTGGATGTGATCCCGGTGTGGACACGTCCGACTCTTCTCTTAATGATCTAATAAGCAGCTCAGAAACAGGAAGTGAGGAGCTGAATCAGCAGAACCAGCAGCTTCTCTTGGGGACATAAGGCGACGCGGAGTGTGAAGACACCACATGGATGCTGGCAAAGCGCTCGACAGGAAATACGCCTGCAGCTTCAGTGAAAGAGGCGCCCGGAATTTGGTTTGGATTCTTCCTTTCACTCTTTGGTTTGATTCATTTCATGATATTTATGACTTTAAGATTTAAAGTCTTTTGATCCCCAGTGTGTGTTTTTTTAATGATGATGACGTTTTTAGTCAAACTCTAAAAACCTGTATCCTTATCCAGGACATAGTTTCTGCAGAGCGGCACAGGAAGAGCGACCTCCACCCCTCTTCCCGTCACCGACAACGGAGACATCTGTTTACATGAGATGACACATCTCTGCACCCTCAAGCTAACAATAATACCATCGATATCGTCTCCGTCCTGTCGTTCAGTTCTGATCCAGATTCTGATCCAGATTCTGATCCAGATTCTGATCCAGATTCCAGCTCAGACCAGGAAAACAAAGACGTTCATGGATCTATTGGTCTGTAAGTGGATGCATCAGATTTTCTACGTCACAAAAACAATCTTTTTTCAAACAGCATTTCTTTGTCTGCTCATGATTCACTAGAATTTGAATAAAACTACTTAAAAATGTAGTTTTAATCTGAATTTTCATCATCCATGAGAGAAAATGTCACAAGAACATGTTTAAGGTTCTAAACCATGAAAGATCTATCCTCTAAATCTGTCTTTTTCTTTTCTTTTCGCTTTTTAGTGATTTTATTGGATTAGAAATGGTTTATTTAAGAAACCAAAACAAATATAATGCATGTAGAGGTTTACATCTGTAAAAACATGCAGATGGAGGATAACTCCTGAAGTCTAGGAAGCCTTTTCTCTACAGGAATTATCATTATCCGTTTCATAACCTATAATCAAATATTTACATATTACTAACACAGATTCAGGTAATCTCTTGTGATCTCCTTGTGATCCTGAACCAGAACATTTATTATAATGTTAAAAAATCCTTTAAAGATTTATTTGAATCTGTTCATTTATTTCTGAGCATTCCTCTAAAACGCACCAGCCCCATGAGTGGGTTCTCACAAGCTGATGACACAAAGTGGGGAACCGCCCCTTCCAGGAACAGACTGTCCTGCCAGCTCCTCCCACAGGCTAACACACGCCCACTTTCTCAGTGGAGATAACAGTGATCAGCAAAACTCTTTCATTTTAAAGACACATATGCATCCTGGATTTTTAAAGATATTCAGACACCACGCACATTTTTCTTTCTTTTTTTTAAACAATATGACGTCAGCGATTTCACAAAGTGAAAATCTAATCACTGCAAACACTTTACGATGTCTCTTTGTGACTCCACTGTGTTCTGATGAAGAAAACGTTGATGGTTTATTGAAAAATTACATTTAAACACATTTTCTTGTGTTAAAATTGTTCAACTGCAATGCATTGTGGTCTATATCCACTACTGTAGCGAGCATCAATGCATGCTAGTTTTTCGCAAAGACTTCTGGGAAATTTCTGGGGCACTGGATTTTAGAATTGTAGATTCAGACCGCTCTAGAAAATGGAAAAGTAGAAAAGGAATTCAGACATAGACCTAGAGTAGCAGGATATACAGACCCTTTAAAAAACAATGTTCACTGTAGGATTTCAGTCTATGTTAAATGTTGTCTATAGTTATAGAATGGTTTTCACCTTCAGTCACTTTACACTCACACTGATGGCAGCAAGACTGCTAACAAACTGCCAAAAAACTGCTAACAAAATGCTAACTACCTGCCAAAAATCGGCTAACAAACTAACTGCTAACAAAATGCTAACAAACTGCAAACAAGATGCTAACAAACTGCAAACAAGATGCTAACTAACTGCTAAAAAAACAAACGGCTAACAAACTGCTAACAAAATGCTAACAAACGGCTAACAAAATGCTAACAAACGGCTAACAAAATGCTAACAAATGGCTAACAAACTATCAAATGCTAACAAAATGCTAACTAACTGCTATATCGGCTAACAAACTGCTAAACGGCTAAAACAAACTAACGACGGCTAACAAAATGCCAAACAAATGCTGCTAACTGCTGCTAACTAACTCTGCTAAAAAAACCTGCTAACAAATGCTAAAATGCTAACAAAAAAATGCTAAAACAAAAAATGCGGTTCGTCCCGGGGACTTTGAAACATGAAAAGGTAAAGCTGTAACTGAACTCCTGATGAGAGGTCAGCTATTCTACCCACTGACTGTATATCAAACTGGACTTAGTGGCCCCTCCCCCTTGGCGTTCCAAGCAGGAAGTGGCTCCAAGTTGCCAAAATCCCGTAGACTTTTATAGAGAAATAATAGTCTCGTACTGTTTTTGAAACATCTTCTTAACAATCTTCTTTTTCACGATATTTCTTCTCTAGTTCAAGTTATAAACTGACCAATCAGATGCCTCAGTAGAAGAAGGTGGAGCCTGCTAGCCCCAATGTTCAAAACCTTTGATAGATTTTGTGTTACTTTTTTTGGAGGCGTTGGGGTGTGGCTTTCAAACAAGCTCGCTCCTGATTGGTGAGGGTGGTTGCCATAGAAACCATGACTGAGACCAATCACTGTTGACCAACATTGTCTGGGTCCAACATGGCGCTGATCGCGTTTTTAGAAAATGAAAATAAATTAAGTCAGAGCCAGAATGTGATCCATCTATGGTTGATGTCACTCAGTCCAGTTCTCTGATACAGTCGATGGTTCCACCTCAGCGATGGAAGAAGTCCCATTGGATAATTTATATTTCTCACAGAAACCATCACTTCTTGTTAAGCAGCCTCAAAGTAGAGAAAAAAAAGTTACTTTTGAGAATTATAGAACAAAAGGAGGAAGAATCTGAGAATCCTCCTAAAAAGAGTTTAGACAGGAAATAAACTCTAAAGAGAAAATGTCTGAGTCATCCGGGGTGACCGTGTCTGAACACACGTGAACACACATGAACACACACGAACATACATGAACACATGAACACACATGAGCGGCTGTCAGACAGCAGCATGAACTCTGTTCTCATCACTCGGAGCTGCAGCCGTTTCTCAAACTGCAGAATTCTTCATCTGGAGGAAGACGACCACCATAAACCGTCACGGCGGGGGGGAGGCGGAGCCAATCAAACGCCCTCAGTGGAAGGGGCGGAGGCAGCGCTCCAGAGAGCGGAAAAAGTGACCCCGGAGGGGGGTCGGGGGCCGGAAGCGCGAAGAGGAAGCAGAAAGGTGAAGAGGGGGCGCGTGCCGCGGCATCAGCCCCCCCCATTAACGGGGCGCCGGAGGGGCTTTGAGGGGCGAGGCGCGGGAAGGAAGCGGTGACCCCCCCGCAGACACTCCTGCTGCCAGTCAGGGAGACATTATAGTCAATTGAGAGGACGGATGATGCAGCTGTGACCAGGCCAGAGGGGGGCGGGGCCAGAACGCAAAGAGGGGTGGGGTCAGGACGCTGAGGGGGCGGGGCCAATCACTGCTTGGTCAAAACAGAATAAACTCTGACTTTTGTCAGAGTGGATCAAAGATAATCCGTCCTGATTCTGTTTTCCAACAGAGACAAACAGATCCATCCCTAAAAGGAGGAAATCCTTCTGGAGGCTTCTACTTCAGCTTCTATTTCTTTATCCATTTAGAGTTCAAGTTTTATTTTTTATTATGTGTGCGTGTGTGTGTGTGTGTGTGGGGGGGGGGTGTCATTTTTAATTATTTTGAGTTAGTCCAGACCTTTGTTCAACCATTGTATGAAAAGTGCTTTATAAATAAAGCTTGAATCATTTTCAGATATCACGTCAGTGTCTCCAACTGTCATTGGATTCAGCCGGGTTGCAGCCTCTGCAGCCGTTACCATGACGACGCATGGCTCCACCCACCAAACAGTCCCCTTTTTGAATTATTTACACCAAAACATAACAAGATTAAAGTATTAATAATTGATTTGATGTTTATTTCTTCCATAAGTGTTGATGGATCAGCGGGAAAATGTCGTCATTCCTGATGACGGAAACCTCGTCCCGTATTATCCCGCACTTAAAACAGGAAAACACCACAACGGGGGTGGGAGGAATTCTCTTCCCACCCTCTTTCTCTCTTTCGAGCAACAAATCAAACTCTACTTATATTTTTGTGTATTTCATGAATCTGTTTTGTGATCTTTGGAGTCCCGCAGGGTTCAGTCTTGGGGCCACTGCTCTTCTGTTTACCCTCTGGCCGTGAGGGTTCTAACATTGTACGCTGATGACATCGTTCTATTCACTCATGGGAAAAGAGACAATAGTGGAGACAAGAGTCAAAAGGTCAGTGACGGGTTTAGTTCATGTCTTCCTTTATATCCAGAGAAAACCTGATCCTGAGATCAGAGTTCATGGTGATAAATGTAAATATCTGTGCGTACCTCTGGATCAGACGCTGAATGTGTCAACATGTTAATTAATACTTTGAAATCTTTCACATTATTGATCTATTAGAAACTCTTTGACTTCCAGTGAACGCAGTGATTGTTGTTTGTCCTGATCCGCATCCTGTAGAGTTAAATTAGAGTTTAGCTTTAGCAACAAGCTAACGTTTTGAACTAATTTGTCATTCACTGTTTTTTTAGGCTAATTTAGAGTTTAGCTTCTATTTTAGCAACAGGCTAACAGTTTTGAGTAATTTAGCTTACAGGGGAATTTTATGCTAATTTGGAGTTTGGCTAATTACTTAGCAACATGCTAACATTTTTTGGTTAATTGAGATTTTTATATGCTAATTTATAGTTTAGCTTCTATTTTAGCAACGTTTAGGCTAATGTTTTGGAGTTCAGCTAGTATTTAAGCAACGAGCTAGCTTTCTTGACACATTTGGCATCTACTGAAATTTTTTTTGGCTAATTTGCAGTTTGGCTCATTTTTCAGCAACACACTGAATGTTTTTGCAAAACTGGCACGAACTGGGGATTTTTAAGCAAATTTACTACAAATTCTCGGTTAAGTTTCATAGCTCTTCAACAAAATTTTTAGTCTTTGAGCAAATTTAACATTTTGCAAATAGCTTTAGCATTTTCAGCAAATCTTTTAAGTAAATTGTGTCACTATTTTCAGTAAAGTCTCGTCAGTAACTACTTTATCGCGGGAAATATAACTTTTCTATTATCATTAATTTACTTAGACTAAACTCATTTTTATTTCAAAATAAAACTACTTTATCTTAAGAACAATTTTCAGCAAAGATTTCAAACAACAGTGGCTGTAGAGTTGGATCGAGGGTTTCTTCTGCTTTATGACAAATACATCCCATAATAATACAAGTACTCACCAATGACTTCATGTTATCACAAAGTGAAGCAAAGATTTTCAGGAGCTCAGAAGTAAACAAGCGTTTGTGTTTTGAGAATGTTTTTCTGTTTTTCTCCAAATTCCAACATCCAGTAAAACAAAAGATTGAGAGAAAAGTCAGTTGAAAAGCTGTAAACCAGCAGACATCAGACCTGGAGGAGCAGCAAACACGTTCAGCGCTCCTGCAGACTCCATCACTTCAACCAAACCAGAGGAAAGCAGAAATGTTTATAGATCAGCTGATCGCATAGAACTAAAATCATCTGATTGGATTGGAATTATCTGGACAGAATTGCAGATGATTTCTAGAGTCCATCCTTAAACTTGTGAAGAAAAGTTCAGTTTAATGTTCTAGTTTGGTGGGAGCGGAGACGATAGATGAGAATGAAATAAAACCCACTTTCAATCAGCATTTGTGGGGAAATATAAAGACAACAGTTATTAGTAAATAAAATTTCAAAGTGATTCCTTCATTTAATTTGAAAAAAGGTCCAGTTTTATTTTATCTTGAGTAATTTATGAACGTTTCAGCAAAATGAATTTGCAGCAAAGAAAAGAGGTTGTAGAAAGAGGAAATGATGAGTTTTATGTGATATTAGAAGAGTTTTGTAAATACATTTAGGATGAAAATGATTTATTATTTATGTTTGATCACTAATATTTGGATATTTAGTGATTTATTCAAACCTCACAGAGGAAGTTCTAAGAAGCAGCAACATGAAAAGCATGAGTGAAAGGCTCCCCCTGCTGGTCATTTTGGTCTAACGCGACTATTTTATGTGAAAGAAGTTTTTTATGGACAATATGAAGTAAACATATACACAGTTAAATGATTAAATACATGTTTCATTACCTATTTTAAATTAACATTAAATACATAAAATCAATAAATAAATGTTTAGATGTTTGTGGCATTAGTTTTTTTTCTCCAAACAGAATTTTATTTTATTTTTTTACTTTTTCTGACTTTAAGAAGATTTATCAACCCAGAGATGAACAGCTTCTCCTCAGAATGTGACGGAGTTTCTTAGTAGCTGCAGTACATTTTAGAAAAAGTATATTTCAATAGGGCCCGGAATCAGTTAAAAAAATTACTTATTGATCGCAAACCGGGAAGAAAAGAATCACAATTCTTTTTTTTTTCTTTTTTTTTTTAATTATCACAAATTAAATTTAGTCACAAAACTTTACATTTAGCACATTTATTTTAAATTCAGGCTGTCAATTGATTAAAACAATACATCACATTAATCCCACTTCTGTGTTGTGATTAAAAACAAAGTTTTACTGGCAAATCTGATGAGAATATGCAGCTTTTGAACAAAACAGACCAGAGAGGAATGTTTCCTTCATTGTTATTGTGTGAAATGGTTACATTTATCAGATATCGCTAACGTTTCATTTGATAAGAAGAGCAGAACTCTAAAGACTTTTCTGTCTGCAGTATTTCTCAGAGAAAACACAGATGTCGACGTCCAGCCAGAGGAAGTTAACCTGAGAGAAAAGTTCAAGTCTCTTTTCTCCATCCCTGCTTTAAGACAGACTTTTTCTTTCATCTTCTAGAAATAACAAGCAGTAAGAAGTGAACTTTCTCTCTGAACTGATGCTTCATTTAATCTATCATGACGATCAGCTTTTAAATCGTTTTTATTTGCCGCTGCGTTCAAGCCTCAGCGACGTGTTACCGTGACAACACGCCTGATCAAATAGTCTGCTTTTTGTATAAAAAGGGATCTAAACCAAAAAATAATAGACTCGCGAAGTGCACTTACGAAACGATAATGCATGTGTGAATGCATTTTGCGGAATGTGATTGCTGACAATGCTGAAGATTTTTGCTTAAAATCAGCACAAAAAACCTAAAAAGTTGTCAAATTAGCCAAAAAAGCTAACACATTGCTAATATGTTAGCTTAACTCAGAATTAGCCCCAAAAACCCCTCAAAAGTTGCCAATTTTGTCAAAAAAGCTAACACATTGCTAATGTGTTAGCTTGACTGCAAATTAGCCCAAAAAAACCTGAAAAGTTGCCAAATTAGCCAAAAAAGTTAACACGTTGCTAATATACTAGCTTAACCTTGAATTAGCACCAAAAACCTAAAAAAGTTGCCAAATTAGCCAAAAATGCTAACACGTTGCTAATGTGTTAGCTTGACTGCAAATTAGCCCAAAAAACCTGAAAAGTTGCCAAAATAGCCAAAAAAGCTAACACGTTGCTAATATACTAGCTTAACCCTGAATTAGCACCAAAAAACCTAAAAAGTTGCCAAATTAGCCAAAAATGCTAACACGGTGCTAATATAGCTTACCTCCAAATTAGCCCAAAAAACCTCAAAAGGTGCCAAATTAGCCGAAAAAGCATAAGTGCAGAAAGTTTTATAACGATTTGAAAAATTTTCCATTGACTTAACATAGGGCTAAAAATTAACATAAATTGCGCAAAATCGCAAAAACCGTAAAATTTGCGAAACCAAAAATACAAGCAGTAATGTCCTTAACGAGCCGAACGTTTTGATACCAAGATTGCGTAAATTGCATAAAGTGTGCTTGAGTTTTTACGTGTCAAAAAACGTACGGAAGAAAACATAACTAGAAAAGTGCATTACCTCTGATAATGCATGTGTGAATGCATTTTGCGGAATGCGATTGCTGAAAATGCTGAAGATTTTTGCTTAAAATCAGCACAAAAAAACCTAAAAAGTTGCCAATTTTGCCAAAAAAGCTAACACGTTGCTAATGTGTTAGCTTGACTGCAAATTAGCCCAAAAAAACCTGAAAAGTTGCCAAATTAACCAAAAAGGCTAACACGTTGCTAATATATTAGCTTAACCCTGAATTAGAACCAAAAACCTAAAAAGTTGCCAAATTAGCCAAAATGCTAACACGTTGCTAATGTGTTAGCTTGACTGCAAATTAGCCCAAAAAAAACCTGAAAAGTTGCCAAATTAGCCAAAAAAGCTAACACGTTGCTAATATATTAGCTTAACCCTGAATTAGCACCAAAAAACCTAAAAGGTTACCAAATTAGCCAAAAATCCTAACATGTTGCTAATATGTTAGCTTACCTCCAAATTAGCCCAAAGAAACCTCAAAAGGCCGAAAAAGTATAAGTTCCCATTGACTTAACATAGGGCTAAAAATTAGCATAAATTGCGCAAAATCGCAAAAACCGTAAAATTTGCGAAAACCAAAAATACAAGCAGTAATGTCCTTAACGAGCCGAACGTTTTGATACCAAGATTGCTGAAATTGCATGAAGTGTGCTTGAGTTTTTACGTGTCAAAAAACGTACGGAAAACAAATAGGTGAAACAATAGTGTGAATGCATTAATGCATTCACACAATAAAGGATTGAACATTTCCTTCCTCATGATATAAGTGGAAAAAACCCGACGAGATGTTTTCATGCATGCTGGATGACACGAGGCAAAATGAAGGAATGCTGGTCTGTGAGGTGAGAAGAATTTACATGAATGAATGTTGACAATTTAATCATAATGGTCAACATGCACAGTCCTAATAGTGTGAATGCATTAATGCATTCACACTATTGTTTTTCACCTATTTACGTTTTCTTCCGTACTTTTTTTGACACGTAAAAACTCAAGCACACTTTATGCAATTTCAGCAATCTTGGTATCAAAACGTTCGGCTCGTTAAGGACATTACTGCTTGTATTTTTGGTTTCGCAAATTTTACGGTTTTCGCGATTTCGCGCAATTTTTAGCCCATGTTAAGTCAATGGGGATTTTTTTCAAATCGTTATTAAACTTTGTGCACTTTTGCAACTTATGCAATATTGGTGTCAAAACGTTTTTTACACAAATTATGCAAATTACTAGCCTCATTGGAAATGAATGGGAATTTTTCAAATCCTTTAGAAACTTTATGCACTTTTACAACTTATGCAAGAGTGGTATCAAAACGTTCAGCTTGTTCAGGACAATCATGCTTCTACTTTTGAAATTCGTACACTTAACGATTTTAACACAATCTATGCTAGTTTACTAGCCTCATTGACAATTAATGGACATTTTTAAAATCGTTATAAAACTATGTGCACTTTTTACACTTGTGCAATATTGGTATCACAACGTTCAGCTCGTGGAGGACATTATGGCTAGTATTTTTGGTTTTCGCAAATTTTACGGTTTTTACGCAAATTATGCTAATTACTAGCCCTATTGAAAAGGAACTGGAATTTTTCAAATCCTTTAAAAACTATGCATTTTAGTAACGTGTTAGCTTTTATGGCTAATTTGGCAACTTTTAAGGTTATTTTGGGCTAAATTGGAGCTAAGCTAGCATGTTAGCAACGTGTTAGTTTTTATGGCTAATTTGGCAACTTTTCTGTTTTTTGGGCTAATTTTGAATTAAGCTAACATATTTGCAACATGTTAGCTTTTTGGCTAATTTGGCAAGTTTTGAGGTTTTTTGGGCTAATTTTGAGTTAAGCTAACATATTAGCAACGTGTTAGATTTTATGGCTAATTTGGCAACTTTTCTGTTTTTGGGCTAATTTTGTTAAGCTAACATATTTGCAACATGTTAGCTTTTTTGGCTAATTTGCAACTTTTCTGTTTTTTTGGCTAATTTTGAGTTAAGCTAACATATTTGTAACATGTTAGTTTTTATGGCTAATTTGGCAACTTTTCTGTTTTTTTGGGCTAATTTTGAGTTAAGCTAACATATTTGCAACATGTTAGCTTTTTTGGCTAATTTGGCAACTTTTGAGGTTTTTTGTGCTAATTTTGAGTTAAGCTAACATATTTGCAACGTGTTAGCTTTTTTGGCTAATTTGGCAAGTTTTTGAGTTTTTTTGGGCAAATTTGGAGTTATGCTATCATATTTTGAGCATCTTCAGCTACCACATTCGGCAAAATGCATTCACACATGCATTATCGAAGGTAATGCACTTTTCTAGTGTCAATAAGTTCTCAGGCTGAATCTGTGACCTTAACACAGGAGAGTCAAACTCAACCACACAAAACACACCTGAGGTCGAACAGGAGAAACATTTATTAAACACAATAAAACGACATTTTTAAAACTTTAAAACTGTAACTTTTTAACATAATTATGAACATTACCTGCAATAATGCTAGTGTGAATGCTGGAAGCTGAATTTGGCAACTGAAGATGCTGAAATTGATAGCTGAAACAGCTGAAAGGTGAATTAGCCTTAAAAACTGAAAAAAGCTTAAATTAGCCAAAACAGCTAGCATGTCCTGAAATATTAGCCAAACTCCAAAATAGTCTAAAACATCGTAGTAAATGCCAAAACAGTCCAGAAAGCTGCAGAATGTCATAAAACGTTAAAACTGTAACTTTTTAACATAATTATGAATAATAAAAAAGCAGGAATTTTATTCCAGAATAAATCAACTTAAACCTTAAATTACTTTCAATATTTTACTCTACATAAAAATAGATTTTGTCAAAATTATACAAGTTAGAAATAAGATCGGGTCATTAATAACAATAAAATAAAATGATCTGGAGGGCCGGATCCGGCCCCCGGGCCTCTTTCTTCTGTATTTCATGTCAAAGCCGCGCGTCCTAACCTCCTCCACTAGATGGCAGCAGTGCTCTCAGCTGTGTCGTATGGCTGCTCTGTTTCTTCACCTGAATCCTTAAAGAAGATCTTTGGTGACTGAAAACAGAACCGTCAGGATGGGTTCTCCAGAACTCGCTCGGCCTGATCCAAACCACATGACGGAGAGGCGGGCCACCCACCGCCTCCCGGATCAGACGGCATTCCAGAGCCGCTCTGGGAACTCCACTGAAGAAGACGAAGATCATTCATATTTACTGCCCCTCCAGCCTGAGGGGGGGGGGGGGGTGTTCTGTGTCTGGAGGTGAATGAGTGCAGGAAGAACAGATGTTCTGATCCAGAGGTGATGATACACAAACATGCTCGTCTCATGATGCATCATGGGACTGACGCTGGAGAATCACTGTTGATCAGAGATCTTCATCCCTCACCAGAACCCATCCAGCACAGACTGCAGGGGGTCCAGAGGAGGACAAACAAACGGGACGGGGGCAGACTCTGCTGATCAGGAGTCCGTTTTGGAGGAGATCTCCTCTGATTGGCTCCCCTCCTCGGTCTGGAGCGTCTCTGAACACGTTCGGTGAGGTCAGCATCTCAGTATCTGCAGCTGGAGGGCACGGAGCCGTTCCCAAGTCTGGAACTTGAGTCAGAGTCGAGTGGGTCCTGCCCTGGCTCATGACTGGCTGGCTGGATCGCCCATCCCAGCTGCATAATTCCATCCGGCTAAATATTTATACGGAGGAGGAACGCCATCCTTCATCCACAGGAGGAGCGCCGATCCGATCTCACCTGCTCCTCGCCGAAGTGCATCGCCATGAGGGTCCTGGGGCTGATTTTGGGGCTGACTCTGTCTGTCTGTCAGGTCGGGAGGAATCCGGCGAGCGGTGAGTGAGCGTTCCCTCTGACACACCGAGCAGTGAGGCAGACGCCGTGAGGCAGACGGCGTGAGTCCTGACGCTGTGGCGTGTCTGCAGCGGGGATGTGCTGGCTGCAGCGCAGTCAGGACCAGCGCTGCGACAGGATGTTGATGAGCGGGGTGAGCAGAGAGGAGTGCTGCTCCGGGGGCCGTCCCGACACCGCCTGGTCCAACACCAGCCACCCCATCAACGAGGTCAGCCTGCTGGGCTTCCTGGGAATCGTCTCGTGTAAACCGTGCAGAGGTGAGAGACCCCGACCCCGACCTCTGGAGTTCAACCGCTCACTTTATTTGACGCTTCAGGATGTGTAAATGTGTTCAGCAGCTGATTCCAGGTCTGCAAAATGAACAGTGGAGATGCTTGTCTTCACCTGACAGTCGGCCTCTTTCACTCCACATGTTTGTGGGCTCAGCAGCAGAGGTTCTGCTGGTGTTTACAGACTCGTGCAGTCAGGAGGAGTCGCTCCAGCTCCTCCGAGTCCGAAGAATAACAAGCTGTTTTCCTCCACTAACCAATTAGAAGATGCATTCCTGCAGGCAGGAATTCGTGCCGCGTGCCCAGACGTCTGGGCTTCATGATGTGGGCGGGTCACACGCTTAACTCCATCGACCACACCAACAAAAAATCATCAGTTTCAGAGAAATTCCCCAAATTCCATCCGAGCGTTCCCTTTTTACAGAAGAGAAATGTGATGGAGAAATCTGGACAAGAGGGGGGGGGGGGGTCTGGGGGGCAGCAGTTTCTCAACAGGACCTGGTCTGATGTGGTCTAAGAGGGAAAAACGGATTAAAATCTTTCTGTTTCACTTTGACACAAATCAGTTTTAATGTGTAATCTGATGCAGGTTTGAGCAGTCTCGCAGCTCGTGTCAAAGTCACGGCCCGGGGGCCAGATCCGGCCCTCCGGGGAATTCTATCCGGCCCTCCAGATCATTTTATCTTATTGTTATTAATGACCCGATGTTATCTTATTTCTAACTCGTATAATTTTGACAAATATTGAAAGTAATTTAAGGTTTAAGTTGATTTATTCTGGAATAATATTCCTGACTTTTTATTATTCATAATTATGCTAAAAAGTTACAGTTTTAAAGTTTTTGAAATTAACATTCTGCTGGTTTTTTGAAATATTTTGGTTTTTACTAAGATTTTTTAGACTATTAGGAGTTTAGCTAATATTTAGACGCTAGCAGTTTTGGCTAATTTAAGCTCTTTTTCAGTCTTTTAGGATATTTTTCTGCTACATGCTCGCCTGTAAACAAGAATGTTAACTCCATATATCTCTGCTGAGGCTCCACCCACTTTATGTGCAGCCATACACAGATCTGTTATGAAAACACAGAGCCGGCCCAGGGCATAGGTGAACTAGGCGGCCGCCTAGTTTGCCAAATTCCAATTTTTCTTTTTGTTTTTTTACAGTTTGGCACACTACTGATTCGTATAGAATGTAAAACAAAGTAATAATTAAGCATAAATACAAAACAAAATAAACATGAATAAAATAACTTAATCAACAATTTGAAAAAGCAGCAAAACGAGCCCTCAGGGGCCACTGTAAGGGGGTAAAAGGAAGGAAGAGGAGGGTAAAAACTAGGGATGCAATAATACAGTCTGCTCACGGTTCAAGAGGAAAACTAAACTGAAATCCTTCTATTCCACAGATGATGATTCATTTTACAAAGAGAAACAATTTAACATAAATTCAGATTTCTTCAAGTACAAAGTTCTTATTGCAGAATCAAATCAAAATAAAACTCCTGTAAACATTATATATGAACTGCAACAGTATAAGCAGATCTCTTAAGTTTTGACAGTTCAATCGAACCTGGACCAATTATAAATATTTAGAACTGACTTACCTGTACAGGTAAACAACAGCCACACAGGTAAGTGCAGGATTCATTAACTGTCAGTCCTTTATTCATGTACCTGTACGAGTACTTAAGCAAAGTTGAGGGTTTGAATCCTGGTTTAGGAGAATTTCTTTACTTTATTCTTGATCATAAATATTAAATACATTTCATATTTGATCACATTCCAGCTTTAAATGTCTGGAAGATGTTTAAATAGATTGTTGTTTTCTGTTTTGCGTGCCGTGATGTTCTCGTGCGCGTGTCGCTCGGGCGCCATGCGGCCCGCCTGCGTGTGTGCAGTCGTCTGCGCTGAGCTGTCGCCGTGTTTGCGCAGACACCTGCGAGGGCGTGAGGTGCGGCTCCGGGAAGGCGTGCAGGATGAAGCTGGGCCGGCCGCAGTGCGTCTGCGCTCCGGACTGCGCCCACGTCTCCAAGAAGCACGCCGTGTGCGGCAGCGACGGCGTCTCCTACAAGGACGAGTGCGCCCTGCTGATGGCGCGCTGCACGGGTCACCCCGACCTGGAGGTCATGTACCAGGGCGAATGCAAAAGTAGGCCGCCGCCGCCTCCCGCCGCGTCCGCTCCCGCCTGAGCGCGCCTTCATCCTCGGCGTTCCGTGTTTTCCAGAGTCCTGCTCCAACGTGGTGTGTCCCGGGACGCACACCTGCGTGACCGACCAGACCAACAGCGCGCACTGCGTCATGTGCCGCACCGCGCCGTGCCCCGCGCCCGTCCAGTCGGAGCAGCCCATCTGCGGCAACGACAACATCACCTACCCCAGCGCCTGCCACCTGCGCAGAGCCACCTGCTTCCTGGGACGCTCCATCGGCGTCCGCCACTACGGACACTGCAACAGTAAGGCCGCTCGCCGCCGCGGGGCGCCGCAGTGTGCCGCAGCGTTTCTGCTGACATGTCTGTTTTTGGCAGGTCCTCCTCGGAAAGCCCACGCCTTCGAAGCCAGCGAGGAGAACTCATTGTAGACGGAGACGACCCCGTGACCTCTGCGCCCCCTCCACGCCACTCACCTGTACCTGCTTCAGGAACCCACGCTGTAAATACAACACAGGACTATTTATTACTGGAGAAAGCTCAAATCTATTTATGGTTTTTATTTTCCTCCCAGTAACAAAGTCGTAGAATCTTCCGAGTGAAAAGATCTATTTATTGTGTGCGGCCAAAAACAGCAGCGTCAGCAGTTTCCCGGCGTCCCACAAACAAACAAACAAACAAACAAGCAGCCCCCCCCCCCCCCCCCCCCCCTCCCCACACAGGATGGTAACGGTCGTGGAGAGCCGACCCCCCTCCCCCGCCCGGGTTGTGGATTCCACCAACGGGAGAAAGGAGCTTTAGTTTCTCCTCGCCGGGGCGTCACGTTCCCGTCTGGTTCTGTTCGCCGGTCCTGATGCTGCACGGATTCAGGTCTGCGCGCCACCCGACCCACCGGAGAACGGGTCTGGATCTGCTGAAGATCCGGTGAAGCCAAAGCCGCCGCGTGAACCTGAAGAGCTTCAGCCGTCGCTCACCTGTGTATCTACCTTTGTATCGACTGTGAAATGTG
This sequence comes from Oryzias javanicus, assembly GCA_003999625.1. Taxonomy (NCBI): domain Eukaryota; kingdom Metazoa; phylum Chordata; class Actinopteri; order Beloniformes; family Adrianichthyidae; genus Oryzias; species Oryzias javanicus. The sequence goes on from CM012440.1 coordinate 3,571,863, forward strand.
AGGCTTCACTCTATCCACATGTTTTTGTATTTTTCTACTTCCTCTCTAAATCAACATAAAGGATTTATTCAAATGGATCTTCTGCTTCTCATGTCTTCACTTGCTGAACGTTTTTCATCCCAGAACAGTTTTTCAGTGGTTTGTTCCGAGCGGGACGTCCTGCAGGTTCAGGGCGTGGCGCGTGCGTGCAGACTCGACCTCTGCCGGGGTCACGCTCAGACCCCGGCTCCTCCCTCTGCGGCGGGTCAGGAATCCTGAAGTACCCCCTTGTTTTCGGAGCCGCTGCAGCATCTGGTTCGACTTTAGGGAGATGTTTAGATTCCTGACCAAGAACCCTTTTATTACGCAGCGAAGGGAATTGGATGTTTCTGCTGGCTCAAAACAGCGCTGCTGCTGCTGCTGCAGATGAAACCTCAAAAATCCGTTCTCCAGGAGCGTTCCCGTGGATGTTTTCCATGGGTTCTGTCCGACTCCGCGGCTGCAGGCGGATCTGGAGGTTTGATTTCAAACATTCAGCTCAGTCTAAAGCAGATGACAGTTCAAGTCACTAAACCAAATCTCAAATATTATTGACCAAACCTCTACAGAGAACAGGATTATTGCAAGACTAGAACCTTCAAAGGTTCTGATCGATTCTGAAGAACTGAAATTCTCTTCTGTGGAGTTTGCTGCATTATTAGTTTGGTAAATTACTTTTAAAGAGTAATCAATTACTTTACTTTAGTTGCTGGTTGAAATTGTAATTAAATTACTTTACTCATACACTTCTTTAAAAAGTAATTCACTACTCGTTACTTTATTTTACTTAAATTCTCAAAGAATAAATCTAAGAATACCGTAAGTTCTGGAGTATGAGTCTTTTGGGAGAAAACTCTGACGTTTCAGAACAAATCCACCAAGAACAACGAAGCCAAAATAAATAATTTAAATCTGTATGATAAAAATATCAAAGTTTAAGGAGGAAAAAACCTCAGATTCTCCTCCATGTTTGTTTTAGACGACACTTCTTCTTCTGCTGCTGTCAGTAAGAAATACTTCGGATGGAGCGCCCTCTAGTGGTTGTTGGAGAGAGCAATCGCTGAAGTACAGCTAGTTTTACTGTCAAAATAACAAATATACGATCTTATTTATGTTTAAAAAATAAAAAAAAAACAGAACTAAATCGCTCCTGAGTATTATTCTATGCTTAATTATAAAAAAACTGCGACTTATATTCTAGAAAATACAGTAAATAAGATCCACTTTTAGAATCTACATGATAAACATAGAAACTACAGAAGAAAAATCAGGTTTTTTATTTTATTTGATGATCCTTTTGAAAAAAAACACTTTCTTTACAATTTAAGATCAAACATTTTTATTTTTTCAACATAGATTCAGGTTATTATGAATCCTCGAGTAACAATAAATCACATGAATATACAGGTAACACTATTTCAGACTTAATCATTGCAGATCTAATCAAAGTTCAGGCTTAGAACATCCGTCTGCTCGTACCACGGAGTATTAGGGACACTTTATAAAGAAAAAAATATTTTTAAAATTACGACTTTAATTTACGAGAAAACAGTCGAACTGCTAAATTATGAGAATAAAGTCGTATATTTATGACTGTAAAAGTCACAGGCTAAATTCACGACTTCTTAAGTCGTGAATTTACGAGAAAAAAAACGTGTAAATCTACGGGATTTAAAGTCGTAAATTTATGAGAAAAAAACGTGTAAATCTACGGGATTTAAAGTCGTGAATTTACGAGGGAAAAACGTGTAAATCTACGGGATTTAAAGTTGTAATTTAATGAGAAAAGAACCAAAGTTGTCTGTTTATCAGAGCCGTGCTTGAAGATGAAAGACGTGGAGAATCTGGTGTAGATTATGTCCAGATCGGTGTTAAAAACAGAGAAATTCTGAACGTTTTGGAGATTCAAAATCAGATTATTTCTGGGTTCGGTGTCTGTAGGGCGGAGTTTCATATGTAAAATAAAGAGCTCAGAGATACACGTTCATCAGGATCGTCACTTTATTACATCTTTCATTTCCTTTCTCCACCTTACATCACGTCTCTGTCATGCTCAGAAACCAAAAGAGAATATAAACAGAGATCCGGACGCCTCCTTCCCCAAATGAAACGTCCCGTCTCGACACACAAACATGTGAGAAATGACAACGTTAGCACAAGAACATTGAAAATTCCAAAAAACTGGTCCTCTTCAGACGGAAGCATCCCAGAGTTGGAGGAGAATGGTGGCTGTCAGAGGAAGAAATGACTGAAGTGGACAGCTGGAGGATATGGACCGCTTCATCAACGGGATCTGCAGAGATCCTGCAAGCAGCATCAACGAATAAAACATTAATAAACTGTAAATCAAATAAAGGAACTTCCAAATATTTGAAATATTTTAAACATTCAGTTTACCTGATGAAATCCAAGACGCTTTTCACAGTTTGGTCGGTCTGCTTCAGTTCACGGCATAAATTCACTGGAATGTAGACTCCCCTCGATTTTAATAAAGTTATGAGAAAAAAGTCGTAAATCTACGAGATTAAAACTCATAATATTACAAGAAAAAAAACTCATAATATTACTTTTTTTTTTTCTTGGTTGCATTAATACTCGTCGTCTGCTCGTGACTTGGAACCAGGAAAATAAAATCCACCAGATGAAAAAGAGAAACTCCAGTATTCACAGTGTGTTGACAGGTTGCTCATTGACACTACGGCAGTGGACAGCAGTTCATCTTCAGGAAGTAACTTTTACTTAACTGAGATGATTTTACATTTTTAATCAACAGATTGGAACTAATTATGAAATGTCCATCAGAATGTCTCTATAAACTCATCCAGGTGTTTATGTCGGCTCTCATTTTTACTTGGACCAACCTCCAGCTCTGCATTAACACATGGATCAGGAAATCTGTTTGGATCTGATCCTTTTAGCTTCATTGAATCAACAGACGTCATCAGAGTCAGTGTTTCCACTCGTTCATTCGTTTCATGAGTCGCTGATGTTCTCACTGCAGCAGAGTGTGAGGAACGACATAACGAGGGTCTCTGGGTCTAGTAACTGTAATACTATCACCTAAATGAGAAATTACTCTGTTACTGACAAAAGTAATTGAATCACAATAATTTGTCACTTTATTAAACTGTAAAGTTTTTGCCACAGAGCCGGGTCTCCTGAGTTCTCTACCAACACGTCCTGACAAAAAAATCTACGACTACAATAAAAACTAAAGACGGATCCTTCACGTGTTTCATCCCAAATCATTTTTGGAACATAACTCCTGCGATATAACTCTGCTTTAGACACTAGAAAATGTTTTCAGCATGTCAGAGTACTGACTGCACTTCATCTCCCAGCAGCCCCAGCGCACAGCTCCTCAGCTGACTCTCTCTTTCCAGTCACTTGAGCACCGCTCAGAGCCCGAGTCAGTGTGAAGTATTGTTTGTGCCGCCCAGTCTGCATTACTGAGCGTTTCTGTCTGGATCTGATCTTCTGGTTCTGAGCCCGCTTCAACTCTGACCCAGTTAACCTGCTTCCATCCACGCCTGTCCTGTCGTACTCAGCGTCTGATCTCTGATCTCCATGCTCGGGTTTGACCTCTACCTGACCCTGATTTAGCTTCATGGACTGTCAGCTGGACGTGGAACCAGCTTCCCGCCCGTTGGTGACGCTCAGCCATGTCCTCACAAATCCATGGAGACTTTATTCTTCATGAGAGATCTTGATGTAACGTGTGAAGAACTAAAACTGTTGGTTTGATTCCAGCAACAAGAGCGAACAGACGTGAAAATCTCCTTCCTTCCCATTCAGATGTTCTGTTTCCAAAGCATCCTCAGAGCTCTCTCCATGACGATGATGATGATGATGATGATGAAGCCGTCATAAAACCCTGCGTCATTAGTTCCTGCAGAGCGGCAGGAGTTCACCTGAAGCTCAGCGCTGAGATGTGGATCGGACTGTTAGCACAGAGTCATCCCTTCCCCACTTCCCATCACCCATCTGTTCACACTCTCCCACTAGCTTACAGCCCCTCACACCCCCAACCAACATCAGCGGTGGAACAAAACCGGTGAGCAACATCAGAGTTCTGATCCAGATTCCAGCTCAGACGAGGACGTTCATGGATCTATTAGTCTGGGCTTGAGGCCCAGCAATCGTAGCTCCTGCATCACAAATACAGAACAGAACTGTTTTCATCTGATTCACAACGATCTGAATGAAGAAAGACTCAGAAATGGCGTTTCACGCTTTGCGTCATCCATCATCAGAGAAAGCTCCGTTTTCATTGGAGCTGGTCTTTAAACTTCAGGAAATCCTTCTGGATGCAGAAATGTTGGGAGTTGATCCCAGAAGAGCAGAATGAGGGCTAAAGGAATGTCCTTCTGAGCAGTGCTTTAAGTGGGCCGGTGCGCTCCGGTGCTGAGCACCGGGACTTCTCTCAAACACACTTTAGAGCACCGCCTCTTCTCATCTAATTAGGACCGTCCGGTGCTCTATTTTAACTTCCAAACAACTCATGAAGCACTTGTTAGGAATCCTCCTTTTTGAGATCTGATTTAGTGATGGGTCAGTCGCCAATGAAACGGCTCTTAGAACCGACTATTTGAAGTGAACGGCGCGAGCAGGCTCCTTATTATGAGCCGGAAGCCCTGTTTTTTTTTTTTTTTTCACTCACTTTTTTTTCTCCTCATGTCGCACTTGATTGGTCAATATGTGTTTGTGCCGTGAGTACGCGCTGAGCGGGGGGGTAGTTACGCTCTCAGCAACAGTAGCACAGCACACACGGAGGGAAAGAGAAGAAGAAAGCCAGTGGCCACGAGACAAACAACAAAACATTAAGGCAGTGTTTCTCAAATGATAGGGGTGCGATGGCGGGGGCGCGTGACAGCCCGAGGATCATGTAATTAGTGTTAGTTACTAAACAGTTGATCGGAGGACCGTCAGTGAATGTGTAACAGGGATGAAGGAAAGAGAGAGAAAAAGCTGAGCGTTCGCGCATTGGCACAATATTATTTGAAACCGAAATAAAACAAAAAAAATATGAATGTTTGGCCACAAAAATAGGTTTCAAACTTTAAAATTTCAATTTCAAAACTATTTTTTTCAGTTTCAAATCTTTTTTTTTTTTTCATTTTTGAACCTCCAAGTTTCAATATCAAAACTTTTGGCCCCGTTGTGGCGTGTTGGGGGGGCTAACACGATGACCAGTCAAAATAGATGAGGCTGGTAACTTCAGTTCTGATGCCTTCACTGGCTCTGAGAAAATGGCAGCTCAGTCTGTATTCTCATAGTCTGAAGTTGTCTCAAGACGGGTGTAAAAAGTAGAGTTTTATATAAACTGCATGACCAAAACACCGTTCTAGCCCGTTCAAAGCGCCATTTTATTACTTTATTACTTATTTATACCACCCACATCGACTTTGATCGGTCCTCGTATTAGCCCCGCTCCAACGTGCCACAACGGGGCCAAAAGTTTTGAAACTGAAACTTGGAGGTTCGAAAACGAATAAAAAAGGTTTGAAACTGAAAAAAATGTTTTGAAATTGAAATTTTTAGTTTTGAAACCTATTTTTTCGGCCAAACATTAATATTTTTTTCAAAATATTTTATTTCGGTTTCAAATAATATTGGCCCTGATTTAGCTCCATAGAGAGACAACATCAACACAAAACTCAAAGAAGGTGAGATCATTAGTAAAGGAGAAAAAACTGGAACCCTTTGACTTTTATTGATAAAATGAAGGAAGAGAATCTGCAGGAAGTCATTCTCTAGAACTCCACTACCAACCTCTAACACAAAGCACCAGATTCCATCTTCCAAGCTGAGACTCGTTTGTCTTTCTTAACGTTTTTGGGAAGTCTTTATTTATTGGTTTTGTACACTTTAATTTGTATTTTGGATTGTGGTTGCAGAATTTTATATTGTTTTATATTGAAACGTTGTTACGACTTCCGATAAAGAGAGCACCGCCACTTCTTGTTGTCCACTTAAAGCACTGTTTCTGAGGCTGGAGCTTCACCGTTGAGGTGCTGAGGATGTTCTATGACCACACGGTGGATCCGTGAGGAACTTCAACAGGAAACCTTAATCCTGTTGGATCTGCTTTTCCGTCTCTGAGTCCAAACAGCCTGGAAGTGTTAACGCTGGGCTCGGTGAGTCAGCGAGCTGGAAGGACGCGTCCCTCCTGCTCACCTGTCATGACCACGCCGTTAGTCACGCATCACACCCACGCTTCCGGCTCGCTTGTTTACAACTTTCCAGGGATGTGTAATCTGCATCCGAGCGTCCAGCTTCTGCGTGTCCTCCAGCACGTCAGGATGAAGATCTGACGTGAAGAAGCAAAACACTGGATTGTTTCTGAGACCACCCACTCTCTGGATCCCACCGCCGGATTGTAAACAGTCCACAGCACAGCTGAAACCAATAGATTTCAGCTCTGTCATCTCCCGCTCAGGATGTGTTTTCCCAGGTTGCTATGCTACTCAGTCAGTCTTTTCATTCGCCACATGTGCTCCATATTTTACTGTGACAGTTGATTATTATCCAGACATAACAGCCCAAAGATCTCCGTAAACCTTCATGTGTTGTGCAGCCGAGGAAAGTCCAGGCTTTCCCGCCGCTGGAGGGACTGTCGGGAAGAGGACGCGGCGTCTTCTAAAAATCCAGAGCTCTAATCAACAGTCAGGAAATTGTGTAATCTGTAATTGACTCCAATTATTCCAGGAGATCTGCTTCTCTGCCTTCTCAGCGGGGGGGGGTCTCTGCTAGTTCTGGTCCATTTGATTCTAGAAAGAGGGGAGATCCAAAGCCTGTGGTGTGGTGGATCTCTGTCCAGGACTGAGGTGAGGTACCTGGACCGCACGGCTGTCCTCCACCTGCTACCTACTTACTCATCCATGGTCAAGTTGAATGGATGAGTATTCACCTTCACTGTAGTCTTAAGAAGTCATTTTTAATTCCAGCGCCTGATAAAACACCTGTGACGTGTTTAATGTTTAATACTCGGCGGCTTTAACTGAAAATGAAAAGCTTGAATCGATTTCTATTCTGATGATCAAACCAGATCCATCTACCTGAGTCACAATCAAATCATTCTATATCATTAAAAAATTGTTTCAGAATAAAATAAATTGATTATCGATCTTTAAAATATCATCCGGTTCGGTTTATTTTCCTATTCAATGTTAAAATGACCAAAGTCCATGACAGCAAAAAATGATTATTTCCAAATTAACAACTATTTCTGATGAACTTGGCGCCCCACAGGGCTGTGTCGTGGTCCCCCTGCTTTTTATGAACCGCTCTGGTTGTGTTGAACTTCTTCTAAAAATGGGATCGTTGAACATTTTCTCTCTGAGAATTCACTGAAAATCAAACTCTTTTAAACTTGTATTGTACTTGGATGACATTTATGAATCGAGACTCTGAACTAGAGAAACCCAGATGGTAACGATCTCTCAGGACGTCCCACTGCTGGATTGTTTCTCCATATTCTCATCCTGCTTGAAGCTTCTTCCTCCGGCGGTGAAGTTTCTGAATGAAGTGAACAAACATGAAGAACACAGAACTGCTGCTGTTCTCTGAGCAGATTCTACTGTTTATAATCTTTCTATCATTGGTTTTATTACATGCTTCCAATTTATCTATTTAGATTTTTATTCTGTGTCTTTGTGTTAATTGTTGTCTGTGTTTGGAGCCCTGCAGTTGTTCCAATAGGATTTGACTCTTAGGAACGGTAATTGAATTGAAATGAAATTAATTTAATTAAATGGAAATTGAATTTAAATTAAATGCATTAAAATGTAATAAAATGAAATGAAGTTAATTTAAAATTAAATTAATTGAAATAAAGTGAATTGAACTTAATTGAATTAAAATAAAATACAATAATTTGAATTGATTTATTTCAGTTGAAACTAATAGAAATAAAATTCATTAAAATGGAGTAAATATAATTCAAATGAAATGAAATGAATTGAATAGAGATGCTGCCTCTCCAGCTCTTTGTGAACATTTTTGGACCATTTGCCTCTCGGTTCTGACAATAACATCCGTTCTGGAGCTCCGCCCACTGCAGTTCCTGAACTTGACCTACTTAGTGGAGCCGTTTCAGGTCTGGAACATTCAGAAAGCATGAAGGTCATTTGACCAGGACCTGCAGGGTCCTCTGCTTGAAGGTCGACCCCCACAGGAATGACTTCACCTCCTGAACAGGACGCTGAGTGTTGGGTCGGACCACATCAGCCACCGTGAAAGCTGGACTCACTCACGGTCCAATCATCCGCTTTCTGCTTCACAGACGGAGAACAAATGTTTTCAATCACTGGAAGTTGTTGCTCTGGATTGTTTTCAGCGCTCAGAGCAGCATCTGTTTCCCAGCATGCCTTGTGTCAAGCCGTGTTTGCTCCATACGTACATCCATATTTGGAAACGAGCGATCGGCCGTCTGGGATTTTCACTGGTGACGTCAGGAAGACTTCATCTTCACCTCATGGAGACCAAATTAAAATGAAAAAAGAAGAAAAAAGTTTACATCAAACCTTTCAACTCCTGAGCCAATCATCTGTCAGGATTTCATTCACACATTCAGAAACTCTGAAGGATTAAATATGTCCAGATAAAAGCTGTTTCTGAACTGTCATGTTAAGGCTTTATCGTATTTTTGTCTTAAAACAAATTATATTCATTTTATTAATGAATCCATAAAGTCTTTAGCTATTTTCTGTTAAAACCAGTAACAATCATAACTGATTTTAAAGCGTTAGTATTCACAGAACTGTTCATGCATACATGAACCAATCAGAATAAAATACCTCATCAGAAACAGCTGATCTGAATCATCCAAAAACTTTGCTGACATTTGATCAAAAGACAAATTGTAGAAATTGAGCATAAAGTGACGAATCAATGATGTCAGATGATTGAGATCAGATGTTACAAGTTCTTAAAGGAGGAAGAATGACATAAATAGAACTTTATTGTATTTGTCACTGATTCAACCAAATGTTATAAAGTTCTCTTTAGTCAATGCAACATTCATCCAATAAAACAATCATTAACTGTCATAAATTATGACTGAAATAACAAAGATAGAGTCCTTCAGTCTTTAAAAACATGCCATTAATAAAAGGTGTTTTGTTTTTGAAACTGAAAAAGTTGATCTCACCAGACCTGATCTTCTGCTCCGTCCTCCACGCTGACTGTTTGCCGCCTGCCCCGACCCTCGCCTGGACCCTGACTGCTCTGGTTGTTCTCTGATGCTCGTGTTTGTTTGACCCCTTCCTGCCTGACCCTGGTTCAGCTTTTTTTAAAACTTTATTTCATTTTTGAACAAGAACAACAACAAAACAAAGAAAAAAAACTGTAAAAAAAAACAAGCAAAAAATTATAAATATATAAGAAACAATGCAATTGATCCCACAATCAATCTTGAATGCAACAAAGGATGTTCAGAGTTTGAAAAAGTGTTTTGGATGAAGCTGGAAACGTATCAAGTCTGAACCCCTTTGTTCCTTTTTCAGCCTAAATTAAATATAAAATTAACTAATTGACTTTACTGAACAAAAAACAGAATAAATTTCATTCCTGAAAAGAACAGCGAAAACAATGATGACATTTATATATACACTAATATTCATATAAAAATCAACATATTTGATCAATTTCTTCATATTTATTGATTATATTACCTTTTTTTTTTTTTTTTTTTTTTTTTTGTTAAACAGTGAGTAGCAAAATTTTAATGAAAAAGTTTCACCTATTCACATTAAAAGAAAATAAAAAGAATAAAAAGAAAGAAAAATAATAAACAAAATTTTAAAAATAAGATAAACACAAGTCAGCGGTATGATGTTCTTACAGAGACATTAACATCATTGTTGAGCATTGAGTGGGTTTGGAAAAAACGTATATAAGGATTCCACAAGAGTTCAAAGGTTTTTTCTTTTTTTTTAACAATATATGTCAACCTCTCCAGAGCTAGACATGACATCAATTCTTTTGTCCACATTCCTGTTGAGGGCATGTCCATGCTCTTCCACATCGATGCAATAATTCCTCTCGCTTGTAAGAGTCCAAAGTCAACGAGCAAGGATTGTTTCTGCGTTACAACAAAATTTTGAGGGTATATACCAAGAACACATAACCTAGCACACAGTGGAACACTCCCTCCAATAATATGTCCAATATATCTAGTTACACTCTCCCAAAAGCATTGGATCACTGGGCATTCCCACAAGCAATGGATTAAAGTTCCTTTGTCAACTTTACATTTTACACAGATGTCTGGGATGTCTGGGAATATGTGGTTTAGTCTACTAGGTGTAAGGTAAGTGCGCATCAGCCATTTATATTGTAGCAGCTTAAATTTTGTATTAATCGACTGTGTCTGAGCCTTCAAACAAGCTGTTTCCCAGTCGTCCACAGAAATGTTTTCTGATATGTCAATTTTCCATGCTTCTAGTTTTTTAGAGGAAGATTCTTTTGAATGTTCTAAAAGCAGATTGTAAAACATGGAAATCTGTCCTTTTCCATCCATGCAAGATATTGTGGAATATTCAATTTTAGATAGTGGAGGTAAGGAGAGTTTTTTGTGTGTGGAAAAAATAAAGTGTTTTAATTGTAAATACTTAAAGAAATGTTTTCTTGAAATATTATATTTCTCACATAGCTGATTAAATGACATTAAGTTGTTGTCTGTGTAGAGGTCAGACACTTTTTTAACACCTTTAGTGAACCATATCTTGAATCCGCCGTCTGATCTGCCAGGTGTAAAATTATTATTACCCCAGATAGGTGAGAATTGTGATAACACTGGTATATGTCCAACATGTTTATGTGCCGAGTTCCATATCGAAATAGAATTTTTTAGAAATGGATTCTTTGTTTTCTTAATTAACCTTGCAGGATTGGCTGAATTTAAGTATAAGTTGAGAGGAAGTTCAGTTGTTGTAGTTTGTTCAATAGTAACCCAAGATGGAGGGGGGAGTTCAGAAAAGTAGAACATATTTAACCTTAATTGGGCAGACCAATAATATAATTTTAGATCTGGGAGTTGAAGTCCTCCTTTATTGTATGGTAAGCACAGTAACTTTACTCCCAATCTAGCTTTTTTATTATTCCAAATGAATTGGTTAAGCAGACTATTAATGTTTTGAAAAAAAAATGTCTGGTAAAGGAAGGGATAGAGCCTGAAAAAGATATAAAAATTTAGGTAATACAAGCATTTTGATTATATTTATACGGCCAATCATGGATATGGGCATTTGGGTCCATCTGTTTAACATCTCGCGCACTTCATCTACTAAGGGGTCATAATTTAAAGAAATCAAATGTGACAAATCGGGACAGATTTTAATCCCTAAATATGTAAAGCCTTCATTTGCCATTGTAAATGGCATATTTGAAGTTGGATTTGATCTTTCTGTTCTATTCAGGAGCATTAATGCTGATTTTGAGTGGTTTATTTTATACCCTGATACATTTCCAAAGGATTCAATAAGATTAACTAACTGGGGAATAGAATCTTTTAAATTTGTCAAAAAGATAATTATATCATCGGCATAAAGGGCTAAACGATGTTCGTGTTTACTAATTTTAACACCTGAAATTCCGTTATGAGTTCTAACGGCCATAGCCAGAGGCTCAATAGCCAAAACAAACAGTAGAGGTGAAAGTGGGCATCCTTGTCTAGTTGATCGTTGGAGGGTAAATGGTTTGGAGATATTATTATTGGTCAAAATTTCAGCTGTTGGATCTGTATATAAAATTTATCCATTTTTAGAAAGTTTTCCCAATTCCATACCGTGGAAGTACATTAAAAAGAAAGCTCCACTCAATCCTATCAAATGCTTGACGTGCATCTAATGATAATATAGCTGTATCTTTAGAGTCCTTTTTGCTATGTATTATGTTAAGGACGCGCCGAATGTTATGAAATCCATATCTATTTTTAATGAAACCATTCTGGTCATTGTCAATAATGTCTGTAAGATGTAATTCTAACCTTCTGGCCAAGATTTTGCAAAGTATTTTGATGTCAGCACTCATTAAGCTTATAGGTCTAAAAGAAGAACATTCAGTTGGTGGTTTATTATTTTTTAAAATTAAAGTTATTAATGCAAGTCTCAGGGATGGAGGCAGAATACCTTTAACGTAAGATTCTTCATACATAGCCAATAAAGGGGCGAAAAGTTTTCCTCCGAATTTCTTATAGAATTCTACAGGGAAACCATCTGGCCCTGGAGTTTTACCACTCTGCATATTTTGGATGGCTTCTGAAATTTCCTTTGCAGTTAAATTACATTCTAGTTCCTGTTGTTTTTCTTTTGATAAAGTTTGGAATTTCAACTTATTTAGGAAAGAGTTTTGATTTTCTAGGTTACTTGTGCATTCAGATGTATATAACAGCTTATAGAAACTCCTAAATGTGTTATTGATCTCTGTGGGATTTGTACTTATTTCACCTCCAGCTGTTTTGATGCTGTTGATGGCTCTGTCTGATTGCTGTTTCCTAATTCGCCAAGCCAAAAGTTTTCCACATTTTTCCCCTTGATCATAGTAAGATTGTTTAAGCCACATTAAACTTTTAGCAACTTTATCCATAGATAATTTATTGTATTTTATTCGCAAAATTTGTAGTTCTTTAGCTTTATCTTGACTGTAATTGCAATATAATTCTTGTTCCAGGAGTTTAATTTGTCGCTCCACCATTTCCATCTCCATTTGTTGTTGTTTTCTTTTGGATTTTGTGAAGCTGATAATTTCTCCTCGAATGTATGCTTTGAATGCCTCCCATCGAGTACAAGCATCAGTTTGGTCACGATTAATTTCAAAGTAAATACTTATGCGTTCTTCTACAAATTGGGTGAACTTTGGGTCACGCAGCAGCTCAACAGGAAACTTCCATCGATTAAAGTTGTAAATAGGTGTATCTACATAGAGTTCCATTGATATAGCCGCATGATCACTTATGACAATGCTATCATACCAAGAGTCCTTAATTGCCGTCATAAGTCCACAAGATATAAGAAAATAGTCAATTCGTGAGTATGTACCATGGGTACTAGAGAAACAGGAGAATTCAATTATATTTGGATGTTGTTCTCTCCATATCTCAACCAGATCTAAGTCCCTGCACGTTTGCAGTAGTATTTTCCTAGTATGGCTATGGGTTGAATCAAGCTTAGTGGAGCGATCTTTTGTTGGTTCTAAAGTACAGTTAAAATCGCCACCAACAATATACATACCTTGTAAGGCAGCTAGAGTAAGAAAAAAGTTTTGAAAAAATCCCGGGTTATCTTCATTTGGGCCGTAAATACTAACTAGATTTAATCTATGTGTTGCTATGCTACCTTGGACAATAACATATCTCCCATATTTGTCATAAATGATGTTCATAGTTTGAAATGGCAGTGATTTATGTATAAGTATAGCTACTCCTCTGGCATAGTTAGTATATGGGGAACAGAAAATCCGACCGGGCCATTTTTTTTTTAATCTATCAATTTCTGCTTCTCTTAAATGTATCTCCTGTAAGAATGTAATTTGGGACTTAAGTTGTTTGATTCTATTGAAAACTTGTTTTATTTTAGTAATTTCTCTTAATCCCCTTACATTCCAACTGGTAATTTTTATTTTAGACATATTTATGTTTTAGATAAGATAAAGGAAAAGAAAAAGAACATTTCCAAACCACAGTGAATGCGATCGATATAGACTGTGGGAAGCACCGCTGGTACAAAAAAAAAAAAAAAAAACTTGTATTGCCAGGTACAGAACACACCCCCACCCCCACCCCCCACACTTCTCAAACTGGAGTGCTTTGAACTCGAACATTGTCCCCGTGTGTCCAGAGTTTCCTCGGAGAACCTGAGCGTCACTGATCCACATTTACATGAGGAGCAGTTAATCCACCCAAGTCTGAACGTCAGTCTCCCTCCATCACCAACCGTGCACACATATGTATAGCATTTAGTTATCTCTCCCGAACATTTTAATTAAACTTTTAGATAATCATTTCTGGTCCCATTTATCATGAATCATCAAATACCTGCGCGCGCCGTGTCGAACGCCGTTTATTTCTTTTGCTGAAGATCTCGGTGAAACTCTTCGGCTTCCCGCGGAGAGGAAAAGAGCTGGATCTTCCCATTATGGACCACTCTCAACCTGCAGGGATTTACATGAAATCCCCGGAATATTCCCATCTCGGTGAAAAGCTTCCTGGCCGTGTTGAACTCCTTGCGTTGGCGCATTGTTTCCGCGGAAAAATCCTGCACGAAGACGAGGTTGGCTCCATCGTGCTGGATCTTTTTTTGTGATGAGAGACGGTAGACCATCTCCCTGTCTTGAAACTTCCAGAAGCGGATCAGGACAGCTCTGTGTCTGTTCGGTCCAGCCGCCGCTAAAGTGCGATGCGCCCTCTCCAGAACCGGTGCTCCGTCCGGACCGAGACCCAGCCACTTCGGAAGCATTTCCCGGATGAAATCTGTGAGCTGCTGCGTCCCCTCGGCACCTTCTTTAAGACCAAACAAACGTAGATTCTTCCTCCGGCTGCGGTTCTCCAGGTCGTCCGTCTTCACCTGCAGGTCTGTCAGTCGTTTCATGGCGGAAGCCAATCCCGTCTGCACCGTTTCGAGTTCCTCCTCCGTCGCCGCTACTCGCTCCTCTGTTTCTTTTATGCGTTTAGTGTGCGCTGAAACATCTCGCCTCACCTCAGCCACTTTCCCTTCCAGGGCCGATATAGCGTTAGTGACTTCTCCAAGGCTGTTGTTGATGCCATCTAGCTTCAGTCCAAACTCTGTACGGAGTGACTTTAGCTCCGTTAGCACATCTGCTATGTCCGCCATTTTGCTACTTTCGGCGGTCTCTGGTGCTGTAGGCTTTTTCGCATTATAAGCAGTGGATTTACGAGCGCGAGTAAAAACATCACACTCCTTTGCTGCATGTGAGGTCGACATGACTGACTTTAGACGAAATACTTGAAATATAGAAGAATTTCCGGGAGATTTCGGTTTTTTGTGCACGGCTAACAGGAGAGTCTCTTTTAAGCGTCCATCTTCGTCGGGTGGTCACGTGATCCCCCGATTATATTACCTTTGATGAATATTTTAATTTAGGTTTAGGTTTGACATTTTTTTATATTTTCCTTACAGTTATTCCGTGACTGCGCCCCCTTGTGGAGTTTAATGTTTGAAGTAAATGTTTGTTCCTCTTGTTTATTTCTCTCAACTGGAAAAACTTTTGGAGACTTTCTGGGAATTATTTATCTGTAACTTTGAACATGGATGAAATTATTATGAAAAAATATCAACAGTTTTAATTTAATCAAAAGTAGATTTGTTGGTTGAGCGTGAGGTGAGTTGGTAATTATTCTTATAACTTTATTTTGGAGAACAAATATTGAATTTAAAGATGTTTTGTATGTTGTATGTTCTTCTTCACACTTCCACACAATAATTAATGTAGGGAAGAATGAATGAACAGCACAAAGTTTCAGTGATGACTGGTTTAAGAAATGTTTGACTTTATAAAGTATAGATATTGATTTATATATTTTGTTATTAATAAAGTTTATGTGTTTCTTTCAGCTCAATTTCACATCAATTATTACCCCTAGAAATTTGATTTCAGACTCTTTCAATTCCAACATTATGAATCGTGAGTGTCAGGATTGGCTTTCCAAAATAAATGCATTTTCTGTTACCAAATATTAAGAACTTAGTTTTATTTAGATTTAGTGTTAACTTATGCTCATCAAACCCACTCTGACATGTATTGAGTTCTCTTCCAGCTGCTTCTCCACAGCAGAACAAGTTCGTATCATCTGCAAATAAAATCATTTTCAACGAGTTTGAGATTTCACAAATATCATTGATAAATAAAAGCGGACCCAAAACTGAACCTTGAGGTACACCAACGTTTTGGATTTTACCTGATTTATTTCAACATTCTGCTCTCTGTTGTACAAATAACTGTGAAACTAAGTTAGTGCCGGTCCTCTCACTCCATACATGTGCAGTTTATTTATTAATAAGTCGTGATCTACAGTATTGAAAGCTATTTTTAGATCTAGAAAGATTCCATATTGTTTCTCTTTCAATTGCAGATTATATATTTATAGTTTTTCCTCATGAATAAATGAAGGAGATCATTCAACAGTTTGTAAAGATGTTCATTTTTTACAAAAGTCAAACTGATGGTGATAGAAAATGTTGTTTTTATTGATGAAGGAGTTTACTCCAACAAACACAATGTTTTCTAATATTTTTTAGAAGCAAAGAGGTCGGGCTGTAATCTGTCTCTGCGTGACTTTATATGAAAACAGATTCGCTGTATGTCAGATTTCTCTCTTCAGAGGCTGATTAAATGACCAACAGATCTCCTCATGGGGAGCTATTCTGCTGTAAGAGTGAAAAATCTGTGTGTGAATGAATAAATAACTGGGAAAATGAGTCGACTTTGATGCAAACACGACGTTATGGTTACAGAAGATGGAAAACTGCAGAATAAGTTCCAGTGGAGAGGAAACTCCATCAGGATCAGGAAGAAGCTGACCCAGCTGGTGTTGTTCATAAAACACGTGGAAGCTTCAAAACAAAAACAGACTCAGCAGTCGTGTTCACCAGCAGAAACAGGAATATACTTCTCAAAGAAAAGCCAGTAACAGTAGAAAGCCCAAACCTCCCTTCACGAACCATTGTCCACATATGTTCCTCCATCAACATCTCTGTTTGGTCAGCTGCTCTGTGATGTCATCCAAAACATTTATATACCAGGGATTCCTGTAGCACGGATTTCTGTCCGGGAACACCAACATGCTACAGAGGAACACCTGCTGCAGGACGTCCGTGTGTGTGGTGAAGACATGATGTTTTGATGGTCCAGACGTGTGGAGGTCTTACAGATGTTGACGTCCAGAAACACTCGTGAACTCTAATGATGGGATGTTGTGAGGGGCTGCGTGTATTTGTGTGTGCATGTGTGTGTGTCTGTTATCCTGATGTGTGAGTGTGTTTTTATTCTTGATGTTCAAGTTTTTCATCTGTTCTGTGCAACAACATAAACTGAAACATATTGGAATTCTTGTGTAAGGCTCTGATGTGTGTGTGTGTGTTCATGATGTGTGTGTTTGTGTGAGTCCTCTCTCCTGTTTTCAGTCTGGAACATGGTTTGTCATTGTTCCAGTCTTGAACTTCTCTGAATGTTTTCATTCCTGAAGAAGATGAAGGTCAGAAGAAAACGTTGATGTGTCTCCATGTTTTCATCCTGAGGTCAGAGGAACCCAAACAGACCAAGAAATTCTCTGAATATTCAGCTTAGAATTGAAACTAGTGTTCAGTCAGTGTATCTCTGAAGGTTGAGCTCCTCCTGACCTCCTGACCATCAGTCTGACGTTCTGCGGTTTGTGTCTCTGCATTGAGGTGCTGGACTCCCATCAGCCATCAGACACAGCAAACCTCTCCACTATCAGACTCTCTGTAATCTCAGACCACGAGACAACCAGAACCGGCCGGATCAAGGACGGTTTCCTCCACCGGCCCCCCCCCGTTCCTCAGGACTGAGGAACAGGAAGTGCCACTTTAGGATTCATTCTATCATTCCATGTCTTCTTCTTTTTGTAGATTCTCTCTATCCAAGTAGAATAAAAGTAAAGAAAATCTACTTTGAAACATGACAAACAGACCAGCAGAGAAGTGAAGCTCTGAGAGGCTCAGAACAACAAAAACAATAAAATCAGGTTCAGATGACTCCGCCCATCCACAGGTAAACAGAACTAAGCTCAGAGGTCATAAAAACCAAGGTGTGTGAAGGTTTACAGGAACTTTGACTCAGCAAAATAAATCTAAATTCAGTTTAAAAAGCTTAAAATATAAATAAAATAAACTGAAAACACGTTTTATTTTGTGTTGTCTTTGGAGATTTTTGCATTTACTAAATACGGAACATCAGATGATCAACAGTTACTACAAATGTAATCGTGATTTCTACAAGTAAATCAGTTACATTTGTAATGAGTTACTCCTAAAACAACATCAAGGACGTCGTTCTGAAGGATGAAGGCTGGCCTCCCATCCATCCATCCATCCATCATCCATCCATCCATCATCCATCATCCATCCATCATCCATCATCCATCCATCCGTCCATCCATCCATTCATCATCCATCATCCATCCATCCATCCATCCATCCATCCATCCATCCATCCATCCATCCATCCATCCATCATCCATCCATCCATCCATCATCCATCCATCCATCCATCCATCATCCATCCATCCATCATCCATCCATCCATCCATCATCCATCCATCCATCCATCATCCATCCATCCATCCATCCATCATCCATCCATCCATCCATCATCCATCCATCATCCTCCATCCATCCATCCATCCATCCATCCATCCATCCATCCATCCATCCATCCATCCATCCATTCATCCATCCATCCATCATCCATCCATCATCCATCCATCCATCCATCATCCATCCATCCATCCATCATCCATCCATCATCCATCCATCCATCCATCATCCATCCATCCATCCATCATCCATCATCCATCCATCCATCCATCCATCCATCCATCATCCATCCATCCATCCATCCATCCATCCATCCATCCATCCATCCATTCATCCATCCATTCATCCATCATCCATCCATTCCATCATCCATCCATCCTCCCTCACAGACTGGAGAGGCTCCCGCTGGTTTCCTCCTGTCTGCTGCTTGAACCTCTAAAAACATGGTGGAGGACCCCAAAAGACCTCCGTCTGCCACAGAAGAAGTCTCCTGGAGGGAAACCTTCTTACCTGAGACGAGTCACAAAAGAGGAACCCTAATGAGAGACCTCGTTAGATCTACAGACCTCAGTCTCTCTTCTCAGAGAATTCAATCAGTCAAACTTTATTTATAAAAGCGCTCCTCACACTCGAAGTGCTTCACGTTTAAAAACAAAACATACACCAGGAAAACCCAACCAACCCTTCCCCTCGTTTCAAACACACAATGAACACTTGAAACCCACAAACTTACAAAATAAAATAAAATAAAATAAAATAAAATAAAATAAAATAAAATAAATAATAAAATAAAATAAAATAAAATAAAATAAAATAAAATAAAATAAAATAAAGGCGTTTTATCCAACTTCACCTGGTGAAGTTATAAGCTGCACATCAGCTGTGTGTTCTGGAGCCAGAGGATGATGGTCAGATGTTTCATCTTGACTTGATCCAGCGGTGCAAACTCAATCGCACAACGGGCCAAATTCCAAGTCGGACGTCCGGTCGCGGGCCGAACAGGAGAAACATTTGTTATGTATGTAACATTACCTGTGATAACGCTAGTGTGAATGCTGTAAGATGAATTTGGCAGCTGAAGATGAAGAAATTGATCAATCAAAACGCTGAAGTTGATAGCTAGCTAAAATATTAGCTACATGTCAAATTAGCCTAAAAAGACTTGGGTTAGTCAGAACAGCTAGCATGTAGCATTAGCTAAACTCCACAATAGCCTAAGAAATCTCAGTAAATGCCAAAAAAGTCCAACAAGCTGCAGAATGACAACTTTTAAAACTTTAAAACTGTAACTTTTTTAACATAATTATGAATAATAAAAATGCGGGAATATTATTCCAGAATAAATCAACTTAAACCTTAAATAACTTTCAATATTTTACTCTCTATAAAAATATATTTTGTTAAAATCATACAAGTTAGAAATGAGATAACATCGGGTCATTAATAGCAATAAAATCAAATGATCTGGAGGGCCGGATCCGGCCCCCGGGCCTTGACTCTGACAGCGGATGCTGGGTTCCAAAACAAGCTTTCTGTTAAAGGAAAGAATCTGTAAACTGTTGGTTTCATCGGCCTCCGTGCCGGCTGACCTCTGCTGACCTCTGCTGACCTCTTCTGCTACTGAGGCCCTTCTTTTTTCTTCTGTCAGACTCTTCTTTGTGATTTCACAAACCCAGATGAGCAAATGAGTCTGGATTCGTCTTCTGATGCAAAAACAAGTGAAATGTCAGAGAAATCCTCCAAATCTCTGCGCGTTGATCAACCGCTGATGCAGACTCTTCTTTCAAAACAGTTAGAAATGTTAAGAGTGAAATAAAACATGATGTTCTTATGATAGCTGCATTTATGCAGCTGTGTTTCACACTAAAATCACACGTCGAGCCCTGGAAATGGAATGAGAGGAGAAGTTTAGATGTTCTGCCAACATCCACCTCAGACTGTCGACATGTTGACGTCCAGTCCTGGTTTTCTCATCATCTTACCTGAGGAAAAGTGATCAACGTGAACGGGAATCCAGAACCGGAAACCGAGCAAACATCAATCAGTTTGTTTGTCTGCAGTTTTGAGCAGAGACCAGCTGAGGTTCAGTCATTTCTGTGGGGAAATCCTGTTATTCATCGTTTCATGTTTAATGTGTTGGAAAAGAAATCCCAGCAAACCTGAAAGGTGAGTTTTACCTGAAAAGATGGAAGACCTGAGGGATTCCTGCTGAGCTCAGTCAGAAACCAGATGAAATGAATCTTTATTTTTAAAATGATCTCCTTCATTTAGTGCAGAGACATCAAACATTCAGCTTTTATCATCTTTATTATGTCTGATCAACATATTTGCATTATTTTCCAGCTCACATGCAACCACTTCTCTCTTTTCTCCCTGACAGAAAGCAAAAGCATCCCCCCTTCATCTGTATAAAAGCCCCACCGTGTGGCCTTAAACTAACCTGAAGAGAAATTGAGAGAGGTGGAGGAGGAGTTAGAGAGGTGGAGGAGGAGTTAGAGAGGTGGAGGAGGAGCTAGAGAGGTGGAGGAGGAGCTAGAGAGGTGGAGGAGGAGATAGAGAGGTGGAGGAGGAGTTAGAGAGGTGGAGGTGGAGCTAGAGAGGTAGAGGTGGAGCTAGAGAGGTGGAGGAGGAGTTAGAGAGGTGGAGGAGGAGATAGAGAGGTGGAGGAGGTGTTAGAGAGGTGGAGGAGGAGTTAGAGAGGTGGAGGAGGAGATAGAGAGGTGGAGGAGGAGAGATAGAGAGGTGGAGAGGAGTTAGAGAGGTGGAGGAGGAGATAGAGAGGTGGAGGAGGAGCTAGAGAGGTGGAGGTGGAGCTAGAGAGGTGGAGGAGGAGTTAGAGAGGTGGAGGAGGAGCTAGAGAGGTGGAGGAGGAGTTAGAGAGGTGGAGGAGGAGATAGAGAGGTGGAGGAGGAGTTAGAGAGGTGGAGGAGGAGTTAGAGAGGTGGAGGAGGAGTTAGAGAGGTGGAGGAGGAGATAGAGAGGTGGAGGAGGAGATAGAGAGGTGGAGGAGGAGTTAGAGAGGTGGAGGAGGAGATAGAGAGGTGGAGGAGGAGTTAGAGAGGTGGAGGAGGAGCTAGAGAGGTGGAGGTGGAGGAGCTAGAGAGGTGGAGGTGGAGCTAGAGAGGTGGAGGAGGAGTTAGAGAGGTGGAGGAGGAGCTAGAGAGGTGGAGGAGGAGCTAGAGAGGTGGAGGTGGAGGAGCCAGAGAGGTGGAGGTGGAGCTAGAGAGGTGGAGGAGGAGTTAGAGAGGTGGAGGTGGAGCTAGAGAGGTGGAGGAGGAGCTAGAGAGGTGGAGGTGGAGCTAGAGAGGTGGAGGAGGAGTTAGAGAGGTGGAGGAGGAGATAGAGAGGTGGAGGAGGAGTTAGAGAGGTGGAGGAGGAGCTAGAGAGGTGGAGGAGGAGTTAGAGAGGTGGAGGAGGAGCTAGAGAGGTGGAGGAGGAGCTAGAGAGGTGGAGGTGGAGCTAGAGAGGTGGAGGAGGAGTTAGAGAGGTGGAGGAGGAGCTAGAGAGTGGAGGAGGAGCTAGAGAGGTGGAGGTGGAGCTAGAGAGGTGGAGGAGGAGTTAGAGAGGTGGAGGAGGAGATAGAGAGGTGGAGGAGGAGTTAGAGAGGTGGAGGAGGAGCTAGAGAGGTGGAGGTGGAGCTAGAGAGGTGGAGGAGGAGCTAGAGAGGTGGAGGTGGAGCTAGAGAGGTGGAGGTTTGCCCTGGAAAGAGAGGAATAAAGGTTACAGGGAGAAGAGATAAAGAAGGGGGAGGAGTTTAAGTATTTCGGGTCAACAGTAGAGTCATGGAGAGAGTTTTTAACTATCAGTTTCAGCATCTTCAGCTATCACCACTATCATCTTCTGCAGCCAAATTCAGCTTCCAGCATTCACACTAGCATTATCTCAGGTAATGTTATATATGTCGTTCAAATTATGTTAAAAAGTTACAGTTTTAAAGTTTTAAAAATGTCGTTTTAGAGTTTTCTATAAAGGTTTATCCTCTTGGCCCGTGACCTGAGGCGTGTTTTGACCCCTTGTGTGTTTGAGTTTGACACCCCGGCTCCACAATATGTTCCATGTGGAGTTCTACCACCATCAGAAACAGAAGAACTTCTGCTTTAATTTAGTCTTTTGGAAGTTTTTCACACACAAACAAAGAGTGCTGATAACAATCCCTATCTGTAAGTTTTTGGTTTTTTTTTTGGTTGAACAGAAATTTTATTTGAAATCTTTAAAATATAAAGATTATTTTATCTGCAACTGCTTTTAAATGAAACATTTTTACTTTCTAACTGTAATTAATGTATTTTTTTGTCGCCTCTTGACCAGGACTCATTTGTAAAAGAGATGTCTTCCTGGTTAAATAAAGGTTCATAAATATATTTTAAAAATACATTGACTCTCACAAAGAACTATATAATACTTACTAGCATTACCAATTATGTAAATTAAAACTTTACTGCATATGTATGAAAGTCAGAACATTTTTATTTAAGATCATCTTGTTGATCATTTGATCTCTTATTTTTCCTTTGTTGTGTTTTATACGGTCTCTGATTTAGTTCATTCACTGCTTAAGTCGTGTTCAGATGGTCAATAAAAAGTAAATGCATCTACAAAGGAAAGAGCATTTATTAGGCAGACATCTTTCAGTTTGATTTGTTTTCATGTTGTTCAGTTGTTTAATGTGGATTCTTTCATCAAACTGTCAGGATTTTATCTGTAAAGATTTTAACTGAGTCGTGTTTGAGTCTAAATGTTTCCAGATTCACTTTGGATGCTTTTCAACACATTAATCACTTTGGAAAAGTTTGTTTTTGTACAGTTTAACATGATTTGCACTTTGAAAAAAGGAAACTGGACATTTCAAAGTAAAATAAAACATCTTTAACAAATGTGGAGTCATCAATAACATTAATGGGACTGTTGAGCCTTCTAAGAAGGAATATAAGTATGCACCATTTACTGAAGAATACATCTTTTATTTATTCTAACAAGCAAACATCTACATGATACTAAGAGGACCAGATCTTAACATTTTGTGAATTTATCACCTGAAAAATACCCCAAACCTTATTTTCCAAGGGAAGAAAGCTCAGCATCTTCTTCTGAACGTCTGTGTCCATCTGATCTGAAAGATCCTGGTTTCTATGTGCTAAAGATAATTCAGAGAAAGACGCAGAATCCAAAAATCCTGAACAAAGGAGCTCCTCAATGCAAGGAGATGTTAAACTCTCTCAGGACTAAACAGTTTGTGTTAACTACTGAACGCAAAACCAGTTGTTTTTAATTAACTTTTTAGTGAAAATAAAATAACAAAGACACGTATAAAAATCAAGAAAATAATGTTCTTTTATGAAAGAAAAACTAAATAAAACTACATCAAATGAACAATTTCTTAGACTTTGTTTAATGAGATTTACACAAGTTAAAAGTCTTCATACAGGCTTCATATAAACAGTAAATTGGAGAGGCAGCTGCAGGTAAATATAATGGATATTACGGGGGATAGACATCCGTCTGTTTTTTTTTTATTCAAGCACAATGTCAGAACAATATTTAGTACAATATTCAAGAGATTCCAGAAACAGAAAAAAATACAAATATGTCAGACTTATCAGAACAAAATAAAACATAGATAGAAAAATATATAAAAGAAAGAAAGTGCGGGATCTGCTCAATCAGAAATGATACATTTAAAAAGTTTTAATAGTCTAACAGTTTGTGCTAATATCCTATTAAATATTTTTATTTTTCCCATAGAAGCAAGATCTGTTTCATTAAAATTATTTAAAACGGGTATTTTTTTTCTGAACTTTTTTTCTTCAAAATATGATGAGGTTATGGTGTAAATTAAACAGGTAAACTTGTTTATTTAAGCTGCAGCACATCATCGTGTTGTGAGTACTTGCAGCACCATCTGCTGGTGATGTCCGGTACAACACAGAGGCGTGTCTGAAAAAACAAAAACGTTTTATTTATTTCCATCCTACTCATAAACTTTAGCTCAATTTTTTCTCCGCAGTTAATGTCTTTTTAACGCCTTTTTTGTAGCGCACAGAATTATTTCTTTATTCTGGTAAAGGGATTAACTGGCATTTTTGGAATTTAGAAATTCTTCCTGTTTCCAGTAACAGAGGTGTATGGTGTTTAACTTCATTTGCATCTTAATAATTTTAGAACATAAATATGCAGAAATCCTGCTATAATGTCACTTTTTTTTAAACTCAGAAAAACAATCCTGCGCTTTTGACATTCACATGGCTGCTTTCCGTTCGCGAATCTGAACATTGTCCTTCACGCCGCTCCGTAGTCTTTACTCGCTTCAGCCGTGGAGCGACTAAAGATGGCGGAAGCTCCCCCATGGCCTAGCCGGTTCTTCTGTCACAGATGCTCCGCAGAGATTAGTCCTCGGCTCCCCGTAAGTACCGTGGGTAGAGAAGACACACGGCCGAGAGCGAACAGAACCCGGAGTCCAACAGAAACGTAGATGTTTGAGTTAGCAGAAAACTCGTTGTTTCGAGCGGTTTATCGTTAGCATGCTACATGCTAGCACTGCGTTCCTGCTCGGTTTCTTTCACATTTCTGACGTTTTTTCTAATCGTTTCATCCGCATACAAACCAGTAGACCAGCATCTGAGTCGTTTAATGAAATGACATATCGGCTGTGCTTTTGTTGAATGTTATTATCGCCGTGTGTAACTTTAATTGTATGTTGACTGTCAGGATTGAAGGTAACGGTTCTGTCGCTCTGAAATAAAGCGGATCGCGTTAGAATTCAGTGACATTTATCAGGAGCAAAAGCGAACAGACTAAAGCGCGTTTCAACTCGGGTGTAACTGCTGCGATGAATAATAAACGTCCCGAGGCTGCTGACGTGCCGGCCGGCTGTCTGCGGCCTGAGGAGCCGCAACATCCGCGCAGGAAACGGGTCATCCGTCCGTGTGAGGAGCTCAGTTCCAGGCTGACGTCATCCCAACCAGGAAAGGCAGCATCGTTTAGGCGTGACGCCGTTAGTGAGTGTTGGAACCAGCAGCATCACAACCGGAAGTTCAAGGAGAACTGTCAGTCTGATCTCATCACTGTTTTAATCTAATCCTAATCTGAAGACTTTCAGACGCTTTCGACTGAACTCGGGTTTCAGTGTTGATGTGATCAGAGTTATTCTGCAGGAACAAACAAAACCACATACGTGTAAAAGAGCTGCACGCGTGTCTGAGATGTTCACCATCTGATGGAGGAGAGCCTGTGGTCCTGTTCTCAGTGATGACTGGATCTGCATCAGCTCGGATAACGAGTACATATTAGATTAAGATTTATTTCAAACATGTAAAAGAAAAAACTATCTATACAATCTCCGTTTGGAAAGAAAAAGTTGGACCACTGAAGTCGCTTTGATGTACGCCAGCAGAACAGCGCTTATTTAGGACACACCTCTATGTCTTTATCCAGTCACCAGTTTATAAATACAAACAATACTTTACAATATGACCAAAACTATCATTTTTTCTGATTTTCTCAAATAAAATCATGCAAATTATCCACAGTCACCATTTCTAATTAGTAGATGAGCCAGATTAGCATATATAACTTTATTGAGAAAGGGAGAATGCATATTAATGAACATTAAAACAAACGTAAATATGCCAGATTAAAGCCTCAGGCTCATTTCCATCTAGAGTCTAAAGAAATAAAACAGAGTTTAAGAGATAAACACTACACATACAATTAGAAAACACAGCTTAAAATACAGTATACAAAATAAAATAAATAAAATACAGAAAAAGTGCTAAAGTCAAAACCAGACGACCTGAAGGTCATCAGAGTTCACTCTGAGTTGATTTTATGCCGACTTTGCTGATATTTTTCTATTAACTTGAAGTTTTTGAAGACTTTTTATTAGATTAAAATAGAAATGGTTCATTTCAGGGAATCAAAGCCAGAATAAATCAAAACCAATCAACAGAGTTTACATCCTCACACAGAAACACAGAATTATCAGGCATCAAACTATAGATCATCTAAAAGGGAGAAGAAGGAAGTGAATTTCTATAATCCCACGTCCAGTAGTGATCCCACAAGATCAAACCGGATTTAAGAAAGGTTTTCTTGGTTTACTCCGTGGTTAAGATAATATGTTCATATTTCCAGAGTCGAGAGGAGTTTTTGTGCAACATTTTGGGTGTTAGCATTCATGCTAACAAGTTAAGTCAAAGTAAACCAGGAGCAGCATTAAAGAAAAACTTCACTCATGTTTGAATCTTGATGAGGAGCTGCTGTTTCTTGGTTTTCTGTCAAATCTTTAGATAAATGTTCACCACTTATTTCCATTAACACCCCCCTCATGTGACACACGACTGAGTCTCACCATCAATATTAGATTTGTGTTATTTAATAGTACACATATCCAATGAGGAGGCTGAGGGGTGTCGGTGGTTCTGGTTGACTTGTGTCCTGTTTGCAGGAGTACACGTGTCCCAGATGTGAGTCTGGGTTCATCGAGGAGCTTCTGGACGAGAGGAGGTGAGTCGACCGTCTCCCGTTTCATTGAGGCTCCATCTATGCGCTTTCAGTTTAAAGTTAATCCTTCTTTAAAATGTGTTTATGTTCTTTGACTTTTATAACCTTTATTCAACCTGGTAAGCTATTGAGAACATCTCATTAACAATAAAAACCTGTTATAAATGAACATTTTTCAATTGGTGAAAGTTTTAGTTTTATTGTTTTATAATTCAGTTTTTAGTCTTATTTTTAAATATTTATCTCTATGTATTTTCAAGTTTAAAACTTTTCCCAAAATGTTCATTTTTTTATTTTCAAATTTATAATAAAATTGTCAGATGGATGAGGTCATATTTGAAACAGCTTAAAGGGAATACAAAAGATACAAAATTTGGGGATAAAAATGTAAATTAGAAAAAACGATATTGTATACTTGAAAGAAATATAAAAAAATTGAAAAAAAAAAGAAAAATTTAAATGTAAAACTGTTACAAAGCTAGAAACTTAACATTACATGTGATAATGCTTGTGTGAAAACTTTTTGATGAAGATGCTGAAGAATTTACTTTAATAATAATAATACATTTTATTTATATGGCGCCTTTCTGGGCACCCAAGGTCGCCTTACAGATAGGGCTGCCACAAACGATTATTTTAATAGTCGACTAATCACCGATTATTTTTTCCGATTAGTCGACGAATCTATTCATGTCCAAAGTGGATGTAAAGATGCTGAAGTTGATAACCAGCTAAAATATTAGT
The DNA here is from genome assembly GCA_003999625.1 of Oryzias javanicus. Taxonomy (NCBI): domain Eukaryota; kingdom Metazoa; phylum Chordata; class Actinopteri; order Beloniformes; family Adrianichthyidae; genus Oryzias; species Oryzias javanicus. Next base: position 3,599,417 of record CM012440.1, read on the forward strand.
TAAATGCCAAATTAGCCAAAAAATAAAAAGAGCCAAAGTTAACCAAAATAGCTAGCATGCTGCTGAAATATTAGCTAAACTCCACATTAGCCTTAAAAAAACAGAAAAATCCTAAATTAGCCAAAACAGCTAGCATATAGCTGAAATATAAGCTAAACTCAAAAATTGCCTAAAAAAACTTAAAAAAGCTTAAGTTAACCAAAATAGCTAGCATGCTGCTGAAATATTAGCTAAACTCCAAATTAGCCTTAAAAAATGGAAAAATACTATATTAGCCAAAACAGCTAGCATATAGCTGAAATATAAGCTAAACTCAAAAATTGCCTAAAAAAGCTTAAGTTAACCAAAATAGCTAGCATGCTGCTGAAATATTTGCTAAACTCCAAATTAGCCTTAAAAAAATGGAAAAATACTATATTAGCCAAAACAGCTAGCATATAGCTGAAATATAAGCTAAACTCAAAAGTTGCCTAAAAAACGTAAAAAAGCTAAAGTTAGCCGAAATAGCTAGCATGCTGCTGAAATATTTGCTAAACTCCAAATTAGCCTTAAAAAAATGGAAAAATACTATATTAGCCAAAACAGCTAGCATATAGCTGAAATATAAGCTAAACTCAAAAGTTGCCTAAAAAAAATTAAAAAAGCTTAAGTTAACCAAAATAGCTAGCATGCTGCTGAAATATAAGCTAAACTCAAAAGTTGCCTAAAAAACGTAAAAAAGCTAAAGTTAGCCGAAATAGCTAGCATGCTGCTGAAATATTTGCTAAACTCCAAATTAGCCTTAAAAAAATGGAAAAATCCTATATTAGCCAAAACAGCTAGCATATAGCTGAAATATAAGCTAAACTCAAAAGTTGCCTAAAAAAACTTAAAAAAGCTTAAGTTAACCAAAATAGCTAGCATGCTGCTGAAATATTAGCTAAACTCCAAATTAGCCTTAGAAAAATGGAAAAATCCTATATTAGCAAAAACAGCTAGCATATAGCTGAAATATAAGCTAAACTCAAAAATTGCCTAAAAAAACTTAAAGAAAAGCTTAAGTTAACCAAAATAGCTAGCATGCTGCTGAAATATTTGCTAAACTCCAAATTAGCCTTAAAAAATGGAAAAATACTATATTAGCCAAAACAGCTAGCATATAGCTGAAATATAAGCTAAACTCAAAAGTTGCCTAAAAAACGTAAAAAAGCTAAAGTTAGCCGAAATAGCTAGCATGCTGCTGAAATATTAGCTAAACTCCAAATTAGCCTTAAAAACCTTAATAAATGCCAAAATATTCCAAAAAGCTAGCAGAATGCTATTATAACTTTCAACTTTACTACAATCTGATTTCATACAATAGAAAGTAACGACTAATCGACTATTAAATTAGTCGTCGATTATTTTAATAGTCGATTAGTCGACTAATCGTGGCAGCCCTAGTTACAGATAAAAACAAAACACAGCTTAAAAATATGACAGTCATAAAACTTATAAAATGTATTAAAACCCTAACCCTTTAATTGGTAAAGGGATTTGCTGCTAATGCTAACATTGTTAAAGAACCTAAAGTAGCAGATATTGCATCAAGTGCACAAAGAATTTAAATAATTTCTTTAAAAATAAAAAAAAATGTATAAAGGTATGAACTCAGAATTAGCTTAAAAAAGCCTCAGTAGAAGCCAAAACGCTAGCATTTTTCTAAAATATTAACCACCGCGCTGCTTTTCTCCTTCACAATCTGCTGGAATAACGTTGAACGTGTCATCGGTTGAATAGTTTGTGTTATGTAAGCGTCACCGGAGACGTTAGAGGGTTAATGCTGACTCGTGTATTCAGAAAGTTTCTCATACGTGATAAATGTGGAAGTTGGTCGACGTTGTCTTAACTCTGAACTGTTTGTCCCCTTCAGTGCCGACAATGGCTCCATGTCCACAATCTCCAGCGGGCCCCAGAACCAACAACCGTTTGAGGTTTCTGATCCGATCTTTACTCCGACCTTCTGTGTGTGTCTGGCCTCCGTCTGACCCGTGTTGTAACCCAGTCAAAGCTGCTGCTGTTGACGTCTGTGCTTATCCGGTTTTTGCAATGACGGGGGGGTGGTTGTGTGTGTTGGGGGGTGGTGGTGGGGGGGATCTCCACCGTTTCTGCCTCCATCTCCGTCTGGGCTGCTTTAATGTAGCTGTGAGCCCGTGTGGCTGCAGTGGAGAAGCTTCAGCCAAACAGAAATGAAGTTTCCTTTGATTCGACGTTATGATGATCAGAAAAGAGAGATTGGTGTTGGTGTGGGACACGTTCCCCCCCCTCAGAGGGAGCTTCTCAGTCTTCGTCCCGTTTGTGTTCCAGAACGTGGACCAGCACTTATTCACGTTCCCGTCAGGCTACGGGCAGTTTTCCCTCAGCGTCTTTGACGACAGCTTCGACTTCGCCGGGGGGCTCAGACCGGAGGACAACCGGGACGCCGAGAACCGCCGGGAGCGGGAAACGGCGTCGCGGCAGCGCTACGGCGCCAGACAACCCAGAACTCGCCACAGCGCACGGCGGCAAACCGGGAGGCACGAAGGAGTTCCCACTTTGGAGGGGTGAGAGCGTGACCCACGCTAGCATGTTTGGTTCTATGAGGGAAATATCTATATTGTGGTAAATAAATACAAACATGTAGTCCTGGGGTTGAATCTCCATGGTTCTCACCAAGTATGGATGTTTTTATTTGTGTTTGAAGAGGCAGAACAATATTATACTCTTCATCCTTTACAGGTACAGGTGTGTAGAAAAGTTCCCATACACCTGATCTAAACGTCACGACTGTCTAGAGTTTCTGGTTATTTCTACGACTCAGAACAGACTCTGTAAAGCAGGGGTGTCAAACTCAATCACACAAAGGGCCAAAATCCACAACACACCGTATGTCCCGGGCCGAACAGGATAAACATTTAATGAACACTTTAAAACTACAGTTATAAAACTTTAAATCTGTAATATTTTAACACAATTATGAACTAGATAAATAGCATCACCTGTGGTAATGCTATTGTGAATGCTGAAAATGATAGCTAAAAACGCTGAAGCTGATTATTAGTTAAAATATGAGCTAATTAACCTAAATAACAACAAAAAAAAAAATCACTGAGGTTAGCCAAAACAGCTAACGTGTAGTTGAAATAATAGCTAAACACAAAATCAGTCCAAAAAGTCTTAGTAGATGCCAAAATAGTCCAAAAATCTAGCAAAATGCCTATTTTCAAAACTTTAAAACTGTAACTTTTTAACATAATTATGAATAATAAAGGCAGGAATATTATTCCAGAATAAATCAACTTAAACCATAAATAACTTTCAGTATTTTACTATCCATAAAAATATATTTTGTCAAAATTATACAAGTTAGAAATGAGCGCAAGATAACATCGGGTCATTAATAATAATAAAATAAAATGCTCTGGAGGGCCGGATAGAATTACCCGGAGGGCCGGATCCGGCCCCCGGGCCTTGACTTTGACACGTGTGCTGTAAAGTCATAAACCAATCATGAAGTTTGGTTGTTTTATGACTTGATTGTAGGTCAAATACACACAGCAGTTCTGGTGACTCGTCTCAACAGAATCAGCTTCACATGAAGAACTCTGAACTTCCTGTGAGGCCTCGCTGAGGCCGTTTCAATAGCGCTCTCATTGGAATCACGCCACAACGGGAAGTCGAAGCAGCTCAGAAAAAGCCAATCATTGACTTGAACGAGTCACCAAGTCACTTGGAGCCTTCCAAACAGCTGCAGGTCCAGAGAGCAACAGAGGAACGATCTTTTGTGAGTCTGAAGAGCACGGCAATGATCAGGAGGAAAACCGTCTCCTGCTGCAGGTGAAGAACCAGAAAGAATCTGATCCGTCATGACGTGAAGCTGATGGAACGCCGCCGTGAAGCGGGCTCTGCATCGCCGCGGACCCAGATGCTGCCGCTAAAGCAGAACCTGAAGACTCGCCGGACCTGTTCTCAGGATCACATGGAGAAACATGAAGGAGAAGAGGGAGGAGGACGAAACACAAAGACGAGGCTTCCAACCCCAGCAACACCAGGCTTCCTGTCGAGCACGGTGATGGTAGTATCATGCTGTGGAACCGATGCTTTACAGTTAATGTGATCATGGAGAAGGATCACCTTTGAATCCTTAAAGAGAACCTAAAATCCTCATCCTGAAGGTTTGGCTGAAGTTCTGAGTTCCAACATGACGATGAAATGGTTAAATGAAGGCGTCAGAACGCTCTTAGAAACTGTAGACCACACCTGCAGATAGGGGGCGCTCATTGCACACACTTGTCCTGCAGTTTCTGCATGAAGTATTGACTCTGCTGCTCATGTTCACTATTATTATCACTGATGATTCCAGTTCAGTTTCTCTCAGTGTCATTCATGGTTCAAAAGAAGAAACACGTTTATTATGATTATGTTTCAGATCAATATAAATAGGGACATGTTTTGTTTATATAATGTGTTATTAGAGATGATTCTCTGATTATCGTGATATCCTCATATCATGAGGAACGCAGTGATTCTTCACTACTTTTACAACAGAACTGCTTCTCTCCAGATTCCCGTTACTGGAGTTTCATTAACTCTCACTTGTTTCCTTCTTTGCAGAATCATCCAGCAGTTAGTAAATGGAATAATTGCACCCACTGCAATGCCGAACATCGGCGTTGGACCCTGGTGAGTTCTGAATCGAATGCACTCGAACCACCGAGTCGAATCAGAGCGAAGGAAAAAACGGATTCTCAATCAGAACCAGAGTTAGTGGAGCAGGTAGTGGAACGCTGCGGTTCTGGACGGGTTGATTCTGTGAAACCACTATGAGAGAGACGACAGAAGAGAACAAAATTACAGTCGAGTTCTCAGTAAATCTACCTGAAGTCAAATCGACCTTTCACTGACCTCATCATCACGGCCGCTAAAGCTCCTTCTTGTCTTTTGATCCTTCACTTTTTGATACACGTTTTCTTCAGAACTTTCGCGGTCAAACTTCTGTTTCTAACGATATAACTCGCCTTCAAAATAAAATACTTCTGGTTTTTTGGTAGTGTCAAAATAAAAGCTTATCTTGTTTGTCTATGAATCCAGTTATAAATATTTCTTTTTAACGAAGTATAAAACATGTTGTCAACCTTTACACTGAGAAATAAACAAAGAAACGTGTTAAACTCGAAAGGAAATATTGTAAATGTGAAGAAATACTGAAAACTTGAATTTAAAAACTGAAATTTCTCAATGTTCAGTTTTAAATCTGTTCTCAAGTTCTCGTTCTGATCTTATTTTTGCGTGGGGGCGGGGCTTCGTGCTCATTGGAATGGCGTCCGTTTATGTCGCCGCCTGAGTTTTGAGTTAGAATAGTTGGTATTATTTTATAGTTTTATTATTTTCTATCACGGTTTGAAGTTTAAGAGTTTAATGGAAAATAAGAGTGAAAATGTCTGACGGAGAAAAGTGTAGATAAGATGTAGTGAGGAGTCGCTTCTATCACCTGATGGGAAATCATGTCCTGCTAGCCAATGAGCTCGAAGCTCCGCCCCCACTCAAAAATACGTTCAGCTCAGCGGCGAAAACTGAGAACTTTTTCAAACTTTTTCATCTTTCAAATCTGATAGAATCTGATTGTTTTCTTTACTGTAAGCTGATCTGCTCCTAACTGAAGTGAATAATGAAATCTGACCCTCAAAGCCGTTTGGTTTTGTCGTTTCAGGGGAATTCTTCATTCAAATCCTATGGACTATGCCTGGGGGGCCAACGGCCTGGACGCTATCATAACTCAGGTATTCCGTGGTGGGAATTCTCCGTGAAGTGAAGCCTGTTGATGTTCCTCATGAAAGGTCGACACGTCAGCTCTCTCCTCCATGTGCAGTTATTAAACCAGTTTGAGAACACGGGTCCGCCCCCGGCTGACCGGGAGAAGATCAAGAGTCTTCCTACAGTCCAAGTCACAGATGAGCATGTCGGTGAGTTAACATGTTCAAGTCTGGTGGGCGGAGCTTTTCATCAGAACAGAGCAGGTCGCAGCTCCAGAAAACTACCTTCTGGTTTTCAATTCAACAACTTTATCGATCCGGACTCACAACGAGAGCTGATCACGTGATCAGATCCGATCTCATCGTATCAGACTCCAGATCAGAGAATGATTTTATCTTTACTGTTTTACATTTCAAGTTTATTATCACCGATAAATCTTCTATTAGAAGTCTGCATGTGGTGAACGGATCAGAACATTTTACTGTCACAGAACGCAGCAGAATCCAGCGCTAGTTTGAGCGGGAAAACGGAATCCTCTTTATTTCAACATAAACATCACAAAGTGCTTCACAGTAAAACACAGAGAATAAAACCAGAAATAAGAAAAAGTTTCAGCTGCTTTTTAAAAGAAACTCACTGCTGAGAGGAAGAGGTGGATCCACTGCTGCACAGCTCTGTTAGAGACCAGCAGGTCCAGGTCACAGCTCTGTTAGAGACCAGCAGGTCCTGGTCACAGCTCTGTTAGAGTCCAGCAGGTCCTGGTCACATGATCTCAGGGATCTGCTGGGTCCTCCAGAACTACTGAAACTGATCAATAATGACATCGATACGAGCTGATTATTACATTTATGATACACTTCTGATCTAAACTGAAGACCTAAACTTTCTCACACTTTTATTGTTCCACTATATTTAGAACTTTGTTTATAAAAATTGATTAATTGATCTGAATCAATGTAAGGTTAATAGATCTATAATCAATCCATAAAAACAGAGATTGATCTCACGCGTAAAGTTAAAGTCTGCTAGCTTGATGCTAACGTATAATGGACTTTCCTATAGGACGGCTAATGCTAACGCTCAGTTGACCTAAACATTAATTTCTGGCTAAATAAACATCTTTATAAACACACACGTGAATTTTCCAAACTCTTTTAAGGAAATATGTTTTAAAGTAACCATTTGTGGTCTAAAACAGTTTTTTTCTTCTTCTTCTTCTGGAATAAGAATGATACTGAAACTGAAACGTGACGGAGAAGCAGAACAATCGCTGGAGAATCCACAAAACACTGGATGACATTAACAATCTCATTATTTTGATCATACATTTTACAGTCTGAACTGGATCAGATTGATATGAATATCCTTAAAACTATAATTTATGGAAATATAGATTATCAATGTATTTCTAAACAAAGAAGATGAATAAAATAAAAATGGAGAAACCTGGAGTTGTTTATTAATTTTTTACATTTTAACGTCTTACTAAGGATGTAAAAGATATTTGATATGGATTGAAAAACCGATCAGGCAGTAGAAGTAACAGCAACATGAGTGAGGGATGTGAATCCCAGATCGACCCCCTGCAGAGGGTTTGAAAACCACAGAAAGGAACAAGATCCTGTTGGTTAAAAGGAATAAAATCTATTTAGAAGTTAATAGATAGATATAGATAGATAGATAGAATCTTTAATAATCCCTTTGGAAATTTAAATTGGTCATCTGCTGACACTCATAAAAACCATACACACATAAAAACACAATAAAACAATCGGAGTCAGTGGGTTAAAAAATTCAAGGAATAAAAGATAAATTAAAAAATTACAGGAATAAATTAGTTAAATGTCAATGGATTAAATAGATTAAAAGTTAATGGATTAAATAGATTAAAAGTTAATGGATTAAAATAATTAAAAGCTTCTAAGATGTTTAGCCAAAGAGTTGTATTGCCTGATGGCACGAGTTTCTGGGAAGCTGCAGTCTCTTTTTTTCTACCGTCTTTGTGTTTTCATTTTCATGCGACGCAGTCAATGCTATGAATTATTATTTATGGATTTAAACCGCATGAATAAGAAATATCTTGATTTAACGGATTTTGGGGTAAAGAATCTGTATCATTTCACTATAAAGTTTGTTGAATCCTTTATGATGAGTAACGAATCGTGTGAGAGGGAAAGGTGCTCACGTCTTACAGAAGTATCAGATCTGGATTCAGTATCAGCAGATTCTCTGAATCTGATCGTGGGACATTCATGCTCCCACCACCTCAGGCAGAAGACTGAGAACTACATCTACTGCCTGCTTCAGGGGTCTGAACCTGCAGCTCCAGATCCACATGAGGATCCTTCATCTCTCAAAAAAAAAGAAAATTAAAATAGCATTTTTTTAAAGTAAGGATTACTTAATTAGCATTTATTACATTTAGATTAGTTACATTTATAAATTGATTTTTTTTTTACATTCATGTTGTCCTGAAGACGTCTCGTCTGATCAACTCTACCTCCAGAATAAACAGATTTATATGCAAACAAAACATGTTGATCTTTTAAGAGTTAAAAGCTCAGATGATCTCATGCTGCACTGATGTGATCCTGTTGGGTACAGAGCAGCTTTTATTTTGAAAATAAAGTATTTGAGCTTCTGTCAAACGTTAAAAAGAAAAAACATTTTCACAGATGCGAGTTTCTTGTTATATTTTTGCTTTTGTTTGTGCCAAAAATAACAATAATCCCTCTTTATTATTAGAGAAGAAGGTCATGAATGCAAATCCACATTTCATAAAGACTAAAGTTAGACGATGCGGCTCTTCCTACGTTTTGATCTATAGAAAACGAGCCTGAATAGTTCTTGTACTGTGGAGGCTGCAGACCGCTGGTCTAGACTTTTATGATACTTTCAGCTCTTAAAGACGTCATTTTTCATTGATGTTGGGCGTAAACATCAGCAGGATGTGCGCCGCCGTGGGGTGTGACCGTTTGTCTCGTCTTCAGCCTCCGGACTGGAGTGCCCGGTGTGTAAAGAAGATTACAGTGTTGGAGAGAGCGTGCGGCAGCTCCCGTGTAATCACATGTTCCACAACGACTGCATCGTCCCCTGGCTGGAGCAGGTATGAGCCGTGACCCCCCGACCCCCCACAGGTAAACATGACACTGAAACGCTGTGTGTTTGTTCTCCCCAGCATGACACGTGTCCGGTGTGCAGGAAGAGCTTAAGCGGGCAGAACACGGCAACAAACCCCCCCGATCTATCAGGGATGAACTTTACCGCCTCCTCCTCCTCCTCCTCCTCCTCCTCCTCCTCCTCCTCCTCCACCCCCCAGTCATCCACTTCCACCAGCAACGAGAATTCCACCGACAACTCATAGACGGCCTCTCGCTGTGCACACCTGTGAGCCGGCTCCGAGGCTGCAGCCAATCAGAGCGGAGCCTCCCCCTCCGGGAGGCCGAGGCCCCCCCAGCATCAGGATAAAGAACCGGGCCTGATGCGGGGGGCGAGCGATACATGTGGGTATGTATTTCTGGTGGTTGCCGCGCCCCCACCTTCACCAGGAATGCGGACGGTGGAAGGGCGGAGGCCTGGAATGCGACCGCCGACGGTGAAGATGTGGAGAAGCACGGACACTCGGGGGGGAGAAGCCCCTCCCAGGAGAGGGGGAACCCAAAGGTAGAGACTAGAAACAACACACAGGCCAGTTGTATCCTTTATTTCTAGGCTTAAGACGGCTGACTTTGGCAGAAAAGCGTGTAGTTGTTCTTTTTTAAGGCGCCGATCCTCTGAGCTCGTCTGCTGTCACCGAGGAGGTCACGACCTTGTTTTAAAGATCTGCTTTTAGATTACACCTCCAAATCTCATTTATTTAATTCAAGTTGCTAAGTGAATCTGAAATGTAGTAAAACATTCAATGTTCCCAGAATCCACCTGGAAAACCTCCAGTGGATTTTAACTTTCCAGGAGAGACGATCTTCCAGAACGTGTCACATGTCCTGTCGGTTCTGTTCTCCTCAGGACGCTTTTTAAATCACCTCTTAGGTTTCCTCCAGACCCATGTTCCTGGCAGTAGAAAACATGCTTTCATGTCTTTCTTTTCTGAGGCCTGGATTGTTCTCCGCGCTTCTTTTGATGCATTGCAGAGCAGCTGGGAACAATAAACACTCGAGTGAACACTTGTGGATTTGTTTCTGTGGATTCGAAGGTTTCCAGGTCAAACCACGATCCGGTTTGTTAGACATCAAGAGGAGAGTTGCGCTGGACTTCCCGTCATTGTTGCTCCCCTCATTGTGGGTCTGTGGACCCCCGGGGGGGTCAGCGTCAACAGCCTGAATGAGTATTGTTCCTGGGAGGATGGATTTAGAGAGCTACAATGTAAACATTCAATCCAACTTTATTTATAAGCACTTTAACAATTCCTGATGAATTGCATCCTAGCAGTTTCCAGAGATGATTTACGCTCCTATTATAGTGAAACTATGGACTGCAGAGGAACACAGATGGACTCTGGGAGGGACTGCATGTGATGAAGGGTGGTCAAAGGTGAGGATTCCCATCATTCCTAACATGTTCTTCCTCCTGCTGATGATACACCTGTCATGGTCACATAAAGAACCTATAGATGCAGGTGAAGACGATGAAGAATCAAACCTGATTCTTCATCCAGATCAGATGGTAAACATGCTTGCTTTTCATTTCTGATCTCTGGTCTGCAGGAGATTTCCCTTCATTAAAGCTTAAATGAAGGTTTCAAAATCAGCTTCAGTCCAAATGTGGAAACCTGAAATAAAGAGTTTTTCTTGAGATCATGGTATAAAAAAAACATGTTAGATTCTTATTTTTATGAAGTTTAAATAAAAGATGTCAAAGATGCAGGTGTGTAAACACTGATTTACCAGGTGATTCACACTGTTCATTTAAAGAGTCACTGTGGTCTTTTAATTACGATGATGCTGTTTTTAACCTAAAATTAAAAACACGTTGGTTTTTTTAGAGTTATCTGAATCTACGGTTCCAAAACAGTGTTTCCAGAAATTTCCCAGAAGTCTTTGAAAAGCCAGTTTGTAGCAATGTTCTCACATTTGGTGAATATAGATTGTGTTTAAATTATTTTTTGAAAAAAAACTACATTTTTTTCTATTAACAATCAAAGTTTTCACCATCAGATTGGATTTGTAAAATACTTTCACTCATTGGATTTTTACTTTGTGAAAATTTTGACGTCATATTTGCTGTTTAAAAGAAAGAAAGGAGTCAGCATGGTGTCTGACTTGCTTTTAAAATCCATGGAACTTGATAGTCCTGGACTGAAGTTAGTTCATCGTTATGGGGAGAGTTTGGACACAGCCTCAGTTTTCTACTGAGCTGCAGTATTTTATTAGAAATTCACCTCCGAGTTATGGGCGGGAGTGTTGGCCCAGAGCAAGCTAGCCCCAATTCCCCTGTTACTGAGAGCTCTCTGTTTACATTAGAGTGTAAACTCAGTCGCACAGGGGTCCAAAACACACCTTAGGTTGTGAGGTTAACGGGGTAAACATTTCTTAAACACGCAAACGAAAATTTGAAAACTTAAAAGCAACTTTTTTTTCTTTTTTTTTAACTTTTTACTATGAATAAAAACAGGCGATATTATTATTCCAGAATAAATCAACTTAAACCTGAAATAACTTTCACTGTTTTACTCTCCATAAAAATATATTTTGTCAAAATAATACAAGTTAGAAATGAGAGCAAGATAACATCGGGTCATTAATTACAATAAAATCAAATGATCTGGAGGGCCGGATCTGGCCCTCGGGCCATGACTTTGACACGTGGTTTACACGCTCTCCCACTAGCTTACAGCCCCTAATTTAGCATTGCAGCAAAATGACAGCAATATCATTTCTGTCGGTTCTGATCCAGATTCCAGCTCAGACGAGGAAAACAAAGACGTTCATGGATCCATTTGTCTGCATCAGCCGGGAGCTCGTGGCCCCGCCCAGCGTACTTCTTCATCACAAATACAACATTTTTCATTTTTTGCTCCTGATTCATAACAATTTGTTTAAAGAAATGCTCAGAAATGCAGTTTTATGCTTTATTTGGATTATGCACCATCATCAGAAACATGCCAAAATAAACTGTCAGAATCAATATTTTCATGGGAGCGGGTCTTTGAATGTTTCTAAACTGGATTTTTATTTATTTATTTTGTAACCTGCTCCTCCACCGTCTCCACGGCTCTGCTGGAGGAGCCGAGAAAAGCAAAAACAAGCGCCTCAGCGGGGGTTTAAAAAGCCACACCCACACACGCATGACGTCACGCCTACGTGCTGGTAAAGGGCGTGTCGGTAGAGTCATAGGAGAGGACGACGGAGCCTGCGGACTGGACTGCTCGCTCAGCCCGCCCGACGTTAGACTGTGGACGGAGGTTGAGCTGACGGACGGACGGTGTCGGTTCTGTGGTCGGAGTCGGGTCTCGACAGAACACCATGAAGTTCTTGTGGGCCGTCGCTGCCCTCCTCCTGGGCTGCTGCCGAGCTAACGCGGGCACAGGTAAGATGTCGGCCATGTTGGTTATCAGTGTAGACTTTGCCCTGACCGCTAACATTTCTGTTTTTCTCCTCGTCGTGTTTATTTCTGGTGTTAATGAAGCTCCAGCACATTTATGTGAGCTGTTATAGATCCGCATGTTGGTGTTTTACGGCCCGGACATGTCGTCCTCCAGACCGGTTCTGGACATCGACGTTTTGCGGCTAGCAAAACATTAAGCTAGTCGGCGAACCGGAACATTGCCGGTCCATTTGTTGATTAAAAACTACTTTTATGCGTTTTCGTGGTTTGGATGTGTTACGTAAGGCTCCCCCCTTGTAGTACACAAAGTACATGTCGCCGTAAATGTTTGTCACGTGAGCGTCCGGCGAAGAGCGTGTTCATAATTGCGTAATAATGTTTGACGTGATTGCTAATCGTGATTAAATGGCGTCCATCAGCGGCGCTCTCGATGGAAGCGCTCGCGCGGCCTGGTGCCCGGTCCTCGGAGCGCGCGCGCTCCTCTGACGTCCCGGGGACAAACAAACGACCAAACGTCGGTGTTTCTCCGTTCAGATTCACTTCATTTCTGTCGAGTTTAAATGTTTGATTTGAAGCAAATAAACGCATTCAACCAATCAGGACTCCGGATCACGTTAGTTTAATTTGATACTGATAATAATCGGTTTGGTTCTGATCCATAACACTTCTCAGTGTTCAATAATTCTTTGTACAGTACAGGCTGGGCTGTGGCGGCTGTTGCTGCTTTTGTCCCAAACTGAATCTCTGAGGATTTCGTTCACATCATGAATGAATGTCTGTTTGTCATAAACTGGATTGTGAGGATTCAGGAGTGGATAATGTTGATCGTGTCGGATCATGTGACTGGGCTATATTTAATTTGAACTTTAAAAAAGCCTCAGCTGTGAAGGTGACCTTTCAACAGCAGGAAGCCATTAGGTTTGCTGAATGTGGGTGAAGATCCAACTCTCCATTCTGATGTGTAATTTAACGGGGGGTATTTGTGCCCCAGTTTCCCTCAGATGAGATTCCTCAGCAGATGACTTGGGTTTATTGTTAATCCCTCACAGGAATGTGGTCACGCTCTGCTGACCATTCTGCTCTTAGACTTTACCCAGGACCGAATATTTCCCCTTAAAAATGCAAGCAGCATTACCTTTAAAATGTTTAATTATAAACCAGAATGTGTTGTCTCAATCAGATATGCTGTAAACAAAGCCTCCATTCAATCAATGACTGTCAGAACATTCCTGTTAACCTACTTTAACCACAGTGAGCGGCTCACTCAGTAAATATGCTCTCTGCTTTTTTGTTCTGTCATTCAGCAAATGCTTTTTCTTGTTGCTGCCATTCTTGTCTTCATATTTTAAGGATGACCTTTAAGCTCATTAATTTTTTTTTTTTTTCTAAATTTCCATACATGAATGTCTGGAGTAGGGGTGTAACGGATCACAAAACCCACGGTTCGGATCGTGTCACGGTTTTAGGGTCACGGTTCGGATCATTTTTTGGATCAGTAAAAAGTACAAAAATTTAAAAAAACGAAAAAAACAAAACGAAAAAAAAAAAACCCCAACAATATCAAAGCGAAATTGATTTTTGGAAACGCTTTAACTCATATAAGCATTTAAAGTACCTCACACACACAATATTTACATATGCAACAACAAAACATCTGCTCATTGAAGCGTATTTATTAAAACAAAACATATTTATACTATATTTATACAAAAAAATACTAAAACTTGTAGTTTCTGATGACATTTACATGTTTTTAGACCAAATCTACAAAAACTAAGAAAATAATATTTAAAAATAGTGTTGAAAATACCAAATCTATCTGGATTATCTTTTAAAATTAAATCATAAATAAAACAGTTACAATATTTTTTTGGGTATGAATTGCTTTATTGAAACTAACTGTGGGAACATTTAAATGTTTTAAATGATAATTTTCTGTAAAACGTGGCACTTCTGCGTCAGCTTTTCCTGGTCAATTTTGACATCTCTGGCTTGCCATACAAATGTTCCGCGATTCCACCGGAAAGCCCGTAACGGAGCTTCCATTCGATGCGAACGGACAATTGGTTTAAATTATGCTAGCGCGAGGTGTCCGCGTATGGGGGGTGTGTGTTCGAGTGGTCCGCGGTACACACGTGTCCCGAACCGTGGCCTCTGATCCGTACGGACCACGGAAAATCCGTGATCCGTTACACCCCTAGTCTGGAGTTAAATTTGGGCCAATATAATTTAAAACCCAAATATAACAAATTAAAAAAATATATTAAAATGTCAAACTTTTTGCTATTCTAAAATAAACTTAAATTGTCAGCTTCAAATGTATTTCAAGTTTCAAAACTCAAAATTTAATTTTCAAAAAAAAAATCACTTTCAACTTTTTTAACGTTTTTAAAACCTAAAAGAACATTTGAAGCTTTGAAGTTTATTTTACATTTTTTGTACAAACATCAATATTTGTTTTATTTGAGTTTCAAATAGTATTGACCCTAATTTCTCTCTATAACTGTCTCCTTTGGTCATCCTTCAAACTGTTTGTAATTATTTTAATCATGAATGAGTTATTGTGATGAAAATGTCTTCATGTGTCTGCTTTCATATTTTCATTTTAACATTGTTTTTCTTTCTCTTTTCTTTATTCTTTTTCCTCCCTAACATTTCATTTTTTCATCGACGCTTTGTTTTGAACCGTCACTCTGTAAATTCACCCGCTTGCTGGCTCCGCTGCTCACCAGCGGGTTTCATCAGATCGCCGCTCTCTCAGCTGAGGCTGGTCAATGACAGCGCTGAGCTGCACTGCGAGGTGATAGGGAACCCCATCCCGGAGGTGCAGTGGTGGTTTGTTGAAGGCGAAGAGTCCAACGAGACCTTCACCCAGCTGTTTGACGGGGCTCATAGCAACCGTGTAAAAATCAATGCCACGTATATTGAGCACGCCTCGAGCACCATTCACCTCGCCGGGCTTTCCTTTGAGGACTCCGGCACGTACGAGTGCCGCGCCTCCAACGACCCCGACCGCAATGATCTGAAGAAGACTCCGAAAATCAAGTGGATCCGCTCGCAGGCTAACATTATTGTGATTGAAAGTGAGTGACAGAAGAGCCACGAGGAGGGCCAGGTGCACTAGTAAAGTTCTGGACCTGTTAGATCCCGCTGCACACAACTGTCCCGTTGGTCCGGTTCCCTCCCACCCCTTCATTTAGTGCGTTCTCCCTTCTCCAAAAGCACAGCAGCTCCCCTGTAGAGGGTGAAAGTGACCTGAAACCTTCATTACCCTTCACTTTTTTTACTTTTTATATTTTCCATGAATACAACAACGAACACCGTATTGATTGTGTTGAAAATTTGGCTGCTTGTTTCTCAAAGTGAAACGCATATATTTAAAATAAACCATAAAGGGTTCAGATGTCAAGATTGAAGTTATTTTCCTCTGACTAACACTATAATGCTCCTTTTTCCTGTGCTTATAGCTCAGACTAACGCATTAGCACAGAAGAGGCAACAGACAGAACAGCGTCTGCATCTGTACGTCTTTCTGCTGGATTGGATTTAAAACTAGAGAAGTTGCATCAGCTGCGGTAATACTAGTGTAAAGGCTTTTTGCTGAAAATACTGTAATTACTGTAATTGCTGAAGGATTTGCTGAAAATGTTAAAGCTATATGCATAATGCAAAGGTTGCTAAGGGACTTGAAGTTGCAGAAAGTCCACAAAGAATTTGAAGAATTTCTTGAAAAATAAAAAAACCTGAAAAGTTTAAAATACCTAAAATGGATGAACTCAAAATTTGCTCCAAACCTCAATAGATGCCAAAAAAAGAAGCTAGCGCATTGCTAAAATACTAGCTCAATATTGGCTTTAAAAACTTAAGACGCTAGCATGGTGCTAATATATTAGCTAAAGCAGACTTTGTTGCTTCTTCTGCATGTGTTGAAGACCTCTGATGCCCCCCACTCACCCCCCCCCCCTCTCCCCCTCCACCCTCTAAAGTTTTCATCTCCTCCTTTGACTTGAATGTGTTCTGAATAGCAACTCTCACCTGTTGTGGTCCTTATTTACTGACTAGTTACTGTAAACATGGAACCGTTATGAAGCGGTCATGTTGGTGTTTTGACAGCATTAGCTGCTGTTTAGTCAAAGGTGACTTGTATATAGTCTACCTGCTGATGACACCGCTGTGTCCGCCTCTGTCCTCTGTGAAGACCCGGTCATCTTGAGTGGACCCTCTGAGGTGACCAACCAGACTTCTGCCACGCTCAGCTGCAACTTGACCGACGCTAGCCTCGGCAGTCCTGCGTTCTTCTGGACACACAACGGCAAAGTCATTGAGGACTCCAAGGCTTCTGGATCTTATGCAGCTCTTCGGTAAGACTGTGCTCAGGAGACTTGCTGAACTGATGGTTTACAAAGATGTGTATAGAAGTTTCTAACCACTCTTTCCCTCGATCAGAATGTCATGGTGCTGTTCATGTCTGGTCATGTTGTAACTGCATCTCTGCATGGCTGCTCTGCTCACATCCATGATCAACAGAGCGAGCGTGAAGACGCTGCCGGGAGAAGAGCCACACTTTTCTGACCTTCATTTTCCATTCACATGATGTGAACATGTCAATAAGAGTTAAAGACCCACTCGATAAAAATAAAAACAACCAGATAACATTCAAATGTTATTGGATCCAGTTACAACATTTACAATTAGACTCTGGCAAAAAGTGGCGCGACAACTACAGTTGAAAAAAGAAACGAAATGGATTTATCTTTGTAAGAATTTTAAACCAACAAAAGATGATTCAACATTTAAGCAGTGGAGTAAAAAAGGAACTACAGCATTTGCCACAGTCATGAAAAATGATGAAATGAGGAGCTTCCAGGATCTGAGGCGAGCACTTGAACTTACCAGTCAAGACTTCTTTCAATATCTCCAAATAAGGGAATATTTTAACAAGGAAGTTAGACTGAAAGAAGGGAAAATACTAAACCCAGTTATAGAAATAATAACAGATGCATAAAGGGAAAAGACATCTAAGGTTATCTCCAAACTACAACAGTCTTATCTCATGTCTCATATGTCAAGGGGAGATGTCTATCTCAATCACAGATGAAAAATGGTTTATGTGAGTCGTCACAGTCGTCCACCACATCTCTGAAATGGAGAGAATGTAACCGGAAGAATTTAGTTTGTTTTTTTTATTATCACGCCTTTGATTAAAAGTAAACGATTAACAAATCCACAGAGACAATGTGACACAGTCAACGCCGCTCGTACTCATCTGGACCTGTTCCCAAATAACATCATTCTGGAATTCCATCCATCTAGCTTTAACAAAAGTGCTCAGATACACAATCCCTTTCACACAGTTGGTACTATGTTTGGGTAACATCTCTGAAACTGTTATAGCTAAAAATCCAATATTTGGTAAAAATACTGTTAACCGCAGCGAGGAAGGCTATCACTAGGAGGTGGTGCAAACCTGAGCTACCAACTCTCAGAGTGGATGGACATGGTGGAGGAAGTCTTCATTATGGAGAAAATGATCTGGAGACTGAAAAGAGACAAATTCATGGAAAAATGGGACAAATGGACTGCATACAAGTACCTTCACATCACTGGATAAGACTGTTTTTTTTTTTATATATATATAGATTGGTCGCTTGTGTCATACCAGGTTCCTACCCATGTGGTGTTTAGTTGTTGTAGCTTTTCCTTCCTTTTTTTTCATATAAAATTCTAATCCAGATGCAAGACTTGTTTAAACTCATGTTAATGTTGTCATATCCTGTTAAAACTCAATAAAACCTCAAGTAAAAAAAAAAACACGTTTAAATTGGCAAAAAAAAAAGCTTTTTTTACAAGCTGGCATCTAAAAATGTTGAAGTCATAGTAAAGAAGACTTTTAGAAACAGACGAATCAGTGGTACTTTCCTGGATAAACTAATTATCAATTCATTTGATTTTGCCATGAAAAAATACATAAATGTTAAGAGAAGCTGGCGTTTTCTCAAAGTGAAATGTCTTTTTTTTTTTTTCTTTTGCTTCTTTCTTTTTTATACCAAGACTTCCTGCCCCAAACAGGAGAATGTCAGTGAAGTCTTTCTATTTCTATTAAAGGTTTTAAACCGTGCAAGACCAAAATGTCCTTTTGTCTGGAGTCTTTAGAGTATCTGGTGTGAAGAACTACTAACCATTGTTATGCAGCATAAGATTAACTCAGCTATCAGGAAACAGAAGTGTTTCCTCGTATCGACTCACTCTTCAGGTGTTTTAAAGACGTTTTCTTCTCATCTTAGTTTGGACAAGATCACCCATGTTCAGTCTGGAGTGTATGAATGCGTGTTCGAGACCAATCCTCAGATGAAGAAGACCATTGAAGTCAAAAGTAAGCATTTAAAATATACTTTTACTGTGACTGTTGACACTTTGGACCTTTTTCATGTGGGTGTTCTGAGTTTTGTGTTTTCCTCCATTATTCATTTTCAGAAAGGTAGAGTAGAAACAGAAAACACTAGAAATGTTCTCTTCACTCTGGGGACTTTAACAGGAAACCCAGGAGCTGTTTTCTCTGGTTCTGTGCAGCAAATGTTCCCTGTTAGGAATTCTGTCTGTGATTAACGGTCATCCTCTGAGCTCACATTCCTTATTGGACAGTTTAGATCCGCCCCTCCAGTGAAAACATTGTAGGTTCTCTACTGTAAATACTGAACTCCACGTTTGACCGTCCTCGCAGCCGCCCCGCACGTTTCTGCCTACAAACACTCTGAGCACGGCAGTGAGAACGACAAAGGCGTGATGACCTGCGTGGCTCACGGCTACCCGCTGCCCACCGATTGGGTTTGGATCAAAGAAGAAGGTGGAAACCAGAAGGTGCGTAGCTGCAACGCACGAGTCCACGGTTCTGGCGCTCTGCTAACTCGCTGCTCCACCCTCAGCCTCTCACCAACGCCACCAGCGACCGATACGAGATAAAGAGCACCCCCAACAAGACGGTGCTGACCATCAACGACCTGAACATCGAGACGGACGCCGGGAACTACGTCTGTCACGGAACCAGCGAGATCGGCACGGACAAGGACACCATCTACCTGCGCGTGCGCAGTCGCCTGGCCGCTCTGTGGCCCTTCCTCGGGATCGTGGCGGAGGTCATCATCCTCGTGACCATCATCTTCATCTACGAGAAAAGGAGAAAGCCCGACGAGGTCAATGACGGTACGTAGAAACGAGCGGGGATGAGTCAGGATAAGATTGATCTGAATGTTCATGTTGGATCAAACTGAACCCAGAACCTCTGCTGTTTTCTGTTTCTGGTTGAAGAGTTTGGTCCTATAATGAAGGCTTCTATTGACATGTACAGATCAGCTGTTCGTGTTTTTGTACGTTGGAGGTGTATGAACCCCAAAGTGGATCAGACCGCCATCGTTTCTCGGTTTGGATGAGGGATGGATTTGGGTTCAGTTGTTCTCGTCTGGAGATGCTGAACTCTCTCTGACAGTATAATGGTCCTGGACTGGCATTAGTCCAAACCTGGCTCTTCCTGGAGCGTTTGCTGATCAAACGGATCAGGAATCTTTAGGGGAAGACTTGATGTCTGACTGTATGTGAGAACTAGACAGAGTGTGACGTCATCCATGGAGAACCGTTTATTTCTGCTCCAAACTGTCAATTAGTTTAGTTTAGTTTATTAATTTATCAGGACAGTGTACAAATACATTGAGCTTAGAAAGCAAAGATGTTTGCACCAGATTATAGCTTACTAGCTAATTTCCATCTGTAGTCCGAGTACAAAATACATCATATCTAAACATTATAAACATATTAACCATTTTAAGACATTTTAAAAGAAATCCAATGTAAAACAAGTTATCAAGGATAAATAAAACAAACACAATATAAAATACAATATGAAATCTAAAATATTTTATAAAACTAAAACTACTGCAATATAAAATACATACACCAATTTATAAAAACAACATAAAAATAAACATATTTCCAGTTAAAAATAGGATAAAACAATTAAAACAATTACAGCAATGGTCTTGTACTCTGACATCCATCTATTAATGTGTGCAAGATTGGTGCTCCAGCATCCATTTCTTGGCAGTTTGTGAAAAACTGTAAAACTCTGCCATGCTTTTTATGTTTGTTGGAAGTCTATTCCATTCCTTTACAGCCCTATAAGAAAAGGCAGACTGAGAAAAAGCAGATTTTCTTTTAGGGATGCTGCAGTCACCTCTGGATACCGACCTAAACACTCTGCCCCTGAGCTCAGAGCATGGCTGTATAAAGTTCTTAAGAGGAGGTGGGGCGGTGTCATGCAAAATTTTATGAACTAAGCGAATGTCAGAGTACCTGATCAGGTTATCGAAACTTAGTATATTGTGTTTTTCCAAAATAAAGCAATGGTGGTATCGCCTGGATTTCTTGTCAAGGATTTTCAGAGCTTGATTATGCAGAGACCTTAGAGGCTTTAGTACTGTTATGCTAGCCTGAGACCATGATGTAATACAGTATAAAAGGTGTGATATGATCATGGCATTGAAATACGACTTTGCCGCCTCTAAAGACAACGAGTCTCTGATATGTCGAAAGTTGACTATGTTAAATTTCAGAGTATTGCTGATCTTTTTAACATGACTTTTAAAATTAAGAGTAGTAAGTATTGAGTTACTGAGTCTTCACAGTGCAGATCTGGAACCATCTGGCCGTGTTGGAGCCAGATGTCAGTTAGCAGGGATTGAAATTCACAGTTCAAACCTGAACTCGGAGTTCACAGACTTAAAGTTTGTTAACTCTGCATCTTCAGTGTCAGAACAACTGAAAAGAGTTTGTTCAGTCGTGTGAATGTGGGCTCAGAAATACCAGATGAGGATATTAACCAATTCAATGAAAAAATCCAGATCTATCCACAGTCGGTAGGGGTGTAACGGATAATCCATGGCAATTCTAAAGAAAATCCCAATCAACAATTAAAGTTCAGGAAAACACATTTTTTGGATCAATAATCGACTCAAAATTATCTTGGAAATCGCACAAAAAAATAAAAGTTTAAAAAAATCTTTCAACAATAGATAAATGTAAACACACACACACACGTATCAGGAACATATTGTACATTCGAGGTCATGTGACCTGTTACTTCAGGGTTCATTTCTTCCAAAGTACGTCTGAGGAATCATGATAGATTTTCTTTGATGGATATTTTCTCTGTTCGCTGCTGACTTTGCGTTTTGGTAAGTGAAGATTCTGCATGTCAGATGAAGTGGTTGAGCTGAGATGAGGATGTGAGGCTATGGGAGACCAGGAGCTTTCATAGTGACCACTTCTGAGGCTTGAAGGTTCGCTCACTCTTTCACTGGCCCTCGATCTCAAACCCGGTCCAGCCAATGAAAGAGTCGGAGAAGACGTGACCCGGTTAGGTTGGCGTTGGGGGGCGTGGCCAGAGGTTTGCATGCCCTCTGCTCCTCCAGCCTCGTGCATGACGGACGGGCAGGCCGAGGTTTAGCTCCGCTGACATTTCCCATTCATCCGTGTGGTTTGACAGAAGAGCTGAAGCTCTGAACGCTCATGTCAGGACGTTTACCTGGCTCAGGTCTACCTGCTCGTACACTGCAGCATCCTCATGTGCTTGCATTGCATGAGTCATTGTGATGAAGGGACCAACAGGAGAGTTCATTACAACAATCAAATGTTTGATCGTGGACACTTCAGGTTCTGTTTACCTGCTGGCATGCTTCCACCTGTCTCACAGCTTCATGGTCGTTCTGCTCTAAATGTTCACGTTTCTTTCTTATTTCTCGTACAGACGACGACTCAGGAGCTGCTCCACTGTAAGTACACTTGAACGCTCGATCATTCTTTTATATTTTCTCTAGAAATCATCAAAATCATTTTGTTTTTCAGGAAAAGCAATTCCACCGCCAACCACAAAGACAAGAACGTGCGGCAAAGAAACTCCAACTGAGAAGGTGTGAGGTGAGTCTGGAGACCATGAGCTTCAGAGGGTTCAGTTGATTCAAATGATCTCATTTTGAGTCAACCTGGAGTTCAGTAGAACGCTGTGGGCGGAGCCATTTGTTACACGCTAACAGCCAACAATGGCGATGAACATCAGGTTTGATCCAGATTCCAGTTCAGACCCAGAAAACAAAGACGTTTATGGATCTATTTGTCTGCAGCTGCATCAGAATGGGGCGGAGCTTGTAGCCCCACCCACCGTATTTTCTACGTCACAAATGCGATCTTTAAAAAAATAGTTTTCACCTTTTGTTTCACCTCGATGAAAGACACGACGGTTCTGGGTTTTAACAGACTCAACCAAACCCAACAGCGCCGTCAGAACTTTGAAAGAACACATGAACACCTTTACAGAGTGTTGGCAAAATGTTACATCTGCTAAAAAAAAAAAGAAATTTTGTTGAACTATGAAAGAGCGCTGAAGTTGATCTAATGTTAAATGTTTCTAAACATATATCCCAGTTTTGTAAAAATATTTAGTGTTGTTTAAATATGAGCTAAACTCCAAAATAGCCTAAAATTCCTCAATAAACTAAAATAGTCAAAAACGTTATAAAATATGAGCTAAACTCTAATTCTTTTTTAAAATTACTCTAAAGATGAAAACATGGCCCATGAATATATTAAAGGATTATTGATCTGATTAAAATGTTAAAAACTCTCATTCATTTGCATATTTAGCTCAATATTTCAGAAACTATGAAGTTAATAAATACCAGCAGTAACGTCTGAACCAGCTGAACATTTTAGATACGATTGATGAAATCTCTGATTTGATCAATGAGAAAGAAGCAGAACAATCACTGTAATGTGAATGCTTAATAAGCAATCACACGACTGCTTTCAGCTTCAAATATTCTGTTTTATTTAGTCAAAAAATTTCAATTTTTTTCTTCTTTTAACTTTTTTTTTTTTTTTTTGTATCTGAACATTTTAGTTTTAAAACTTTTGCTCCCGTTGTGACGCATTGAGGCGGGGCTAAAACGATGTTTGAAAGACGTTTTCTACACCTGTATTTAATACAACAAGATGGCGCTTTGAACCGTCTAAAACGGCGTTTTAGACACGCGTGGGACGACTTTAGACGACGATGGTACAGACTGAACAGAGTTTTCCATCACAGTTCTCAGTCAGTGAACGCACCGGGGCTGAAGTCACCCTCATCTATTTTGATTGGTCCTTCGTGTTAGCCCCGCCCCAACGTGCCACAACAGGAACGAAAGTTTTGAAACTGAAATTTTCAGATTCAAAAATGAAATAAAGAGTTGAAGATGAAAGTGAGTTTTGAATCCTAAAAAAAAAAAAAAATTTTGAAGCTGAAAATAATGACGTTTATTTTAGGATTGTAAAAACTTCAAACACCATAATCATTTTTTTTTTTCAATTAAAATTTTGGTTTCAAACAATATTGGCCCCAACATAGCTCCATAGGTGGGGTAACTGTATAACATCCCCCATAGCAACAACAATTACAAGGAACAAAAACTGAGTTCCCCCTTTTTAACCAGTTTTTCACTGATTAACACCATTCTTTATATTTGGCTGTAACAGATGATTTGAACAAGTCTTTTAAGCGTGTTTCTCTGTTTTTGTTTCCAGGTGGAGCTGCAGCGAGGACTCACTTCCTGTCGCATCAACGTGCTTTCTGCAAAGTTCCCGTGGTTCATGTTAGAGGAAAATCCTTCTGTTCCTGTTTTAGTTTTTATTTTCTTTTTAATCACGTTGTGGAAATGATGTGAATTTCTGCTTCAGGCTGTCTGGCAAATATTGCATGAATCAAGTGTATCAAATCCTTGGATTCTGGTTGGAGGAGTGTTAGTTTGTGATGCTTTTATTGTGGCGGTTCCTGCACTAACCTCACACTCGTCGCTTCTTAGCTCCACTCGTGTCCTGCCTGGAAAAGCCAGAACTTTTAGAGTTTCAACACTGCCGGTCCAGCAGGAAGGGGTGGAGAGTTTTATTTGGCGTGAGGTGTAACCTGGAGCCACGCCCACTTCCTGTGGTAGAGCTTTAGTTTGCCTTAATGAGCGCCGTGTGGTTTTGGTTTGGTAACTGTCTCACTTTCTGCAGATGGGTTTCAAAATGACTTTTATTCTAATAAATGTTTTTCTTTTTACACAAACTTTACTTTTTGTCTGATTTGCGTCCATGAAATGAGTTTGGACCCAGAGATGAGCTGCTGAGAGCTTCTTCCCTCCGTCGGAATGGTTGGACCCGTCTGCTCTGTTCACTGTGTAGATATCTGAAGCCATATATTCTACTGAAACTAATGAGTGTTGTGTTTGATGTAACCAGAGCCGAGTACTGACCCGGAGAATCTCTACTGTACAACCGGCACCCATCAGAATAAAGGTATTAACGGAAACTGCTTCACTTTCATGCTTTTCCCATCATGCTTTGCGTTAACGGTTTTCACTGCAGAATTTACAGAAAAAGTTCTGAGATCTGAACTCCAGAATTAAACCGTTTTCCTTCAGAAGTGTCAGGCGTCCTACAGAGATTGTTAAATTCTGTTTCACCTGGATGCTGATGGAGGCTTTGATTTGTTACTCGTACAAAATTATGAAATAAAAAAATATAATCTCCACGTGCACAACTGAACACGACGGCTTGAAACTAGGGCTGCCACGATTAGTCGACTAATCGACGACTAATTTAATAGTCGATTAGTTGTTACTTTATATTGTATGAAGTCAGATTGTAGTAAAGTTGAAAGTTATAATAGCATTCTGCTAACTTTTTGGAATATTTTGGCATTTATTAAGGTTTTTAAGGCTAATTTGGAGTTTAGCTAATATTTCAGCAGCATGCTAGCTATTTTGGTTAACTTAAGCTTTTTTAAGTTTTTTTTAGGCAACTTTTGAGTTTAGCTTATATTTCAGCTATATGCTAGCTGTTTTGGCTAATATAGGATTTTTCCGTTTTTTTAAGGCTAATTTGGAGTTTAGCTAATATTTCAGGAGCATGCTAGCTATTTTGGTTAACTTAAGCTTTTTTAAGTTTTTTTTAGGCAACTTTTGAGTTTAGCTTATATTTCAGCTATATGCTAGCTGTTTTGGCTAATATAGGATTTTTCCATTTTTTTTAAGGCTAATTTGGAGTTTAGCTAATATTTCAGCAGCATGCTAGCTATTTTGGTTAACTTAAGCTTTTTTAAGTTTTTTTAGGCAATTTTTGAGTTTAGCTTATATTTCAACTATATGCTAGCTGTTTTGGCTAATATAGGATTTTTTCATTTTTTTAAGGCTAATTTGGAGTTTAGCTAATATTTCAGTAGCATGCTAGCTATTTAGGCTAACTTTGGCTCTTTTTATTTTTTGGCTAATTTGGCATTTAACTAATATTTTAGCTGGTTATCAACTTCAGCATCTTTACATCCACTTTGACCATGAATAGATTAGTCGACTAATCGGAAAAAATAATCGGTGATTAGTCGACTATTAAAATAATCGTTTGTGGCAGCCCTATTTGAAACTGACCGCACGCGCGTGATGTGACGCTCACGTCTCCATCGGTTGATCCTCCCTTCGTCCCGCTCCACTTCCTGGGGGTGGAGTATATCCGTATAAAGGGGAGGGGCGTTCTACTTTAAGGGAGGGAGGAGTCAGGCCCGGCTCCCTGCAGAGTCCGCTCCACTCGTCTCCTCCTCGCCGAGGGAGAAACTTCACTGTTGAAGGTTTTAAAGACGCTTCTTTAGACTTTTAACATTCATTATTGGACATGTGTGTTTAAAAAAGTGGGAAAAGTTTCACTGGATTAAATTCATAAGTTCGAGCAGCCAAGTAAACTCTGATGACCCAGCATTCTAGCAGCATTTAAACGCATCGTTTACCTGAGAATCTTACATCTGTGTGAGCGAAACACAGGCCCGGGGGCCGGATCCGGCCCTCCAGATCATTTTATTTTATTCTTAATGACCCGATGTTATCTTGTTCCCATTTCTAATTTGTATAATTTTGATCAAATCTATTTTTATTGAGAGCAAAATAAATTAAGTTATTTAAGGTTTAAGTTGATTTATTCTGGAATGATATTCCTGCATTTTTAATATCCAGAATTATGTTCAAAAATTAATTTTAAAAATTTTAATTCTGCAGCTTTTTGGACTATTTTGGCATTTACTAAGATTATTTTGTAGTTTAGCTCATATTTCAGCAACATGCTAGCTGTTTTAGCAAATTTAGTCTTTTTTTTTTTTTTTTTTAAGGTTAATTTGGTATCTACACACATGGACAGAACTGTTGGTACCCCTCAGTTAAAGAAGGAAAAACCCACAATTCACACTGAAATCACTTGAAACTCACAAAAGTAACAATAAATTAAAATTAATTGAAAATTAAATAATCAAATCAACCATTACTTTTGAATTGTTGATTAACATAATTATTTAAAAAAACAAACTAATGAAACAGGCCTGGACAAAAATGATGGTACCTCTATAGAAGATTGAAAATGATTTGACCAGAGTGACATGATTAACTCAGGTGTGTCCTTTCATTGACATCACAGGTGTTTCCAAACTCATAATCAGTCAGTCTGCCTAGTTAAAGGGAGACCAGTAGTCACTCTGCTGTTTGGTGAAAAGGTGTGTACCACACTGAACATGGACAACAGAAAGCCAAGGGGACAATTGTCTCAGGACAAACATCTTAAAGGTAAAGGCTCTAAGACCATCTCTAAACAGCTTGAAGTTCCTGTGACAACAGTGGCTCATATTATTCAGAAGTTCAAGACCCACGGGACAGTGGCCAACCTCCCTGGATGTGGACACAAGAGGAAACTTTTTTTTTTTGGTCATCAAAGTTTTTATTGATTTTTTCACAAACATAACAACAGCAACAAGGAAAAAATAAAAAATAAAATAAAAACATTACGAGAGTATCATATCAGTACAATTAGACAGAAGAAAAACCAGCAAGATGGCACAATTCTACTTATAAAGTGGAAGAAGAGTCTTGTGTCGTTATAAATGTCATAAAACGGCTCCATATTCGACCTGTTTTTTCCTGGGTATTTTAGTTTTAGCGATTAAAAATCTCGAATGAAGCAGTCTCAGTCATGAGCTTCACCCAGTCCATGAGCTGAGGTTTGTGGGGACTCCTCCAATTTCTTAAAATGAGTCTTGCGGCCACCACTGATCCAACCAATACTAGCCCAAACAATTCTTTTGGGAATCCAAGAGGCCTAACAGATTCATCTCCCAATAGACATAGTTGTGGTGATTGAGGAACAGGTAGTCCAATCATATTTTCCATGCTTGTAATCACTTCAGTCCAAAAAGGAAACACCAGAGGACATTCCCAAAACATGTGAAAAAAAAGTACCAGAGTTATTTCCGCATTTCCAACAGTTATTCTCTCGTAGCAGGCCCATATTAAACATCTTTGATGGAGTATAATAGTACCGATGGACAATTTTATAATGGATGAGTTTGTTTCTGGCATCCCTAGTTGCCCAACCAGTATCTGATACTATATTACGCCATACCTCTTCAGAAATGACAAGTTTTAGGTCTTTTTGCCAGACCAGTCTCCGGCTGTCACATATTCTTTCTCTGGTACTTAAAAGTTTTTTATAAACCACAGATGCAGCATGTAATGTACTAGTTGAGTTCAGCCATTCCTGAATTATATTATTTTCTTGTACCCACTTTAAACCACAAGCTGATTTCATACTACTCCTGAGTTGTAGATATTTCCAAAAGTCTCCCTTCTCTGTCATATTAAAGTTCTCTTTTACCTCGCTAAATGACATAAAAGTATTGTCTATATACAAGTTCCCTAATTTTTGTATTCCTCTCTCAAGCCAATTATGCCAGAGCAAGCGTGATCTTCCTACTAATATTATTGGGTTATTCCAAACTGAAGAATATGCCTGTCTGTAGGGACAAAGTTTTAGTATTTTATGTGCCTTGGTCCATGCAAGAGGAAAATTGATGACAATTTGAAGAGACGGATTGTTGGAATTGTATCCAAAGATCCCAGAACAACCTCCAAAGAAATTAAAGGTGAACTCCAAGGCCAAGGTACATCAGTGTCAGATCCATTCGTCGTTGTTTGAGTCAAAGTGGACTTCATGGGAGACGACCGAGGAGGACACCACTGCTGAAAAAATATCTTAAAAAAGTCAGACTGGAATTTGCAAAAATGCATGTTGACAAGCCACAAAGCTTCTGGGAGAATGTCCTTTGGACAGATGAGATCAAACTGGAGCTTTTTGGTAATCTATGTTCATAGACTCAGAAACCAAGCATACGAAGAAAAGAAGACTGGAGAGAAATGTGCTGCCTGGTGTCAGAAAGCTTGGTCTCAGTCGCAGGTCATGGGTCTTCCAACAGGACAACAATCCAGAACACACAGCCAAAAACACCCAAGAAAGGCTGAGAGAAAAGCCTTGGACTATTCTAAAGTGTCCTTCCATGAGTCCAGATCTGAATCCCATTGAACATCTGTGGAAGGAGCTGAAACATGACACCCATCAAACCTGAGACAACTGGAGCAGTTTGCTCTTGAGGAGTGGGCCAGAATACCTGTTGACACCTGCAGAACGCTCATGGACAAATACAGAAATCCTTTCATTGCAGTGATTGCAACAAAATATGAAGTTATGGGTACCATCATTTATGTCCAGGCCTGTTACATTAGTTTTTTTTTTAATAATTATATTAATCAACAATTCAAAAGTAATGGCTGATTTTGATTATTTAATTTTCAATGAATTTTAATTTGTTACTTTTGTGAGTTTCAAGTGTTTTCAGTGAGAATTGTGGGTTTTTCCATCTTTGACTGAGAGGAACCAACAATTCTGTCCATGTGTGTGTAGATGATGTTTTAGCCAACAATCAGATTCAACGTTTTCAATTATGAATTTCAGCATCTTCATCTTCCAGCATTCACACTAGCATCATCACAGGTAATGTTATACATCTAGTTCATAATTATGTTAAAAAGTTACAATTTAAAGTTATAAAATGTAGTTTTGGAGTATTCCATAGAGGATTTTCCCGTGATCGAAGGTGTGTTTTGGATTTTGGCGTCTTGTGTGATTGAGTTTTGACGCTCCTGCTGTACAATAAAGTGGAGTGTAGACAGAAACAGATCCTCAGATTTCTGTTCTGGTCGATCCTGAGGAAGAAACTCATATTTGGAAAAGAGAACCAAAGAACCAGAGATGATTTCCAAACATCAGCTGATCTCAGGAGGAGGAGCTCTCTGACCTTTGAAAGATTTAATCTAAATCTGTTTGTTTTTAAAATATTTTTTAAATAAATCACAGCAGCAAAGCGTGAACAAACCGGTCACGCGCTCTAAGCTGCGCATTTACCTCCACCGTCCACAAGGTGGAGCCCTCACACCTCTGAAGCAGCAGCTCCATCCACGCTGCAGCCGCGCGCGCCGCTGGCTGATGAAGAGTTTGTTTGAATCAACAGCTGAGAGAGAAGAGGCTGGATGACCGGCAGTAACCTTTACCTGTCAGCAGGTGAGTTCATTGGTGGACGGTGGGCGTGTCTGAGGGCTTTGCACCTTTTCTATCACGTAAAGAACCCCCCCCCCCCCCCCCCCGTTTATAAAGGATGGATTCCATCAGCCGCGCGCGAGCGCAGCGGGAAAAGGATGAAGCGCTTTCCTCCTGGAGGCGGGGCCGCGGCCGTCGCGCGCAAAAACTCCCCCAACAAAGAGGGAGGGGTCAGTCTGAGCTTCCAGGTGCAGCAGCAGCTCCGTCCGCGCGCGCCTGCGCCAGCGCGGACACGCACGCGGCTCCCACGCCCACCAGAGCGCAGAGTCAGAGGGGACCGGGACGGAACCGGACCGGGGCCAGTCGGTATGCTATGCAACAAGAACGGAGACTGTCGACGGGATCCGGCCACTTCGGGGAGCCTGTCGTCGCTCATCTCCCGGCAGGAGGGGCAGGCGCATGGGGCCGTGGCGGGTGAGGACGGCGGGGGTCCGGCCGCGGGCACGGACGGCCCCGCCACCTCAGCGGGACCCCCGGGGGCGGAGGTCAGGGGCGCAGCGGCCACGGAGAGAAGGGACCCCAGAGTTTCCTTCTCCAGCCCCCCCGCCGGGAAAGGGCAGAGCGCGCGGCCCTCCGTGACTTTCACCAAGGCGGAGGACGGCTGTCCGGTCGGGCCGGAGGACGGAGAGTCCAGCGGGAACCAGACGTACATGCAGCGGCAGTTCAGCTCCATGCTGCAGCCCGGGGTCAACAAGTTCTCTCTGCGCATGTTCGGTAGCCAGAAGGCGGTGGAGAAGGAGCAAGAGCGCGTAAAGTCCGCGGGAAACTGGATCATTCATCCGTACAGCGACTTCAGGTAGAAACGAGGAGAACCCCCCAAAAAAACCCGTTATTTCACCCAAACACGCTGGTTTCAGGACTAAGGACAGCTCCTTCTGACTTTATGTTTGTCTTCTTTATATGGAGCTAAATTAGCGCCAATATTATTTGAAACACGAATTGGAAAAAATAATTGGTGTTTTGGTAATAAATACATAGTAATAAAAACGTCTGAAACTTTTTGCTATTCTAAAATAAACTTCATTATTTTCAGCTTCAAATCTTCAATTTCCTAAACTTAAAATTTCAATTTCCGATTTTTTTTTCAGTTTCTTTATTTTACTTTCAATTCTTTTTTTATTTACATTTTACATTTTTCGATTCGAAAACAAACAAATAAAAAAAAAATCTGAAACTGCAAAAAAAAAAAATTTGAAATAGAATTTTTGAGTTTTGAAACCTAAAAAATTGAATATTTGAAGCTGAAAATAATCAAGTTTATTTTAGAATAGCATAAAGTTTCAGACATCTTAATGTTTTTTAGCCAAACACCAACGTTTTTTTTTTTGATTTTCATTTGTGTTTCAAATAATCCAGGCCTCGATTTAGCTCCATACATTTAGACTCTTGACTGATTCTGCCCCCCCCTGTAATTCAGCAGCCGTTTCTGTAACTTCCTCGTGATTCTGAACATAACTCGACTCTGTTAAAGATGAGATTTTGAGCAGAACTTTGAAACGTGATTTTATTCGTCTTAGATTTAGAATCATTTTCCACAAACGTTTTGCTGGACGGATCAGACGACGCACAGCTCCGCCTCCGGCCTCCTCGTCTTTGCTGGGGGAGAAACGGACAGCTGGAAACTCTGTGGAGCAGAATCAGCATCTTTGCTGCTATTTGATATTGCGAGCAGCAGCTTTTGTCTGCAGCCTCACCTCATATTTCAGCTTGAAACCATCAGTCAGTCCAAACTCCTGCACTTGATTGGATTTTTTAGAGGTTTTGGTTTCATTAAAGATTTTTTAAGGAGCTATTTTGGGGACAATATTATTTGGCCCCTCCCCCAAATAAATAAATAAATGAATATATTAATTACTTAAAAATTTGGTCTTTGGCCAAAATACATTAAAATCTCCCAAAATTTTTGCTGTTCCAAATATACTTAATTATTTTCAGCTTAAAATGTTCAATTTTTTAATTTTCACAACTCAAAATGTAATTTTTAAAGATTTTTTTTGAAACTTTCAACTCTTTTATTATCGATTTTTGAAATGTTCAGATATGAAAACAAAACAAAAAAATAGATTTGAAACTGAAAAGCTTTGAAATAGAAATGTTAAGTTTTAAAACCTAAAAAACAGGAACATTTGAAGCTGAAAATAATTAAGTTTATTTTAGAATAGTATTTTATTGGCCAAAAATATTGGCCCCAACTTAGCTCCATATAATTGGGGCCAACATCATTTGAAACCCAAATAAAACAAATTGAAAAAATATAGTTATTTGGCCAAAATAAAGAAAAATGTCTAAAAAGTTTTGTATTTTAAAAATAAACGTAATTATTTTCAGCTTCAAATGTTCAATTTTTAAGTTTTAAAAACTCAAAATGTCTTTTTCGACTCATTTTATCACTTTCAATTCTCTTTTTTTTTTATTTCAAAATCGAAAATGTAGAACAAAAAAGAGTTGAAAGTGAAAAAAGTTTTGAAATTTTAAGTTTTTAAACTCCCCCCTGAACATTTGAAGCTGAAAATAATTCAGTTATTTTGAAATAAACATTAAATTTTTTTTGGCAACATTTTTTCAATCAGTTTTATTTGGGCTTCAAATAATTTTGGCCCCAGCTTAGCTCCATACTTGCGTCTCCATCTTCCTCAGGTTCTACTGGGACTTCACCATGCTGATGTTCATGGTGGGGAACCTGATCATCATCCCCGTGGGCATCACCTTCTTCAAGGATGAGACCACCACGCCCTGGATCATCTTCAACGTGGTCTCCGACACCTTCTTCCTCACGGATCTGGTGCTCAACTTCCGGACCGGCATCGTGTTCGAAGACAACACGGAGATCATCCTGGACCCCGAGAAGATCAAGAGGAAGTACCTGAAGAGCTGGTTCGTTGTGGACTTTGTGTCTTCGATCCCCGTGGATTACATCTTCCTGATCGTGGAGAAGGGGATCGACTCGGAGGTGTACAAGACGGCTCGGGCGCTCCGGATCGTCCGCTTCACCAAAATCCTCAGTCTGCTGCGGCTGCTGCGGCTGTCCAGACTCATCCGATACATCCACCAGTGGGAGGAGGTACGTGGCCCGGCTCCGCCCACATTTACACCTGGGTTTTCATCCTGACTCCAACGAGACAAAAACCTGCTAACCCTGAACAGATCCATAAAGATCCTCTCCAGAGTCGGTGAAGAACATCTGACGGTTTCACGACAGTCGAGCTTCAGCCTCCGGCTTCATTCATGTTGAGCTTCACTTAAGAAGCTCTTATTGGATTTCTGCGCCTCAGTTTATGTCGGAGGAAAAACAAATCTGTCTGCAAACCCCCCCCCCCATCCAAAATATAATAACTTTGATGGATTATAATAAATCTGAATTCAGTTCATTAGAAACTGTTGGTTCTCATCAGTGATGCAGCAAAATACAGAGAAATGTTCTCATCGGTTCTCCAGCTGGAAAACAGACAGAAAATGTCTTTAATCAGAGAATCTAACAGACTCCTGCTCTGTCCTCGCAGCTTCTCCTCCTCTTCTCCTCATTGTGTGATTGCTTACTCAGCATTCTCACTGGAGTCATTCTTCAGTCAAACTTGATTACTGCTCGTGACGATCAAAGACATTATAAACACCATTACATTTGGTGTTCATAAACTTCATAGTTTTTGAAATGTTGAACAAAATATGAATCATTGGAAATAAATGAGATTCTTCACATTTTAAAATTGTAAGTAAATCAACAACAAACCTTTAATTATATTCAGAGGACATGTTTTCATCTTTCAGAGTCAGTTTTCTAATTTTCCTTACATAATATTTTACCAACAGGCCACCGTATTTAGATAATTTGTTCTCTTCATTCATTAGCTTCTATTTTAGCAACATGCTAAAGTTTCTGGCTAATTCATTATCTACTGGGGTTTTTGGGATAATTTATAGTTTAGCTTCTGTTTTAGCAAAATGCTAACATTTTTTGTTAATGTGTTGTCTACTGGAGGTTTTATGCTAATTTACAGTCAAGCTAATATTTTAGCAACAGGCTAAGGTTTTTAGCTAATTTGTTATCTAATGTGTTTTCTTAGGCTAATTTAGAATTTAGCTTCTTTTTTTAGCAAAATGCTAAAGTTTTTGGCTAATGTGTTGTCTACTGTGGTTTTAGGCTAATTTACAGTCAAGCTAATATTTTAGCAACAGGCTAAGGTTTTTAGCTAATTTGTTATCTAATGTGTTTTCTTAGGCTAATTTAGAATTTAGCTTCTTTTTTAGCAACATGCTAACGTTTTTGGCTAATTTGTTATCTACTGTGGTTTTCTAGGCTAACTTTGAGGTTAGCTTCTATTTTAGCAACATGCTAACGTTTTTGGCTAATTTGTTATCTACTGTGGTTTTTTAGGCTAACTTTGAGGTTAGCTTCTATTTTAGCAGTATGCTAACATTTTTTCTAATGTGTTATCTACTGGGGGTTTTAAGCTAGTTTGGAGTTTAGCTAGTGTTTAAGCAATGAGCTAGCTTTAGCATCTGCTGAGGTTTTTAGGGTTAATTTGGATTTCAGCTCATATTTAAACACGTTAAATATTTTAGAAAAATTGTTCTTGCGTGTTGAAGGAATTTTAAGCAATTTTACTACAAAATTTTCAGAAATTTGATCAACTTCAGCTCTGTCTTAGTCCTTTAATGAAATGTTCTGTCTTTTAGCAAATGTAACATTTTATTTTCAGCAAAAAGCTTCAGCAACTACTTTCAGTTAAAAGCATTCACTCTAGCGTTATCACAGCTAATGCCACTTTTCAGGTTTTTTTTTTGTTTTCTCTTCTCCTCATCTTCTCTTCATCTTTTTTTTAGCTACTTCTTCTCTTTTCTCCTTGTTTTCTCCTAGTTTTTTGCCATCTTCTTCTCTTCTTCTCATCCATCATCTCCTCTAAGTTCTCTCTCTGTCCAGAGAGGCTTTTCTTTTGAAGGATCAGACAAACCAAACCTCCACCAATGAAACGTGAGCTCTGCTCTTCCACCATTGGGGGGGGGGCAGTTGAAAGTTGATAGGCGGGAGATCGATGATGTGGTTCTGACAGGATCTTGGAGTGAAAGGTAAAAGTATAAAACGATCTTCCTGCAGCAGGAAGTTGATCAGGACGACAGGAAGTGCCCATTTCCTCTTCCTGCTCCTGTTAGGAAGCAGCAGCAGCTGTTTGGGGGGGGGGTCAGCGCTCTGACCGGTAACAGTGTTGTGGTCAGACACGTGGAGCTTCTGTGGTGGGATCTGGGGTATCTGATCAGCTGCTGAGGGGCAGGCAGAGCTCTGAGGGGGCAGATCGAGCCGTCTCCTGCCCCAGCTCCGCCTCTGGTGAGGTTTTCTCCCCCATGCTGGAGGGTTCTCTCAGTAAGTGAAGACGTGCGGGATCCGTCTCAGACAGTCTGGCCTACTTTCCCCCCCTTAGGAGGGTCTCCCTGCCCCTGGTGGGGGAATTCTCCTTTACTTGTGATTTATGAAAGCGACCGGTTGGCCCAGTTAAAGAAGGACTTCACTCCAAATGCATTTCCCTCATTCCTGCAGCGCTGATGCAGACCCCCCCCACCCCAGCAGATCCAACATCCCCCCCCCAGCATCCAATCATCATCCATCGGGTGTCTGCTGGTTCTGAGGGGGAGCGCTTGTCTTCGTTCTGAAGTGGATCCAGAATCCAGAATCCTGGATCCAGAATCCAGAATCCAGAATCCAGAATTCTGGAGACGTTCTCAGAAAGAGAAAATAAGCTGCTGTGAGCGGCTGTCTGCAGATGTGGAAAGGTCAAACCTCAGGGGTCACACAGGTGACCTTCAGGAAACATCAAGACCGCAGAGAGAAAATGTCCACGCTTTTATCTACGGGCGTGCTGCGGGCCGGCGGTCGTAGTGAACACTACAGATGCAGGCAGATTTTTGATTTTTTAACTCCGCCCCCCAAATCCTGCAGAACGAACAAGGATCCCGTTAGTGCTGTGCACGTGATACGTGCACGCTCCTTTCTGCAGCGCCCTGCAGACCACGTGTGTCAGAGTCACGGCCCGGGGGCCGGATCCGGCCCTCCAGATCATTTGATTTTATTATTAATGACCTGATGTCATCTTGTTCTCATTTCTAACTTGTATAATTTTAACAAATTATATTTTTATGGAGAGTAAAATGTTGAAAGTTATTTTAGGTTTAAATTGATTTATTCTGGAATAATATTCCTGCTTTTTTATTATTCATAATTATGTTAAAAAGTTGCAGTTTAAATGTTTTAAAAGTTTTCATTTGCTAGATTTTTTTATTATTTTGGAATTTAAGATTTTTTAGGCTGTTTTGGAGTTAAGCTAATATTTCAGCTACATGCTAGCTGTTTTGGCTAACTAAGTTGTTTATTTATTTTCTTAAAGCTTTTTCATCTAACAGCATTATCACAGGTAATGTTAAATATCTAGTTCATATTTATGTTAAAAAGTTAAAGTTTTAAAAATGTAGTTTTACAGATTTCTATAAATGTTTATCATGTTTGACGTCAGGGGTGTTTTGGATTTTGGCCCCTCGTCCTGCAGGGACTCACAGGTTGCGTGCACACCGGGTGCGTGCACACCCCGTACGTGCACACTCCGTGCGTGCAGCATTTGTGCGCTCAGTAACCTTTAGAGCGAGGACACAGAACGACCGCATCAGCCGGACGCCATAACTGTGGAACTTCCATTATCCTTACAAATCCTTCACATACCCACCACACATCACAATGGTACGTTCCATTTTCATGAGCCTCTGGGGAAACGCCCTCCATTGACCTGGACACCCAAAACCCACAGAACCGTCCCTTCAGATGCTGATAGAAGCTGAACTTTCCTCAATATTTGTCGTCTTTTTCTCTGAAACGTAACTTTCTTTCAGTCTTCGTGTCCGTCAGAGTCGTAGGTCACCTTCTCCTCTTGCTGACAGATCTTCCACATGACCTATGACCTGGCCAGCGCCGTGGTGCGAATCTTCAACCTGATTGGGATGATGCTGCTCTTGTGCCACTGGGACGGCTGCCTCCAGTTCCTGGTTCCCATGCTGCAGGACTTCCCCCCCGACTGCTGGGTGTCGCTCAACAACATGGTGGTAAGAGAGAAGAGTCAAAGACACAAACCTGAAACCTGCAGCCGGGAGTCCTGCTGGGTTCTTATTGGTCCAAACGTGTTCCACCTTCATGACCAGAACCACTCCACCATAGATCCACCTGCAGGTCTGAATCATTTAAAATGTTCATGCTAACAGACCAGAGCTGAGGCCCTCTAGTGGTGGGCAGATGTTACTGTTACAGAGGGGGTTTGTAGCTCCAGACACGAGAGGTTTATGTTTGTATAAACTCCTTCTGCATCTCAGACCAAACTCTAGGTTTATGATATTTTCTTACATTTCTTTTCTCCATGTGATGCACATTCAAGAATCCGATGAACACGGTTTCTGAACATGCTTTTAGCGTGTAGCTCCTTTATACTAGCACAGCTCAAAGAGAAAACCTGAGGAGTACATCTGCTTGTTTAGCTGTGAAACTCCTCCCTGACTCTGAGGTCAGACGACTGCTGCTCCGCTCACGTTGCTGTGATGTCAGCTGAAGGTCAAAGGCTGCAGACGCTGTGAACACCTCCAACCAGAAGGACGTGTCAATCTGCAACAGGATGCTCGACCTCAGGCGTTTCACTCCACTCGGATTCCTAAAGCGGGATTTATGTTTATGAATAAATAAATGGGTGGGATTCTATAAATTCACTTCCTCCCTTTCAGGCGAACTTTCTTTATTGTCGAGTTATCCTGTTGAAACTTGTCGTCTTGTTGCCCTTAACATGTACAAATGGCAACAAACTAATCTGATCTAATCTGATCTAATCCTGTTCTTACATTTGGAAGTGGTTTGGTGTAAATCTGTTGAATCTGGCTCCAGGTTTTTCATTTCACAGCTCTATTCTGATAAATCAAAGACTTGTCTGGATATGAACCAGAAATATGAATTTCTCTTTCATGATCAGTTTTTAAACGGTTAATACTTCATACAGTTTATACAAAGAGGATGAAAACAATCATAGAAATGTGATCATCAAACCTGAAATCTGCATAAACTCACATTCTCATCGAGTCTGGACTCGATTGAGTGTTTTGGAGCCGCGTGATCGTATCTTCAGGGGTGATAGGCTCCAGCTTTCACCCTGGTGCTGTTGGTTCAGGTTCTGCTCCCTCAAATAAATTCAGAATTCTTATTCTTGGAGTTATTCTCTATATAATAAATCCAATATGGAATTATCAATGAGTTATATTTGATTTGATCTGTTTGGATCAAATGTTGTTTCCTCTTTAGTTTGCTTTTTATTTCAGCAGTTCAACATAAAAATGGCTTAAAACTTCAAATATTGATCAAATATTTTGAGTTAAAATAGTTTTTTGGAGACCGTATGAAGATTCAGGAGAACCGTCTGGTTTCTGTGTTTATGGAAAGTTTACAGATTCAAAGTGTAAATCTGGATCGCAGGAATTCAGGTCTTATGGTGAATAAATCTCATTTGGCTCCGCCCACCTTCCCAGAGGTCCATATCTCTGCAGAAGCTCTTGATTCAGTTACCCTGAGAGGAAGAGCCGACTGCTGGCTGTCAGCTTCAATCAGAGATTAGTAGAAGATGATCTCCGTCTTTCTTCTGCTGTGGAGCAGCTGGAGCTTCTGCTCAGAGAACAGACTCTTGAAACCAGCAGATCTTTAACTTCATGCAGAAGAAAAGATGAACGCTTGCAGTCACTCCTGGGCCTGCTGCGGGAGCCGCTCTGCAGGTTTGTGTTGACGTTTCCATGGCGACCAGAGCAGAGCAGGAAACCTCTGCAGCAGCAGAAGCTCAGGAAGTTCTTGTCTGGTTTTCCATCTGTGGGTTTCAGCAGCTGCATGGAAGCAGAATGGATGAGATCTGCAGCTCAGGATCAGAGGAGATTTACCGCCACAGACTTACTCTGCCACAGATCCAGGTGCTGGTGTCGTCGTGGTCGTGGTTGTGGCTCGTGGTCGAGGCTCTGACCTCTGTTGAGCTCCTTTTGATGGAATGAACTGAGTTTTAAAAACTCGTTCCTGTCAAATAAATGAAGACAAAATAAAATGAAGTTCTGCAGGTTTTCTGCAGTCTTTGTTCTTCTGTGTTAAATGGCAGCAGAGACCAGCAGCCTCTGACTCACTACTGCCCCCTACAGCCTGACGGTCCGTCTGCTTCATCTGCTGGACTCAGTCATTTCAAACATCGACCTCATTAGAACGTTGTAGAAGTTATTTCAGAGAAACTCAGGGAGTCACAGATGGATGAGGGCGGGGTCTGGGAGGGGGGCGGGGTCTGGGGGAGGGCGGGGTCTGGGGGTGGGGGGTGGGGTCTGGGGGGCGGGTCTGGGGGACACAGGTTCCCTTTGGGTTTCTCCTTCTCTGGTCTCCTGGTGTTGCCTTTAGCCGTGCAGCAGCTCCACGGCGTCTGTGTGCTGCAGGTCCACTGAGACGGTCCCTGTGGGTCACAGAACCTCAGCCGGTTCTACTGGATCGGAGCAACAGATTGTGGAGAAGAAGGATCTGGTGACAGCAGAGATCATCATGATCCACAGGAAATCCCAGCTCCACCTGTGATCGTTTCAGAAGATTCTGGAGATCCAGTCAGAGACCAGATCTCTGTAGGGATCTCAGATCTTCAGGAGTCAGCAGAACCTGATCATTCCAGTCTGCTCTGAGGTCACTGGACCGTCAGAACTCTGAAAAACACAAATGCTCTGGTTCTCCATCCCTCCCTCCCTCGGGATCTCTTTAGAGGTCACAGGGTTGCTGGAGCCTATCCCACCCACAGCTGGTTGAAGGCGTTGCTCCCCTAAACCGGTTCCCTGACTGTTTCAGGTCCACATTTACCCCTAGGGGCGATTTAGAGACCCCAACTACCCTAAATCTGAGTCTGGGGGTAAATCTGAGTCTGGGGGTAAATCTGAGTCTGGGGGTAAATGTGAATCTGAGGGGTAAATCTGAGTCTGGGGGTAAATCTGAGTCTGAGGGGTAAATCTGAGTCTGGGGGTAAATGTGAATCTGAGGGGTAAATCTGAGTCTGGGGGTAAATGTGAATCTGAGGGGTAAATCTGAGTCTGAGGGGTAAATCTGAGTCTGGGGGTAAATGTGAATCTGAGGGGTAAATCTGAGTCTGAGGGGTAAATCTGAGTCTGGGGGTAAATGTGAATCTGAGGGGTAAATCTGAGTCTGGGGGGTAAATGTGAATCTGAGGGGTAAACCTGAGTCTGGGGGGTAAATCTTTCCTCTTCTGGGACAGAGGATCAGCCGGATCCTCATGCGTGATGAAGGTGGAGTTCCTCTGTCTCCTGAGCTCCTGCTGCCGTTTGTGTGCGTCTTTTATTGTGAAGGAGCTCGCAGAGCATCACTTCCTGCTGCCGTTTGTGTGCGTCTTTTATTGTGAAGGAGCTCGCAGAGCATCACTTCCTGCTGCCGTTTGTGTGCGTCTTTTATTGTGAAGGAGCTCGCAGAGCATCACTTCCTGCTGCCGTTTGTGTGCGTCTTTTATTGTGAAGGAGCTCGCAGAGCATCACTTCCTGCTGTCGCTCCTCCGTCTCCTGCAGAACGACACCTGGAGCGAGCTCTACTCCTTCGCGCTCTTCAAGGCCATGAGTCACATGCTGTGCATCGGCTACGGCCGGCAGGCGCCGGAGAGCACGTCCGACATCTGGCTGACCATGCTGAGCATGATCATCGGCGCCACCTGCTACGCCATGTTCATCGGCCACGCCACGGCGCTCATCCAGTCCCTGGACTCCTCCAGACGCCAGTACCAGGAGAAGGTAAGGACTTGGAAGGTTTATCTTCATCATTCTACTTCAGGGGTGGGCAAACTACGGCCCGGGGGCCACATGCGGCCCCTTAAGCTACTTAATGTGGCCCTCCAAATTAAAATACATTGAATCAAAAATCCTAATTATTGTTTTATTTTCATTGTATTTCTGGTTTCTTCCCATGAATGGTGTTGTTTCTCTGATGTTCGTGTGTGTTCCTTTCTGAGTCAGATGGTGATCTTTCGGATTATTCCTACACCACATGAATGCAGCATTTCTTTGAGTTCACATTTTCTTCTGAAGAACATCAACCCATTGGATCACCCAAAAAAGAACAAAAATCAAAATTTAGAAATTAAAACTCCCAAATTTTCTGTTTTTAAATTAATACAGTATATGTGAATCTGAATCCAAATTAAAGCATGTTTTTCTCTAAATTCCATATTATTTTTTTAGTTTATGAGGTTCATTACCCAATCTCTCCTTCCATCTGCTCCTTGTCCGGCCCTTATGACAAATTTTAGAACTCTTTGTGGCCCACGAGTCAAAACAATTGCCCACCCCTGTTCTACTTGAAGCTGAAAGTCGTTTTGGTCAAAGATTCTCGCTGTAACTGCGGCGCCGCCTTGTTTCAATCACCCATCATGCATCAGCAGAGCGTCTGGCCCGAAGGCACACGGGCAGCAAGGCTGGAATTTAACCCCGAGTGTCAGTCGTCCAATCAGGATCAGCCTCAAGATTCTACATTTACATAATATTTAACATTTGAAAACAGTTTTAAATTTACAGAATTACAGAGAAAAACGGAAATTCAAAAAAATATTTAAAAACTTTTAATAAAAAAATGTTACAAAATAAATTAAAAGTTTCTGCTCCAGATCAACATCTGGAAATGATGAATGACCTTTATCATCACGTCAATCATGGCCCGCTAGCCAATGGGGACAAAGCTCCGCCTCCTACAAAAAAGAAAATAAGCTCAACATCTATGGAGTTAAATTTGGGCCAATATGATATAAAGCACAAATAAAACATCTTTAAAAAAATGTTGATGTTTGGCCAAAACAAGGAAAATAATCAAAATTTTAAAAAAATTTAATTTTTTATTACTGTGAAAAACTTCATTCAACAGTTTTAGCTTTAGTTTTATTCAAGTTTTGAATTTTCACTTTCGAGTTTCAAATGGTTTTAAACAGATTTT
The DNA here is from genome assembly GCA_003999625.1 of Oryzias javanicus. Taxonomy (NCBI): domain Eukaryota; kingdom Metazoa; phylum Chordata; class Actinopteri; order Beloniformes; family Adrianichthyidae; genus Oryzias; species Oryzias javanicus. Next base: position 3,641,235 of record CM012440.1, read on the forward strand.
TCCTCCAGTCGCTCTTCAGTCCCACAGCCGCCTCAAAGCTTTCATCTTCTGGGAGGATATTTGGTTTTTATTAAAATAAAAAAATATGAACAAGAAAGAAAAAAGCTTTCATTTTCTTACGTTTTCCACAGTTAAAATATCAGTTTTCTACACTTTCTTCAGGAAAAAAGGATCATTTATTCTTCATCCTTTGAGGTCATTTTTGATTTTTAACTTTTGATTTTTGATTTCTGGTAAATAACAGAACACACAGATCAAATAGAGGAACTTTACAGACACACCGTCGGTTCTTTAAAGCCAAGAACGAAAATGGTTATAACAAACAAACAAACAATAAAATGAAGACGTTTGCCTGGAATTGATCTAAGTTTTCTAATCATCTTTATCAATAAATGCTACTCATGAACCTGTAACATTTCAGTATTATTTCACTCTCTTCCGTTTCTCATCAAAAACGTTTGTTTTTCTCTGATGGAGGCCGTCGTTCTTCCATCACAGATGTTTGTTTGTTTGTTGTTTTTCCAGTTATTTATTGATGTTTTTTTTTTTAGCATTTTTCCAGTTAAGCGTTTATTTTTCTATCAATTACCAGTAAAATATATGATAGAATCTGTCTTTGTTCTTTATTAAAGTTGTTGTTTGGTGACTGTGACTGAGGAGAAAAAATCTGAATTTCTCCTTTAAATGTTTGTTGTCAACATTGATCCTGTAGTTTCTAATTATAGATTCATCTCAGTATTTGTGTTTGTTCTCCAGCTTTAACACTTTCAGTCCAGCATTACTATGATTGTTTAGTGAATTTAGAAATAAAAAAATCTCTTTTTATATTTCCACTCAGAGGTTGAGTTCATTTCTAATGTTTTCTTTTAATCAATAACCATATTTATCAGTAAAAACTGATTTCTGTTCAGATCATAAATTCATCCCAGTGATGATGATTCCACCGTGAACACGTGCGGTGCTCTGGTCTGCACAGCTGGTCGGGGGGGTGGGTGGGGGGGTGTTCTGGTTCTCCACCATCAGCTTCACTGCTCAGATCAAAGAACACACGATCTCGTGTTCTCGCTCTGTGGGAGGAGCTTCACGTCTCCGACTTTCATCTTCTTCTTGTCTTCTAAAGCAGAAATCTCTCCAACACTTCCTGTTCTGGAGGAGAAGATCCTCATGACCTCACATGAACCCAGCGTCTGCTCCATGAGATCTTTTCCCTGATGACCTTTGACCTTACATTTGACCTTCTTCCATCTCTTCTACATTCAGATGTTTTCTATTCTCTACATATCTAGATTATCTTCACCTGCAGGTTTCAGTTCAGGTTTCTATGGATGAACTTCTGCAGGAGAAGAAGTAACCAACCAACCGACCGATGTTCTGGATCCACGTTCTGCTCCGTCTCTCTGACATTAAAGCTGCAGCTTTTTATAGAACAGAAAAGGTGAAACAGACGCCGTCTTCCTGCCGTCTGACTCCTTTCCTGTCTGGTGGAGGTGCGGTCGCAAAACTGCCAGAGCTGCATCCACGCCGTCTGCAGCTGCAGACGCTGTGGATGCAGCTGCAGCTGCATCCACGCCGTCTGCAGCTGCAGCCACGCCGTCTGCAGCTGCATCCACACCGTCTACAGCTGCATCCACAGCGTCTGCAGCTGCATCCACAGCGTCTGCAGCTGCAGCCACGCCGTCTGCAGCTGCAGCCACGCCGTCTGCAGCTGCAGCCACCTGCAGCTGCATCCACGCCGTCTGCAGCTGCATCCACGCCGTCTGCAGCTGCAGCCACCTGCAGCTGCATCCACAGCGTCTGCAGCTGCAGCCACGCCGTCTGCAGCTGCAGCCACGCCGTCTGCAGCTGCAGCCACGCCGTCTACAGCTGCATCCACGCCGTCTGCAGCTGCATCCACGCCGTCTGCAGCTGCAGCCACCTGCAGCTGCATCCACAGCGTCTGCAGCTGCAGCCACGCCGTCTGCAGCTGCAGCCACGCCGTCTGCAGCTGCAGCCACGCCGTCTGCAGCTGCAGCCACGCCGTCTGCAGCTGCATCCACGCCGTCTGCAGCTGCACCCACCTGCAGCTGCATCCACAGCGTCTGCAGCTGCAGCCACGCCGTCTACAGCTGCATCCATGCCGTCTGCAGCTGCAGCCACGCCGTCTGCAGCTGCATCCACGCCGTCTGCAGCTGCAGCCACCTGCAGCTGCAGCTGCATCCACAGCGTCTGCAGCTGCAGCCACGCCGTCTGCATCTGCATCCACGCCGTCTGCAGCTGCATCCACAGCGTCTGCAGCTGCGTCACGCCGTCTGCGTCTGCAGCCCCGTCTGGCGTCTGTCCTCGCTCTCTGCGCCTCAGACGTCGGCGCGGTCGTCCGTCAGCTCCGAGTAAACCATCAGGGCGACGCTCGGCGCCGTCATAACAGTCCTGCGGCTCTGCGTCGCGTCTGCGTTCTCAGACCCGGTGAACGTCTGGAAACGTTCAGGAAGAATCAGACGTTGCTGCATCTTCAGACGGTTGCTCTGTTGATACCAGAACGTTCAGAGTTTGACCTCTTGTTTCCACCGTCTCTGGAGGTTTAACAGCATCTTGTCCTCCAGTCGGGTTGGCTCCGCCCCTTTCCCCGTCAGGAGGGAGTTGGTTGTGAGGATGTTGTTTCATGACTGGTTCCCCGTCGCTGTCTTTGCTTGATAGCAGATTTTTTAAGGCGGGAGGCGTCTGGGCGTGTTTTGGTGTTTGGCTCCGCCCCCACAGTGCATATGCGGAGGTTTGGTCTTCCAGGACGTTCATGATGTCATAATAACTCTGATCCTGGACCAGCAGATGTCTCGTTTCTGGTTCAGCAGAAACCTCTGAAGACCAGACTAAACGTATCAAACTCAGTCTTTGTGAACCTTCTCCTCCAGCTGCTTCACCGTTCATGCGTACGGATCGCCGCCGTGGTCATGTGATCTCCATGTGTGGAGATGAGATCTTCATTTGAGCTTCATTTGCTCTCAAACTGCTGACAGTTCAGCATCTGGCTGCAGCTCCTACAGATGAGCCGAGGTCAGAGGTCATTAAGGTCATTACATAACACCCCCCCCCCCTCCCCACCCCCCCGCTTCACCTCCAGCTTCAGCTTCTCCGTCAGGACCCACAGAAAGACCTTCATTTGGAAACACTAAAAACCTCCTTCAGTCCACGTCTCCATCCATCTTTTTATCTTTCATATAAAAGAAATAAAATTTCTTAAAAGAAAACAGAACGATTATTTTACAGTTATGTCAGGAGAAACATGGAGTAAACCTTTACTACTCGTGTCGTAACTTACATTTCATGTATGTTCCCGTCTGTCTTCCGGTCTTTCTTCCCGCCTCTCTTCCCGCCTGTCTTCCCGTCTCTCTTCCCGCCTCTCTTCCCGTCTCTCTTCCCGTCTCTCTTCCCGCCTGTCTTCCCGTCTCTCTTCCCGCCTGTCTTCCCGCCTGTCTTCCCGTCTCTCTTCCCGCCTGTCTTCCCGTCTCTCTTCCCGTCTCTCTTCCCGTCTCTCCTCCCGTCTCTCTTCCCGTCTCTCTTCCCGTCTCTCTTCCCGTCTCTCTTCCCGTCTCTCTTCCCGTCTCTCTTCCCGCCTCTCTTCCCGCCTCTCTTCCTGCCTCTCTTCCCGTCTGTCTTCCCGCCTGTCTTCCCGCCTGTCTTCCCGCCTGTCTTCCCGTCTCTCTTCCCGCCTGTCTTCCCGTCTCTCTTCCCGTCTCTCTTCCCGTCTGTCTTCCCGTCTCTCTTCCCGCCTGTCTTCCCGTCTCTCTTCCCGCCTGTCTTCCCGTCTCTCTTCCCGTCTCTCCTCCCGTCTCTCTTCCCGTCTCTCTTCCCGTCTCTCTTCCCGTCTCTCTTCCCGTCTCTCTTCCCGCCTCTCTTCCCGCCTCTCTTCCTGCCTGTCTTCCCGTCTGTCTTCCCGTCTCTCTTCCCGTCTGTCTTCCCGCCTGTCTTCCCGCCTGTCTTCCCGTCTCTCTTCCCGCCTGTCTTCCCGTCTCTCTTCCCGTCTGTCTTCCCGCCTGTCTTCCCGCCTGTCTTCCCGTCTCTCTTCCCGTCTCTCTTCCCGTCTCTCTTCACGCCTGTCTTCCCGCCTGTCTTCCCGTCTCTCTTCCCACCTGTCTTCCCGTCTCTCTTCACGTCTCTCTTCCCGTCTCTCTTCCCGTCTCTCTTCCCGCCTCTCTTCCCGTCTCTCTTCCCGTCTCTCTTCCCGTCTCTCTTCCCGTCTCTCTTCCCGTCTCTCTTCCCGTCTCTCCTCCCGTCTCTCTTCCCGCCTTTCTTCCCGCCTGTCTTCCCGTCTGTCTTCCCGTCTCTCTTCCCGTCTGTCTTCCCGTCTCTCCTCCCGTCTCTCTTCCCGTCTGTCTTCCCGTCTCTCCTCCCGTCTCTCTTCCTGCCTGTCTTCCCGTCTCTCTTCCCGTCTCTCTTCCCGTCTGTCTTCCCGTCTCTCCTCCCGTCTCTCCTCCCGCCTCTCTTCCCGTCTCTCTTCACGCCTGTCTTCCCGTCTCTCTTCCCGTCTCTCTTCCCGCCTGTCTTCCCGTCTCTCTTCACGTCTCTCTTCCCGTCTCTCTTCCCGTCACTCTTCCCGCCTCTCTTCCCGCCTCTCTTCCCGTCTCTCTTCCCGTCTCTCTTCCCGTCTCTCTTCCCGTCTCTCCTCCCGTCTCTCTTCCCGCCTTTCTTCCCGCCTGTCTTCCCGTCTGTCTTCCCGTCTCTCTTCCCGTCTGTCTTCCCGTCTCTCCTCCCGTCTCTCTTCCCGTCTGTCTTCCCGTCTCTCCTCCCGTCTCTCCTCCCGTCTCTCTTCCTGCCTGTCTTCCCGTCTCTCTTCCCGTCTCTCTTCCCGTCTGTCTTCCCGTCTCTCCTCCCGTCTCTCCTCCCGCCTCTCTTTCCGTTTCTCTTCCCGCCTGTCTTCCCGTCTCTCTTCCCGTCTCTCTTCCCGTCTCTCTTCCCGTTTCTCTTCCCGTCTCTCTTCCCGTTTCTCTTCCCGTCTGTCTTCCCGTCTGTCTTCCCGTCTCTCTTCCCGCCTGTCTTCCCGTTTCTCTTCCCGCCTGTCTTCCCGTCTCTCCTCCCGTCTCTCTTCCCACCTGTCCTCCCGCCTCTCTTCCCGTTTCTCTTCCCGCCTGTCTTCCCGTCTCTCTTCCCGTCTCTCTTCCCGTCTCTCTTCCCGCCTGTCCTCCCGCCTCTCTTCCCGCCTCTCTTCCCGCCTCTCTTCCCGCCTGTCTTCCCGTCTCTCTTCCCGTCTCTCTTCCCGCCTCTCTTCCCGTTTCTCTTCCCGCCTGTCTTCCCGTCTGTCTTCCCGTCTCTCTTCCCGTCTCTCTTCCCGTTTCTCTTCCCGCCTGTCTTCCCGTCTGTCTTCCCGTCTCTCTTCCCGTCTCTCTTCCCGCCTCTCTTCCCGTTTCTCTTCCCGCCTGTCTTCCCGTCTCTCCTCCCGTCTCTCTTCCCGCCTCTCTTCTCGTCTGTCTTCCCGTCTCTCTTCCCGTTTCTCTTCCCGCCTGTCTTCCCGTCTGTCTTCCCGTCTCTCTTCCCGTCTCTCTTCCCGCCTCTCTTCCCGCCTCTCTTCCCGTCTCTCTTCCCGCCTGTCCTCCCGCCTCTCTTCCCGTCTCTCTTCCCGCCTGTCTTCCCGCCTCTCTTCCCGTCTCTCTTCCCGTCTGTCCTCCCGTCTGTCCTCCCGCCTGTCTTCCCGTCTCTCTTCCCGCCCGTCCAGTACAAGCAGGTGGAGCAGTACATGTCCTTCCACAAACTCCCAGCCGACTTCCGGCAGAAGATCCACGACTACTACGAGCACCGGTACCAGGGGAAGATGTTTGACGAGGAGAGCATCCTGGAGGAGCTGAACGAGCCTCTGCGGGAGGTACGAGAGCGTTACCCATCAGCCCCCATGCGGTGCCCCGCCCACACAAACGGCTCTGCTCTGCCAGAGTTCCTTTAAATCCACCTTAATAAAGTCAATAATAAAGTCCAAAATCAGCAGAACTTCCAGCTGAAGAATCGACTAGATTATTTTATTGTGAAGTTGATCTTGTTGTTTAAAGATCTTCAGAGTTCCATCAAACTCTCCTGCAGGAAATCATCAACTTTAACTGCCGTAAGCTGGTGGCCTCCATGCCGCTGTTCGCCAACGCCGATCCCAACTTCGTGACGGCCATGCTGACCAAACTGCGGTTCGAAGTCTTCCAACCTGGAGACTACATCATCCGGGAGGGAACCATCGGCAAGAAGATGTTCTTCATCCAGCACGGCGTGGTGAGCATCCTGACCAAAGGGAACATCAGCATGAAGCTGATGGACGGATCCTACTTCGGAGGTGAGTCCGCCTCGGCCGACGGAGGAAATCTCTTGATGCTAAACGAGTCATGTGACCGCTGAGCGACCACGACGACTGACGATGACACAAAGTCAGCAAACTACCAACGTCCAACTAAAACAACAAAACCCAGCAGTGGAAACCCAAATATTACCCAGCATGCCTCAGTGAGGCCGCCTCCACCTGCCAGGTGCTACTTAAGATCCTCTGCTGGAAGGATCGTGTTAACTAGGGCTGCCACGATTAGTCGACTAATCGATGACTAATCGACTATTAAAATAGTCGACAACTAATTTAATAGTCGATTAATCGTTACTTTATAATATATGGAGTCAGAGTGTAGTAAAGTTGAAAGTTATAATGACATTCTGCTAGCTTTTTAGACTATTTTGGCATTTATTAAGGGTTTTCAGGCTATTTTGGAGTTTAGCTAATATTTTAGCTTCATGCTAGCTATTTTGGCTAATTTAGGCTTTTTCAGTTTTTTAGGCTAATTTGGAATTGAGATAATATTTCAGCTACATATTAGCTCTTTTGGCTAATTTAGGATTTTTTTCAGTTTTGTAGGCAAATTTGGAGTTTAGCTAATATTTCATTTACATGTTAGCTAGCTAATTCTAAACGTTTACAGTTTTTTAGGCAAATTTGGAGTTTAGCTAATATTTCATTTACATGTTAGCTAGCTAATTCTAAATGTTTACAGTTTTTTAGGGCTAATTTGGAGTTTTTCTATTATTCCAGCTACATGCTACCTATTTTGGCTAATTTGGAATTTTTACAGTTTTTTTAGGCTAATTTGGAGTTTAGCTAATATTTCATTTACATGTTAGCTAGCTAATTCTAAATGTTTACAGTTTTTTTAGGCTAATTTTGAGTTTAGCTAATATGTCAGCTACATGTTAGCTTGCTAATTGTAAATGTTTACAGTTTATTAGGCTAATTTGGAGTTTTGCTATTATTTCAGCTACATGTTAGCTATTTTAGCTAATTTGGAATTTTTACAGTTTTTTAGACTAATTTGGAGTTTAGCTAACATTTCAGCTATATGCTAGCGATTTTAGCTTATTTAGGATTTTTTTGTTTTAAAGCTAATCATATTTCAGATTTTCTTTACATCCACTTTGTCCATGATCCGATTAGTCGACTAATCGGAAAAAATAATCGATGATTAGTCGACTATTAAAATAATCGTTTGTGGCAGCTCTTGTGTTAACGGGTGAAAAGTTAAAGTATGTTAAAGAGTTTATTCTTAGCATCACTGGCTAAACAGGGTTAACCAGAGAAACTGGAGAGATAAAGCTAAAGATGATGTTTAAAAATGTTGCAAAGAAGTTTCAGTGAAATAAAAGAAATAAATGAGAAGATGATGGAGAGTTTGACTCCATGAAGGAGACATTGGAGAAAATGATCTAATCTGCTAAACCAGCTCGTCTTCCCTCTGAAGCTCCTCTCTCTGTCTTCCCGCTCTGCCGTTGCCGCCGTTCGTCTCTCGCCGTCGGGATCAGCCGACCTTCAGGAAGTCGTTCCGTCCGGGTCAGGTTTCCTTTCCCTGCCGTCCAGAGGAGGCGGAGCCTTCTGCTGCTCTGCTCTCCTCTGTGACTTTGTTTGGAGCTCAACCGAGTCACGCCACCATCCCAGAATGCATTGCTCACGTGAAGGATCTCACAGTTTCACTGAGATTAAAGATTTGATCTGAAATGTATGACGGAGTATTAGGGCCACCAAAAAAATAAATATTGCAAGTTTTAAATCTTGTAAATTTTTGACTTTTTTAAATAAATTTACCAGGTTAAAATTAATAAATTTATTAAATTAAAAGTTGTAGATTCATGAGATTAAAAGTCATAAATGACGAGGTTTAAAGTTTTGCTTGTAAACTACCCGTAGTACTGTAGAAACATCCCACAATTATGGAGAGAAAATAGACTCACATGATTCTTGATTTGTAACTCGTACAATAGTTTTTGTGCATGAATTCAAAAATGACATTTTGTTCAATTTACACGTGCACAACTTCAGATTAGAATAGACTGAAACAAATCTGTGAAAGTTACACTCAGATGTGATGCGAGAGTCTCTTCACGATTCGTGTGGAAGTGATTAAATGATACTGGAATGCTGAGTCATCAGTTTTCTTATCATTGTTAATATTATCTAGTTAAACTCTTGATTTTGAAAAAAAAACATTCTTTACAAAAGGATGAAAATACAATAAAACCTTGAGCTGTAAACTCAAACATGATGGAAACAGAAAAATAGAAAAACTTCTATTTTCTGCCTTCTAACAAATCAAACAGAGAGAGAAAAAACAAACATGTCCAATTACAAACATCATGAACATCATACCTTTATAAACCCATAATCATCTTAAAGAGCAGAAGTATACTTGTTAGGACACATTTATCTGAAATATTAAATGTAAATTATTCAAATAAAATGTTCCAAAGTCTTTAAATCAAACTTCTCTCAAAACATAAAGTAAATATAAATGTTTATCATAAGAGATAATATTACGACTCATAAAACAAGTCATTCCATCTGACCTGTAAATCATTAATTTTGTAATAATATATTAAAACCCAACAGACAAAAGTAATTATTCAAATATTTGTTTTTCTGCAGGATTCTTCAAGTTTTAAACTTTAAACTTTGTCTTTCCTTCAGCTGAAACTCAAAGCATTTATGTATTTACTTCAAGCATCAAAGTGATCCTTCCGTGATCCTCAGAGATCTGCTGAGACTCATTAGAAGAGAAATGTTCTCCATCATATTTAAGGAGGACAGAAGCTGCAGCCGCCCCCCCGCCCCCCTTCTAATGATGCTGCCAGTATGCTAATGCTGCTGTTCTGTGTCGGCGCCCAAATCCCACCAGAACCTTCACAGACTCCGGGTCGGCGCTTCTACGGCGCCAACAAGGAAGAATCCTGGAACTAACTGATGAGTTTCTGCGGTAGGCGGAGCTTCTGGTTGGATGCAGGTCGCTGCGTTTGTCTGCGGCGTCCGTCAGTCGCTGCTTCTTTAGAAGGAAACTACATTTCCCAGCAGACACTGCTGCTGGTATCCTGTGAGGCGATCAGGACCATTTCCCGCCTCCGCAGGGAGCAGAGCAGGTCGAGCGCGCCGGGGAAAGGAGGGCATGCGGTTGCCATGACAACAGCCAGCCCAACCCTGGAGAACGTTTAGCTGTGTGTACAGCAGAGCTGCAGAAAGAGAGTACTCGAGTACAGGGGGTCTGTATTCGAGTAAAGCCACTGAGGTTCCCCCCCCCCCCCCCCCCGCAGAGATTTGCCTGCTGACCCGCGGCCGGCGGACCGCCAGCGTGCGAGCAGACACCTACTGCCGCCTCTACTCTCTGTCCGTGGACAACTTCAACGAGGTCCTGGAGGAGCACCCCATGATGAGGCGGGCCTTCGAGACGGTCGCCATCGACAGGCTGGACCGCATCGGTGAGTTCAAGTCCCCACAGAACTATCAGAATCAGACAGGAGGGATCGGGGCGGAGCTCCTAAAGCCACGCCCCCTCAGAGGAGATTTAGGAAACAGAAGCTTCAGATCAACATGAACATTTGTTTTTTTAAGACATTTAGGTTAAAAACTTCATTAAAACAGGAACGTTTTTTTCTCCTCCAGGTAAAAAGAATTCCATCCTGATGCACAAAGTTCAGCACGACCTGAACTCCGGGGTTTTCAACAACCGGGAAAACGAGATGATCCAGGAGATCGTCAAATACGACCGGGAGATGGTCCAGCAGGCCACGCCCCCTCTGCCCCCCGGGGTCTTTGCCCCGCCTCCTGCTCAGCCCCGGGATTCGGCCGTGGCCACGCTGCAGCAGGCCGTGGCCATGAACTTCTGCCCCCCCCCTGCCCCCCGGGGGGGCGCCGCAGTCCCCCCGGAGGGTGCGCAGGCTCCAGGCGGCGTCCGGCCCCGCCTCCGCGTCCCCCCTGCAGTCCCAGATCCTCGCCTCCGGTGCCTTTGCCCCCCTGCTGGCCAGCCCCCCCGTCCAGAGCCCTCTGGCGGCGGGGGCCCGCTCGTTCCAGTATGGCTCCGGTCACATGTCGGGCTCCCAGCAGCATCTCTCCAGCCCGCCACACCGGCCCGGCGCCCGCTCTCTGCAAACGGGCCCCCTGAACCAGGACGGGAGGGCCCTCTCCGCCTCCCAGCCCTCCCTGCCCCATGTGGGGCCACAGCCAGGGGCCCCCAGCCCCCCTCAGTCCACCCACGTGTCCTCCACCTCTATCGGACCCCCCCCGCTGGCAGCCGCTCAGTCCAGTGTTCAGAGCCCTCTACCGCACCCCCACCAGGCGTCAGCGGGGGCTTTTCCCGGAATCTCTTTACCCGGTTCGTTCCATGGCTTCACATCGGCGGGGGGCACCGACACAGGTCCGGGGGGCTCAGGACCCCCCAGGAAAGACTCTGAGCCTCCTGAGCGGGACCACGTCAAAGTGAGATCCAGACTGTCCTCGAACCTGTGAACGTTTGGGTGAGGGCGAGCCCCCCCCTTCTGTCTTACCTGACTGACTACCTGAGGGAGGGGGGAGTGTCTGACCCGGGCTCTTCTGACCCCCCCGCTCACCAAAGCACTAGCAAAAATCAGCAAAGCTAAAGTAGCAACTTCCAACAGCGTCTGCGTTTTGAGGGGGGCGGGGCTTCAGGTACCTGCTTCAGGTGTGAGGATGATGTGGTTTACCTGTAACACAAACCCTGAAGACAACAGGAAAAATATCAAACCTGTTCACTCCACGCCAAAAACTTTAATCAATTTCTTTGGTTTCTCCTCGTGATGACACGGCGTCTTCATCCTCACGACTCGGCGTCTTCATCCTCAAGACTCGGCGTCTTCATCCTCACGACTCGGCGTCTTCATCCTCAAGACTCGGCGTCTTCATCCTCACGACTCGGCGTCTTCATCCTCACGACTCGGCGTCTTCATCCTCACAACTCGGCGTTTTCATCATCACGACTCGGCGTCTTCATCCTCACGACTCGGCGTCTTCATCCTCACGACTCGGCGTCTTCATCTTCACGACTTGGCGTTTTCATCCTCACGACTCGGCGTCTTCATCTTCACGACTCGGCGTCTTCATCTTCACGACATGGCGTTTTCATCCTCACGTCTTGGCGTTTTCACCATCACGACTCGGCGTTTTCATCTTCACGACTCGGCGTTTTCACCATCACGACTCGGCGTTTTCACCATCACGACTCGACGTTTTCACCATCACGACTCGGCGTCTTCATCCTCACGACTCGGTGTTTTCACCCTCACGACTCGGCGTTTTCACCATCACGACTCGGCGTTTTCATCCTCACGACTCGGCGTCTTCATCCTCACGACTCGGCGTCTTCATCCTCATGACTCGGCGTTTTCACCATCACGACTCGGCGTTTTCACCATCACGACTCGGCGTTTTCACCATCACGACTCGGCGTTTTCACCATCACGACTCGGCGTTTTCACCATCACGACTCGGCGTCTTCATCCTCACGACTCGGCGTCTTTATCCTCACGACTCGGCGTTTTCACCATCACGACTCGGCGTCTTCATCCTCACGACTCGGCGTTTTCATCATCAAGACTCGGCGTTTTCATCATCAAGACTCGGCGTCTTCATCCTCACGACTCGGCGTTTTCACCATCACGACTCGGCGTTTTCCTCCTCATGACTCGGCATTTTCATCCTCATGACTCGGCATTTTCCTCCTCATGACTCGGCATTTTCCTCCTCATGACTCGGCGTTTTCCTCCTCATGACTCGGCGTCTTCATCCTCACGACTCGGCGTTTTCACCATCACGACTCGGCGTTTTCCTCCTCATGACTCGGCATTTTCATCCTCATGACTCGGCGTTTTCCTCCTCATGACTCGGCGTCTTCATCATCATGACTCGGCGTTTTCCTCCTCATGACTCGGCGTCTTCATCCTCACGACTCGGCGTTTTCACCATCACGACTCGGCGTTTTCCTCCTCATGACTCGGCGTTTTCCTCCTCATGACTCGGCGTCTTCATCCTCATGACTCGGCGTTTTCACCATCACGACTCGGCGTTTTCCTCCTCATGACTCGGCATTTTCATCCTCATGACTCGGCGTCTTCATCCTCATGACTCGGCGTTTTCACCATCACGACTCGGCGTTTTCCTCCTCATGACTCGGCATTTTCATCCTCATGACTCGGCGTTTTCCTCCTCATGACTCGGCGTCTTCATCATCATGACTCGGCGTTTTCCTCCTCATGACTCGGCGTCTTCATCCTCATGACTCGGCGTTTTCCTCCTCATGACTCGGCGTCTTCATCATCATGACTCGGCGTTTTCCTCCTCATGACTCGGCGTCTTCATCCTCACGACTCGGCGTTTTCACCATCACGACTCGGCGTTTTCCTCCTCATGACTCGGCGTTTTCCTCCTCATGACTCGGCGTCTTCATCCTCATGACTCGGCGTTTTCACCATCACGACTCGGCGTTTTCCTCCTCATGACTCGGCATTTTCATCCTCATGACTCGGCGTTTCCTCCTCATGACTCGGCGTCTTCATCATCATGACTCGGCGTTTTCCTCCTCATGACTCGGCGTCTTCATCCTCATGACTCGGCGTTTTCCTCCTCATGACTCGGCGTGTTCTGCAGTAGATGACTGAAATGTTTCCCCGCTCTCGTCAGGTTTTCGACTCGTTTGTTCTGCAAACAGACGTTGGAACCAAAGCTAAAGATTTTCTGTTTTCATGCATTGGAGGTTTTGAGCTTGTGGGCCGCAGGATCAACTGGATCAGCAGGATCAGCTGGATCAACTGGATCAGCTGGATCAGCAGCAGACTCGTGGAGGGATTTGGTGATCCACCTGATAAGAAAACATGCTTTAATTTGGACTAAACATGCATTTAAAACGGAACCTTTTCGAGTTTTTATTTCACTTTTCTTCTGATTTTAGAGCTGGTTGACGTTCTTTGAGGAAAACAACGAGCTAGAGAAATGCTGCGTTCATGTGCGGTTGGAAAGATCGGAAAAACGACTGTCAGACTGGGAAAACATAAGAACATCAGTAAAACAGTTCACTGAAGCTTCTTCTGGTTTCTTTCATGTTTTTGTTGGACAGAGTCTGCGTCTGGCTGATGCTTCACCTCCATGTCTTTAGCACTGAAATACCAGGAAAATAAAAGACATTTGGATAAAATATGAATCCACTGCTTTATCTGTGAACGTTAAATTTGATTTTATTATATTTATTTAAAAAATCTTCATCTACAGTAGTTAATGCAGAATATGAGAAAACGACTTGTGATTTTTTTAACTTAATTCTAAATCAACCTAAGCAAAAACTTAAACTAAACTTTAGCTTAACTTAAACTAAACTAACTTGGAGTAATATAAACTAAACTATCCTTAACAAACCAAACTATTTAAAGTAAACTAAGCTTAAATGAAACAAACTTAATTTAACCAATATAACCTTAACTAAAGTAAACTTAAATTAAACCTAAACTACATTAACTTAAACTAACTTATTCAATATCAAACCAAACTAACCTAAACTTAAACTAAACTAATTTAAACTACACTAAATTAACTAAAATAAAATAAACTTAAACCAAAACAAACCAAAACAACCAACTTAAACTAAACTAACTTAAACTTATCCATCCTAAACTTAAATAAAATAACGTAAACCAAACTAATTTAAACTAAAAGAAGCTTAAACAAAACTTAAACTTAAGCTAAACTTAACTTACTTGAACTAAACTGCATTAAACTGCACGGTGGCGCAGTGGTTAGCGCTCTAGCCTCACAGCAAGAAGGCCCCGGTTCAAATCCAGGCTGGGGGATGAGAAACACCAACATGGATCTTTCTGTGTGGAGTTTGCATGTTCTCCCTGAGCATGCGTGGGTTCTCACCAGGTACTCCGACTTCCTCCCACCATCCAAAAACATGCTTCATTCGTTAATTAGTTACTCTAAATTGAATGTGACTGTGATTGTAGCCCTGCGACAGACTGGCGAGCTGTCCAGGGTAAACCCTGTCTTTGGCCATCAGCAGCCGGGATAGGCTCCGGCATCCCCGAAAGGGACAAAGTGGTTAAGGAAAATGAATGAATGAATTAAACCAACATAATCTTAACTAAGGTAAACGGAAATTAACCTTACACTAACCTAGACTAAACTAACTTATTCAAAACTAAATTAACTTACACTAAACAAACTTAACGTAAACCCAACCAACACAAACTTTAAATAAACCAAATAAACTAAACTTAAAACAAACCCAAAGTTACTTAAACTAAAACTAACTTAAACAAAATCCAACTAAACTTCATTAAACCAATCTAAACTAACTTTAAACTAAACTAAAGTAAATTAACTAAAATAAAATAAACCAAACAAACCCACAAACTTAAACTAAACTAACATGAAGTAACTTAAACTAAACTATCCTAAAATTAAAATAAACTTAAACTAAACCAAACCAAACAAATTTAAACTAAACTTAAACTGAACTTTAACTAAACCAACCTAAACTTAAGCTAAACTTAACTTACCTAAACTAAACTGAATTAAACCAACATAACCTTTACTAAAGTAAACTTAAACTACACTCAATTAAACTAAACTAAACCAACTTAAACTGAACAAATTAAATAAAATAAACTCAACCTAAACTAAACCAATCTAAACTAAACCAAATCAAGCAAAACTAACTTACACTAAACCAAGCCAAAATAACCTAAACTAAACCTTAAACAAAACTAAACTAAACTAAACCTTAAACTATAATTTTCTGTCTCTAACAGTTGAGGTTCATCCATGATCTGAACTTCAGCTTCAGTTTCTCCTTCCTCCTCTCAAGTCTAACTGGACTCTCAGGTCTTCCTCAGGATGAAGGTCAGACTGATGAACCGACCTGTCGTCTCTAGTCTGTCTCTGCTGTCAGAGTCCTGCTTCCACTCGTCCCTCCGGGGTTGTCTGACCCCCCCTCAGGCGTAAGTGGCGGTTTCTCCCGACACCCCATCAGAGGTCAGAGGACGTCCAGAACGTCACCGTCTGACAGTAAGTGGAGCGGCTATCAGGAAGTGGATTCCAGCTCTGGCATGTCTGATAACAGGAGAGTGCTGTGCATCAGCGTCTGACCTCATCAGTGACTCAGGCTGTCAGTTAACCTGCCCCCCCCAGATCTGATGGGGGGCAGACACACTTCACTGTATCTGAGTGCTAGAGTTAGTGACTCCGCCCCCGTTCCAAACAGGAAGTACCTGCTGACTCCAACAAACAGCTGTCATTCTATTGGTCAGTCATCATTCTGACCAATCACTGCTCACTGATCCAACATGGTAATGAGTACATGAGTACTAGTTATGAACTCCTTCACTTAATGTACATAAGTACATATAGTAATAGAGTACATGAAGTAATGAGTATAAGTATTAATAGAGTACATGAAGTAATTGGGTACATTAAGTGATGGAATACATAAAGTAATAGAGTACATGTAATAGACTTCTTCAGTTGGAGCCAGAAATCAACTGTTTTCTATGACGACGTCACACTTGCTCAGTCCAGTTCTCTATAGTGTCAGTGACTTTGGACATAACGTCCAGATGTTTTTTACAGTAACTTGTTGTTTCCTGCTGAGTTTGCAGAAACATGTGGAGATTCTGGAGTTCAGATTAAAAATCCTCAGAAGAGAAAACAGGAATGAAAGATTGGAGAAGATGCTGGAGTCAGAAACACGACCCACTTCCTCTGGACCTTCATATCTCTGCATGAGGTGGACATGCTGTGGACCATGACACGGCAACATATATGTGGGACATATATGTGAACCATGACACGGCAACATATCTGTGGGACATATATGTGAACCATGACACGGCAACATCTATGCGGGACATATATGTGAACCATGACACAGCAACATATATGTGGGACATATATGTGAACCATGACACGGCAACATATCTGTGGGACATATATGTGAACCATGACACGGCAACATCTATGCGGGACATATATGTGAACCATGACACGGCAACATATATGGGGACATATATGTGAACCATGACACGGCAACATATATGTGGGACATATATGTGAACCATGACACGGCAACATATATGTGGGACATATATGTGAACCATGACACGGCAACATACATGTGGGACATATATGTGAACCATGACACGGCAACATATATGTGGGACAGCTTAACCTATTAGAGCAAACATATTTATGGGCTGAACTCCTGCTGGAGGAAAGAAACAAACAGAACCTGAACATTAAACTAAATCAATACGGAGAGCAGTTCACATTCCTAATGGAGGTCACATGACCACTTCCTGCAGAGCGCCAGAGCTTGATGGAAGGTTTCAGCTTCAGGTTTGTGATGTTAGTTCAGACTCTGGTCTGGAGGAGGGAGAGAAAACTTCAGTTAGTCAACTTAATAACAAAAGGCTCATTCCAGGATTTCCATCAGCCTTTCAGAGTAAACTAGATCAGATCAGATCAGATCAGATCACTGATGTGGAGATCCCTCTGAGGGAAACACAGTTACAATAAAAATGTAAAATAAATAAAAGTAAAAATAGAGATTAATATCATGATAAATTAGTACATAAGTTATTAAATAAGAACAAACTGATATAAATCTCTAAAAGTGAATTAAAAAAAGATTAATTCAAGGATGTAAAAAGATAAATTATTTCAATATAAAATAACTTTGTAAATTTGAACTGAAGTCCACATTAAACAGGTCGGTCTTGAGCTTCCTCTAAAAACATGAACAGGCCCTGATGCATTCTGGGAGGTGAGGTCCATAATAACTATGTTTGAGTTCTAACTTCAGGAAGAGGGTCCTCGAGGGCTCATACCTTAAAATCATTCTGATGGATAAGAAGGCCCGATTCCATAAAAACATTTATAAACCAAAACATTTTAAAATCAGTTCTGAACTACAAAGGAGCCACTGCAGAGATTATATACATATGATCATATATAACCTTCAGAACACTAGAAAACTAATGATATAAAATGGTAAATGGTGCATTCTTGTATGACACTTTCTACCATCCATCGAAGCCTCAAAGCGCTTCAGTCACACACACATTCACTCGTTCACACATTCATTCACACATTCACTCGTTCACACATTCACTCATTCATGTCGTCATTCACACACATTCACTCGTTCACACATTCACTCGTTCACACACATTCACTCATTCACACACATTCACTCGTTCACACACATTCACTCGTTCACACATTCACTCGTTCACTACATTCACTCGTTCACACATTCACTCGTTCACACATTCACTCGTTCACACACATTCACTCGTTCACATTCACACATTCACTCGTTCACACACATCGTTCACTCATTCACTCGTTCACCACATTCACTCGTTCACACATTCACTCGTTCACACGTTCACTCGTTCA
The DNA here is from genome assembly GCA_003999625.1 of Oryzias javanicus. Taxonomy (NCBI): domain Eukaryota; kingdom Metazoa; phylum Chordata; class Actinopteri; order Beloniformes; family Adrianichthyidae; genus Oryzias; species Oryzias javanicus. Next base: position 3,658,948 of record CM012440.1, read on the forward strand.
CCCACATTCACTCGTTCACACACATTCACATCGTTCACACACATTCACACTCGTTCACACATTCACAATTCACAACGTTCACTTCGTTCACACACATTCACTTCACTCGTTCACTACACATTCACACATTCACTCGTTCACACATTCACTCGTTCACACACATTCACTCGTTCACACATTCACTCGGTTCACACACACATTCACACATTGGTGGTGGCTCGGCTGCTGAACACTGCACCATCCTTCCATCAGAGGTCCCCGCCCATTTCATGACGTCATCCTCGAGTCCATAGACCGTCAATGAGCCTGGTCAAAGTGCCAACAGCTCGTGCTTTGAGCTTTGTTATCAGGCTTTAGGTTCTTCTGGAGGATCAAACAGTTTCATGGTAAAGATAGTCAATGAAATCCAGTTTCAACTATAAACATCGACCAAACTAACAGTTCAAAAGTTTCACTCAAAAAGACTTTTTTTTGTTTCCTTTAAAATTATTAAAAACTTTTTTACAAAAATGTTTTTTGTAAAATAGTCATTGAAAGATGAATATTTCAGGGCAGCGATCTTCAACCCAACCTGCAGCTGAAGCTCCTGATTGGCTCAACACACCTGATCCAGGTGATCAGCAGCAGGAGAGGCGGGAATTCTGCCCCCCCACCCCGGAAACGTTTGATGTTTATGAGTCTTGATGAATAAATAAATGAAAGGAAAAGGTAACAATTCTTACAGCATGAATTCCAGAAATCATCAGTTCTATCGATTCTGTTTCTACACGACGAGACATGGATGTAAACTCTTGATTTGGAACATTTCTTTTATTAAAAAAGTTTACCAACAAGCTGAACGATGTCATAAAATATCAGAAATGCTAAGAATCCTCTGAATCAAAGCTCCGGTTTGGCCACGCCCACTTTGGCCTTCCAACACCAGCAGGAACGGCTCCAGCAATCGTTTGCTATTTTTACATCTGCGGCCCGGTTGAGGAGCGGCGGCTTTGAGCGGCGAGCATCAAAAACCGGATAAAAGAACCACAAACCAACCGGATGTGACGCTCGGACTCCAATGGAAGAGGAGGGGACGGCGTTCCCATCCTCACTTCCTGTAGGAGGAACCGACCCGGCCGTCCTCGTGGATCCTCACTCTTAGATCCAAACAGGTTGTGGGAGGAGCTTCCTGGTTAGCAGTCTGAGCGCTCCACCTTCATCCAGTCACAGAGACTCCGCCTCCGTCAGCATGGACTCAGCCCCGCCCCCACGGGGGATCCGGTCTGCCCCCCCGCCGTCCGGTCAGTTCCACTCGCCGTTCTCCTGAGCGGCTCAGCTGAAGAAGTACGTGGACTCTTTCACCTGCTGGAGGTCGAAGTCACCTGGGGAGGGAGGAGGCGGAGTCAGGGGGGGGTTCAGGTCAGCGGGCGAGCAAGACGGACGGACGGATGCCATGACCCGAAACCACCGCGAAACTGCTGCAAACTCTGCTGGTGGTAATGGAGTAGATGAAGTAATGGAGTACATGTTCCTGTGTACCATTTACTTCATGTACTCCATTACTGCATGTACTCATGTAGTACTGGAGTTAAAGAGTCCATAATATCACATCATTTCCGTCACTAATTAAGTATTTGTTACTATTTAAAAATCAAATAGAAATGTTTTCCAAACTGGAGGATGAAATAAAAATGTTTCAGTTTCTGTCAATAGAATCAAATCAAAACCATTAGTTTCAGATTTTCTTTTTTTTATTGATAATAAGTGTAAAAAAGATCAAATATTCATCAGAGTGAAAACAGAACAAAGAACTTCTGCCTTCATATTGTCTAAATGTTTTACTTTCTCTCTTCAGCTCTGATCTTCAAACCTGATGAAACAAAAACGCTTCAACTCTAAACCTTTAGTCAGTAAACAAACACACAAACATCAGTAAAGATCAGACAAACTACGACTGAGAATTCAAGAAAAAATATGAGAATGAAGTCATAAAGTAAAAAGTAAATTTAGCTTTGAAAATATTTCAACAAATGATTTCTTTAATCCTGATCCTAAAACTCTGGTGTTCTTAGAGATTTCCAGGTGAATTAAAGGTTAAATGAACAAACATCTTTAGTCTTTAGTTTCCTGGAGCCACAGAGGAACTGACTGAGTCTGCATCCGTCTTTGAATTATTCAGCACTGAAAGCTTCAACAACCCACAGCTGACCTTTGACCTCCGGTCTGAAATATGGATGAACAGAATCACCTAGAAGCTGTCCAACTATTGGAGTCATTTTAAAGCTTAAATCCTTCAGTCTTTTAGTGTACGTTCTTGGATCTCCATGGATCCATTTATCTGCAGGTGTAGATGGGGCGGAGCAGGAAGCTCTTGGCCCCGCCCACTGTGGTTTGAACATCAAACTATGATGTTTTTTAAACAGCTCCTGATTCAAGACTCAGAAATGATTTTAAAGCAGACTTTTCTTCACACACGTCGTCCATCATCTTCAGTGACGAGGATCTTTGATCTTTCTACAAAAACAGACTTTTGTCTTTGAGGTCTGAATTCTAAGAGTTTAAACAAGAGAGAAAATACAAAACGTTTGTCTGAGGAAAGAGCATTTGTCTGGTGAGAGTGATGATGAACGAGGGACGACTGTCCAGTCAGTGAGTGAGGATGGTGGGATGTAATGCAGGTCCACGTCAGTCCAGTCTCTGGTACCAGAACATGTGGCAGCTGATTGTGTCATTATGACTGATCAGTTGGTCCCAAAAGGCCTCAGGCCAAAAACAACAAAAGGCGCGCAGATGGAGGCAGACTGAGCCGGTTGCATAACTGCAGAGGCCGACAGACGGAAGAGAAGCAGAACGACTGAACGAACGCAGGCCAGGAAACGAAGGACGGATCCATCTGTGAGCCGGAAACCGTCTACAGACATCTGGAGGTCATGACCTCTACAGGTCGTAGACCGTGACCTCTACAGGCCGCAGACCGTGACCTCTACAGGCCGCAGACCGTGACCTCTACAGGCCGCAGACCGTGACCTCTACAGGTCGTAGACCGTGACCTCTACAGGCCGCAGACCGTGACCTCTACAGGCCGCAGACCGTGACCTCTACAGGCCGCAGACCGCGACCTCTACAGGTGGTAGACCGTGACCTCTACAGGTCGTAGACCGTGACATCTACAGATCGCGGACCGTGAACTCTACAGGTCGTGGACCGTGACCTCTACAGGTCGTAGACCGTGACATCTACAGATCGCAGACCGTGACCTCTACAGGTGGTAGACCGTGACCTCTACAGGTCGTAGACCGTGACCTCTACAGGTCGTAGACCGTGACCTCTACAGGCCGCAGACCGTGACCTCTACAGGCCGCAGACCGTGACCTCTACAGGTGGCAGACCGTGACATCTACAGATCGCAGACCGTGACCTCTACAGGTGGCAGACCGTGACCTCTACAGGTCGTGGACCGTGACCTCTACAGGTCGTAGACCGTGACCTCTACAGGTGGCAGACCGTGACATCTACAGATCGCAGACCGTGACCTCTACAGGTGGCAGACCGTGACATCTACAGATCGCAGACCGTGACCTCTACAGGTGGCAGACCGTGACCTCTACAGGTCGTAGACCGTGACCTCTACAGGTGGCAGACCGTGACCTCTACAGATCGCAGACCGTGACCTCTACAGGTGGCAGACCGTGACCTCTACAGGTGGTAGACCGTGACCTCTACAGGTGGCAGACCGTGACCTCTACAGGTGGCAGACCGTGACCTCTACAGGTGGCAGACCGTGACCTCTACAGGTGGCAGACCGTGACCTCTACAGGTGGCAGACCGTGACCTCTACAGGTGGCAGACCGTGACCTCTACAGGTGGCAGACCGTGACCTCTACAGGTGGCAGACCGTGACCTCTACAGGTCACAGACCGTGACCTCTACAGGTCACAGACCGTGACCTCTACAGGTCGTTGACCGTGACCTCTTCAGGTGGCAGACCGTGACCTCTACAGGCCGCAGACCGTGACCTCTACAGGCCGCAGACCGTGACCTCTACAGGCCGCAGACCGTGACCTCTACAGGTCGCAGACCGTGACCTCTACAGGTCGCAGACTGTGACCTCTACAGGTCGTAGACCGTGACCTCTACAGGTCGCAGACCGTGACCTCTACAGGTCATGGTGGCGAGTCCTGGTTCTCAGTCGCACTGACCTGTCTGAGGCACGTTGGACAGGAGCAGCATCAGCCTCCGGTATTCCTGATACTTCTTGGTTTTGGCTTCAGTCCTGAAACAAATGAGGAAAGGAGGAGTCAGGGAGGTGGGAGGAGCCTGAAGTTACAAAGCAGAGAAGAAGTGGTGATAGGGCGAGCTCTAAACGGCTTTGATCTCATCTCTGTTCAAGTATGTAACCCGTCCTCTCTCACTGGCTCGTTTACAGTGACCTGAACTGTTTTCATCTTTGAGTTTCACTAATGTCCATGACAGACATAAAATCCTGTCCACATTTGTCATGGAAGGAATCACAGATCAATATATGGTTGGAGTCATCTGGACCCCAAAGAGAGACGAAGTTTGACCTTAATATTAGCCACAATTGGGGGCGTGGTCTCTTGACTGACAGTAGATCCGGTCTCTTTCCTGCTCTTCATTTTGTCCTGTTTTTGTTTCTTGTTGGGGAGCAGAAAGCTTCAGTGATGTCACTTCCTGTTCAGATGTTGGAGCTCACATGCAGGCTTCAGGTTGGTCATGTGACCACAGCTTTGTTTTGCTGTTACATCACTGAACTGAACGCAGATGGCAGTAAATCCAGGAGCTTCTGTGGAACATCAGGAGCAGAACACACGTCTTTGTGATTTTGGGCTATATAAATAAAATTGAATTGAATTGAATTGAGTCTGAACAGTAGGTGTGGCCTTCAGGAGGCGTGACTCTTCAGAAGGAGTGACCCTTCAGGAGGAGTGAACCTTCTGGAGGAGTGAACCTTCAGGAGGAGTGACCCTTCAGGAGGAGTGACCCTTCAGGAGGAGTGAACCTTCTGGAGGAGTGAACCTTCAGGAGGAGTGACCCTTCAGGAGGAGTGAACCTTCAGGAGGTGTGGCCTTCAGGAGGAGTGACTCTTCAGGAGGTGTGGCCTTCAGGAGGAGTGAACCTTCAGGAGGAGTGACCCTTCAGGAGGAGTGACTCTTCAGGGGGCGTGACCCTTCAGGAGGAGTGACTCTTCAGGGGGCGTGACCCTTCAGGAGGCGTGACCCTTCAGGAGGAGTGACCCTTCAGGAGGAGTGACCCTTCTGGAGGCGTGACCCTTCTGGAGGCGTGACCCTTCTGGAGGCGTGACCCTTCAGGAGGAGTGACTCTTCGGAGGTGTGGCCTTCAGGGAGGAGTGAACCTTCAGTGACCGGAGTGACCCTTCAGGAGGAGTGACTCTTCAGGGGGCGTGACCCTTCAGGAGGAGTGACTCTTCAGGGGGCGTGACCCTTCAGGAGGCGTGACCCTTCAGGAGGAGTGACCCTTCAGGAGGAGTGACCTTCAGGGGGCGTGACCCTTCAGGAGCGTGACCCTTCAGGAGGAGTGACTCTTCAGGGGGCGTGACCCTTCAGGGGGCGTGACCCTTCAGGAGGAGTGACTCTTCAGGGGCGTGACCCTTCAGGGGGCGTGACCCTTCAGGAGGCGTGACCCTTCAGGAGGAGTGACCCTTCTGGAGGCGTGACCCTTCAGGAGGAGTGACCTTCAGGAGGAGTGACCCTTCTGGGAGGCGTGACCCTTCAGGAGGAGTGACCCTTCAGGAGGAGTGAAGGAGCCTTCCCTGGTAGCGTGACCCTTCAGGAGGAGTGACCCTTCAGGGGGCGTGACCCTTCAGGAGGAGTGACCCTTCAGGAGGCCTCTCAGAGCAGCAGACTGAACATCGAGCAGAACTCGCTGATGTTTTCTCCAAATGTCTGCAGGTCTCCTGAGGACGGGGCAGCAGGTGCTGGGTGGAGGTGCTGCAGCTCTGCTGTGTTCAAACCATTATAATCCTCTTTACCTGAGGCCTCAGATTCCACGTTCACACCTGTCCACCTTTGGCCTTGGCATCAGCTGCAAACAGCAGCAGAGGCTCCGACTCATGTGGAGGGAAGGAGGAGGTCCTCAGGTCTCCAATTATCCTGAGCTGAGGAACTATTTTTATCTGAAGATGTCATCAGTGGAGCTTCAGCATGAACCTGTCTGCAGTTATGACATCCTGCTCAGGTCTGAGGAGCTCTGCTTCATGCATGGAACTTACTGGAGCCCGAAGCAGTATTTGTGCAGCAGGAAGTCGGACAGCTCCTGCAGGATGGGCTGGCTGTGCAGAGCCACAAACTGCTCCCGGCACACCTGGCAGGAGGAACAGAGGGAGCTTAAACCTGAAACCCAACTGCTGTCTGCCGTCACACTGGTGGGGGGAGGGAGGGGGAGGGGGCACCTTGTTCATGGTGTCCACAGTGAGGGCGTGGGTCCAGAAACAGTCGTGAACGGAGACGAAGGTCAGACCGGCGCTGAGAAGAGAGGGAGGGCAGGTTTAAGGCGGAGCTCAGAGATCCCTGCAGCTGCGAGCTGCACGCTCACCTGTAGCAGTGGAGCGCCGTCAGCATCATGTGGGTGGAGTCCAGAGAGTGGATGAAGTTGGGCGGGAAGGCGTTCTTCTGTTTCACCGTGTCCGGCCTCCTGCAGAAAACCAGGAGAGAATGAGGATCATCAGGATGGATCCACAGGATCAGCTGGTGTCTGATCAGGATAGCAGGTTGTTTTGAGATGAGGAATTTGAAATATTTCAAACATCAATCTGATTGTTTTAGTTCAGTCTTTGTTTAGTTACAGTTTTTATCCTATATCAGTGTTTATGCATGTTTAGTAAATGTTCATCTGCTGGATTTTTAACCCAAACTAAACTAAACCTAAACATAACTACACTGAAATGAACTCAGAGTAAACTAAACCTAACATAAATCTGACCAGACTAAACTAAAGCAAAACAAAGTTAATCTAAACTGAAAAAGTAAACTAAACCAAACTGAACTTAACACAAAGAAAACTAAACCTAAATTAAACTAAAATTATCTAAACTTAACCCAAACTAAACCAAACTTTGCCCAAACTAATCTTAACCCAAACTAAACTAAATCTGACCAGACTAAACTAAAGCAAAATAAAGTTAATCTAAACTAAAAAAGTAAACTAAACCAAACTGAACTTAACACAAAGAAAACTAAACCTAAATTAAACTAAAATTATCTAAACTTAACCCAAACTAAACCAAACTTTGCCCAAACTAATCTTAACCCAAACTAAACTAAATCTGACCAGACTAAACTAAAGCAAAATAAAGTTAATCTAAACTAAAAAAGTAAACTAAACTAAACTGAACTTAACACAAAAAAAACTAAACCTAAACTAGACTAAAATTATCTAAACTTAACCCAAACTAATCTTAACCCAAACTAAACTAAATCAGACCAGACTAAACTAAAGCAAACTAAACTTAATCTAAACTCAAAACAAACTAAACTAAACTGAACTTAACCCAAAGTAAATTAAACTTAACCCAACCTAAACTTAACCCAAACTAAACTAGCCCCCCCCCATGACGTTGCAGAGGTGGTGGGCGGGGCTTACTCTTTGGTGTCGTGGCTGATCGGCAGGTTGATGTGTTGGATGGAACTCTTCAGCTGCAGCAGAAACACAGAGATGAACGTTTGACACACCAGTTTATTTACATCAAACGTAAACGATGCATCTCTGTCCAGTTCACATATACTGCACGTTCTGTTGCTTCATAACGTTCCAGATCATTTATAGAGATTCATCTCTGGAACGTCTCTGTTATCCAGCCGGATCAGAACAGCTGTAATGAGGGGGACTTTAACGACCCCCCCCCCCTCTATCATTGGCTGCTGTGCGGTCGTCATGGTTACGGCTCCCAGAAGCAAACATAAATAAGCCCACAGGGAACCCCCATTAGTGAGGTGAGAAGAAGCAGGAGCCTGAGAGGAAACCATCCATCGGCCTCTCCGCTCAACTTCTCCTTCTACAGTCAACGGCCGATCCTCAGCTGACGGGAAACAGGCCACGCCCCCTCACCAGAGCCACTTGTGTTCCCATAGGACGGTCAGAGTCTGCAGGTTTTCATTCCTCTGTGAAGTCTTTACACGGAGGTCAAAGAGACTGATGGGGTGTGTGACACGCCACCTAGAGGCCAGTGAGTGAACAGCATCTGGTTCCTTTAGCTTCTCAGACAAACACGATAAATATTTAGTAAACTTTTAAAATTGATCCTTTTTATGTAAGTATGACTAAAACTAGACACGAATATTATTCCAGAATAAATCCACTTACATTGTTATATTTTGCTCTCCATAAAATTCTGTCAAAATTACACAAGTTAGAAATAAAATAAAGAAAAAAAAAACTTACATTTGAATTATGCCAAAAGATTTTGCTGTCCATAAAACATATCCAGTCAGAATGATACAGAAATGAAGATTCTGCAGAACAGAACCAACAAAGCATGGAAATATTTGTGCTTTTCTTCAAAAACACATCAAATGATTCGGTTTTCCTTCTTATCAGCATCGGGTTCTTCTAAAGTTAAGTTAGTTGTCACACACCTCGGTGTGCGACCCCTCCCCTAAGGGAGCGGTGAGCTGCAGACACAGCTGCGCTCGGGAACCATTTGGTGGTTTAACCCCCCAATCCGACCCCTTAATGCTGAGTGCCAAGCAGGGAGGCACTGGGTCCCATTTTTACAGTCTTTGGTATGACTCGGCCTGGACTTGAACCCACGACCTTCCAATCTCAGGACGGACACTCTACCACAGGGGTGGGCAATTGTTTTGACTCGTGGGCCACAAAGGGTTCTAAAATTTGGCATAAGGGCCGGACAAGGAGCAGATGGAAGGAGAGATTTGGTAATCAACCTCATAAACTAAAAAGATGATATGGAATTTAGAGAAAAACATGCTTTAATTTGGATTAAAATTCACATATTTTAATTTAAAAAAAGAAAATTTGGGAGTTTTAATGTCTAAATTTAGATTTTTGTTCTCTTTTGGGTGATCCAATGGGTTGATGTTCTTCAGAGGAAAATTTATGTGGTGTAGGAATAATCCGAAAGATCACCATCTGACTCAGAAAGGAACACACACGAACGTCACAGAAACAACACCAATGTATTTTAATTTGGAGGGCCACATTAAGTAGCTTAAGGGGCCGCATGTGGCCCCCGGGCCGTAGTTTGCCCACCCCTGCTCTACCACGAGGCCACTGAGCTGTTTGTTGTGTGAAGTCCTGTTTGTGAAACAGAGCGATTGGGGTTTTTAAAAAAAAACCTGATCATGTCATTATTTAGGTGTTAATAAGCCATCAACAACTAAACCAAATAACTTTTCACTTGAGATTTCTCCAAAATTATTTTGTATTTTCCTAGTTTTGTGAAACAGTGAAACTCCTATCAAAAACTTCTATATATTCATAAGAGTAAAATTTTTTATTTTACTGCATCCTTTGTATTTTATTTATTTATTTACTATTATTATTATTATTGTTATTATTTTTTAAATTAAATTCTTCTTACTAGTGTTTTTAATGTAATTTGTTTTGTAAGCGTCTTTTAAAAGCGAAATATAAATAAAATGTATTTTTATTATTATCATAAACAAATGATCTGTTGTTTGTTAATTAATGTAGAAGTACTGCTGGTTTCCTGATATCATCAGATCAATAAACATGACAACAATGTATGTAAAATGAAGAATGAGATTATTAGCAAACGCTGAATAAACTAAAGACTCGCCGTGACCCAGGTCATTAGGGATGCTCAATCGATGTTGCGGTGCGTTCGCTGTCAATACGATGATAGAGGATAAAAATGATGAAAAGTCACTCCTATAAATGAGAAGACATTCGTGGACACATCTTTATGTCATCATTAGTTCCTCGTGGATCACCTGCTGCCTGCCCGCTCGTCCCTGCTGAATGAGGAACCAAACACGCCCAAAATGAGCGGGAACACAGGCAGCTGACGCACTGGATTATGGGTAGAGCTGGATAACAATTTCCAGAAACGATTCGATTCACAAAAACCTGGATCGATTCAGATTTTTTTCTAATTTTTTTATTCTTCAATTCAATTTAGAGTTTAAACATTTATACACATTTGTTTAGAAATACATTAATAATCTACTCTGTGTTTTGAATATATTTAATCTGATCCAGTTCAGACTGTAAACTGTATCAGTGAAATAATTGTTAATATCATCCAGTGTTCCATGGATTCTCTAAAGGAGAAGTTCTAACTAAAATGTTCAGATCATTAAACATTGTTCTGCTTCTCCTGGAGGACGTTTCAGTTTGACCACCAGGTGGAGATCGCGCTATAGAAGTACATCTTATTCCAGAAGAAGAAGAAAGAATGGGCAAAAAACAACATTTTAAACCACAAATATTAAAAATATTTCCTTAAAAGAGTTTAGAAAATTCCTGTTTGTGAGTTTATAAAGACGTTCATTTAGTCAGAATGTTTAGGTCGACCGAGCGTTAGCATTAGCCGTCATATTCCAGGTTCAAGATCTCAGAGTTACAGATTAGGTGAAGCAAGAATCAGAATTTCAAATAACAGTATAGAGATGTGATGTATGTATATCAGAAAAAATAAAATAGAATGATAAAAGTACAGAAAGGTGCAGGTTCACTGGAGGTGATTTGAAGAGTCTGAATATCTTTCATCTTTCATCGTTTTTGTTACATTTTCACAGTAAATGTTGACTGAGGCTTGAAGAAGCTGCTGAAGAATTGAGTTCTATGGTGATGATGTCATCCACTCTGCTGTGTCGATGGATGGATGTGCAGCGTGGGAAATTCCTGTAAACGTTAGCGTCGAGCTAGCTGACTTTAGCTTAACTTGTTGGATCCATTTATATCTTTATGAATCGATTATTGATCTGCTAAGCTTAAATTGATTCAAATTGATTCTATCAGCCCAGATCTGTAGTAAATGCGTTACTCCAGTGACATTTAGCTGAGGCTTTAACTACCATCCCAGAAAAACTAAAAGTAAAGCCAAACAATAAAGGAAACTGTGCCGAAATAAAAAATATCTGCAAACAAAACAGTGATCTCAGCAAAAACATAAAGTAACTGTGAAGAAAAAAAATAATGCAAATAAGAAAAGCTACAACGGAAGTGGATCATCGGGGATTAACGGATGCACCAGAAGTGATCTGGTTTGTACTCTATGTACTGTCAGAAAAAGGAAAGAAGAGCAGCAGGAAGTAGAAAATGACAGAGAAAGTCAGAGAAGATGTTTGTGTTCAATGTAACTGTTTAAATATGTTATTTGAGGGTCAATCGGAGGATGCTGGTCTGTTGTTAGCTTCGGCTAACGATGTTCAGACAGTCCACTAACCAGAAGATGATCCAGTCCTGTGTTCCACATCGTAGACTGTATATCTTACTCCACTTAATCATTGTTTGGTTAGTTCAACATCTATTTACTGTGTTTCTCAGCGCTGTGCTGGTTGAGCAGAGTAAAGTGACTCAAAGTAAAGTGATGCAGAGTAAAGTGATGCAGAGTAAAGTGACTCAGAGTAAAGTGATGCAGGGTAAAGTGACTCAGAGTAAAGTGATGCAGAGTAAAGTGACGCAGAGTAAAGTGACGCAGAGTAAAGTGATGCAGAGTAAAGTGAGGCAGAGTAAAGTGATGCAGAGTAAAGTGACTCAGAGTAAAGTGATGCAGAGTAAACTGATACAGAGTAAAGTGACTCAGAGTAAAGTGACTCAGAGTAAAGTGACTCAGAGTAAAGTGAGGCAGAGTAAAGTGACTCAGAGTAAAGTGACTCAGAGTCACTAACAGCATACAGAGGACTGCAGTCATCGACTCCTGCAGATGGAATCTTATACTAACTGAACGACCACAACAGGAATATTCCTGCTTCTGTTACACATCTAATCCAGAACATCAAAGGATATAAAGTATGAGGATCATAAGAACACGGTGAGGAAGAGCAGAAGGTTGACCGGAACCGCTCACAGGGTTCAGTTGGACTCTGTGGACCCGTCCGACCCGAGGACGGCGGGATTCTAACCTGGACCCGTGCGGTCCTGTTCTCTCTCTACACTCACAAACCTGCTTCAGTCCAGCTAATAACCCGCTTTTGACAAAGACAGCAAACCCCCCGGGGGGGTGGGGGGTCTGATCCGGAGCGACCTCTGAACGGATCAGCATCTCCCGGGTCAGCAGGATCCCTGATGCTCCAGCGGCTTTCATCCCTACATCAGATGGGGGGGGTCACCGTCAGAGGACCTTCAGAGTCTCCACAGAGGGAATTACAAGTGACCCCCCCCCCAGGGCCTGGAGGAGGCGGAGCCGCAGTTTAATCCAGCCCCGCGTGGAAAAGGTGACCTCTCTGAACATGGTTTCATTTTGCTGCTGGATTAGAGAATCATTGGAGAGGATCAAGACCGTCACGGTGAGACTCCAGCTTAACGCCGATCTGATGATCTGTTTGCAGACCTTGAAAAAACGCTCAGAGAGACGCCGTCCTCGTCCCTGCTGGACACGGCGCCGCCAGGGACCTCCCACCTATCAGCTCTCCGGGTCTGGATCAGCTCAGGAGGCGTCGCCTCCCCGATAAGACCCCCCCCCAGCCTGAGCTTCTGCTCACTCACACCTTCAGAGACGACCACGAACGGACGGCGAGGTTATCTCTGACGCAGACAGCAGCAGCCGGACCGAGAGCGCCGCGGTACGGAGAGAAAACAGACTCACTCCCATCTGTCTGAGTGTATTCTCCGTTTGTGACGCATATAATACATAAACAAACAAAAATTATATTTTACACATGCACTAACTAACATAACTAAAACTTGAAACTAATTACATACAAATCTTTAAAAATCATGCGTGAAATCCTCTGATGCGTTTAAATACTACTAGAATGCTCGGTCATCAGAGTTTTCTTATCAGCTGTTTTAAACTTAGACTGTTTAGTTTTGTCCTTATGCACATGATGTGTTATATATGTTATAAATCCGCTGAGGACGGCCCACTTCCTGTTCGACACAGAAATGCAGCTGAGAGGCGACGGCTGAACGAATGGATTTAGTTTGATGTTTGAGCCTCAAAACTGTCAGAAAATCTGATTCTATAGATTATATGAGTCGATTTAATTCTAATGAAAAACGGGTTTGAATTTGGAGAAAAAGATCAAAATAATTTAACTCAAAAACAGAGAAAATTGAAAGATTGTAAAAGTGAAATGTTAAACTTTTATCAAATGTAAAACCTTATTTATTTGAGATGCTGCGTTCACATCAGGCTGGGAAACGCCAGTGACCACGTTTGAGGAAAAGTGGATGTAAACAAACGGAGCTTCCACATTCATAACTCTAGTTTTTCTGTCTGTTTTCAGGCTAAACTTGTTCACTGAATAGAGCTGTAACGAGTATCCGGGTGCTCGTGTACTCACGATCTGCTCCTGAAAATTCCACTACGAATATTCGTGACGTCCAAGATCGCTGATTTGCGATCTTTATAAATATAGTAAATTGTAGTAAAATATGATCAAAATATCATCTGGGAATGATGTATTTTTTCTCTGGAGTGCAGATTAATGTAGGAGTTTACAAACTAAAACAAAGCTGAAAGAGTCGCGGTAGCTACCGGAAGTAAACACATCTTCCTTGTCAGTGAAGCTTCCGGTTTTCAAAGTAAAACTAGCTAGATCTTTTTTCCGTTCAGAAACGGAGACTGAAGTTCTGTTCACTGACATAACTTATAAAAAAATGAATTAGCTTTAACATCGGAGCTTCAGCTCCAGAGTTTACATTCTTCTGGTTATGATAACTCTTCAACACTTAACGCAATTAACTAAACTCCATCTTATTCTGAAGAAACGCAGCCTCACGCTGCTGAAAGGCGGATGTAAACAACGTCAATCGGAGGATTATGCTGAGGAAAAAACCTTTTTTTTATACGTCCTCTCCACCAATATGTAACAACGTAAAATATTGAAGAACTTTGAGGATAGAAAACTGTGGGAAACATTTTCAAGTTTTGCTGTTAAATGATCCAAAACAGCAGAGATGTTTATTCTTTTATGTTGTTTATTTTGCAGCTGAACTTAACCAGAAGGTTGACAAAAAAAGTTTAAAATGACAAAAAAAAAGTTTTTTTCTCTTTTTTTAAATCGGTTTTGTTGATTCTGATCTACTGTTTTAAATAAGTGTATAAATGTTGGTGATTTAATACAAATAATTTCAATTTTCCTCCGTCTAGTAAATACACATAGCAATAAAATGATATTATAAAGTCAGAATCGTATCGGATCACCACCTGAGCAACGGTCCACAGCCCGACCACTGAACGAGTGACTTAAGTTAAACCAGCTCAACTTTGACCTTTTCAGAATTGACCTTTATACATATTCATTGTTTGAGTACATTAATGGAGGGAGGGGCGGGGATTGAACCGGATTTCTCTCTTTTTGATTTATTGTCTGTTTTTGAGCTGCGCAGGTAGAAGAAACACCTTTTTATGATGAAGTTGAATCAATTGACCAATCACAGACTCAGCATTCTTAGGGATGAATCTGATTCTTCATCCTCTGAATGTGATCCTGAAGTTCTGATCCATTCTGATTGAATAATTAAACCTAAAATGTGAAGATCTGCTTTAATATGTGAGCTTGTGAAATAAATGAAGAAGTTTTGCACAAAAATGTGAAATGAGGGTCATTCTCTGCTTCATAAAACTGAGATTTGCATAAATTTGAGCAAATTTAGTTTAAAACGAACAAAAATCAACCGTGGCTATGCCGTGTTTCAGTCACCTGAAGTGTTTACACGGTCACATGTTTCAATTTGATTTTATACATTTCATGTGGGTCTGCATGTTTTTACATGTTTTATTATGATTGCTATTTTAACTTTTTATATCTTATTTTTATATCTTATTATAGAAAGCCCTTTGAGATGTTTAATAGCAGCAAAAGAGCTCCACAAATACAGTTGAACTTGAATTAAAATAATGTATAAAACTAAGAATCATGAAAATAATTAAGAAAAAGATCCAAATTACACTGTTTGATATTATTTCACATTGTTACATCTGAACAGAATATTGATTTCATTGGATTTTCTGGTAAAATTAAGGTTAAATAAACTTAAAAAAATATTAAAATGAAAAATAAATAAAAAATAAAAGCAGATTTTCATTAATACCACTTTGTTATTAGTTTTCTTCTTTTTAAAAGACATCTCGATGTGTAATCCCACATGATCAGAAATCTGGATTTAAAAATGAGATATTAGATTTAGTTTTATTCTGTATTTCTATTTGTCTTCAAACCCACTAAATCAAATAGTTGTCATAAGTTAGTTTTAGGTCATATTTAAATATCAACCATGATTCAGAGAGTGACTGGGTACGTTTAGGATGTAAATTTTTTTTTTTCTCGTTTAGCCATCGTCTCAAATTTGATCCACACATTTTTAACATGTATTCTAAATAATGAATTATTCACACATTCTGCACGTTTTCAATTAAGGAATGTCGGTTAAGAAAAAGAACAACAATAGATTAGTTCATCTCAATCTTAAGTGTTGAAAATTAGCAAAGATTTTCCCGCCAAAAGTGTTTTTGAGCAGCCGTTTTTAAATGAGTCCTTCTACTGCCCCTAGTGGGCTGATAATGAACTGCAGGGCAGAAAACTTGAACCGATTTATATGGAAAAGGTTTTTAAAGAAAGTTTCAATAATACTAAATATGTGGATCAAATACAATAGGAATGGTTTATAGGGTCCACTTGTGTCGTGTAGCTTCCACCGTTTCTTCAACATTGAGCTTCCAAACATCTGCAGATGAAAACCAGCTTCAGACTTTGGTTGAATGTTCAGTGATATGCAGGATCCCTCTCTAAAAAAATGAATGTTCAAATTAGGAGAAGAGTTGTCCCAGAATGTCTGACAGTTTTCTACTTTTGTGCAGCGTTCCTGTAAAGAAAACCCTACAGGAACCTTGTGAGGTCACTTCCTGTTGGGCGGCGGGGGGGCTTACCACTTGGTTGCGTGTGCGATGGTAGGGCTGAATGATGGGTAATCCCAGGGGGGTCACCCACTCCACGGTGTGGCCACATTTGGAGATGAGCCTGGCGCTCTCCGTCAGCCAATCCTGTGACAGCGGGGAGGGGGGGGGGGGGGAGTATTTATTAGCTTTAATGTCAGATGTAAAACCTTCAGTCTGTATAAAATGGAATAAACATTTGATCCTCTTGGATCTGAAATGCATTGGACTCTGAATGAAAGTGTCATCAGAAGTGATTAGACTACAAGGTCGTTTGAAGCTTTTTTTACAGCTGAGAAGAAAACAAAGAAGCAGATAACAAGTTGAAGAAAGGTTCTTTTGCTGTTCTGGTTCTGATCAGACGGGTTGAATGCAGCTTCTGAACCAGAATCAGTCTGACACCCCTGATCTGACAGTCCTGGTGAATCTCCGTCCCGTCCCGGGAGAGGATCTGTCCTTCATGTGGACATCTCTGAGGTTTCTGCTTTTTCCTGAATCAGGTTTTTAGGAGTTTTTACCTGGAGGGACGGTTTCAGGACAGGGATAACTAGTTTAGTTTAGTCGGTTTAGTTTTTAGTTATTGATATATTTCATGACGGACCTTCTGCTTCTGTTGGATTACAGACATGAAGCCCGATGAGACAATTCTTCTGTGATGCTGGACTATATATAAATAATAATGGTGGGAGGGGTTTCAAACTGAACGCGTGGATCAATCAATGTCTTAACTTTATTGTCACAGACAGAGATGACGTCTGCCTCCTGAACAGAGGAGGAGTCTGACATCTGAAGGATCTGTTTGTGTGAAATGAAACCTTTTCTCAAACTGCTGGTTTAATGTTATCTAAGGAGAAATCTTCATTTATTTATTTTCCCTCTGCAGCTCGGTGAGTCTCTGAGCTGCAGAGTCTGCTCTAGTTTCTGCACATCTATGGAGACCGTCAGTCATCTGTTCTTCCGACCCGGTTCCCCTAAAGACCAGAACCTGCTGTCGCTCAGACAGAACCCGCTCTAACGTGAAATGACGGCGGTTCTGCAGTGGATCCGGTTTGATCCCACAGGAGCTCACCTGGATCTCCCTGGTTCCCGTGAACATCTCCTTCAGGCCGCTGAACACCAGGCGCACCAGGTAATGCGAGGCGTCCCAAATGTGTTCCTGCAGACAGACGCGGGGACGCATGACAAACTGCAGGACGGACTCAGCAGAGTCCCCGTCTAACTGATTCCTGCTGATGTTAAAATGACATCAATAACTCTTTTTAAAGGAACAGACGAAGATCCAGACGGTGAGGATCTGAACTCTCTGCTGGATCACAACCTTCTCCTCTGATCTCAGTTTACCGCAGTATTGACTGAAACACAGACGTCTGGTCTGAGCGGCTCCAGAAACAAAGTCAAATGGAACCAAATAAATACTTTCCTAAAAACTGAGCTTGAAGGCTTAAAGCTGTTTATACAAAAAACTTAAATAAAAACAAAAAAACGACAGAAAAATGACGTTTGTTTTCAGCTAAATTAACTCATAAATAGTTAAAGTATCTAAATGATCCATAAACAGTGAGAAAAATGGAATCAGCCAAAACACAACAAATGCATTATTTCTAGTTTAACTAGTTGTCATGTTTAAATTCAGTGGGCGGAGCCAAACCGTTCGTTCTTGTCACCAGGATGTTTGAGCTCAGGAGTGTGAGAACGGCTCAGAAATACAGACCAAAGCTGAGTGGTTGAATACTTTCTGGAGAATCTAAAGAGGTCTGATCAGAATCCATCAGTAACATTTAAAACTTCCTTCTGAAATTATTAAAGCAGCAATTCCACAAACCTCTGGAGTAAAACCATGAATGTGAAGGATGTAAAAGAATGAAAGATTCTTCAAGACGATTAAACTGTTGAAACGTCTGAATGATTCGATCCCAGAATCATTTTCTTTATTGCTGAAGATTTTGTGGATTAAAGTTTAATTTTTTTTTACATTAAATTCGAAAAATGACTGTAATTCTGCTGCAGAAGGAGGAGTCCAAAAAAAGGTTCTGAATGTTTTCCTGTCAAACTTTTAACAGATGCACTAAAATCATGTAACTAGTTCTTTAAATAACTAAACAGAAGTGTAATGAAACGATGAACATGATGAAAACACTGAACTCTTCAGTTCCTTTAAAAACTAAACTTTCATCCTTCAAATACATTCTAATGTCTTCAGGCTTTACAGGACAATTATAACAGTATTTTACACGGAAATAATTTAGACATTTTACTTTTTAAACTTGATTCTAAATTTCCTTAAAGAACATTAAATTGCATAGAAGTAATTTATAAATGACATGAAGACGTCTCTGTTGTCATCTAACTGTAAACTCCAATTCAAACACACTGAGATAAAAATCCGAGTGATCATTTTTATATCAAACAGGCACAAAACAAGGATTGAAGATCCAGATCTCTGTGCGTCTCCAGAGGCTGCGAGGAAGCCCCGACGCTCCCGCCGTACCTTAGGGAAGTTCTCGATCTCCTTCAGTCTCTTCTCGATCTGGAGGCGGCCCCCGTAGCGCGTCACGCCGTACACCACGGTCATCACCGTCTGCTTGACCACCTTCCGGCTGATGAAGCCCTCCAGCACCTGGGCGATCTTCAGGCCGTCTTTGGCGTCTCGAGCTCGCAGCTCCTCCACCTGAGAGGACAGGTTAGGTCTTCAGGTCAGACGTCTTCTGGAAGCTTCAGTCTCACATGACGGAGACAGAGCGGGGGTCATTTACTCTGCAGGTTAGGATCACATCCTCTGATAATGACCAGAGTCAGTCACGTCATCCTGATACATCAGATGATCACAGACCAAACGGATGAGACGTTTTATATGTTCTTTAACTGGAATCAGACGGAGATCTGTGACCAGACAGAAAAAACTCAGACATGATCCAGATGACGCCGGAACGAAACTACAAACTAGAGAAGTTACTTTACCTGCGGAAAAAAAAAGTAGAAAAAATGCTTAAAAATCCCTAAAACATGCTAAATTTATGAAAATATTTAATGTATTGCTTAAATATGAGCAATACTTTAAATTAGCCCAAAGAAGCTAGCACATTCCTTGAACACTAGCTAAACTCCAAAATGTTCAACATTTCCTCAGTAAACTAAATCAGTAAAAAACGTTAGCCTGTTGCTAAAATAGAAGCTAAACTCTAAATTAGCTGATAAAAACCTCAGTAAATAACAAATCATCCAAAAACGTTAGCATGATGCTAAAACATTAGCTAAACTGCAAATTAGCTAACAGGTAAAACTTAGAATTTAGCCAGAAAATCTAGCTCGTTGTTTATATACCAGCTAAACTCCAAGACGGCTCAAAAGTCATACTTAAAGTAAGTTAGCTAAAAACGTTAGCATGTTGCTAAAATATTAGCTAAACTGCAAATTAGCTAAAAGATAAAACTTAGAATTTAGCCAAAAAAGCTAGCTCGTTGTTTATATTCTAGCTAAACTCCAAGACAGCTCAAAAGTCATACTTAAAGTAAGTTAGCTAAAAACGTTAGCATGTTGCTAAAATATTAGCTAAACTGCAAATTAGCTAAAAGATAAAACTTAGAATTTAGCCAGAAAAACTCGTTGTTTATATACCAGCTAAACTCCAAGACGGCTCAAAAGTCATACTTGAAGTAAGTTAGCTAAAAACGTTAGCATGTTGCTAAAATATTAAATAAACTGCAAATTAGCTAAAAGATAAAACTTAGAATTTAGCCAAAAAAGCTAGCTCGTTGTTTATATTCTAGCTAAACTCCAAGACAGCTCAAAAGTCATACTTAAAGTAAGTTAGCTAAAAACGTTAGCATGATGCTAAAACATTAGCAAAACTGCAAATTAGCTAAAAGATAAAACTTAGAATTTAGCCAGAAAAACTCGTTGTTTATATTCTAGCTAAACTCCAAGACGGCTCAAAAGTCATACTTAAAGTAAGTTAGCTAAAAACGTTAGCATGTAGCTAAAATATTAGCTAAACTGCAAATTAGCTAAAAGATAAAACTTATAATTTAGCCAGAAAAACTCGTTTATATTCTAGCTAAACTCCAAGACGGCTCAAAAGTCATACTTAAAGTAGGTTAGCTAAAAACGTTAGCATGTTGCTAAAATATTAGCTAAACTGCAAATTAGCTAAAAGATAAAACTTAGAATTTAGCCAGAAAAACTCGTTGTTTATATTCTAGCTAAACTCCAAGACGGCTCAAAAGTCATACTTAAAGTAAGTTAGCTAAAAACGTTAGCATGTTGCTAAAACATTAGCAAAACCCCAAAGTTTTTTGCAAATGACTAAAAGATAAAAACAGTCCATGAACATGTTTAAAGGTTTGTTGTTAATCGACTTAAAATGTTGAAATGTGAAAACTTTCTCATTCATTTCCAACGGGGAATATTTAGCTGAATATTTTAAAAACTCTAAAGTTCATGAAAACCAAAAATACCAGCAGAAATGTCCTGAACGTTTTGAAACAGAGGTTGATGAAATCTCAGAGTGTGATTGAGTTTTATTTGCTGTAAGGAACAGGAAGCAGCAGCAGAATGCTGACTCATCAATCAGGAGAACAGCCCCGAACCTGCTGAGCGACCCCGCTGTAGACGTCCTGGGGCTCGTCGCAGGGCACCAGGTTGACGGACGTGGCCCCGATCACGTCTCTGCCTAGAGCGGCGTAGTGTTGGAGGCCGTTACAGGAGCCGTCCTGGAGAAGCAGAACATCAGATGATTACCTGATCTGCACACAAACCCCAGAAACCTGCAGAGGTCCCAGCAGCTGCACACTCAGAAGCATCTGTATATCTATGATACTGCAAGAATGAAAGCAGTTTGAAGAAGAAGAATGTCTGTCGGTCTTTAAAGCTGGTCAGTCCGAACCAGGTGAAAGGTCAGTTTGGGGTCAAATCCGGCTCATCTTAAAGTCGATTAAAAATAGGATTAGAAATCTGAAAACAGTCGGAAACTAGACAGAAATGTTGAAAACTTGAGAATAAAATCCTGATAATGTTTCCTCAGAGTTTGGAAAGACGGACGCCGGCGTCGGGAACGACCACAGACGCTGAATGATGTCATCGTGTCAATCATGTCCCAGACGCCAATGATAACAGATATTTAAGCTACAGAATCTGAAAGTCTGAATTGAAGCTGAAATAGAGACTAAAACAAAGAGAGAAATGTTAAACAGAAGCTGAAAATCCTAAACATTTGGTAACAATTTCAAGGTTCAAAGTTTCATTTAAGCTTTTTAAATGTTTAAATGTACTTCTTTACTTCTTTAAATGTAAGTTATTTGAAGTTTATTATGATTATTTCTCAGATTTTGATTCACTTCAGAGCCTTTAAAGCCTCTCACGTGTCCACACACCAGAATCTTTTTTTCCTCAAATTCCTAATATTTCAGGAACTTCTGAGCATGTTTTCAGGATCTTCATGTTTTTAGTTTCCATTTTGTTACATGAACCACAGCTGAAATAAAGAAAAACAAACACTAATTGTTACAATTTGATCCATTTTTGAAGACAAATCCTTTTGGTTTTCAGGCCTGCAGGTTTGTTTCTTTTGACTGTATGTCAACATTCTGTTTTCTGTAGAAATCCAGTTCAGATTATCTTATTTCTGAGTTAATCCTTGATAAATGTCAACATTTCCGGCTATATTTTCTCTCTAATCTGTTTTGGTTCAAAATATTCTCATCAAATTTTCCTAGTAAACCATTGGGATTATTTACAACATAAAATTAGGATTAATCAGATTTTTTTTGACAGCCTTAAATAAAAATAAACTAAATTAAAATTTTGGGTGTGATTTCATTTTGTGATTATTCACAGATGATCAGAAAATACTATAACTAAAAAAATAAAATTATCGCGATTAACTTTTTAAGTTTACAATTAATTAATTTTCGGAATCGATTCCAGACCATAATTTTAATTTAATTATAATAACTAATCCCAAACGTTTTTCATCAGATCTTTATCTTCTCACAATGATCATTTCCATAGTGAACGAGCAGAAAAGAGCTGAAATGATATTTCTGTTTGAGTCTCTGCGGCTGAGCGTCACCTGAATGAAGCGTGCTGCGTTCACTGACCCATTTTCTAAAGTTTGGTTATAAATTAAAACTTTTTGGTCGATGCAAAATATATAATGAAACTCCAAACCCCGCCCTAAACAAAGGGAGGGGGGGAACATCTTCTGATGATTTTAGCCAGAGACCATAGACTGTATCAGAGAACTGGACTGAGAGAGTGCGACCCCCCCCAATGGAGATGGTTACTTATGGTTTCAACCTGATGAAGTCAATTCAGTCGCCATTTTGACACTATGGACGCCACCATACTGGAGCCAGATGTGGTCAGTGATTGGTTTGGGTCGATCTGAGTCTCTTCGTTTCTATGGCAACCACTCTCACCGATCAGGAGAGGGCTTGTTGGAAGGCCACGCCCCTACCACTTGAAAGATAGTGAAATCTGTCAAACTGAATGTTGGACGTGGGGACCAACAGGCTCCGCCTACTTTTCATGAAGCATCTGATTGGTCAGTTTGTAACTTGAACTACAAAAAAAACAAGAAAATATTAGAGAAATATCAGAGCCAGAATGTTTATTCTGACCAATAGAATGACTGATAACAGCTACTTCCTGTTTGAACCTCAGGGGGGCGTGGTCTCTCCATCCAGCTCTCACATACAGTCTTTTGCCGGCGTTGCCGTCCTACCTGGTGGATGGGGAAGTGAGAGAGGAAGCGGGCGGGATCCGGTGAGCGGACCGCTCTGGCGATCTCCATGCAGCACGCCAGCGCCTGCCACGGCTCGTCGGCGTTCATCCACCACTTCCTGCCCTGAGGACGACACACGCAGGACCGTCAGCCTCTACCAACCTCCCTCCTCCCTCTGCGGGGGCCGTGCGTGCACCCACGTGCAGCGGGTCGTCTGCCGAGTCCAGGACGTCCTCCATGATGCTGTTGGCGAACTGCAGCCGGCCCCGCAGCGAGCTCTTCTTCTTCAAACCCGTCAGGTTGACCAGGTGGATCTTCAGCCAGTCCAGGCCTTTAGGACCCAGAGGCTTTCCCTCGGCGAACAGCAGCATGGCCCGCGTCACGTCGCTCCCCAGGTGGTTGAAGTAGGGCGGGCAGGGGTAGGTCCGGCCCCGGAAGTCCATGTTGTGGGGGAACCAGAAGGTGCGGCCCCGCATGTGCTGCGCGATGGACAGCTTGTAGAGCGCGTCCATGCGCAGGCTGTGCATCTCGCTGCTCTTCTTCTTGGCGTTGATCACCTCGCGCTTCATGAGCGCCTTCTGACTCGCCGTGTAGGCGGGGTCCTGGGGGTTGAAGTGGGGGATTTTGGGGGCCTCTGACATGGGAGGGGGGATGTCCAGCTTGTCGCTCCCGCGGTCGTTGAAAATGGAGACGATGATGTCCAGCAGCGGCTCGTTGATCCTCCAGGCGCAGTTTCCCAGCTGGTTCAGGGAGTCGAACACGGGCTGCAGCTGCCGGGACGCCTCCAGCCGCTGCTCGTGCTGCGTGGCGCCCTCCACCGTGCGCATCAGCTTGGTCGGCGTTAGCAGGTACGCGCCGAACTTCACCGAGGTCCAGGGCACCGGAGGACACAGCATGGGCATCACGTAGGAGTCAAAGGTCAGCCTGGTCTCCATGGCGTCCTGCTGCATCTGGACCAGGATGGGGTGGGGCTTGATGAAGCCAACCTGCGCGGAAAAACGGCTGAAGCTGATCAAGGTTCATCAAAGACACATTCTGATGAAGATGACGTTCTTAACGTGTTCTTGAGTCGTACTTTTATAACTTAAATTTACATTAAAATTGCATTTCCGGATATTTTTATTCAAATTGTTGTTAATCAGGAGCAGACGAAACTCTAAAAAGATCACATTTGTGATGTAGAAGATAGAGTGGGCGGGGCCACAAGCTCCCATTCTGATGCAGACAAATAGATCCATGAACGTCCTTGTTTTCCTCGTCTGATCTAGAATCTAGATCTACGCTAGACGGCCGGATGAAAACGATATTGCTGCCATTTTTGCAGCTACGCTAACGTAATGTTGAGGGTGTGAGGGCTGTAAGCTAGAGGGAGTGTGTGTTCAGAACAAACGGAGGTGGATTTCTACCAGGAGTGGAACAGATAAACTGGATAATCCGTATGGATCACTCGCCGCAGTCATGAGATCAAAGATGAGATTAAAGTTTTCTTCTTATAAATAATCAGAAAAAGAAACTAAAAAGACAAAAGTAAAGTATTACGTTGAGATGTTAATCAAATATTATAGATAATATGTAGAGAAATGATTTCATCAAACTATAAGTAGTTAAAGTCACTGAACCTTGTGTAGGTTAATGGGATTAAATGAGGTTTATTCTAGATAACTGTTGATATGTATTTATGTTTATTTAAAATGTAGGTTGGGCTTAATATCTATGTAAAGATCATTTTCATGTTTTGGTTGGATTTCCTTTTGTGGATTTAGTGATACAGGCGGATAATATTAGTTTTCTTCTTTCTGCTCGTTTTCATTCATTAACTGTGATGTCATTTTCAATGTTATATATTGTTAATATAAATGTAGAAATGCCTCAATGATCACATTTTGATGTAATCAGTTTATGTTAGTTTTTATTAAAAATATGTGTTTAAACTTATTTTAAATTCATTTTTAGATTAGATAAACTTTAATTGCAGACTCATAAAAATTTACAGAAGACATAAAGACACAAAAGCAGATTAAGTTTAGCTTAAATGTAGTCATTTTTGATCTGAAGCGTGAATCTTGTGATCCGTCTCACCCTGATTCCTCCTGCCGCCCTGCAGACACTAAGTCAGAGAAAATGAATCGTTTTTGGCTGAAAATGGAAAAATCTAAATGAAAAAAGACGAATGATTTAGAAACACGTCAGATGATCAGAGCGTGACTTTAGGGGAAAGTGATCCATCTATTTTAGGAAACCTTTGTGTTTCAAACTAACCAAACTCAAATAAGAGCGTATGTGACCCAGAGGTCAGAGGTCCGAGGTCTAAAACCAGAGAAAGACATCTCAGCTTCAGTGCAGGAAGATCTGCTGCAGGAGCCGACAGAAACACCTTAGAGCTGCTTGGATGAGCCAGACGGTCGTGCTGGGCGGGAAATCGTTAGGACCCCCCCACACCCCCCACCCCCACTCAGAGACTCAACGCCATGAAGGAAACTGACAAAAATTAAAGGAGTCCTAATGATCGACTGTCAGAGTAAATCCAGCTCTTCACTGAACTCACAGGTGAGTCTGTCTGTTTGCTCCCAGCAACACCCCCCCCCCCCCCCCAGCCTCCTGGAAGTCAGTCAGCCAATCAGGATTCAGCTCACACAGTGGAGATGGAGAGCTCTGTTTAGATCTTCATTTCATCCCATTTTATTCTCCGCATTAGACCCCTCCCCTGAGGGAGGGGTGAGCTGCAGACCCGCGGACCGTTTGGTGGTGTAACCCCCCCCAATCCAACCCCTTAATGCTGAGTGTCGAGCAGGGAGGCACCGGGTCCCATTTTTAGAGTCTCTGCTGGGATTTGAACTCACAACCTGCTAGTCTCAGGAGGACACTCTACCACAGGGCCACTGAGCTATACATTTATTATAGAGAAACATGATGGAAGTTCCTTCAATTCATCCCAGATGAGAATCCAGATCTCCATATATCCCGGACGAGCCCCCAAAAACGGAGAACGAGCTGGATGTGGATCACGTCCAGACGGAGTCGGCGTCCGTACCTGGCGGGTGCTGCGGAAGGTGTACATGTGGTAGAGGATGGGGATGAGCTTCCTGTCCTGGGACGGGTGGAGGACGTCGCTGTGGATCTTCAGGTTCTTCACCATCATGTCCACCAGGTGGGTGCCCAGCTCCAGCGTGACGATGTGGGGCCAGCAGGTGTCGTCGCCCTGCAGGGCGGGGCCCGAGCTCTGCTCCGCCTCCAGCCTGGTCCAGCCCTCGCTGGGGAGGAGGCGGGACACCTGAAGCACAGGAGCAGAACGGGAGCGGCAGCGTCAGCGGGACTGGAGGAGGAGGTCGTTTCAGACAGGAAACCCTCAGACTGGAGCGGGGGGGGGCGCAGCCCCCCAACATCCAAACATGAAGAGGGAGAAACTCTACAGCCCCTCCCTCCCTCTACAGCCCCTCCCTCTACAGCCCCCCCTCCCTCCCTCTACAGCCCCTCCCTCCCTCTAAGCCCCTCCCTCCCTCTACAGCCCCTCCCTCCCTCTACAGCCCCTCCCTCCTCTAAGCCCTCCCTCCCTCTACAGCCCCCCCTCCCTCCCTCTACAACCCCTCCCTCCTCCCTCTACAGCCCCTCCCTCCCTCTACAGCCCCTCCCTCCCTCTAAGCCCCTCCCTCCCTCTACAGCCCCCCCCTCCCTCCCTCTACAACCCCTCCCTCCCTCCCTCTACAGCCCCTCCCTCCCTCTACAGCCCCTCCCTCACACTTTCAACCAAAAACATGTTTAACTGTAAAACCTGAATAAATATCCAGATTTTCCCCTTCAGAACACATAATCGCTCTGAAATGTTTGTTTTTATTTGATTTTCACTTCATGAACTCGAGGACGTCATGTCTGGTTTTTAGAAAAACTAAACTAAAGTAAAGTAGTGAACATCGTCCAGATTACCTTTAACATCCAGAGCACTGTATAGGTTTTTAGAGGGAATCCGGACACAACAGGGATTCTTTTAAGCAAATATTTTTTTTCTTTTGTGTCAGAACAACTGGATTTTTTTTAAATTAATGTTTTTTTTTTTTTTTCACACAAAAGACTAACATTACATTAATGTCTATGTTTACTCATGACTATATAAATAGTGAAGATGTTGAAGTTTTATTCATTTTTCTTTTGTTTCAGTCAAAAATGTAACTAACAATGTTTTCTTTCTTTCTGGGTGAATAAATTATTTAAATGTGTTTGTTTTCCACTAAACTTTAATCCTGTTACTTATATTTAAACTTAACTTTTTCAAAAATGACTTAAGCCTGAAACTGAATTTAGAAACCAACAGTTCTATCAGAAAGATGTTCATAATTAACTCAAACTGTTTTCTCTGATTTCATCAAGATCTGAAAACTGAGAGAACAAACTGTTTGTTTTAGGCTAGTGCATCATGGGAGATGTAGTCGAACACTGACACTCATGTCTTTAGTTTACGTTTTACTCGGTCTGACTCAGGATCCGGCGGGATGCTAAAGACGAGGTTTAGTCGTTATTCTTGTTGGAACTGAGAGACTTTATGAGTCGAATCAGAACAGAGACGAGAGGCAGAGGCCTCCAAGAGTGATTGGTGGAGACAGTTAAAGGGGCGGAGCTCCAGCATGTCTGGACCTGCTCTCTCGGAGTCGTATTTCAGGTTCTGTTCGTCTCACCTGTGTGTCTTTAGCCAGCAGCTGGGTGTAAGCGCTGTAGATGTTCCCCAGCTTCTCCACCGCCTGGTTCTGGATCTTCTGACGGACGCAGTACTTGGTGTACACCTTGTTCCCCAGGTCTCGCGCCAGAACCTTCAGCGACTCTCCACTGGGGGGCATGTTGGCAACACTCTGGACAAACGGGACAGACGGGTCGGAGACGTGAGCGGGAACGAAGCGGGAACGCTGCTCCTCACGGCTGATTCTGAGGAGCATCGCGGCTTCTGAGGGTTTTTCCACAATACGGTAATAGACATCTTCATGAGATGTGACGCTCACTCTGCCAGCTTAAGTCTACGCCCACAATCAAAGTTTTGTTGACCTTTGACCTCAGGAAGAAGCTTCCATCATGAATTTTCCAAAAAGAAAAACCTCAAACAAATCACCTTCACTCCCTTCTACAAGTTTAAATCCTGAGGATTCGGACCTGTAACTCCTCCAGCATCATCAGGAAGCTGACATGAAGAAATGTTGGTTCTAAGGTTTTTACATTCTGAACGGCGTCGGCGTGGCGAGCTCTCGAATGTGGCGTTTCCCTGTCGTTCACATCGTTTTTACCAGAATGTGGTTGAAATTTAAAACATGAATCGTTGGATCAAGCTGAACGAATAAGGAATGTGGGCGGGGTTAACAAAAACCTCTGTTGCCATGGAAACCCAAAAGTTTACTTGAGCAGATTCTTCTAAGAATGACATTGACCTGTTCGTCTCCTCCAGACGACCAAAACATACAATGGTTGCTATGGAGACAAACCAACAGAAAAGCCGCCATTAAAAAACATTTGTTTTCCTGAATTTGTACGGAGCAGCTCTGAGCGAGGAGGCGGAGCGGGAGGCGGAGCTGGAGGCGGAGCGGGAGGCGGAGCTGCCGGTTCACCTGAATCATGATGTCCACGTACTCGCCGTCCTCCAGCAGACACAGGTAGGGGTAGAGGTTGAGCCGGTAGTCCCTGGTGTTGGTGTTGGCCAGGATGGTTTTGCTCTCCCTCAGCGCCTGGAGGAGGAGCTTCCCCCAGAGCGAGCGCCGCTCCGCCAGCAGCTCCCTCTGAAACAAACGGAGGCCGCCGAGTCAACCTGCCATTCACGCCGCCGGCGTCCGCAGAGTCTCCGCCCCCTTTACCATTCTCCTCATCTTTTCCGTGACGGGCTTGGCGGCCTCCACTGAGTCGATGGTGACGGTGCACGCCTGCTCCACGCTCAGCTGCTGCAGGAACCGCCGCTGCAGCTCCTCCTGACGCAGGTCCAGCTTGGGGTAGCGGTGATGCTGCCTCTGATGAAGGAGAATCACGAAACAGAGAGAGAGACGGCTGAAGATGGACAACTGCTGCTGATATTCACACGTTCTACTATCAAATCACATTTTCACTTTTATTTGAACATTTTATTTTTATCGATTTTATTAAAGTTCAGATTTAGGGTGTAGTACAAAAATCAATGTGGTGATATGTGAGACAATACTTCACTTGGTAATACTTGTGTCCATTTAAAATACTGATATTTATTGTTGCATCTTTCTTTGGTTTTTCTTATACTAGAAAATATTTTATTTTGGTAATGAAAAAATGTTGATCGTTTCCTTTAAGAACAAAAATTTCTTAATTTATCAAAAGAAAAGCATCATGACTCTTACATTGTCAGTCCTTATTGTTGTGATCAATAAATAAAATGAATTTTAATATTTTATAACGGAGTAATTTTCAGGAAGAGATTTTTTCAAAGTCGTATTCTTTAAAAAAGTTTAATGTTGAGATTAAATTTAATCTGTGGAAGTTGGTGCATTAATGCACAACATTAATAGAACCTAATTAATTAGTTAATATTTATTAATCCCGCTCAGTCCAGCTGTGAGATCAGCGAAATAAAACTGTTTAAATAAACTTAAACTTTTCCTTCAACTCTGTGATTGAGATTTTATCAAATGAAAGCGATAAATCTGCCGTTTATTTGTAGTTTTTGGACAAAAGCGATCTTTTATCTTAATAAATAAGGCAGAGAACGAACATTAATCTGACGGCTGTAATCTAGCAGAGCGCCTGCTGAGGGGGCGGAGCCAAAGAGAGCCGTCTGTTGTTAGAAATCCAACGAGGAAACAGACTGTACTTTTATTTTTGGAATGGGGACCAACATGAATTTTCCACAATAACAAGCACCGGCGTCATCTAAAAGTTGCTGAAACTGGGCGGTTCTCCGTGAAAGTCCCGCCCACCAACGCTGCGGGAGGCGAGCAGTTCAGAATGAACAGACACGCCCACCTGTACAGATTCCATCAGAGCCGACCCGAAATCCAGATGGATCAAACTTCCACTAAATAATGTTTTATTGTTTTTCACAAACACAATAAAGAAACTTTAAAGTGAAAAAAGAAACAGAATTCCAGGGAAAATGTCAAACAGAAACCAGTGAGAAATTCTGCTGCCTGGTGGTACTTCAGCCTTTTATTTTTGTATTTTCTTTGATTAGTTTGTTAAAAAATTATATTTTTGTTGTTTTTATAAAATTACACCTAAAACGTTCATTCTATGTTCTAAAAACAGTTTGTTCAACCTTTTTGGGGTTTGAATTTCCTGTTTTTACATGATTTTATGTCTAGTGTTTGAATACAACATGGAAAAATGACAAAATAAAGGTCCAGATACAGAGGAGAGAATGTACTGATTAAAATTACATAAACAAACAGGTAGCCTTTCAAATTGAAAACACTGAAAATTCCAGACAAAAACAGAGTTTTGATGCTTAAAGGGTTAAAATAAATGTCTTCAAGTTAGAAATGTTCTGTTATATTAGGATTATTTGCAGATAAGTGGCTGGCAAATACTGTAACTGAGAATAAATGAATTTTTTCCAGATTTGAGATGAATTAGTTTATCTTTTTAATGGAATCTTGGCCCAAATAAAAAGTTCTTTTGACTTTCTGAACAGAGTTCATCCTTGAAGAATATCTTGACCTATAAAACCTCATTAAAGACGGAACAAAAACAGTTTTGATTTAAATCAGGAAAACTTGACCTGATTTCATGAACAGGTGATTTTATGAGTTCACCTGTCAGAATGACTGAAACACGACGACTTCATCAGAAGACATGAACAAACTCAGAGTTTCCTCTTATCAACTCTTAAACTCCAAAACACACATTTTAAGTTGAAAAGAAATATAAACAAAGTGGGAAAAAAATTCTATT
The DNA here is from genome assembly GCA_003999625.1 of Oryzias javanicus. Taxonomy (NCBI): domain Eukaryota; kingdom Metazoa; phylum Chordata; class Actinopteri; order Beloniformes; family Adrianichthyidae; genus Oryzias; species Oryzias javanicus. The sequence continues at coordinate 3,689,595 of CM012440.1, forward strand.
TCAAATTTAAATTGATGTTGAAAATGAAAACAAGAAGCAGAAACTTAAAATAAAAACAAGTGAATTCATAAAAACTTTTGTTTTTCTCTTTCAATCTGAATGACAGAGTTGAACCTCGTTCTACGAGGGGGCGGAGCTTTGAGTCTTGGTCATGGGGGGACAGGTCCCAGTGATGTCAGTTTCAGTCCGGGATGGCGCCGCCCGCGGTGATGATGCTCCCCAGGAGTGCGGTGGACGGTTTGACCCCGCGCTCGTTTCCACGTGTTCGACCAGCATCATCTTACATAAACAGGAATTTGGGCCGATTCTCCAGGAAAATGTGATGAAAGAGGAACAGCTGATCTCTAACGAGGAGATCAAAGGAAACAAAGCTTCATCAACGACGGCGTGCTGATGAGGCGGAGCAACATCAGCAGCAAACACGGAGTCCTCCTGCTGCATGTTATCATCGGGGGGGGGGGGGTACAGGCGCCACACAGACGTCTGCTCTGGAGATAAAAATACACGACCTGCTGAACGCCGTCACTCACGTGACAGAAGACAACGAGAAGCTCGTTAGAGGAAAGAACCCACAGAAAGAGAGAAGGCAGCAGGACGTCTGAGGGTTGAAGCACACGATGATGATGATGATGTTTGTGACCCGCCATCGGGGGCTTGTCCAGGATTCAGTTAGATTGGTGATGAAAACAGACCGTCTGGTTTGTGTAAACTGTGAATTCTTCCCTCAGGTGGACTGAAAGAGTCCAGCTCAGGCGGTTCGGTTCTGTCTGGAGAAGTCAAATCGTTATCGTTTACGGAGTATAAGTCGCTTGTTTTTTCATAGTTTAGATCAGGGGCCCGTTTCAAGAAGCAGGTTCAACAAATTTAGAGTTGAAACCTGAACTTAGAGTCACTGGACTCAAAATTCCCGAACTTAGAGTTTTCGGTTTCAGAACAGCTGAAAATGTTTGATTCAATCAACTTGAAGTTGTTGGAACCAGAATCAGGTGCGAGCGTCGCGACCATTAAAAGCCCTGATCAATGGAGCAAAGACAGCACGATTCACCATGGCAATGGGAATAAACTTCCGAGTTTTGTAGGCCACTTCCGGCGACGGAAATTGATAAGTTCCTAAAGCATATGAGACTACAAGAACATTTTCAGCAAGATAATAAACCCAGCTGCAGCGGTAAAACAGAGAGAAAACATCTGCAGAGTTACTGCATACGTCTACATTTGAATCATTTCAAATAACGAATAAATAATGATATCTGGAAGGTTATTTTGTTAAGTAAGGAATGGTTCTTGATCTGTTAATAATTTAACCAGTCATCTCAGTAATTGCATGAATGAACGTTTTCCTTACCCCCACCCCACAACACACATACACACACGGATATCACTGCACGCTAAAAAGAAACACTGTAGCTGCCTGAGATATGTTAAAATAAGCATTTATTTAAATGTAATTCTCAAGACTTAAAAAAATTTAGCTGATAAGTAGTTTTTTATTACATAAAAACAACATGCTGGGATCAGGATTTGAACCTGGGTTGTCAGAAGCGGAGGCAGCGTCACTGACAATCGAGCTAATATTTGGTCTGTACTGCTCGTTGTATACGAGTTCAAACTCCCTACCAGTTTTTGAGATTTAATTATTTCGATTTTTAAGAGTTTCAAATGATGAAAATAAAACTTATTATTATCAATAGCAAATCCTTGGAAGAACTCACTATTTATAATGTTGCTCAAATAAAGATGAATCAGGGAAACTGCATCAATCGACTCGTGTCCTCAAATCCTCTCCCGACATAAATAACATTTCCTCTGGATTAATCCCGCCTCCTCTCTACATGATCCTCTATGAATGAACATGTCATTTTGGTTTCTGCTGGTGGAAACGTGACGTCTCCAATGTGAATGTTCTCTAAATATTAATGAAGAACTCAGATTTGAACATCTCTCACTTTAAAAAGGGGCGGAGACCGCAGAGAACTCTAAGTTTCCTGAAGAAAACCTGCTCCAGACCAGGTTATGTTCACAGACTCAGTTGCCACAGTGATTGATTCTGAGTTCAGCTTAACCCGCTTCTTGAAACGGGCTTGGTTTCGCCCACTTTTACGGGTTTGAGTTATCTCTCTTTCTGAAACCGAAAACTCTGAGTTTTGCTGAATTTGGGGTTTGCGAACTCAGAGTTCCAACAAAACCTGCTTCTTGAAACGGGCCCCTGGGATGCAACTTCTACTCATTTATTTGTTTTTTAGCCTTTAATACAGGGATGTCAAACTCATTTTGGTTCTGGGGCCGCATTCAACCCGTCTGATCTCAAGTGGGCCGGGCCAGAAACATAACAGCAAAATAACCTTTGTTCAACGTGTTATCTTTAGCTTTATTTTTGTTTTATTTCTTAGTTGCAAAAACAACCTAGTAAACAACCAAATAAAATGGATTTCACTAAAAAAAAAAAAAAAAAAAGGGTTTATTTAATTTTATACAGACTGAATGTTTTACATCTGACATTAAAGTAATCCTGATAGAAAACTAGAGAGGGGCTTCGGAAAAAAATATAAATGTTTTAATCAATGAAAAATCAAACTAAATGAACCCTCTGGAACCGACGGACGCCCTCAGACGTCCTGCTGTGCAGCTGTGAGATCAACTTGATAAAATAAACGTTTTTATGTCCTGGAACTGATATTTTATTGAATTAACACTACAACTCCCCGCCCCGGATCAGGTTGCCCGAATTTACCTACAAAGCCCCCGCCACTGGGTCGATTGACCCGCAGACATCATGCAAATGGTCACCTTTCATTTGTAAATGCAGCGATACCTGCCTCACTAGAACGCCCCTCTTGGATCAGACAACCCGACTCTACTATTCATCCGCGCTGGGTCGATTGACCCGCAGACATCATGCAAATGGATACCTTTTGTTGCTCTGAGTGGACTATTCAACAGGCCAGGAAACAAAGCACACTGTTTTGCTCATGTGTAAATGCAGCCATCACCTGATGAATGTGCAGATGAGTGTGACGCGGGTGCGGTTGCCCTTTTGTGCTGCGGTGGATAAATACCAGACTGAACACAGCTTACTACTTCTGTGCCCTCAAGATCTTTGTGGTGTACAGACCTCCTATCCAAGGAACAATGCCGATCCCGAGATAATGCACCGTGGAACAGGTTTGGACATTTCTCTGAACGGAGTAAAGCCTGCTGAATCGGAAGAAGATGATGCCGAATTTCAGCTGGATTCGGACTCTGAGCAGTCTGAGCTATCCTCAGGTATGTTTTCATTTCCTGCAATTTCATTTCAAACAAGAAAGTGTTCAGATACAGAGGAAGAGATACCGCAATTGTTTTTTGTATCTGTGCAAGCATTTGTGACATCATTCCACTTTCCCATTGCTCACAATTTGAACTTGTGGCCTTTATTTCTTTGGACAAAAACAATCTTTGATTTTAATAAATAAGGCGGAAGACGAACTTTGATCAGACGGCTCACCAGCAAAATGAATCTTTTTTTTCAGATGGAATTTTCTGTTTTTGCATGATTTTATGTTTGATGTGTGAATAGAACATGGAAAAATTACTTTAAAAAACGCAGTGTCACATAGATAGGGTTGTCCTGATTAAAATGATATCAAATAAGCATGTTAAATTGAAAATACGGAGGTAAATAAAAGTAAACAAAAACAGAGCTTTAGGTCCTTGTTCCATTGGGTTAAACTTGCAAACATTTTTGTCCTTTGTCTCCAAAACGAGGGAAGTTTGTTTCTTTATCTCTTGAGTTGTCTTTGCTCCCCCTAGTGGTTAAATCGCGCATTGCATCCATTTCTTAAAAGAACCATAACTCGCCACAGGAGTGGGCTAGAAACTTGCTTTCTTTTTGGAAAATTCTTTTATATTTTTTTCTTCATAACTGGGCCGGATTAAATCATCTAGCGGGCCGGATACGGCCCGCGGGCCGTATGTTTGACACCCCTGCTTTAATAGGTTCACATGTTTGTTCTTTAGCAGTTACTTCCTCTAACAACCACTAGAGGGCGCTGCATCGTAAGGATTTGCTACTGACAGCAGAAGAAGAAGAAAGAAAACAAACATGGAGAGAATCTGATGGTTTTCCTCTAAAACTTTGATATTTTTCTTACACAGATCAAAAGATTCATATTTATTTATTTTTGAAGCTACGCTGAGCTGGAGGGATTTGTTAAACGATTTGTTAAACTCCTAAAAACGCGACTTATACTCCAGAGCGACTCACGGTATACATTGATTGGACGTTTTTGGCTCTTGCAACTCTCATCTACAGACAGAGAGCCATGACGTTCCTTCATCAAGGTGCTTTATTTCAGTGAAGTGTGTGGATTCAAAGGATCAGACATTTGCTCCACAATGAAAACATCTTGAAAACTGTAAAAATAAGTTTTCTCCAATTTGGAGAGTTTACAACTGATGTAGAAAAAGCTTGATTTGCTAAGAAGTAAAGCGGAAGTATTGAAGAAGTCGGTTTAGGTCGATTTCTCACCGACTACAATCCAGTAGGAACCTTCCCCTTCAAAATAAGAGGCTGGTTTGTATTTATGCTATTGTTACTACAATGATCATCATAAATGAATGGATCTTCAAGTTTACACCATTTACCATTTCATTAAACATTAAAAGGAAGTAGCATTTTTTAAACTTCCTTTCAAAATAAAAGACACTGTTGTTGGTGCATTTCTGTCAGAAACTTAAATATAACAAACAGAAATGAAATCCGAGCTTATTAATGAAATCCCAGCCATATTTTTCAATCACACTTAAAATCTCTTATATTTTACAGAAACAGAAATCGGGGTGTTCTTGTTTGTGATCTGTCTTAATATGTGTTCTCTTATTTTTAACAAACGAAAATCCGAGATTAAATGAAATATTTATTGAGTCATATTTTTAATTATTTCCACTTTAATAATCTCTTATTATTTTATAGAAGTGTTCTCTGATTTTCTGTAGTAACGACGAGACGCACAGAAACGAGTCAAATGTTTGACCTTTGACCTGTGCTGTCCTTCAACCGTTTGTTCTCTTTTTCCACTCTATAGTTACATTTAGAAACTTGTCTTCGGTAAAGGCCGCGTGATGCTCCGGAGCTGCAGCTTGCAGACTAAAGTAAACTCTCTTGAACATTAGGAGCTCTTCCTCTAAAGTTCTGGATGTTTCTGTAGATCTGTGGTCGCAGAAAAACCGGTTGGACCGAATCAAAGACGTAAAGAGTGACAGAGGAGAGATCAGGATGAAATCAGATCTGATCGTGTCCCAGATGCCTGGAAAATGCATAATAAGGGACAGATTTTAACTGTCCATCATCTGAAGTAAGAGCTGAGAGGCTTTTGTGTTGGACAGAGTTCACTGTCACATCAGAGGTTTCTGATCTTCAGACACATGAAGAGTATATTTATATAAACCCCTTTTAGTCATTTTTTGCTAAACTTTATTTATTCTGATTATGTTTGTATCTTCTTTTTGGACAGGACAGCACTCTGCTGTAGTTGTACCTTCCCCACTCCTAAACTTTAGAAGCCTCAGTTTGTATCACAGCTAAAAGCCAGAACCAAAGAGAAGCAAGAAAAACATTTTGGAGTGTTTTAAAAAAGAATTGTTCCTCCATTACAGCCTTTTAGCATCAGCCTAGCCTTTTATTTTATTCTATTTTATGGTGGTTTTATCTCTATTTTAAAATTGTTTTATTGTTTATATCATTGTTTTTAAAATTGTTTTACTTGGTTTTATGTCTTTTATCCTTTTTTATGTTTTACTATTGCACAGTGCTCGGTTTTTTGTTTTTCCTTGTGTACAGCACTTTGGGCCTTTATAAATCAATAAATCAAATCAATCAAAATCAAATCAATTTTCAAAAGCTAATTTAAACAGTTGAAAAATGTATTTTTCTGTGGTATGAATTGGACAACGTGAGACCTGTAACCAAGTTCACAAGTAATACCCCCCCCCATAAAATGCAAGTAAAGGGGGAATTCCCTCTAATTCCACAAAGTGAATTTCAGGCCCTGATATATATTATGGTATTAATGAGGATTTCTTTTTATAGCAAAGAAACGAGTTTTCTACTGTTTTTCTGTTACATCTTGTGTTTTTTTTTTATTTTCCTTCATTGTTCAAAATTTAAAAAATCCCCTTGTTGGTGTCAAATGAAACGTTAGAAGTTTGTTATGTAAGGAAAACTTCATAAAAACAGTTTTATTTTTATCTTTTACTGTGTTATAATGTCACCGATTTAAATGAAAATGCCACCAGAACGGTGATTGTTAGAATGAAAATTACCTAAATTAAAAATGGATTAACTAAATTAATTAATAGATTGCATTATTTCTGTGACTATCTTTGTTCCTGCGTTAGAGTAAACACAAACAAACAAACTACCTGAGTGTAGAAGTCGTGCACCAGCGGTGACCAGCTCTCATTGGTCAGCTCCTGTGGGCGGGGCTCGTAGCCAGGCTCCACGGCACGGACGGCCTTCAGCAGCGCGTCCTTCTCGTCTCTCCGGAACACGCAGCTGCTGAAGAGGTCATCCGGGGTCAGACCGTCCTCCTCCATCTGGTTCAGACACCTGCGGCCACAGAGAGATCTTCAGGTGCAGAAGAGTTTCTCTGAGGTCCCGACGGCGTTTCTCTGCTGGGGAAACGCCGTCGGGACTCTCGTTGATTTTATTTATTTATTTTAGAACTGAATAAAAACTTCAAGACACTTGGGATTGTGGGTAATGTAGTGTGGACTTTGAAGACTGCTTCCAGGTAAAGCGTTGAGACAAACTTACAGCATGAATGTGATGTTAGAAACAAAAAGAGGCTCTTCCAGATGTTCTTATAGTGTCATGTTGTTATCTGCGTTTGTGTTCAGCAGATTCTGAACTACATAGATGTGATTTCCCTCCAGATCAGGAATGTCAAACTCAATCGAACTCGATCGGTCAGAATCCAAAATCCAAAACTCACTAAGTCACGAGCCGAACAGGATAAACATTTATAGAACAATCTAAAACTACATTTTTAAAACTTTAAAATCGTAACTTTTGAACATAATTATGAACTAGATATATAGCATTGACTGCGATAATGCTAGAGTGAGTGATGTGAGCTGAATGTGGCTGTCGAAGAGGCTGAAACTGATAGCTGAAAACATTGAAGCTGAAAGCTGGAAAAGCCATTTCTTCTTCTCAGCTTCATTCCTCCGCTCAGTTCTGCTTGCAGGTTATACATCAGTACTGCCCCCTACAGGCCAGCAGAGCAACAGCTGGTTGAAGCTGAGGCCTGAAGCCTTTAGAGCAGGGGTGTCAAACTCATTTTGGTTCGGGGGCCGCATTCCACCCGTCTGATCTCAAGTGGGCCGGGCCAGAAACATAACAGCAAAATAACCTTTGTTCAACGTGTTATTTTTAGCTTTATTTTTGTTTTGTTTATTTCTTAGTTGCAAAAACTGTTTCAAACAACCGAGTAGTCTAATCACTTATTATTACATTTTTATTTACTGAGTCCAAAGCATTTCAAATAAAATGGATTTCACTAAAAAAAAAAAAAAAAAAAGGTTTATTTAATTTTTATAAGACAGAATGTTTTACATCTGACATTAAAGCAATCCCCATTGTAAACTAAAGAGGGGGCTACGGGAAAAAATATAAATGTTTTAATCAATGAAAAATCAAACTAACGGACGCCCTCAGACATCCTGCTGTGCAGCTGTGAGATCAACGTGATAAAATAAATGTTTTTATGTTCTGGAACTGATATTTTATTGAATTAAAGGCAAAATATGGCCTTTATTTGTAGTCTTTGGACAAAAACATCATGGAGCTGTGAGGTGTGTCATGTTCTTCTACCAACACAAACTCTTCATATTTGTGGCCCAAATGAGGAATCTGGGAATTTCACCTGAAATTTTCTTTTGCATTTTCAGTCAAAAATATGTTGATTAGTTTGTTGACTAAATTTAGTTTAGTGGTTTTTATGAAATTAAACCCAAAACTGTCATTTTATGTTGTAAAAACAGTTTGTTAAATATTTTGGGGGTTTCCACAGCAAAATAAATCCGATGTTAATTTCTTGATCTTTTGAGTTTCATTTGCTCCCCTAGTGGTTAAATCGCGCATTGCATCCACTTCTTTAAAGAACCATAACTCGCCACAGGAATGGGCTAGAAACTTGCTTTCTTTTTTGAAAATTCTTATATATTTTTTTCTTCATAATTGGGCCGGATTAAATCATCTAGCGGGCCGGATACGGCCCGCGGGCCGTATGTTTGACACCCCTGCTTTAGAGTCTGAGGGCTGGTTTACACTGGAACGGGAACGCGTTTTGCTCTCTGACCCGGTAAGCAAGATATCGGGTACACACCGGGACGTTCCAGAATGATATTAAAACGAATGCTGACGGAAAACGATGTAATTCACACGCCACGCCGCTATGCGCGCTGTGAGCCACTCCCACCGGAGGAAGCAAAACGGTTGCACCACTTACCCCGCATGCGTGAACTACACGCCCACTATACGACGGAGTCATTTCCAAACAGTAAAACGTCTTCATCACAAGAATTTATGTTTTTCTGAACACCCGAGAGCTTCTCCTGACTGGATTACTGTGTGAAAAAAAGCCACCGAATTACGTTAAAAACGAATTTGATTACCGGATAAAATAGTGTTTTGAAGTGGCGCTGTTTTCCTCTTAGCTTGGGGAGGAAACTGCCGTCATGCAGAAGAAGAAAACATTTGTAGTCCGTTGTCGCCACTTTAAGATTGTAAGGTCTTTATCCTTAACGTGTCTTTTTTCTTTCTATTCAACAATAAGGGAATGTTTTCACTATGATAAACATTTAGTGCTATATTAACATCTACGAGGTTATTATTGTTTGTTACCGTCAAGACCGTAAATGCTTTAGGGAAGTGACGATTTTGCATGTGTGGTTGCGGGTGCACCGAATTGCTACGCATACAGAAAATGCAGCCACATTCACATCCGCTTTACACCCTGACACCGTTCCTGACCGTACACGCTAGAATGGGCCGGGCCAGAAACATGGCGGTGGGAATGGGAACGTTTTGCAACGCTCCACTCTGGAAGGTGTTCTCCAAAGTTGTCGTTCTGGGGGCCCTAAAACGCCGTTCTGGTCTAAACGAGAGGCCCAAACGATAACCAAGTTGTCGGAACGCACGCGAAAACGTTGTAATGTAAACGAGCCCTGAGACCAGAGAGGAGAGCGAGGAGAAACTGAAGAGCATCAGGAGGAATCTGCTCTGTACCAGGAAAACCAGAGGAGCTTCTATCACAGTCATGGTTTGAAACCGTCTTTCAGACGAGCTGAAAAAGACTCATTGAAGGCAGGTCTGCAGCTGTGATGGTAGCTGGTGCGAACGAGGGAAGCTGGAACAAAAACAGGATTAGTGGGAGCTGGCAGCTGGACCCAGAGGAACAAAGAGGGCAGGGAGGTCGGCACACGGGGCGTAATCATCCCGCTGATTGCTCCGCTGCACTCCAGGGAGCGCGGCGCTCTGGAGGACGCGGCGCCGCCGAGGATGAACGCGCTCCAACGGGGAGGAGGGGAGGGGAGGGGAGAGCTGAGAGCAACTCAGCAGCAGTGATTAGCTGCTGAAGTCAGGAACAGGGACCCCGCCCCCTGGCCTCCTATTGGACCTTGCTGCAGATGATGATCTGACCATCCTCACGGAAGACAAAGTCTCATCTGGAAGATGATGCTCTGGTTTCTCTTCTTTCTTTTATAGCTTGATGGGATTTTACTGTAATTGTTGTTTCATTTTTGTTCTTAATTGTAAAATCTTTCTTTCATCTTTATTATTAAATATTTATCTCTAATATTTCTTTATTGCAAAGCAGTTGGGGTTATAAGTAAATAGAGTTTCACTCATTGGGTTCAAGCAGGTCCAGACCGACCCAGAACCAAGCAGAACCGTTCCTGTGGAACCACAGAGCGTCTCTGAGGACAGAAGATCCGATTCCAGAAAAAACATCAGAGATGAAAAAAGAAGAAACCAAAACGGCATCGCCTTCTTCTAAAAATATCAAGACGCTGCTTTTGAAACTGTTGACTAAAATAGGATCAAAACGTTGATCGGACGCCGTGGCGAGCGGCGAGCACCCCCCCCACCTGTATGGAGAGAAACTGAGGACATTATTATTCTAAACCCAAATAGAACAACTTGAAAAGAATTCAGAGTTTGAACCAAAAATGTTTTTAAAAGTCTTTTTGCTATTCTAAGATAAACAAAATCATTTTCAGCTTCAAATGTTTTTTAGGTTTAAAAGCTCAAAATTTCAATGTCAACATTTTTTTTTAGTTTCAAATATTTTCTTCATTTTCAACATTTGGTTCTGAATCTGAAAATTCCAGTTTCAAAACTTTTGGCCCCATTGTGGCGCGTTGGGGCGGGGCCAACGACAAGAGTTAAAAGGTGAAAAAAAGATTCAAGTCTGGAAAAAAAAAAGTTTAAAAATGACATTTTGAGTGTTGAAACCTAAAAACAGATTATTTCAAGCACAAAATAATTGTTTCTTTTAAAAAAAGCAACATTTTTGAACTTTTTACATTTTATTTTGGCCAAACAACATTTTTTTTTATTGTTTTATTTTGGTTTCAAATAATATTGTTCCCAGTTTAGCTCCATACACCTGCATACACCTGGATTTTCAGGCTTTACTGTAGATGTGGAAACATTTAAACAGCTGGTATCAAACTACAGAATATTCTCTATATTATCAGCTTTAATTTGGACAACATTTCTACAAAATAAAAGCACCAGGAGACAGAACTCTGATGACCCCTCCCTTCAGAAAAACCCCACACAGCAGAAACAGTGAAAGACACTTTAAAACAGTGAGAGTAGGACCCCTGCTGGCCAGAGCGAGTACTGCTGACTCCAGTCCACATGTTTTTCTCTACATCGTTTCATAAAAAGCTGCTTCTAAAATGAAAACTGGTGGAAAATGAATCACTAAACATTTACCTTAAAAATCATCATTACTTAAGAATAATTTATAGATTTGTAGAATCATCAGATGCTGGTTTTTAGACTGCATTAAAAAGAACAATTAAACCATCAAAATAACAGATTTCATATAGAAAATAAAATCATTTGATCACACAAATCTGTTCTCAGTCATTTCTGATATTTTTAAACTATGAACAGATTTTCTGTTTTAAATTAAGAATTTTACATTTTACAAAGAGAAGTTTATTTTTTGTAAAAAAAGTTTTCATAAATGAATCATATCAGCAGAATATCAGTTATAAATGTGGCCGACCGTCATCGTTTCTATGGGGTCAATTTAGGTCCATTTTTAGAACAAAAACTAGATTAAAAAAACATAAAAATTTGAAAACAAGACATTCTAAGTTTGATTTTGTTTTAAACGTTTTAAACTTGATAGCACACATTGTAAATTTGAAGGAATTACTGAAAATTTGAAAATCAAATTACAAATTTGATTTTAAAAAATTTTTAATTTGAAAGAAATATGGAAATTTTGAAAAAAACAATTGCAAATTTAACATTTGAATAAAAGGGAAACAAATAAGCTTAAAACTATTAAAAAAAGAAGAATATTTATTTGTATTTTCGACTATTTTCCTCTCTCTCTCTTTACTTTCAGTTTTCTAGTTTTCACGGCCGAGCTGATCGTGTTTTGATGTGGGGGCGGGGCTTTGAGCTCATTGGATACTGAGACGTGATTTCCTGTCATGTGACTGGTTCCTCCTCACCACACATTTTCAGTATAAATCTCCCTGAACAGTTGATCTGGTGGACGGAGACCTTCAGCGGCGAACGCCGCCGCCGCCGTCGTCACGGTAACGCCTCCTAAAGTTTGAGGTCTAACCTGGAAATGACTTTGGGGGAGCAGTGGGGATTCCGGCCCATGCACTCCAGAGCTGCAGCGTAGGAGCCCAGGTCGGGCTTCAGACCAGCTTCTTCCAGCAGAATGAAGATGCGGCCGATGTGATTCAGCGTGCCCTGCAGGGAGACGGGAAGTGGTGAGGGACATTTCAGAGAGGCCGGAATAATCCAGAGGGAATTACGTCGGGAGAGGACACGAGTCAACTGACTGCAGTTTTATTTGAGCAATGCCGTTTTCCAAGAATCATTAATAATAAAACAGAGTTTTCTTTTCCTCGTTTTAAATCTTTAATAACAGAAATCTTTCACCGTAAACACGGAAACGCCTGTTAAAACATCTCCAGGAGTCAAATCAAATGTTAGCACGATGGTTTGCACAACTGCCTTCTGTTACAAACGCCGGAGTTTGAGTTCTGTTCTGCTAAAAGAAACTTTTCAGTGAATATTATTTAATTCATGAGAATTAAAATTAAACAAATACGTATTCTAACATATTCCAGGCAGCTACAGCTTCTTTTAGTTGTTTGGTGATATATATCAATGTGTATTAATGGGGGGGGGGGGGGGGGTTTAAGGAAAACAGTCATTCATGTGATTACAGAGATTACTGGTTACATTATTAACAGATCCAGAACCATTCCTTACTGAACAAGTAACAGAATAACCTTCCTGACATGATGATTTATTCATGAATGAACTGATTCAAATGAACTCTGCAGAGATTCTCTCTGTTTTACCGCTGCAGCTGTGTTGATCTTCAGATGAAAATGTTCTTGTAGTCTCAGATTCTTGCAGGAACTCATCAGTTTCTGTCACTGTGAAGTATGAAACTCTAAAGGTGTTTGTTCCCGTTGCCATGGTGAATCCTGCTGTCTTTGCTCATTGATCAGGGCTGTTAATGGTCGAGACGTTCACACCTGATTCTGGTTCCAACAACTCAGAGTTGATTGAATCAAACATTTTCAGCTGCTCTGAAACCAAAAACTCTGAGTTTGAAAATTCTGACTCAGTCAACTCTGAGTTCAGGTTTGAACTCTGAATTTGTTAAACGGAGCCCCAGGAGTTCCCCTTTGAGACCAGCTGCAATCACCTGAGACATGGACAACCCAGCACGCCACGCCGATCACGGAGTAAGAGCCGATGATCATGAAATTAGGGAAAATCAACGGCAGTTATGACCTGAAGATTTTATGACTTATTCGAAAAAATTACAACAGATTAACTGAGGAAACCTTACATCTAAGAAAAGCTCAAATAAACATGGATAAAAAAAGTTTCATCACCTGCAATAATACCGGTGTGAATGCTTTTTACTGAAGATGCTGAAGCTTTTTACTAAAAATAGTGACACGATTTGATTGCTGGAGGGATTTTCTGAAAAGGAAAATGCTATTTATAAAATGTTAAATGTGCTAAAAGATTGGACATTTTGTAAAAAAAAAAATAATCATAATGAGCACTGAAGGTGACTGAAATTCCTGAAAAAGGTGTTGTAAAATTGCTTAAAACTCCTTAATTTAAGCCATCTTTGCAAAAATATTTATTATTTCTAATAAATATGAGTTAAACTCCAAATTTGCCCAAAAGGATCTTAGCAGATGCCAAATAAGCAAACATGTTGTTTAAATTCTAGTTAAACTCCAAGATAGCCAAAAATTCCTCAGTAAAACTAATTAGCCCAAAACATTAGCATGTTGCTAAAATATTAGCTGAACTCTAATTCTTTTGAAAATTACTATTAAAAGATGAAGATGTAGCCCATGATGCTGAAGTTTATCCATTTACTGATTTCCTTTCCAGACGTTTTGGATTAGAATGTTGTAACTGTACATTTTGTAACACATGTTGAAACAACAGAACGTTTATTTTAAGATTGTATGTTTATCTCACCTTTCTGGGAGGATTTTTTCCATCGGTTTGTTACATGTCTGCATCCTCCTGAACTTGAGTTTTTTTTTTTGTTGCTTGGATTGATTCTAAAAAAAAACTTGCACTGAATAATGATTAAAATAACAATAACATGTTAAAACCCAAATTGCTGTGAAAGTTTACAATGAATCAGAATTTAGCAGATCTCTAACTTCTTTTTATTTTAATATTTTTGTTTTCCTTTTTTAATCTTTGTCCTTATTTTATTACAGTTTTTGTCTTGTTAAATATTTTCTCTCTCTGCTCACATTCCTTCTGCGTCTGTTGAATGGTCTCATCTATAACTGCACTGTCAAGGAAATTGTTAAGACATAAAATAAAACGTTTTTGTTCCCTTCCAGCCGCACGGTTGTTAAGTTGCTATGAAAAAAAAAAGATCAAGTGTCGCATCATAAATAGGGCTGCCACAAACGATTATTTTAATAGTCGACTAATCACCGATTATTTTTTCCGATTAGTCGACTAATCTATTCATGGTCAAAGTGGATGTAAAGATGCTGAAGTTGATAACCAGCTAAAATATTAGTTAAATGCCAAATTAGCCAAAAAATAAAAAGAGCCAAAGTTAGCCGAAATAGCTAGCATGCTGCTGAAATATTAGCTAAATTCCACATTAGTCTTAAAAAACGGAAAAATCCTATATTAGCCAAAACAGCTAGCATATAGCTGAAATATAAGCTAAACTCAAAAGTTGCCTAAAAAACGTAAAAAAGCTAAAGTTAGCCGAAATAGCTAGCATGCTGCTGAAATATTAGCTAAACTCCAAATTAGCCTTAAAAAAAACGGAAAAATCCTATATTAGCCAAAACAGCTAGCATATAGCTGAAATAAGCTAAACTTAAAAGTTGCCTTAAAAACGTAAAAAAGCTAAAGTTAGCCGAAATAGCTAGCATGCTGCTGAAATATTAGCTATACTCCAAATTAGCCTTAAAAAAATGGAAAAATACTATATTAGACAAAACAGCTAACATATAGCTGAAATATAAGTTAAACTCAAAAGTTGCCTAAAAAACGTAAAAAAGCTAAAGTTAGCTGAAATAGCTAGCATGCTGCTGAAATATTAGCTAAACTCCAAAATAGCCTAAAAAACCTTAATAAATGCCAAAATATTCCAAAAAGCTAGCAGAATGCTATTATAACTTTCAACTTTACTACAATCTGACTTCATACAATATAAAATAACAACTAATCGACTATTAAATTAGTTGTCGATTATTTTAATAGTCGATTAGTCATCGATTAGTCGACTAATTGTGGCAGCCCTAATCATAAATACCAAAATGTCGATAATAATAATTAATGATTATGCAGGTTGTTTGAGTCATTTTTCCCAGACAACGAGTTGGTTATTTGCTCTTCTGTTTCTGGTCCGGTCCACTTGAGATCAGACGGTGACCCAAAACGAGTTTGTTGTTCCTGGTTCAGCGCTCCTCTTTCTTCTTCTGTTTTCAAACCAGCGTTGTATGGAACTAAATTGGGGTCAATATTATTTGAAACCAAAATAAAATATTTAAAAAAAAATGTAAAATGTCTATTTTGCTATTTAAAAATAAACTGTTATTTTCAGCTTCAAATCTTTTGATTTTTAGGTTTCAAAATTCAAAATTTCAATTTTAAAACTTTTTTTCACTCTCAATTTTTTTTTTTAATCTGAAAGTTTCAGTTTCAAAACTTTTGGTCCTGTTGAAGCGCGTGAGGGCGGGGCTAACATGAAGGACCAATCAAAATCCCTGAGGGCGGTAACTTCAGTCCCAGTGACTGACTCATAGAACTGCAATAATTACGGTCAGAAAATGACTGTTCAGTCTGTTCTATCGTAGTTTAAAGTTGTCTCAAGACGGTTTTTCAGATAAAAAAGTTTAAACTGAAAAAAAAAAGATCTGAAGTTGAGAGAAAAAAAAAATTTTTTTTTTATGTTATTTGATCAGAAAATTGTGGTTGGAATGTTTAAATTTCAACAAGAAACATAAAAAATGAAACTTAAAAAACAACTATTTTTAAGGCTCAGATATCAAAATTCTAGATGTTTTGAGGCTTTTTCTAACTCCATAGATTTTAGGATTTTAAGACGCCGCAGGAACGCCGTTATTCCTGATGACTAAAAACCGCAGAGACGCCGACACGGACAAGGAAAACCTCAGAGGAGAGGTTCTGATGTCGGACGGGTCTACAGAGTCAGGAGGTCCGACTCAAACGCACCTTCTTGGCCCAGACCCTCATCATGATGTTGTAGACTCCGGTGTTCAGGAGCTTCCGTCGACTCCGGACTCGGTGCTGACTCAGCAGGAAGCGCTGGGCCCGCTCCAGGTCCCCCGTGAAGACGCACGCCTCCAGGTAGGAGCGGATGCTGAGCAGGACGTCTCCGCTCGCCGCTCTTTCCGCTTCGGGCTGCAGCCGCTCCGCGCCCGACCGCCGGCCGGGTTTCTCGTCGAGCTCCTCGGCTTCTGCCAGCTGCTCGTCCCGGAGCTGGGCGTACTCCCCGCCCCCCTTCCCGTCCCTGTCAGGAACCTTGTTTTTCGGGTCTTTCTGTTTCTTCTTCGTTGGTTTCTTGGGCGCGGCCGCTGAAGAAACTGCGCTTTGGATTTCCTCCGACAGTTTCAAACGGTCCCGGTTCAGTTTGACGGTTTTGGGCGGCGTTCCAGCTGCCGTGGGGCGTCCTTTAGACTTTGCCGAGTTCTGGTCTTTAACACGGGTCTGCAGCTTCAGCTGGAGGTGCTGCTGTTTCTTCAGCTTGTTCTTCTTCTCCTGACTTAATTTCTCCATCCAGCGACTGGACTCGGACTTCTTGGTTCCTTTGGAAACCGTCTTTCCCGGTTTGGGAACGTCTGGCTTCTCCTGAGGAGAACCTTTGTGAGTCCTCCCGGAGGAGAAGGCTCTCCCGTGAGCGGGAACCTTAATGAACTGCACCTTTTGGACGTCTGAGGCCCCGTCGGTCTGAAGCTGCTGAATCCTGGCTTCCAGGACTGAGATCAAAGACATCCGTCACTAATGAATAAAATGACATTTAGAGATCTAAAAAAGCAGAAACCAACCAACCGTCCAGCAGCTGCCACTGTTCCAGAACACGCTTCTTCACGTCCTCCGACTTTGGAATCACCGTGGAAAAATCTCTTTGAAAAAGCAAAGAGATTCCTGAAACAGAAATACGAGAGAGATCAAATCCTTTTGAGGCGTTTCTTATCAGGAACGAATGGATTCAGCAGAGAACCAGACCCTCAGCTTCTGGTTTGCATCTTCTGCAACTCTTTAAAGCTAAATTAAAAGCTGTAAATCTACAACTTTTAATACGGTAATTTATTGCCGTAAATTTGGGACTTTTTCCTCTTTAATTTACGACTTTTTTCTTGTAAATATATTACTTTTTTTTTTTGTAATTTATAATTTTTTTTGTTAATGTATCACTTTTTTCCCAATAAATAAATGACTTTTTCTTATTAATTTACATTTTTTTTCACATAAGTTTATGACTTTTTTTTTATAGTAGTTACATTTTTTTTTCATATTAAATTTCCGACTTTTATGGTAAATTTAGGAGTTTTTTTATATGTAGGACTTTTTTGTCTTGTAAATTTTTTTGAGAAAACTCAAGACTTTCCTTGTAGATTTATAAGTTTTAAAGTCTTAAATTTATGACTTTAAACACGCAAATTTACTGTAAAAAAGTCATAAATTTAGCCTGGGACTTTTCTGTCATAATTATACGACTTCAAGTCTCGTATATGTATGAGATTTTAGGTCATAATCTAAAATCTTCTTTGTTTTGTACCTTAACAGTTTTAAATGTTATTTAAAAACACACCTTTTTAGAATGGCTTTTAATGCTCAGTAGTTGGTGGCATTTTATTTTATTCTATTTTTATTTGTTTTATTGTTTTCGTATTGATGTTTTATGTATTTTACTGCAGACTGCTTTTGTAATTTTATGTTGTTTTTATTTATTTTTTAATTTGTCTAATTTTTAAACTCTCTTCCTTCTTTTAATGTGAAGCACTTTGGCCTGCTAAAAGCTGTTGTAAAGTGCTATAGAAATAAAGTTTCATTCATTGTAAAGAAGTCCTGATACTCTGTCGTACTTTCCATCAGGATGAAGTAAAAATTTTTTTTTTTTTTTTCCCATCATTCCACATAAACCATCAGGATTAAACCACAGACTGCTCCTCTAGAAAGATTTACTGCATCTCTTCGACTACGACTAGGGGTGTAACGGATCACAAAACTCACGGTTCGGATCGTGTCACGGTTTTAGGGTCACGGTTCGGATCATTTTTCGGATCAGTAAAAAGTAAAAAAATTTTAAAAAATGAAAAAAACAAAACAAAAAAAAAAACAATATCAAACCTAATTCAATTTTTGGAAACAGTTTAACTCATAAATTCAATAAGCATTTAAAATACCTTACACACACAATATTTACATATGCAACAACAAAACATCTGCTCATTGAAGCCTATTTATTAAAACAAAACATATTTATACTTTGAACACAAAAAAAATACTAAAACATGTAGTTTCTGATTACATTTACATGTTTTTAGACCAAATCTACAAAAACTAAGAGAAAAGAATGATTAAAAATAGTGTTGAAAATACCAAATCTATCTGGATTATCTTTTAAAATTAAATCATAAATAAAACAGTTACAATATATTTTTGGGTATCAATTGCTTTATTGAAACTAACTGTGGGAACATTTAAATGTTTTAAATGATAATTTTCTGTAAAACGTGGCACTTCTGCGTCAGCTTTTCCTGGTCAATTTTGACATCTCTAGCTTGCCATACAAATGTTCCGCAATTCCACCGGAAAGCCCGTAACGGAGCTTCCATTCGATGCGAACGGACAATTGGTTTAAATTATGCTAGCGCGAGGTGTCCGCGTATGGGGGGTGGGTGTTCGAGCGGTCCGCGGTACACACGTGTCCCGCACCATGGCCTCTGATCCGTACGGACCACGGATTTTCCGTGGTCCGTTACACCCCTAACTGCGACACATTAAATCTAAAATGTATCGTCAGCCTGTATGAAACATCAAAAGGTTCCATTTAATGTTTACACACATCTGAAAACAGTCTCACCACAGCTCCTCCCCCTTTACATCTTTGACCAATCAGATGGAGTCCTTCTCTGTTAGATGCCAAAATACACGAGGCATATTTGAAAAAGTTTAAGTGACTTTTATTTAAACAAGTGTTGCAGTGAAACAGAAAAGGTGCATTAGTTATCGTAAGTCACATGATCATCTCAGTATTGATCTCTGAGAACATACGTGAGCTTTTTCCTCATCCTGATCAGCCAATCAGGCATGGAGGAGGATAAGAAACTGTAATAAAACGAAAACAGAAGTGATGTTGTGTTTAAAGAAAAACAGGAACACATTCAGAGAAGTTTGC
This sequence comes from Oryzias javanicus, assembly GCA_003999625.1. Lineage (NCBI taxonomy): Eukaryota > Metazoa > Chordata > Actinopteri > Beloniformes > Adrianichthyidae > Oryzias > Oryzias javanicus. The sequence goes on from CM012440.1 coordinate 3,708,788, forward strand.
TTAGGTTAGACCTGAAAATCTCCACCAAAGCAAACAGAAAACTGCTCCAGGTTGAGCGGAGGTCATCGGGTCAGGTATGCAAGAGGCCTTCAAACCTCACGTCACCATGGCAACCTGCCCCGGTAACGCACCTGCTCCAGGCAGGACGGGTTCAGAAGAATGAGCTCATGAAACCCAGCAGGTGGATCACTGTGCAGACACTGACAGGAAGTCGTGACCGGAAGTAGCTTCACACGTGAATGTGTGTCCTTCAGCAGCAGTTCTGGTTCCGACGTGCTGGACCCAGAAGTTCTGCTGAGCTTTGTAAATGCTCCTCAAAGAGGCGCGTTCACGCTCCGTTATCCCGCGTGCGCACACGCGCATGGTGCTTTGGAGTCTCGCTCAAGGACAGACGGGGTTCGAACCGCGATCCCGTGAACCCAGACCGGAAGCACGTGTTTGTTCGACTCTCCGCGCATCCTGGAGGAGCTCGTCCTGCTCCGCAGGTGAACTCCTCCTCCCTCGCTCACCTGAGAAGCGACTCTTCGCCCGGACGCAGAGCTCGCAGCGGCCCGCAGACCCCGCACGGACCGCACACCCCCCCACCGAGCCGCGAAGGCTGGCGGCGAAGGAGCAGAGCCGGAGGAGGGACATGTTCGCATGATATAACCGCGCGTCCCGATCAGCGGGCGGCCATCTTTACCCAGACTGTACGAGCGGAGCCCGGAAATGATCGTCAGACCGGAAGAGAGGAGCTCCGAGACACGGATGGCGCGCGGCGGTCACGTGTTCCTCTGCGGTTTTTTTTTTTTTTTTTTTTTAATAATGTGCAATAATAAGAAACTCAAAATAAAATCTGTTTCTGCTCGACTGTTCAATATAACAACGTCAATATTTGTTTATTAAAAAACTGAATTAAAAAAAGGCACAAATGAAGGGATTGTTGAATAATTAAAAATAATAAACAGATGTGTTAAAGTTCAATGAACCATGTTTTAAATTGACAGATTAAACATTACAAAGCGTGGTTTTATATATGTATAAATGTGAAGACAAAATCAATTCAATTTGAGCATTAGTAAAATAAAACATTAAAAATCAATTATAACAAACCAAAATAATAAAAATATAAAATATATATCAATAAAATTCAAAAGAACAGTTTCTGACTGTACTCGTGAATCTAAGTTAAATTCTGAGGCATCAATAGATAAATAACCACAATTAAGATTATCCATTAATTAAAGAGGGGGGGGGGGGGGGGGTGTCAAATCCATCCAGTAAACTGATCAACAATTTAACACATTCTGATTTTTTTTATCTTTTTTAGAGACTAACAAAAAAGTCTCTTTCAATAAGTGAAAAACTGTGAGAAACTTGACATTTGTGACTACAACATTTTCACCAAAAATAACTAATTTGTGAAATACAACCAAATTGAATATTAGAATACGTAAATAACAGAATTGTATTTTTTGTTGAAGCCATGAGTATAAATCACCCAAAACCTAACACCCACATTAAAATCATAAAATCGATTCTTTTGAGTTTCAGGATCATTTTTACATATTTGACACATTATCTTGAATATGAAACTTTAAATGTAAGAATTCTTTACATATAAATATTAATTTCTAAATAAATATTAGATGTTGTTTTGAAATGGATCCCTTTCATTTTTGCCAAAAATGAAAATAAATTAATTCTAAAATTACAAGTAGAGTTTAGTGAACCTCTCAGACTGAAGTGAGTTAACAAAAAAAACAAACTTAAAAATGTAAACGTTAAACTTAAAAACGGAACAGTTTTCCCCCAGAGCAGCTTATGTTAAATAAAACATGAACCTCAATAACTTTAAAAGAAAAATAGTGCAATATTCTGCAGCTCAGAGGTTTGGAAGTGCAATTATGTCATTATTATAATTTACTTTTCCTATGTGCAATACATGTAAATCATCTTTGTTGTCTTAAGTTTTCTTCTTTATTCTACACATATATTTTTATTACCTGGAAAGCACAGATGTTTTGTTGTCACAAGCTGCTTGTGTAACAAAAGCAATTAAAAAATATTCCAATTATTTTGAAAAGGTAAATGAAAAGCAGAACCTCAGTTAGCCAACAGGTGGCGCTGTTACACCAGACAGATCAACCATTGAACTGTCAATCAAACAGATTTGAGTGACTAGAAACTGAGGTGATAAAAACTGGTTTAACGTTGTGTTATGACTGAGAATGTCGACCTGTCTTTTATATTTTTCTGTTTTTTATATGAATCAACTTTTATATGAATCAGTTTTTGTATTCATCAGTTTTCTTATATTTATTTGTGTTTTAATAATTAGCAGTTCTTTGTTTTTAATATTTATTATAATTATCAGTTTTTTAAAAATATGTATCTGTTTTTATATTTAAACTAAAATGTTATTTATTCATATAGCACCTTCCATTTGGCTGAAACACAAAGCGCTTCATCATTTTGCTTTTTACTTTTCTGGCTTCGTTTGCACTCTTTTTCTGTCTTTTTAAGATTTTTACTTATTTGTCTCGGGCTGCACCATGGTACAGTGGTCAGCGCTCTTGCCTCACAGCAAGAGGCACTGGTTCAAATCCCAGCTGGGGGACCAGAACCACCAACATGGACCTTTCTGTGTGGGGTTTGCATGTTCTCCCTGTGCTTTTGTGGGTTCTAACCAGGAACTCCGGCTTTCTCTCACTGTCCAAAAACATGCTTCATGATTGATTGAGGCGCTGCTGTCCAGGGTGAACCTCTCCTTCACCCCTCAGTAGTTGGGTTTGGCTCCAGCAACCCCGCGACCCTGAAAGGGACATTTTCTCTAGATTTGTTTTCCTTTTTTCATCATTTTCTGGTTTTTCTAAACTTCCGTCGTTTCCTTTGACCTTTTCTATCAGAGCTCCAGAGGTTTTGTTTTCACAGACTCTCTCCCTTCTCGTCTTCGATCCGACCCCTCCCTGGCTGCACCTGAGCCTTCACGCCTCACCTGTCATGGCGTTCTTCCGAACCCTTTTCCCTCCCTTTCCTTTGAAGTTCAAACGGCGAGCGTGCAGACGCTGAATTTATCTCATCCACATCCGGTAAGCTTTCTGACCCCCCAGCTTTGCCAGACCCCCCAAACCCTTTGTGTGTGGAGGTCAACACAACCCCTCCTGACAGAGAAGGACGGGGGGGGCACATAGGAAATGAGGTCCAGGCGGGGCTGAGAGCACAGCGGTGGGTGAGCTGGAGGTGTTTGCTGCCACGGTTGACGAGTGTGGGACACGCCCACCCCCATCGTTTGATGTGGCGGGTCCCCAGCAGCGGCGGCGGCGGGCTCTTTGAACCGCTGTGACAGTCATTGCCGGGTGAGTGACCGTCAACGCCCCGACCGACAAAAGAGGAGCAGACAGGCTTTCACCGGCCTGACCAGGCGGACGCCCGCACAGACTTTGATCACCGCCGTCCTTTGGCGCACCTCGGTGGCGGCTCACGCTGATTTTCTCCTTCATAATCTGCTGGAATGATCGTGTTAACGGTTGAAAACTTTCAGGAAATCAAAGAACATGAACTCTGGTGTTAAAGGGTCAATGCCCCAGCTGGATACGAGATATCTGCAGGTGGAAAACGATCAAACCTGTACGAACACACAGGTGACCCGCACTGAACATCAAGGTCACAGCAAACCTGTGGAGAGAAAATGTGCATGCACGTTTATCTACGGGCGTGCTGCGGGTCGTACTGAACACTTCTACAACACAAAGTTAAGGACAGGGGAAGTTGTTTTCTTTTTAGATTAGAAATGGTTTATTAAGGACATGTCAAACAGGATGAATAGACAGTAAGAGATTGCCTTAAAAATAAGTGGGAGGAAACGAACTTATATAATCCAACGGCTCGCCCTTCCCATTTCATTTATACGTTTTATCATTATCCAGTTTATAACTGAAGATCAGATATTTATATTCCAATATAGATTCAGGTTGTAATGAAACCTTAAGCAAAAATAAATCACATGACTATATAAGTATATATAACAATATTTCAGACTTTTATCAAAGTTCTGAAAAAATGTGCAGATTATTATTCATTAGAAAAAATGATTAATATAAATCCAGCGTCAACAAAAATATATATGTAAGCAGACTATTTTACATTGGAAGAGTCATTAATGTAAAGTAAGTATCATGGGAATGTATGCTGAACTTTTATTTTCAATGGAAATACAATTAAAATAAATCAGGTGACACAAATGACCAGAACCAGAAAACAAACAAACGTACCACAATGGCACGCTCCATTATCATTCTGTCCCTTCAGGTATCTGTACCAGCCTCAAAGAAACTATAGGTGTGTCCATATTATGCTGCGTCCTTCTTGGGCTGCATTTGTCGGCCGCTTACATCACAGCGCTACGACAAGTGCCGTCCAAATTCAGCGACTGCTTCAAAAGCAGCCAACGAACCCGGCCTTCTTTATCCCGATTTTCCCGACTGGTCTGGTGTATGCATCTATGCAGTCCAGATCCCAAGATGCATTGCGGTCAAACCCGGAGATTTACAGACAACAATGGTGGACTGTGCAGCAGGGCCACTTTGAAATGTAAACGTTGTGTCTCCACCAGAAATAAAGCATGACTCCTCCAAAAAAAAAGTTGAATCAAATAACTAAGAAAAATGTTGAGTTCCATGATTTACTAAACTTATCAACTCTGGTCTCACGGTCGCTAGGCAACAGGATATTTGCGGAATGGCTAGAATTATCTAAAGGCTAGACTCTTCCAAATTCGAATCCATCAACATCCGGTCTACCCGCTCGACGTTGACCGCTAAGAAAACGGCCTTCAACCTGGAAGGGCCCAGTCAACATCGACCGGGAATGACACGGCCTTTGACCGAGAAGAACCCAACCTCTGACTGTGAAGATCACTGCCTTTAACCGTGAAGCGTGTAGCCTTCAACCAGGGAGGGCGCGGCCTTTGACAGAGAAGAACCTGGCCTTCAAACAGGAAGGACCCGACCAACATCGACCGTGAAGAACCTGACCTTTGACTGGGAAGAGCACGGCCTTCAACCAAGAAGAACGTGGCCTTTGTCCGAGAAGTACCCGGCCTTCCAGTGGGAAGGGTACGTCCTTTTAAGGATGCAGCACCTGAATTTGGACACATCCTATGGATCAAAACTTGAGGATGTTCTGCTGGAAGCATCACACAAATGTTCAGATGGACAGACCTTCATCGGATGTCTTTTCTGAACATTTCTTCCTCTCCAGTCTGTTAAAGCGCTGTAATCTGTGAGTCCCTCCACAGTGAAGCCCGTCAGGCCTCAGTGCATCAGTTAAAAATAGCCTCCTGTTCTCCATGCTTCTGCTTCACTGCACCTCCTGTCATTATCTGTCCACAGAGGAGCAATCTTTATTGACAACCTAATTGTTTGCATCACTGCTAATCGGCAGGATCTGACAAACTCCCAGCATCAGATAAACTTATCTCAACGCCGCCGCCAGCGGACAAAAGTCCGGCAGCAGGACATGCAAATGTTCCCAGCAGGACCGGCCGAGCGGTGCCGGTCTGGATGTGGTTCTTCTAACCACATCCAGATCACATCAAGATATCTGCAGCACCTGCACCGAGTGTGAAAACAGGAACAATAAAGATTCAAAAGAGTCTGTATCGGTGAGCTTGAGCTCCGGTCCTCAGAGACAGGAGGCCGATGAGCATCTGGATTCAAACGGAACCAAAACCAGGAACATGTCTGGATTTACAATACACGAGGTCAAAGGTCAGACTGAAGCAGCAGGACCGCGGACCGTCAACGACGAGACCAAGGTCAAGTTTTCAGAGTCTCTTCAAGGCTAATTATAGAGATATTATCTCTAGAAAAGCTGCTCCATCCCTGCGGGGCAGATTATGTTCCTCTGGACCCCCCCACCCCGCTCCCCCAGCACTGCTCTTGTCCTGTGTTCTATACTGGTTTTCCTTGTGGAGGGGGAAATAATTAATTATTCAATACATCGATTATGATCAATAAAAAATTCTCGTTTAATGAATTTTAAATAATTCAGGACAAATACAATATTTTTTCAAATATCATGAAGTAAAAGGAGAAAGTAAAGAATACGGTTTGATGTGTTTGTTTTGATTCAGTGTTCATTAAGCTAACACACATTAGTGAGAATAAAAGTAGATAACATTTATCTTTGAAAGCTTTAACATCAAGGCTTCTATGTTTTTAATAGAAAAACCAGAGCACTCTAAAACAAACTTTCCTCCAATGAAAACATCAAACTGGAGCCGCTCTTCAGACTTTATCCGTTTGTCGTCGTCGCTCCATCTTAGCTAGCTGAAAAAGACGCTAAAGCATCAGAAGTGACCGTGAAGGCTTTGAGAATGTCAAGTCCAGAGCTGACTCACTTAGAGTCGTTTCACCCAGAGAAAGTGCTTACAGCGCCACCCGGAGGCTAAATGTATATTATAGATAATCAATGGGATTGAACTAAACACTCTGTGACTGTTCATTCCAGATTCACCACTTGGATAAAGATAACCTTTGAGGGCCACACTTTGGGCATTCACAGTTTAGAGATTTTTGTTGTTAAAGGGGGGAAAATGTTTCTTCATCAACCAAAAACTAAAGTTTTTTTTTACTGGAAAGTGGGGTGAGGGGGCGAATTTCCAAGCAATTGAATGTAAATAAAGAGACAAACCTCTTCCTCCTCCTTCCTTTTCTGACCTTAAAGCTGTCCTTGAGGGATTGTTTTGCTGCTTTTTTCATTCTTTGAGTTTTGAAGAAGCAGTGACCACACTGCGCGCCCCTCCACCTCCTCCCCACTTAGCTTCGACAGGGTCTGCGTCAGGAAAAGAGGGCCACAGCACCAGTTTAAATTATTGATTAAATCAAACTTTTGAGTTATTTTAGTGATGTTTTTAATTATTACCTTTTCTTTACTTTTGATCCAAAATCAATGCTGGTCCAACTGCAAAACAACCATTAAAATATGGCTTAATCATTGCAATTTTTGTGGAAATCACCAAATAACAAACCTTAAACCTTTCCGTCGGTAACATGTTTACATCCTTTACTTCCTGTATCTTCAGGGGTCTGCTCTCCTGTTCTTGAACCCTAAAGATTAATGCAGTTTTCCAATTTTAATTTTTACACAAACAATGTGTTTTCATCTGAATATTGTAAACAAAGAGTTTCCTCAATGGATATCCTTATTTGTCACTGTCACAGGTTTAATGAAACTGAACGTGCTTCCTGGTCAGTGCAACACTCATACTTTAAAGGGACCATACCGTGAAAATGTAAATAGTTTTTATTTTTTTAAATCATTAAAACCAGAGAGAAATAATGATAAAAATAATAAATATGAGAAAATGTTGCGTCCTTTCTGTTTGTAAGATACCAGAACAAATATTCTGAACTGCAGCTGAGAACCCCCAACAGTCCGAACAGGCCGGGGGAGGAGGGGTGTTCATGTGTGTTATGCCCCGCCCCAGCGTCCCTCCCCAGGTTAGAGAGGGTTTTCATAGATGTTTTATATGTACACCTTTGGATGACGTCAGTTTCTGGTTCCAGTTCTGAAATGTCAGCAGACATAATGAGTTAAATATTAACTCATAATAATCAGTAAACGGCATCAAAATGCTGCGTTTCACAGCATTCCTGACGTCGGGTAGCAAGCGCACCCGAGCGGTCCCGGTTTGGTTTTTGGCAGTTGGACTTTGGCTTCAGCTTTCAGCCGTGAATCAGAGAGCATCACCTCAGAGAGCATCGCCATGGCAACCGGACTCCAGAGATGCACCTGAAAGAGCCGACACTCCAGAGGCCCAGCGGAGAGCCGCCGGTCGGTCTTCCTCGTTTCACTGCGGCAGAAACGGCACAAAGAGCAACGGCGGCGAGGAGGACAGAAGGCTCCGCCTCCACACAGCTCTGCTGTTTGCTGGGAGGAAACAGGAGAGCTGAAGCTGGAAAACCTGCAGTGGGATTTCATGTAGAAGATTTGTTAATAAAATGAAATAATTCAGACGGACTCACATGAACGTCCATCAATAGGAAGGAGGAAGACGAGTTTACAGAAAACCACAGAGAGATACCAGCCTTCATCATGGATTACATGATCACTCCATCCACGATCTAAACCTGCTTCTTCTGCTTCTCTAGTCTGTCATAGAACCAAACAGAGGCAGAAACCCGTCCAGAGGAGGAACAGAACCACCACAGAACCTGTTTAGGAGGAAACCAAGGAGAACTGAACCCAGCCGGGACTCGAACCTTCTGACTGTGACGAGACTAGAGCTGTGGATTGTTGCTCAGGTGGCGATCCGATTCGATTCACGAATCAAGCTCAACGATTCACGGATGGAACCAGGATTCTTCCTGTTTAATACTATGTTTATTGCTGTGTGTATATTTACTAAATGAATGAAAATTGAACTCATTCATATTAAATCAACAATATTTATACAATTATTTAGAACAGGAGATCAGAATCAACAAAACTGATGAAAAAACCCCACAGAGATTCAGATAAAATTTATTTTTTGTCATTTTAAACTTGTTTTTTATCTTCCTTCTGGTTAAGTTCAGCAGTGACATAAACAACATAAAAAGGATAAAATCTGTTTTTTTTTGTATCATTTAACAAAAAAAACTTGAAAATGTTCAGTTTTTTAACCTCAAAGTTCTTTAATATTTTTCGGTGCAGATTCTGTGTGAAAAAAGTCTTTTTTTTTCTTCAGCAGAATCATCTGGTTCACGTTGATTCCATCCTCCTTCCATCAGCGTGAGGCTGCGTTTCTTCAGAATAAGATGGAGTTTAGTTAGTTGTGTCAACTGTTGAAGAGTTACCAGAACCAAAAGAATGTAAACACTGGAGCTGACGCTCTGATGTTAAAGCTGATTCATTTATCCCTCCAAACAGAGAGTTGAGAAAAAACTGTGTCTAATATTTCAGACGTCACTTTCGTCGATGATAATAATCACTAATAACCGATCGGCTAGCGTTAGCTTCCAGCGCTTGAATAAAAATGCTACAACAACAGTCGTGACTTACATTTAAATGTGAACTTCTGTGGTTCAGAGAACAAAGCGTGACGCGGTTTACCTTCGTGATGGAGGACTTTATATCTCTCCGCTTCGAGGGTAAAATGCCCCTTCAAATGGAGGGAAAAGGGAGGGATTCGGATTGGGCCTTGGTGTAGCAACCCCCAAATATATAAAGGCTTAACTCTAAAACTTCTTTTTTTTTTAATTAAATTTTATTGTTAATTATTTGTTTATTTAAAAAAAGGGACGATGCAATTTAAAAGAAAACCACATGATAAAACAAGACGAAACACATGGTTTAAAAAAAGCCCGAGTCGGTTTTCATCAGTTTTTGGCTTCAATAAAACAGCAAAAATAATTTAAAATTTCAACTTGAATTTAACATGTGAGTTGTACATAAAGAGGAAATGACATTTTAGAGGTTCTCCACACTGATTTGTTATTTTCTAAACTATTTTCAATCATTCTTTTCTCTTAGTTTCAGTAGATTCAGTCTGAAATCATGTACATTTAGTCAGAAACGTAGATGTTTTAGCATTTGAAGTATGATAGGTGGTAAATAAAATGCTCTCCAGTTGTAGAATGACCCGTATAAACCGCTCATTAGTTTGTAAATCTGTCAGTGTCTCAGCAGCTGCAACCATCATCCTCCGTCTCCATGCATTGTAATCAGATCTACACAAACACCACTCCGTCCAATCAGGCTACAAACGTTTGGCAGTAGCTCCTCCCACATGCAGCTGCGGCGCAAATATGAACACATTTCTGGACGTCCAAAGTTTCTTAAGTCACCGGGAATACTGGCGTCACAAACGGCGTTTTGACCATCAAAAACAGTTTTTTACGCTCAAGCGAGACATTTTCCGCGTGGCGAGGGAGAGACGGGTGACGCCGGTGGACGCTCAGCAGCTCCTGGAAAACAGATGAATGTTTTCTCTCCCAGCACACTTACACGTCTCTTTCTTCAGACGTTAAAATTAAAAATTGAAAAGTGTTTTCTATTGATAACTAAACTGAATCTGGGATGATTAGCATTCCTGTCACTTTCCTTCATGGAAATGTCATTTTATCAAAGATCAGTTAACAACTCCTAACAGTCACTTGGTAATAACACAGGGGTGGGCAAACTACGGCCCGGGGGCCACATGCGGCCCCTTAAGCTGCTTAATGTGGCCCTCCAAATTAAAATACATTGAATCAAAAATCCTAATTATTGTTTTATTTTCATTGTATTTCTGGTTTCTTCCCATGAATGGTGTTGTTTCTCTGATGTTCGTGTGTGTTCCTTTCTGAGTCAGATGGTGATCTTTCGGATTATTCCTACACCACATAAATGCAGCATTTCTTTGAGTTCACATTTTCCTCTGAAGAACATCAACCCATTGGATCACCCAAAAGAGAACAAAAATCAAAATTTAGAAATTAAAACTCCCACATTTTCTGTTTTTAAATTAATATATGTGAATTTGAATCCAAATTAAAGCATGTTTTTCTCTAAATTCCATATTAATTTTTTAGTTTATGAGGTTGATTACCAAATCTCTCCTTCCATCTGCTCCTTGTCCGGCCCTTATGCCAAATTTTAGAACCCTTTGTGGCCCACGAGTCAAAACAATTGCCCACCCCTGTAATAACACCTGAGAAAAATATCTCGGCGCCGCCCCTGGTGGGCGGGGTTATCAAAAACACTCAGTTTCCAAGGAAATCCAGAAGTTGACTTTGTTTTTTTTACTTGTCCTGTCCAACAGCTGAGCAGATCCAGACAACCTCGAGTGTTGGACAGATTTTACTGTCACAACAGGAGTTTATGGAGTATAAACCCCTGTTGTGTTTCATGATAAACTTTATTTATCTTTCTTTTTTTTACAGGATGCTGTATGTTGTTTATTTATTACAAACCTAATCAAAGTATGTTTTGGTTTTTATTTGATTCTGTTCTACATACATTTTTCTATACTATTGTGCACAGCTTCATGTGTGATGAGTGTTTCTCATGTAATTAACTCTGATCGTATCATGATCCAGTCAGATAAATGTTGATAAATGCATCATCCGTAACATTTTTATCAATCAGTGTCTTCTCTGTGTCTGAAATGATTTTTTTAGGAGACGTTTCGTCCTTTCATTATCCAGCTTGTAAAAAGCCGATTGGATTGTTCTTCATTTCCGCTCTGCTCCACCAAATGAATCGGCAGAGGTTGAAACAGCGTTTCCTCCAGACGTTAGCACAGGTGATGGAAAAGACCTCATCTGGACCAGCTCTGCCAACACTCCCGGACCTGCTCCACGTTAGCCGGCTCCGGCCTTCGGAGCTGCAGCTGTTAGAAGAAAGGCTTTCCCTAATGTGGCCCATGTGGCCGCAGAACCCGAAGCGGCGTGAAGGTGTGAAGGACCGCCCCCCCGGCTGACCCGCGGGACGGCAGCGGGTCTGAAGCTCCGACCGCATCACCTCGAGGCGGCTCCAGCACAGCGACCCGGAGATGAGCACAAACTTTCTGAACTATGAATGAGAGATGTGGCCCCGCCCCCGGCTCTGCTTTTTGTTCAGTCCCTATGAGGTCGCCGCGGCGGGCCGGGTGGAAACACACACCGCCCCCTCCCTCCCTCCCTCCCTCATTTACTCACTCCTTCTCTGTCACACACTGAGACTCCGACGCCAAACCTCAGTCACCTTCATGTGAGCCGCGGGTCAGCAGCTCCTACCTGGAGGAGGCACCAACAGGTAAGGGGAACACACACACATGCACACAAACACATAATAATGAACACAAACACACATTTACACACACATTCATGCAAACACACATTTACATTTTTTCAAAAAAAGACGAGAACAAACCCTGAAACTTTCCTGAATGTCCTGATGTTTCAGGAATCAGCTGTGAAAAGGAGAGGAGGAGCAGACAGGAGGAGCAGACAGAGGAGCAGACAGAGGAGCAGACAGAGGAGCAGAGGAGCAGCAGACAGAGGAGGAGCGGATAGGAGGAGCAGACAGGAGGAGCAGACAGGAGGAGCAGCAGACAGAGGAGGAGCGGATAGGAGGAGCAGACAGGAGGAGCAGACAGGAAGAGCAGACAGGAGGAGTGGATAGGAGGAGCAGACAGGAGGAGCAGACAGGAGGAGGAGCAGCAGACAGAGGAGGAGCAGACAGGAGGAGCAGACAGGAGGAGCAGACAGGAGGAGCAGCAGACAGAGGAGGAGCGGACAGGAGCAGCAGACAGAGGAGGAGCAGACAGGAGGAGCAGACAGGAGGAGCAGACAGGAGGAGCAGCAGACAGAGGAGGAGCGGACAGGAGGAGCAGACAGGAGGAGCGGCTCACTGAAAGCTGAAGATGACAACTGGAGGGACTTTGGCAGCGTGACGTCACAGAGGGAAGCCCTGCTGTCATCCAGGAGACCTGCTGTGAGCGCGGACCCCCTCCACGGTGCTGGACCCCCTCCACGGTGCTGGACCCCCTCCTCGACGCTGACCCCCTCCCTCTGCAGGGACCCGTCCCGGTCAGCAGCATGCCATCAGCTCTCAGAAGAGACTGACAAACCATGAGCAGATGGACGCCGCCCGTAACTCATCTCTTTCCTGACCCCGCCCTTCGCACCGCTGCCGCCCCCCGTGGGTCTCTTGCCCCCCTGCCCCTGGTCTGCCTCACGATGCTCCTGGCCGCGGGGGCCTGCCCCCCCCGTGCGGAGCAGCTGCCGGCCGGTCACAGGAACCGCTCCTGGACGTTAGAGAGACACGCCCGCAGCTACAACCACCTGGAGGGCGACGTCAGACTGCGCCGCCTCTACTCCGCCAACAGGTTTTTCCTCTGCATCGACAAGACGGGAAAAGTGGACGGCACCCGCCGGAAAAACTACGCCGACAGTGAGTAGCCGCGGAGATAGAGCCGGAGGCGGCGGGTCGGGATGCTGCGGTGGATTTTTATGGCTGAACTTTGTTTTCTGAGGAGTTTTACAGCAGCGCAGGTGAAGGGTGTGGTGTTTGGAGCAGCTGTTGCTAGGAGAGGGAACACCCTGGCGTGGTTATGGACTCAGGAGACGGCGAGGGCCAACGGGGAGCATCAGGTGGAGGCGCAGCAACAGGGCCTGCAGGGAGTGAAGTCTAGAGTTTACGCAGGTCTTCATCTGCTTTAGAAACCAATCAGAGTGGAGGTCGTGTGGACGTCCTACAGCTACTGAAGCACGAGCACACCAGGCAGCAGGTGTCAGTAAGAAGCCAAAACTCACACCTTACACCACTAGAGCAGGGGTAGGCAAACTACGGCCCGGGGGCCATATGCGGCCCCCTGAACTATTTCATTGGTCCTGCCGAATGGGAATAAATTATGATGCTAATTTGCTTTACTTTCCCCATAGTCGTGTTGTTTTCCCATTGATGGAACACTCTAAATGCATTGACCTGTTAGGGTGCAGGAAGTTATTGCTGTTGGAAGAATCGTCACTTTTCTGATGTTTATGTGCGTTTTTTGACCCACATGAAGGCAGATGTCACGCATCATCAAACCATCGGTGCAATTGAACTAAATTGAGAACTAAAGCCACAATCTTTTGTGCCACAAAATGAAAACATGTTTTCCTCCAGATTCCATGTTTTTTCTTTTTCTTATTTCTCTTACTGGGGATCATTGGGTACCTGACACATAGATGAACACAATATCGATAATATCGCGATACTGCAATAGTTGGTAAAAAAAAAAATCATCTCTGATAACTCTCATTATATATTCCCATTCATTTTTTAGCTTGAACAGAATCCTAATAACTTTTGTCTTCATTTGGGAAACAAATTATAAAGACTTCAGTGCAAATCAGTAATACTATGTCTTTGACAAGCATCGACACCAACTGAAATGGAATTCTCTGTAAAATTCAGTGTTAACATGAACAGCAGTGACACTACTTAGCACATAATTGTTGTAAACAGCAGAAGACTAAAAATTTCAAGTAGCTGACATATTGATGCCACATGCACTCTCCATCTACCTCCAAAGGATGATGAATGTACACACGTGGACAAAATTGTTGGTACCCCTCAGTTAAAGAAGGAAAAACCCACAATTCTTACTGAAAACACTTGAAACTCACAAAAGTAACAATAAATTAAAATTAATTGAAAATTAAACAATCAAAATCAGCCATTACTTTTGAATTGTTGATTAATATAATTATTAAAAAAAAAAACTAATGTAACAGGCCTGGACATAAATGATGGCACCCATAACTTCATATTTTGTTGCAATCACTGCAATGAAAGGATTTCTGTATTTGTCCATGAGCGTTCTGCAGGTGTCAACAGGTATTCTGGCCCACTCCTCATGAGCAAACTGCTCCAGTTGTCTCAGGTTTGATGGTGTCATGTCCACAGATGTTCAATGGGATTCAGATCTGGACTCATGGAAGGACACTTTAGAATAGTCCAAGGCTTTTCTCTCAGCCTTTCTTGGGTGTTTTTGGCTGTGTGTTCTGGATCGTTGTCCTGTTGGAAGACCTATGACCTGCGACTGAGACCAAGCTTTCTGACACCAGGCAGCACATTTCTCTCCAGTCTTCTTTTCTTCGTATGCTTGGTTTCTGAGTCTATGAACATAGATTACCAAAAAGCTCCAGTTTGGTCTCATCTGTCCAAAGGACATTCTCCCAGAAGCCTTGTGGCTTGTCAACATGCATTTTTGCAAATTCCAGTCTGACTTTTTTAAGATATTTTTTCAGCATTGGTGTCCTCCTCGGTCGTCTCCCATGAAGTCCACTTTGGCTCAAACAACGACGAATGGATCTCACACTGATGCACCTTGGCCTTGGAGTTCACCTTTAATTTCTTTGGAGGTTGTTCTGAGATCTTTGGATACAATTCCAACGATCCGTCTCTTCAATTTGTCTTCAATTTTCCTCTTGCGGCCACGTCCAGGGAGGTTGGCGACTGTCCCGTGGGTCTTGAACTTCTGAATAATATGAGCCACTGTTGTCACAGGAACTTCAAGCTGTTTAGAGATGGTCTTATAGCCTTTCCCCTTAAGATGTTTGTCCTGAGACAATTGTCCCCTTGGCTTTCTGTTGTCCATGTTCAGTGTGGTACACACCTTTTCACCAAACAGCAGAGTGACTACTGGTCTCCCTGTAACCCTTCCGTTCTCCTTAGCTTGTTTACATTAAAAGTGGGGTCATCTGGACACCACAGGACAGTGCGCTGAACTTTTTTTTTTCACTGATTTCGGAGTTTCACTAATGTCCATGGCAGACATAAAATCCTGTCCCCCTTCGTCCACATTTGTCATGGAAGAAATCGCATAACAATATGTGGTTGGAGCCATCTGGACCCCAAGGAGAGCGGAAGGGTTAAATAGGCAGACTGACTGATTATGAGTTTGGAAACACCTGTGATGTCAATGAAAGGACACACCTGAGTTAATCATGTCACTCTGGTCAAATAATTTTTAATCTTCTATAGAGGTACCATCATTTTTGTCCAGGCCTGTTTCATTAGTTTGTTTTTTAAAATAATTATGTTAATCAACAATTCAAAAGTGATGCTGATTTTGATTATTTAATTTTCAATGAATTTTAATGAATTTCAGTGTGAATCGTGGGTTTTTCCTTCTTTAACTGAGGGGTACCAACAGCTCTGTCCATGTGTTTAACGTTTTACAGCCTCTTCAAACAAACAAAAAAAAATAAATACTTGGTAAGAACCATCAAGAATCAATCACAGGACTAAATGTCACAATATTGATATTTTGGCACACTCGCACTTGAGACAAGCACATCAGTGACAGTAGGAAACGGTTTGGTGTGAAATGTCAAATTGTATAAATCTGGTGAATCGGGCTCCAGTTTATTTCCTTCTCAGCTCTATTCCAATATCTGAAAGACTTGGACCAAATCTGAAATTCTACAAATGGTTACTTTTAAACAAATGTTATGTTTTTTTTTTAAATTTGGAAAATTAATTTCTGTGTGTTTATAAAGATGTTCATTTAGTCAGAAATGTGTGTTTAGGTCGACCGCGTGTTAGCATTAGCTGTCCTATGGGAAATTTCATTAAACGTTATCATCAAGCTAGCAGACTTTAGCTTCATGTGCTAACAAACTTAAACACACACAATACACACTCACACAAACACCCCAGCACACACCGACTCACACAGAATATAAGAATGCTCTCACACACAAACACACAAAAACATTTACTTGCAAACATAAGTCATGCAAACACACATTTGTGTACACACAGGAATACACAGACATACGCATGTAAACACAAACAAATAAGCTTCCAAAAACACATGTGTCCAGCTCTCTCTCCTGGTTCCGTGTTCTGTTCCTGCACAGATGTCTGTTCGGCCCTCCGTTGCTCCGCCCCCAGCTCCACCCACAGCTCTGCACCATGACCCCCCTCCGTCACCTCCACCAGGTCACATTTTCCAGCTTTTTTCAGCTTAAAAAAACAGTTTGAATTAGTCAGCAGGCTCTCTCCTGATGGAGGCTGGAAAATCTGATCAGAATCCCAGAAGCCTGGAGCGGCCGAGGGAAGAGGTTAAGGAGACGGACGGGTCGGGGGGTTTAGACCGAGCTCGAGGGAGAACAGAGCAGGACCCCTAATGCAGAAGAAAGACTTTCACCTCAACAGGAAGTTGAGTTAGAACACTAATGCTATAAATATTAAGTTATTTGTTGTTATTTCAGCGCAGAGCTTCAAACAGAGAAAAGTCTAAAACGTTTTCTTCATTCAGAACATCTGTGAAAATACATACAGTCACTCAGATAAACACAAAAATGGAGGAAGACGTTCCTGGATTTTGCTATCAGAATGAAAGGCTGAAATCTCACCTTCATCAGGAAGCATTTGTTAGGCAAACGAGAACGATAGGAATCAAGACTGATCTGGCTCCAGGTAACATCCAGCTCAGACTACATAAATATAGATAACTCTGTGTATTTATAAACCACTTTAACATAAATAGGCTGTAAAAGTCTCTCAGAAACACGAAGTTTGGCCCTCCAGGGAAGCCGAAGAGCCGGTTCCTCCATGTTTTCTTCTGCAGAAAAAGATCCAGAGGAAAAAGTGAGCGTGTGTTTAGAAAAGCTCCAGATGCAGGAACGCATCATATCCTGTCAGGGTCATCGGTCGTAGCAGACTAATTAGGTGGTGCTCCAACACAACAGCTGCAGGGGTACACCCAGCAACAGCCTCATGGCCAGTTACCATGGCATCACCGTCCTGCCGCTGCATGAATGAGAGAAAACAACTTCCCTGAAGTTTGGATTCAGAGAAGCTTGGTTGATGTAGAGCTCCCGTGGCGTTTTAGCCACATGAGGTCGTCTCTGCAGCTTCATGCAGAACCTGTTTGGTCTTTGCTCATTTCTGCTGAGTGTGAGGATTTGGTTCTAGTCCCGAAGAGTGTAATGAAAATTATACAAATACATCAGAATCTGAGGAACCGGTCAATCAGGAAAGGAGAGACTGATGTGAATATCTAAGAACTCAGGTCCTTCAATCAGATGTTGATCCAGATTTAGCTTAGAGAGGGACTGAAGGATGATCTTTTCTAACAGGTTCAACAGCTGATCAGACAGATCAGAGCTGAGGGCCTCTAGTGGTACGACAGCTTCAGATACACAAGGAGTTTATTTATATAAACTGCTATGGGATGACGATGAAGGTCAGCACCACTAAGTCAGAGGTCATGGTTCTGGACCGGAGAAACGTAGTTTGTTCACTCTTGGTGGGTGGAGTCTCCTGCCTCAGGGGGAGGAGTTCAAATGTCTTGTTCAGGAGTGAGGGAAGATCGTAGCATGAGATCGACAGGCGGATTGGAGCGGATTCCGGCGTCATGCGGTCATTGTGCCGGTCCATTGCGATGAAGAGAGATCTGAGCCAGAGAGCAAAGCTCTTGATTTACCGGTCGATCTTTGCTCCAGTACTCACCTACAGTCATGAGATCTGAGTCATAAACCAAAGAACCAGATCCCAACCAAAAGCGTCTGACATAAGTTTCCTCTGGAAGGCGTCTGGACGCTCCATTAGAGACAGGAGGAGAAGCTCGGAGTAGAGCCGCTTCTCCTCCACATCCAGAGGAGCCAGTTGAGGTGGATCGGACATCTGGTCCGGATACTTTCTAAATGCCTCCCTGGAGAAGTTGTTCCGGGCCTGTCCCACTGGGTGGAGGCCCATGGGAAGACCCAGGACACGCTGGGGAGATTACGTCTCTCTGCTGGCTTGAGAACGCCTCAGGGTCCCCCCAGAGGAGCTGGAGGAAGTGACCGGGGAGAGGGAAGTCTGGGGGTCTTTGCTTAGACTGCCGCCCCCCCCGACCCGGTCCGGATGACAGGAAGAAGATGGATGGATATTTTTGGAGTAATTTCTTTTTGGACCAGATGGAAGACTGGGGTGTGTGGGTATAAGAGGACATGGGTAGAAAGGAGCTCTGTGACAGACTGGTGACTGTCCGGGGTGTGTCCGCCTTTGCCCCCCGCTAGACTACCGCAGCCCCATGACCCCGAAAGGGACCAACAGTCCAGAAGAAGAAGGGTGAAAGAAAGAAAAGAGACAAAGAAAATTGAGAGGATAGTCAAAGAGAGGGGAGGGGCATAATTGTCAGTATAACTTTCAGATCTCTTGTTTTCATTGAAAGGGCGGGGCTTGTTGACACATCTACACTCTTAATGGATTTATGAATGATTGCTGGAATGAGAGCATTCGAGAGACACACAAGCCAAACCTTTGGTAGGACTCCTTCCTTAAGGATGAAAGAGTTCATCTTTATATCCTACACATCTTTAGCCAAACTTCTCCAGTGGGACTCTGAGGTAAAGATGTCTCAATGACTCGATGTCTCCAGCCTATCAGGTCATAGTTCTCCTGGGTGTAGATGAAGATCTTTCAGGTTCCCATCAGAACCTCAGCCCGTTTGGGCTTCCTCCTCTGCACCGAACCCCGTCATCACCACGCTGGGATTCAGTGAAGCTCAGCCTCTTTCTTCACCTGACTGTTAGAGCCAAACACCTGAAGGTCAGAGGTCACGACGGCTGTCAATCATTGACCTGCAGTCGAGGGTTTCCTGGAGCCTCGAGCACTGATGGACATCCAGAGTTCAATCAGTGTTTTTGTTTTGGAGAAACTGTTTCTGGCAAAGTCCAAAAACAAGAACCATGCCGGAGCAGGTCGGGGAGGCCGTTCCTCCAGATCACGCCCCTCCAGGTGTCACTGTCATTGACATGTCCTGGTAGAACATTAGAGTATCCATTGCATTACTTTCTATCACCCCTCCCTAAAGGCTCCAGGAGGCGGGGTCCTGCTGAGACCACAGTACCAGACCCGAAAACAAAACGATACGACCCTCATCGTCTTTCCGATGGGGAATGGGTCAACAGGAAGATGACACCACTCAGTGTTTCTGACTGAGCCCAGCCAGGTTGACTGTTAGGAGGTTGCAAAAGCATGAAGGTGTTAAAGCACACGTGTCCCATGAATAGAACTAAAATGTAACTGCAGCCACGTCATAAAAAGAGTAATTAGATGGAGTTAAAAGCTGCAATAAGGGAAATCCGAGGCTCTAAAAGCTGCAGGAGCGCGTGGACTTTTGACAGGTTTTATCTCTTGGAAACATAAAAACAGACAGCCGAGCCTGCTGCTGGCAGCCTGTGGGGCTAAACATTCAGAATGCGACCATGATGTGCACTCTAACGTAACAGAGCTGCAACTTTGATCTAGATAACAGCCAAATATATGAATCTTTCTCATATGAATGTCCTTCTGCTTTCATGAAAAATAAAGACGCTTTTAACTGTTCAGAATCACACAGATTTACCTCATAACATCCGACATTACAGCAAACAGTCTTTTCTATAAAGTGTCAATAGGTGGCGCTGTATCTTCTTAACTTGGGGAGTCGACTGCTGTCTATCAAACCGGAGAAGAAAACCTTTGTAGTCCGTTTGTAGTCCAGATCCTGAACGTTTCTTTTTCCTTTCATTTTTTAACATTAAAGATTTAAATGTAAACATTCTTAGAGGTTATTATTGTTGTTAACATCCGGAGACACACTGACCGTAAAGTATGTTTTAGCAGAAGTGACGTTGGTTAACGCATGCAGGTAGTGGTACTGCCATCGTCTGACCCGTTTTGCGATCCAGAGATCCCTCACAGAGTTTAAAAGCTAAACCGAACGAGCGTTTCTTGTCCATCGCTACACAGGAACACAACACGAACTGCATGGAAAGCCGGCGTCTGCACGAGCTGGAGGAGCTCGCAAAGCTCGTGGTCTTTGCAGAGAAAGTGTGTTTGTGTTAGCCTGGGGGCGGAGCTGGCAGCATAGACTCTTCCTGGAAGGGGCGGTTCCAACTTTGTGACATCAGCATGTGAGGACCCGCTTGTTTTTGTGGGTAAGGGAGGGGCTGGAGCTCAGAGAGCAGGTTTTTAGAGGATTACTCAGAAATAAGAGAACGGGTCAAAACACCACTTTGGAATTGATTATCGTGAGGAATGAAGTATGTTCTGATGCAGACGTTAGCGTGACGCTGGTGTGATTAAATGACCACCAACCCATCAAGGTCTTCAAGGTCCTGCCCCAAAATTTCAGAGATGGTATTAAAAATCTGCATCACTCTGATGCTGCAGCCAACCTGTGAGACCTTTTCCCTCCACTGCTTTGATGATAGCTGGGTGCTTACTGTAGCGTTTCACAGAAAGTTCTGCTTGTCAGACCCGTCTGCTGCAGCCATCCATACCTGGGCAGCCCCTCTGGGCCCGGCTGTCTCCAGTTCCCCTCTCCTCCCCTGCAGTGGATAGGGTTGGGGTCGAGGCCCTTTGGCCAGCGGAGCAAATGACAGCTTTGACAGCTCCTCCTGCTGTCTCCTGCTGCACGCAGCGCTCATTTTAATAATGCAAAACGGAGGCCCGCTCGGGCCATCGGAGTTCAGTCACTGGAAACGGGCCACACGCCTGAGCCCGTGAGGCCGCATCACTCTGCAGGCTGTCAGAGCCCAGCAGGTATGCAGGTTCATGCTTTCAAGGATCAGACACTCCACAGATTATCAGAGAATCTTCTGCTGCTGCAGGAGGAAAGTTTGAGCAGGATTTAGGATGAGGGTTCACTCTTACAAGAAAAAATCCAAAATCATTTAAAAGTAAATAAATAAATAAATAAGCAAACATTCAAGTTTCTGTGTGAACAGTAAAATCTCTTCCATTCTCTAAATAAAAACTATGAAAAGAATTCAGAAAATGATCCTCCTGACTGAAAAATTATTATATTCAGACTAGGGCTGGGCGATATGGAATTTTTTATATCACGATATAGCTTTTTACGTATTGCGCGATAACGATATTTATCACAATATAAACCAAATAACTATGTTTGAACACTTTGTGGCTAAAAAATGAAATGTAAACTCATCACCAGGTTGTTTAAATTTAAATATTTATTTCCTATCACACTAAGCATAACAGATCCAATGGAAATTATGCAACTAGTTTTTTAATAACCAAGAATATAAATATAAATGAACTAAGATGAAAATTAAAGCAAAAGCTTTCAAGTTTCAAAAGTTTATGAAATAGATACTAAACTGTTTCTTCAGTTCCATTAAAAAACAAAGCATTAAGTCTACAAATAAATAATTCTAATGTTTTCAGAGTTCACATAACAAAAATGTATTAATGTACTACAAATTATTTTTGTTGTATTTAGTAGGGGTGTAACGGATCACAAAACACACGGCTCGGATCGTGTCACGGCTTTAAGGTCATGGTTTGGATCATTTTTCGGATCAGTAACAAGTAAAAAAACAACAAGAAAAAAGAAGATAAAAGCCTAAAATTACTTTTTTGAAAAGTTAAAAATATATGTTTGAAAAAAAAAAGTATTTAAAAACATTAACTCACACATTTAGAACTTTGAACATAAACAAACATGTATTTTCTGATTACATGTACATGTAATCAGAACGACGTTTTTTCTGGTGATTTTTGACCCTAACAGCTTACCATAGCTCTACCTTCCCCTGTCGGCTCTTGCCAGCTGGGTGCAGGAGTGCGACAGCGGCCGCTCCTCACTGGAAGGTCTCCTGAACTCCGACACAGAGATGTGTTCCGATGTTTTGCCATTTGCGGACTCTTCAAAATAAAAGTCTATTGCGATAGACTCATTCTTCTATTGAAAAAATGTTCTATCGCGATATCAATAATTATCGTTTTATCGCCCAGCCCTAATTCAGACATTTTTAAACCAAACAAAAAGGAAAATCAATGAATAGTAGAAGAAAGACGAGTAAAAATAAATCTATGAAAGCAAATGGAAAATAAAGAACAAAACAGAACTGTTGGTGCATTCATATCGGACGTAACAGGCGTGACAAATTCACGTCTGCTTGCTTGTTTTTGACGCCTGTCATATTTAAAGCTTAAAGCCTTGATGTTCCTGCCGCGGAGCAAGCGCCAAAGTTGTTCTGCAATTCATTTGTTGCCACATTATAGAAAACATGGATGATGCTGAGCGAGTAGCTCAGGTTTCTATGTGTTGGAGAGCTCTACAGAGGAACCGGAAGCACATCGCTGTGTTTTGTTTTTCACCAGATCCTTCAGAGTCTCTGGGTTCTGTGTACCTCACTCCGGCGGGAGAGCGGGGAATAAAAATACAACCGGGGGATCTTTTTAAGATTGTCTTGATGAAAATCAGAGAAAAACATCATAAGCCCATGAAGCTTGAGCGATCCTACACACTACGATACGACCTCACTAGATATGCTGGGCGCCCGGACAGCAGCGATCGCCATCAGCTCTGCCAGAGCCTGAGGAGCGGAACCAACTAGCTCGCTAAGCTATCCAGCAGGCGCTGGCTAGCGTAGCCGTCAATCCAGCTCCTTGAACTCTGTGATGGGCTGAAGATCTATCCGGGGTGAATCAGTAACCGGGACAGTCTCCGGTTAAGAAAATGGATGGAAGTTCTGGATGAAAGTCCGCACATTGCGCCGCCATTTTGAATCTCTTATTATCCTTTGATCGAGTCAATGAAAACATCATCTGCCTTAAGCTGAGTCCCTGATTTGTTGGCGCGACGCATCCACCTCGCTGCACCTGACGCCCAAATCGCGTCTGACATTTAAACTTGATACCTTGATACTGGTGGAAATGCACCATTATGGTTAAGAACCAGAAGAGTAATAAAGTTAAGCAGAAGTTTTGTTTGAAATAGATTTTTTTTTAGGATAATACAAACATTTCCAGAGGAGTAACTTTAAATCAGGAGTGTCAAACTCCATCGAACAAGGGGCCAAAATTCAAACCCCACCTGAGGTCGAACAGGATAAACATTTATTGAACACTCTAAAACTACATTTTTAAAACTTTAAAACTGTAACTTTTTAACCTCATTATGAACTAGATATATAGCATTACATGTGATAATGCTAGTGTGAAGGCTGGTAGCTGAATGTGTGCAAAACAACCTATTGCCTAAAAAAAAAAACTTAAGTTAGCCAAAACAGTTACCTAAACTCCATTATAACCTAAAATCTTAGTAACTACCAAAATAGTCCAACAAGCTAGCAGAATGACCATTTTAAAAACTTTTAAACTATAACTTTTTTACATAATTCTGAATAGTAAAAGCAGGAATTTTATTCCAGAATAAATTAATTTAAACCTTAAATAATTTTCAATATTTTACTCTCCATTAAAACATATTCAGCCAAAATTATACAAGTTAGAAATGAGCGCAAGATAACATCGGGTCATTGATAACAATAAAATAAAACGATCTGGAGGGCCAGACAGAATTACCCTGAGGGCCGGATCTGGCCCCCGGGCCTTGAATTTGACACGTTTTAGACGGATTTATCTTAGCATGTTTCAGGCAGACGATCCTGCATAAACTGGATCTAATGTGAGGAAAAGCTCGTTGTAAAAGTGACTTAACGAGGCGTTGTCCTGCGTTTTGGTTTTGGAGGACGAGAACTTTGACTCCCAACCTTCCAGTCTCGGGGCGGACGCTTCTCTTTTTTCCTTAATATTTTTGACGGCTCTGTTTTCTCCTGATTCTATTTCCATTCTTAGCTGCTGGATTCAGTCTGGACAGAAAATTGGTGATTTAATGGTTGTGGTGGGGGTGGGGGGTCAGTTTGATGTGACCGCCATCCATAAAACGGTTCTTTAGCTTGTCATTCGTTTGTTCTTCTGGAATGATGCACCCCCGTCTAGATTAAAAGGCATGTGTGCCAAGGCTGTTTGGTGGTTGAAATTGTGGCCCCTCCATACCACACAGAGGGTCTGGCGGGGAGCGTGCCATTGACCCTTTTCACCTCAGTTAACCCCCCCAGCTCGTTCATTTCCTCCGTTTATCCCGCAGTGTGGCGTTTTCTGGCCGGCTCGGCGTGGGGGGGCTTGTAAACGCGGGTTTGATGATCCGCGGCTCTGATTCCACATCCTGGAGGTCCATGATGAGGGGATTGATGTAGCCGGCGCACAATCACGGCGCGGCCGTTCGGGGGACGGGACACGAGCGCCAAAGCCCGCCGCTCTGCCCGGACGAGCGGATGCTGCTTCTCTGTAATCTTCTCAGTAAACAGTATTTCTGTTGGGCTGGGGGGGGGCCACAGCTGCCTCCCCACACAGGCGAGTCCAGATGTGGAAGGTGATTCTGGAGCAGTGGGTCAGCCTGTCTGGGGATAAATCAGGCGGCCTAATCTGTCCTGGGGGGAGATGGGGGTAATTGGTCACATTTGACCCCCCTGTTCTGGCGACTGTGGGAACATTGGCTTTATCTACCAGCAGTAATTGGCTAATGAAACACTTCCGCGCCCCCCCCCCCACCAGACCGGCCGGTGGTGGATGGAGAGAAGCATGCATGCCTTTAAGTGCGTTTAGTTTAAAGAAAACAGCCGGATGTGAAACTTCCTTTAGTTTTATCAGCAGCTTCAGTCTCCAGATGTCGTTGGAATCAGAACAATCGGAGTTTGTGTCGTCAGATTTTAATAATCCTTCATAATCTGAAAGCTGGAGTGTTGCTCAACCTCCAGTTGTTCATCTCTCAGTGACTCAAAGCTGAATCCTTTTGTCGAGTCTTCTACACATTTCAGTTCTCTTGATTTAGAGTCTGATCATCTTCTGATCTGTTTCCAAAGCGTTCCCAGTCGTCTCTTCATGATGGTTTTGCTGTTTTAGCCACAGTCTGCTGTAGCGAGACAGCTCTGGCGACACACCAGAGCTGCAACGCAGCAGCTAGATGCAGTTCCAGACCCGAACCCGTACCAGACACAGTATTGGACTCGAATCGATACCAGACACGGTCCTAGGCAGAACTGTGCCCCACTGGACACAGACCAGTACCGGGTTAGGGTTCCCTGTACTGGACTGATTTGCAGCCCGGAGGTTGGGGACCCTTGATATGATGGGAACAGACTGTTACGTCCTAATCCTGCTGCACCTTTTCAACATGCCCTGCCATTCTGCTCACCTGGCAGGTGGGGCAAATGATTTTAATTAGCACCTGCCAGGTGTTTAAGGCAGAGGAGGCCTCATCCAGGGAGGCAGGGAGCAGAGCAGGAGGCTGTGTAGTATTTGGGTTTTACTTTGAAATGTGCTGGTTTGTTTTGTTCTCTTCTTCCTCAGCAGTCTTACACTGCTGGGTTTTGTTATTTTAGTTTGGGGTTGGACCTTGGTAGTCTTGATCTGCAGGCTTTGCTGATCAGTTTTCTTTGGGTAGATTTAGTTAGGCAGGGAGCTGATGTTAGTCGACGTGGTTGAGTCAGCCGTCTCATGACTTATTTTATGTTTGGCCGAGGTTCCAATTCCCTTTGGTTTGTCTTTTTGTTTGGACCAGCGCAATAATCATTTAATTTTTGTTCTATCATTTCAGGACAAGAGTTTTCCTTTTTTTAATAAACTGTGTTCCTTTTATTCTCATTGGTGTCCAGTTTTTGTTATTGTCCCTTTTTGTATTTTTCCCCCTCGACCCGAGCCAGGTTCACCCATAGAGGACGCAACAATGCCAGAAAACGACGAGTCTGGGACTCCCAAAGCGTCAAGTTTTGATGCGGCGAACACATCAGAATGGGGCGGAGCTTATGGCCCGTTGACTGACAGCATTTTTGTTTCTGCTCTTGATTCACATTAATTTGAATAATTGAATGAAGAAACACAAATACAAATGTAATCTTATGTTTCTTTATAAATGCCTTCTATTATCAGAAAAAGGCCACAAGAACATGTTAGAAACATGAAAAACATTAACGGGTCTTTAAGGCTTAGAGCGTTAACGTCCATCTTCTTAAAGTCATGCCCACATCGGTTGAAAGATAAGCAACTGTGTACAGAGAGGGTAGAGAGAGGGGATGGGAGAGCACTCCAAAAAAAGGCTCAGTTACGACCACGAAACAATGTCTCTGAGTTTGCATCAAGTGAGCCTTTCATGGACGCCGGACTGCCGTTTTATGAAGCCGAGCAGACACTCCGACAGAGAGGGGCCCGGGGTGGCCCGTCTTTTTGTCCCGAGATGACCCCTGCTCTCCCACCTGGCCTCTGCGCCCCTCACCTGGCCCGTCCCAGCACGGCAGTAACGGGATACCTGCAATTTTCTCTAATGGCCTTTCAGAGAGCAGGCTGGGCCGATCCCCGGGGTGCGTCTCATAAAGAGCCGGGGTTACCGGGCCAAGTGCTCCTCCAGAAAGAGGAGCACTTTTA
This sequence comes from Oryzias javanicus, assembly GCA_003999625.1. Taxonomy (NCBI): domain Eukaryota; kingdom Metazoa; phylum Chordata; class Actinopteri; order Beloniformes; family Adrianichthyidae; genus Oryzias; species Oryzias javanicus. Next base: position 3,735,479 of record CM012440.1, read on the forward strand.
GGATCATCTGTGGGAGAATATGCCCCCCTGTGGTTGGGCTGGACAAACGAAAGGAAAACACTCTGCTCTGCTTCCACATCAATGGCTGGAGGGTCCTAGCTGCAGTTGAAAAGAGCGCAGTAATGACAGTAGAAGAAGTCATTAATGACTGAACGTGGGACGTGGTGACGGCAGTTCTTCTGGAAGGGTTTCTGATCTGAAACTTGACAGAAGTGGGGGTTCAGCTCGGACACAGAACGTTGACGGGACGTGTCCGTGCAGTGACCGTCCAGCATCTTCTGGTTCTGAACGTGGTTTCTCCTCCCAGAATCTCGGTGCTTCTCTTGGAGGTCGTCTCACACGACTGCCTCCTCACAGACTGATGCTCAAAATGTTGTTCGCTGAGAAAGGGCCAAAGCTGAGATTAAAGCGGCGGGAAAAACTAATCTTATCAGTCCGGTTATCAGGCTGTCATCCCTTCACAGATCTCAAAGGAATTTGGAAACTGCGAGCGATGCAGGATCAGGATCAGGAGGAATCAGCCTTCTGCTGTTCCAGGACGGGTCATAAATACCAGAAACTGTTCCGCCTCTGCTCCTTTGTCTGAAGGAAGGGAACTTGTTTGTAGTCTAGCGTGGAGAGGGTCAGTCCAAACCAAAAAGTTCTGATCAAATATTAGTTCTGAATCAGGACCGACTCTCCAGCATGCAGACTGAGATGGGATGAAGTCCTGAGACGTGAGCGGTGGTGCCAGACAGGGTGTCCATCATCAAAAGTTACTGGACGACCCAACGTGAAGCAGCTGCTTCTGTGAAGGCCGTTCATCTCTGATCATGTACAACATATTCTCCTGCTCCAGTCTTCACATACCGACGCTTGGTTCAGGACCGTCCCAGTCACTTTTTGACGTTTTTGGGTGTCCCCAACTTGTCGTTTTTTGACATGGTGACTGTAAAATCAAGGGTCCACAACCCTCGGGTCGCGGTACTGGATGCCGTACCAGACACGTCCTTCGGAAGCGTCCAGTACCGGTAGTCTAACCCCACCTTAACCCTACTCCGTTACTGGTTCGTGCCCGATACCGCATCTGGTATCGGTTCGGATCCGGTACCATGTCTGGTACTACATTCCCTACAGGGGTGTCAAACTCCAGGCCTCGAGGGCCGGTGTCCAACACGTTTTCCAACTGTTGAAGCTCCTTATTGGTTAAACACACCTGATCCAGGTAATCAGCAGCAGATGAGACAGGATTTCTGGAGCACCAGCAGGCAGCGGGCCGTGGAGGAGGAAGCAGAACTGAGTCATAGTTTACCATCGACCGTATCTGTAGACTGGACCGAGCAGAAAATGTTCTTATGGATATGACCACATTGGAGCCAGACGATGTCCGTGATTGGTCAGAGACGGTCTGACTCAACGTTTCTATGGCAACTCACCAATCAGGAGGCAGTTCTCCCCTGGCCTGTTCTCCACTGGTTGTCTGCCGTAAAGGTGTTTCTCAGGGAGCCCGTGTAGCCTTTGTCCCGACACACGGGCGCTGCTCGGGTCCAAAGTAGAGCCGGTACAGACGATTGTTTCAATCGTCCACTAATCGGAAAAAATAATCAGTGATTGGTCGACTAATCGGGTCATGCACAAAGTGGATGTAAAGCACAAATCTTAACCATCATCAGCTTTAAACTAACTAAAAACTATAACGTTAGAGTGAATGCTCTAAGCCAGGGGTCGGCAACCTCGGGCGCGCGTGCCAGAGGCGGGACGCGGAGGGAAAGACAGCGGCACGCCGCGGTGTGAAAACAAACAGCTTTTTTGTCGTCTGTTTGTATTTTTCTAATTCGAAGAGTGATCCTCTCTTCACATAAGGATCTTTGATCCCCCATGAGGGCATCAGGAAAGAGTCCATTCACTCAGCGCTGTGACCCCGCCCACCGATATAATCGCTGTGGCTTTTTTCTTTTTCAATAAAACTTCATCGTTTCACACAACGCACATTACCTTCAGCGCCAGACTTCATGATCGGGGGATTTTAATTAATGCAGCGTAGAAAAAAGTTTGCTGCAGTGAAAATTAAAAAGCTGTGATAATTCCAGTTTGAAACTGTTGCCGACGAGTGTGGCGATTTGAGCACATATTTCTGGATGCAGAAGTTTATAACAGCACAGGTTTCTTTTTTCTTTGATCATGTTTTTGTTGTCACTGACATTTCTGAAACGATGCTTCCATACGGGGATCTTTTGTAGGGGGACTTGCTGGTTTGGTTGGTGTTTACTTTTGCGGGTTGGAGCAGTTTGGGTCCAGCATGCAGCCTCACATAAGCTGAATTTGGCAGCTGAAAAGCCTGAAGCTGATAGCCAACTAAAATATTAGTTAAATGCCAAATTATCCTAAAAAAATAATCCTAAATTAGCCAAACAGCTAGCATGTTAGTAGCTAAACTTAGCTAAACTTCAAAATAGGCAAAAACCTTAATAAATGCCACAATAGTCCAACAAGCTAGCATAACGCCATTACAGATTTCAACTTATTTACATTCTGACTCCATATGATATAAAGTAAGGACTAATCGACCATTACATTTGTCGACTATCAATAGTGGATGAGTCGACTAATCGTGGCAGTAGTCCAAAGCCGCCTCTTCATCGGGTCAGGGCAGATAAATGATGGAGGTCACAGCCAATAGGCCTGACAGCCCAAACTTCCCATGAAAAACTCTTATTCTGAAAGGACAGCACAGGAAAATTGGGCCTTCTTTATCTAGACCAGGGGTGGGCAAACTTTTGGATTTGTGGGCCATAAAGGGTTCTAAAATTTGGCATGAGGGCCGGACAAGGAGCAGATGGAAGGAATGATTTGGTAATGAACCTCATAAACTAAAAAGATGGAATTTAGATAAAAAACATGCTTTAATTTGGATTAAAATTCACATATATTCATTTAAAACAGAAAATTTTGGAATTTTAATTTCTAAATTTTGATTTTTGTTTTCTTTTTGGTGATCCAATGGGTTGATGTTTTTCAGAGGAAAATGCGAACTCAAAGAAATCCGAAAAATCACCTTCTGACTCAGAAAAAAAAACACAAACGCCAGAGAAACAACACCATTCATGAGAAGAAACCAGAAATACAATGAAAATAAAACAATAAATAGGACTTTTGATTCAATTTATTTTAATTTGGAGGGCCAGATTAAGTATCTTAAGGGGCCTCATGTGGCCCCCGGGCCATAGTTTGCCCACCCGTGATCTAGACAGTAAGAAAACTGTTAAAAACTGAAAAGGTGTGTCAATCACAAGCGGGAAAACAGCAGGAACTCGGATATTCCGAGGATCGTAGAGACGTAGGATTCCTCCGGGGTGCAGGCCGAGACAGGAAAAGGGCTGAAAGCAGAAATCTCCTCCTCCTCTCTGGCCGTCTGTTTTGAAGGTGTTTTCTACTTTATCACCGACAGCCTCAGTATCAGAGCTGCTCTCATGACTCTCCCCTCCACCAAACGCTCACCGTCCCTCGGTCCCCCCCTCACTCCTTCCTGCATGACTCCGCCTCCATCTTTCTCTCTGCCAGAACGGCTTGACTGATCTGACGGTGGGCGGGGGTCCAGAAAAAGGTGGTGGGGGGGTGAGAAGAAGAAAGACGACGGAGTCCACAGTTGACTAAGCATGTATGTGGCGGGCTTTGCTTGTAAAGGAAGCTGGAGCTTATTGGCTGTTGCAACCAAAACACGGCAAAGGTTAAAAGTATTTACAGAGTGAGGAGCCAGACGTCCAGGACGCTCCCCGTCTGCAGGACCATCGGTGGATCTTTGCTCCGCTGCTCCAGATCGTCAAAATTCAGTTTTTGTGAGAATCGTCCAGAACAGTTGATCTTTGTGACATTCTGTCGGCGTACTTTACAAACATTTTATGGGGAAATTACTATTTAAATGATAAAGTGTAAATATATTGTTGTAACAAATATTTTAAATATATATAAATATTTTTCATTTGCAAATGAATTTTTAAAAGATTGATGCCTTCACTGTGGAACTCTGATCGTCATTTTGGTCTTTTTGACTGAATATTTCTGCAGAAATAAACTAGAACCTAAAGTTTTTCATAAAAACTGTGAAAAGTTGAACTTTGAGAATCTCTGGATCTGGTTTTGTTTTTGTGGTCGATTCTTGTTTCAATTCCATCTGTTTTTTTTTTCTTCAACTGTCTGTCAGAGATTTTCACATTAAAAGCTTCTCCAGAGTGTTCAGTTACAGACGGAGGGATTTGTTTGGATCAAGGATTCATGACATTTCTCACACTTTATCCTTTATGTCGAGACAGAAACTGAAAAACAAAGTATGAGGTCAGATGAGTTTCTACAAAAGTGACTTCAGTGTAAATGAAGTTGGCGTCTGCAAACACATACACTTATTTCTCTCTCCTGGATGTGTTCAATAAGAACCTGTAGTTAGCTCCTCCTACTACCTGCATGTCTGCAGGTCACCGTCAGCTGTCAGAACTTTTCTTCACATTTCAAACACCCAGAATTTCAAGCTTCTGAACACACTCGCTGTCTCTGTCTGTCTGCCTCACACATGCATGACTCCTGTCTTTTATTTTGTAGGCCTGATGGAGATCCGATCCGTCAGCGTGGGAGTGGTGGCCATCAAATCTGTCAGCACTGGGCTGTACTTGGCCATGTCCAAGAAAGGCACGCTCTTCGGATCGGTGCGTATGCAGTAATGCAGCAGGAAGGGAAGAACCTGTGAATGAAAATACCTGCAGCTCCAGATTCAGCTGGACCTGTCCATGTCGTCGTCTGGTGCAGCAAGTCCTCGCCAGGTTCTTGTCGAGTCAGAACCACATCTGGTTCTGTTTAGGCAGAGACAGAATCAGAAAGAAGCAACTGAGCAGCAGCAGGGAGACGGCGACAGCTTCCAACACAGCAGAGGCCAAAGAACCCAGAGCTTGACTGAACTGAAAACAGAAATCTCTTCTAGAATCCATGTTAGCAGGATGCAACACCTGACGTAGATGTAGAGCAGGTAGAGCAGGGCTGTCAAACTCAATCAAACAAGGAGCCAAAATCCAGAACCTGAGGTCGCGGGTCGAACAAGAGAAACATTTATTGAACACTAAAACTAAACTTTTCAAAGATTAGAAACGGAACTTTTTATCATAATATTGAACTAGATATATATAGCATTACCTGTGATAATTCTAGTGTGAATGCTGGAGGATGACTTTGGCTAATGAAGACGCTGAAAACAATGAAGCTGATAGCCAGCTACAATATTAGCTTAATGCTAAATAGCCTAAAGAACAAACAAACAAAAAACTGAGATTAGTCAAAACAGCTAGCATGTAGTGGAAATATTAGCCTAAAAATCTTAGTAAATACCGAAACAGTCCCAAAAGCAAGCAGAATGACCATTTTTAAAACGGTCTTTTTTAACAAAATTATGAATAATAAAAAGTCAGGAATATTATTCCAGATTAAATCAACTTAAACCTCAAATGACTTTTAATATTTTACTCGCCATAAAAATATATTTAGTTAAAGTTAGAAAAGAGCTCAAGATAACATCGAGTCATTAATAACAATAAATGATCTGGAGGGCCGGATCCGGCCCCCGGGCCTTGACTTGACACATCTTGGTTGGAGTGTCTCGGCTCAGTGTTGACACTAGGGCTGGGTATTGATTATTATCTCTAGAAACGATTTGATCAGTCTGGATCGATTCAATTCAGAGATTTTTTTTAGATTCTCTCAATCCAGTTTAATTTAGACTTTACACATTTAGACACTTTCATTTAGAAATACATTAATAATCTTCTATATGTGTTGAATATATTGATATTAATCTGATCAGATCACAGACTGTAAACTGTATCAGTGAAATCCTGAGATGGTTAATATCAAACAGAGTTCCGTGGATTCTCTAAAGGAGAAGTTCTAACAGAAATGTTCAGATCAGTAACGTTGGAAACATTGTTCTGCTTCTCCTGGAGGGAGTTTCAGTTGGGCCACTAAATGGAGATCAAGCAACAGAATTACATCTTATTCCAGAGAAGAAGACACAAAAACTGTTTGAACACAAATGGTTACTTTAAAAAGTATTTTCTTAAAAGAGTTCAGAAATTTCACGTCTGTTGAGTTAATAAAGATGTTCATTAAATCAGCAACGTATGTCATCGTCAACTGAGCGTTAGCATTAGCCGTCCTATAGGAAACTCCATTAAATGTAAGCATGTGCAATTTATATTTTTATGAATCAATTATTGATTTGATCATCTTAAATCAATTTAATCCCTTAATTGATCTGATCAACCCAGCCCTGGTTTAAACCACGTAGAGTCAGGATCAATAGAATCTTTTTCACGACGGACAAAATGGCCACAGGCCCGAAATGCCAAGTGACTTCCTGTGTTCAGGTTGAGAACGGCAAAGCTGACAGCTGAACACTGTTCAACACAATTTTACATAAATAATAAAGGTAACCTTAACGATTTCAACAGAAAAATGTATAATATTTATTTCATGAATGTTTCCTGAACTGTACTTTCATTTCCTGTCCATAGATCTAAATACAGATTTGAAAAATCCTTCAATATTGGACGTTTTATAGAAAATATTGTCCTTTCATTAGAGCAGATATTATTCTAACGGATTCTCAGGAAGAACAAACAATCGCTATTTTCTGTGACGTCACATGAAGATTAAGATTAAGATCTATTAAGACTGAACACATTCAGTTCATTTAAAGTGAACCACAGTTGGTTCCCCTGATAATCCAGCCCAAATGTTCGGTCTGATCACCGAACTGGACCCCGGTCTCGGACCAGAAACCGCTCTCTGACCCGTCTGTGGAGGTGGTCTCCATTGGTTTCTGATCAGACTGAACTCTGAGGGTCTTCAGTCTGACAACAGTCTGCTTCCAGAGACAAATAATTGGACCAAACCGGCCCTCCATCTTTTTTTTTCTTTGACCCGCCCGAGTAACTGCTGGCCAATGACTGAAGAGATCTTTAATCACCTGATTTTGTTTTCACATTTGATCCGGAACAGAAATGTCAGCAGGGGCCCGTTTCAAGAAGCAGGTTGAACAAATTCAGAGTTCAAACCTGAACTCAGAGTCTGTGGACTCAGAATTCTCAAACTTAGAGTTTTTGGTTTCAGAGCAGCTGAAAAAGTTTGATTCAATCAACTCTGAGTTGTTGGAACCAGAATCAGGTGTGAACGTCTCGACCATTAACAGCCCTGATCAATGGAGCAAAGACAGCAGGATTCATCATGGCAACGGGAACAAACACCTTTAGAGTTTCATTCTTCACAGTGACAGAAAGTGTTGAGTTCCTGTAAGCATTTGAGACTACAAGAACATTTTCATCTGAAGATCAACCCAGCTGCAGCGGTAAAACAGAGAGAAAATCTCTGCAGAGTTCATGCGTACGTCTACATTTGAATCATTTCATTCATGAATAAATCATCATGTCAGGAAGGTTATTCTGTCACTTGTTCAGTAAGGAATGGTTCTGGATCTGTTAATAATGTAACCAGTCATCTCTGTAATCACATGAATGACCTTAACCCCCCACCCCCACATACACACACGGATGTCACTGCACGTCATAAAGAAACACTGTAGCTGCCTGGAATATGTTCAAATAAGCATTTATTTCAATTTAATTCTCAAGTCTTGAAAAATATTCACTGAAAAGTTTTTTTTAGCATAGACATTTTTCCATAGATGGGATTCAAACGCAGCCTTTCACAGCAGAAGGCCGCTTCACTGACAACCGAGCTAACATTTGCTTTATGATACTGAGCACGGCAGATGAGCTGACAGGCATTTCCTGTATTTAAAGTTTAAACATTTCCATTGTTAAGGGTTTCAAACAAGGGAAAGAAAACTCTGGATTATTAATAACGAGTCCCTGAAAAACAGAATCGCTCAAATAAAAATGAATCCAGTCAACCGACTCGTGTCCTCCAAATCCTCTCCAGACATAAATAACATTTCCTCTGGATTAATCCCGCCTCCTCTCTACAGGATCCTCTATGATTGGACATGTCATTTTGGTTTCTGCTGGTGGAAACGTGACGTCTCTAATGTGAATGTTCTCTAAATGTTCATGATGAGGTTCTATTTGAACATCCTTCACTCTAAGAAGGGGCGGAGACTGCAGGAACTCTGAGTTTCCTGAAGGAAACCTGCTCCACACCAGGTTACATTCACAGACTCAGTTACCATAGCGATTAATTCTGAGTTCAGCTTAACCCGCGTCGTGAAACAGGTTTAAGTTATCTCTGTTTCTGAAACTAAAAACTCTGAGTTTTTCTGAGTTTGGAGTTTAGATACTCAGAGTTTCAACAAAACCTGCTTCTAGAAACGAGTCCCAGTAGATCCCAGTCTGAATGCAGACCAAACAAGAGTTTAGGACTCGATCTGGAACTCATTAGTTTTCCAGTCTGAATACAACCTTAGAAACCTGCTAGAAGCATCAGTTTCATTATAGAACTATGGTATACTAGAAATGCTGAGGAACCTTCATCCTTAACATGTTTGTTTTCCCAGTTCTAACAGAAAAGGTCATCTGAGGTCATCAGTTTGACCTTTCTGTCCTCTGCTCTCAGGTGAAGTACGGCCCCAGCTGTAAGTTCAAGGAGCGCATCGAGGAAAACGGCTACAACACCTACGCTTCCCTGCGCTGGAGGCACAGCGGCAGGCAGATGTTCGTCTCCCTGAACGGGCGAGGAAAACCGCGGCGAGGCCACAAAGCCCGGCGGAGACACCCGTCCACTCACTTCCTGCCCATGCTGGCCTCCTAGACCGGCGAGTCCGGAGCCCAGAGACGTTTCCCGCCGTCATTCCCGTCATCCTCCTGTCACAGACATGAGTTTGCTGAGGTCTGGAGCAGAGTAGTGTTAGTGTTCTGTATTCACATGGAAGTTCTTTTATCCAGTTCCGTCTGCAGCAGCTCATCCAGCATCGGAAAGCAAGTTTCACTGAAAGGGGAAACCAAAACAACTAAAATGTTCTTCAATATTATTTAAGCAAATAAAATACTGAGAAATCAGCCAAACTCTGTCAAACTGCAGTGAATTTCTGAGATCTTTTTGCTTCACAATCTAAAAACAACCGTCTTGGTTACGATGGCGGCAGGAAGGACAGGAGCAATCGCTGCCTTCCTTGTCTACTGCTTTCTAACAAACTTTCTAAAGCTTGTACTTGATGCTTCACATCATCCGGCTGGTAATAATTATCAAATGTTAAATTTACAAAATAATACAACTCGTTACTAGGGGTGTAACGGATCACAGAACACACGGTTCGGATCGTGTCACGGTTTTAGGGTCACGGTTCGGATCATTTTTCGGATCAGTAAAAAGTACAAAAGAAAAAAAAAAACAATATCAAAGCTTAATACATTTTTGGAAATGCTTTAAATCATATATTCAATAGGCAATTAAAGTACCTCACCCACACAATATTTACATATGCAAACATCAAAACATTTGGTCATTGAAGCCTATTTATTAAAACTAAACATATTTATACTTTGAACACAAACAAAATACTAAAACATGTAGTTTCTGATTACATTTAAATGTTTTCAGACCAAATCTACAAAAACAAAGAGAAAAGAATGCTTAAAAACAGTGTTGAAAATACCAAATCTATCTGGATTATCCTTTAAAATTAAATCATAAATAAAACTGTCACAATTGTTTTTTTTTCTGGCATTAATTGCTTTATTGAAACTAACCGTGGGAACATTTAAATGTTTTAAATAATAATTTTCTGTAAAACGTGGCACTTCTGCGTCAGCTTTTCCTGGTCAATTTTGACATCTCTGGCTTGCCATACAATGCTCCGCGATGCCACCGGAAAGCCCGTAACAGAGCTGCAGCTTTCTCCTGTGCGGGACAGTTGCTGCTCTTACCTGGGAGATTCTTTGAACCCAGTAATGGAAACGCGTACCGATGCTTTTAGTCAGCTCTTAAAATTAAATAAACCTGATATTTATCGAACTGCTTCCTTCATTGTGAAGTCGAGAGAGGTTTTTGACAGAGGCTCCTCCCACATGCAGCTTCAGGACAGGTGGTTTAGACTTTAAGATAAACATAAAGCGGCTACTTTAGTGCTTGTCAAACAAAGAGAATTTACAGGAATTTGACACGAATTCCATTCGATGTGAACGGAAATTGGTTTTAATTATGCTAGCGCGAGGTGTTCGCGTTTTGTGTGTGTGGGGTGGGTGGGGTGGAGTGGTCCGCGGTACACACGTGTCCCGAACCGTGGCCTCTGATCCGTACGGACCACGGATTTTCCGTCATCCGTTACACCCCTACTCGTTACCATATAACAATTCGCAAACAATTGGAGAACGGTTTGGCAAAGGCAAGCATCGGCTTTGGAATGCACCATTGACTGTATATAGGAGAACTGGACAGAGCATGCCCCCCTACTTCCGTGTTCCATATAGGAAGTACCACTGGGTTGCAAAAAGGCCAAAGTCCCATTGACTTACATTGAGAAACAGACAGTTATTTCTCAGTCATTTTAAATGTCAGAATAACCATTCTTCCTCTGGTGCTTTCTGCTTAACTTCTTTTTCTAATCCTAATTTTTTAAAAGATTTTTTTCCATTATCACAAGTTATTTGAGTTATAAATTGACCAATCAGATGCTCAATAAGCGTTTGTGGTCTGACGTCGAACGTCTGGGGGTTTGAGTGACAGATGACGGATAGCCAATGGGAGCAGACTTCATCAATGCGGTCCGTGAAGACCTTTAACACCTACTTTACAATTCAACAATGTTCCTGCTTCATTGTCCCTTCTATTTTCCTCAATGGAATGCAGCAGATTAAAACAAGAGGCGCATGCTGTCGCCACCTTTTACTCTGTAGAAATAGATTTAGAGGCTCAACGCGGTTAAACCGGGTGTAAAAAACACACTCGCTTTGCAAACAGAAGAAGTTGAAAGTTAACGCGGACGTGCGCTCAGAAAGGCGCATTAACAGTCACTGGTTTCAATATGGAAATAGATGATTAGAACTGAGAATGTTTATGTTTCCAGAATATATGTGGCGACACATTATTTAGCTCGACAAAAAAGAAAATATGTAATCCATACAACGTTTGCAGTGTTGCGGGAAAGCTACGGAGAGAGAAAGGGACGGGGCGGCGCGAGTGTGATTGTACGTGCACGCGCGCATGTGTGCGGGAGAGAGAGGATGAGAGATGAAAGAAAAGAAGCGGGCGTTCGGGGAAAGTTGGAGTAAAGCAATGTGCTGTAAAACAAAAGTGAAAATAAATGGTGGATTCCAGCCTCCAACCAGACAGTGAGAGTATCTGCCTGCAGAACCAAACACCCGCGGGTTTAACCGCGAGGACGTTCGTCCGAGGAGCTGCAGCAGCTCCCCTGTTCCCCCCGACCACGGTCAGGACGAGGAAGCAGGAAAGGTTAACAGCAGAACCAAATGTTGGAATGGTTCTCCCTCAAAGACTTGAACAATGACTTGTACGATTCTCTCGAGCCGCCGGTATTAAAGTGGAAGCTGTTTACATTCCAATGTCTCGTGGTAGAGGCGTGGAAAGAGGCGGAGACTCACAATAAACTCTCTTCAGATTGGTGGAAGGTACTTCCATGACTCACAGAGACTCGGACCAATCGCTGATGATGGTTTGCAAAATGGCGATAGCCATTTCAGGAAGTGACGGTGAAAGCGGCGGCCTACTTTCGCGAGGAGAGGAGGTCATGCATTTCCAATGGGAGACCTCATTGCTTGTTCTGTCCAGTGTTTTCACAGTCTATGGAATGCACGCACTGGCTGTTACTTTCGTCTTTCCGTCACTTTACACCAAGATCACCAAACGGACCAAAACAACAGCTGTGGCAAAATCTTCCCTGAACACCGGACTCATCATCGCAATACGTTTGTGGCTATCTGGAGATATACACCCGTGCCCAGGCCCAAACCACAGCTGACCCACCAGCGACGAGTGCGAACGTTACTCCTACCTTACAGGTATGCTCTTCTACACTTTTGTGTGCTGCGGCACAGCATGCTAATCAGCTGATTCCTCTGCGACCGACAACATCTTCGCTCGAGCTGTTTGTCCGGGGAGCCGAGGGCAATGGTGTGAAGGGTGTGGTGTCAGGATGGTCCGACACGGAGCTGCGCGCGGGAACGCGGGACCCGGGGGCGACACACGAAGCGTCGCATCCTCTCTGCAGTACGGAGTCCGCGGGTCGACGGGGCGCTGCAAACTTCGCATCGTTTGGGAACGAGAAACAGGATCCAGACAGGCGACAACAACAAACTTTTCAACAAACCTCACTCCACTGTCAGACGGTTTCCATGGCAACGCGCAGCGTAAACAGGAAGCGATTGAATCCAGCAATAGTAAAACACCGGAAATGGGCGTTTTTTTCAAACTGTCAATAATTCAAAAATAGTTTGGGATAAAAGAGCAAAACCTAAAGGTCTTTTGGGAGGACATTTAAAGATAAGAAGCATTTTGTCAAAAACGGAGCAAATAAGTCACTTACTACTGCACTCTAATCTGGATTATCTTTGTCTTTCGGAATCTTGGCTCAACAAAAAATCCCCTTCTGCAGCACTTGCCATCCCAGGTTACAACTTGTTCAGAAGAGATAGAGAAGGGGCTAAAGGTGGTGGGGTCATGATAGATATAAAAAACGATATTCAGTATCAGGAAATCCATTGGCCCAATGTTCATGATCTGGAATGTCTGGGTTTACATATCACTTTATCACCACAAATGTCTTTCACAATTATTGTAATTTATCGTCCCCCTTCATCAGATGGTACATTTTATGAAAGTTTTGAAAATTTACAGAAAGATTGTAATCCAAATAAGGAAACTGTAATCTATGGTGATTTTAACATAAACTGGGAGGATAAGTCGGCTCGAAAAAATCTTAAAAGGGTAACTGACAAATATGATCTTGTCCAAATGGTTCAAGGACCCACAAGAATCACCACCTCAAGCAGCTCTCAAATAGATCTCATTTTTACCAACCGTCCTGAACGAATTTTTAAGTCCTACAATATGTTGGCCGGTCTTTCTGACCACAATCTGCTCCTCATAGCCAGAAAGCTAACTAAAAAGAGATTTAATTTTTCTACTAATGAACATGAGTTTATGGGAATTCCAAATAATAGAAAGGACCATTTTAAAAATGCTGTTCAACAAATTGATTGGGATGAGATTCTAGAGAGAACTGAAAGTGAAAAGGACTCTGAAATATTTTTAGCAACAATTGAGAAAACAATAAAAAATTTCACCTCAAAACTTAAAATCAAACACAATAAAAATGCTACCCTGGATGAACTCAGACATACTGAAACTAATGAAAGAGAGGGACCTAGTGCTGAAAAAGGCAATCAGAACTAAGTCTCAAATTTATAGAACTCTATTTACTACATTAAGAAATAAAGTGGTACGAAAAATAAGAGCTGCTAAAGCAAATTTTTTCCTGAACATAATTGAGAACGCCAAAGGGGATTCTAAAAAAATCTGGAGCCAACTAAAGAAACTTGAGGGAAATGACACAAAACGGAAGAAATGTTTAGAAATAAAAGTGAACGGACAAATCACTAACAATCCACTCATAGTTGCTGATGCCTTCAATAGATTTTTTATTGAATCTGTATCTACAATTGCCGATTCTTTTAAACCTAATAATTTGAATGTTTGTCCCCTAAATACATCTGAGCCCATTTTCAGCTTCAGCAGTGTCACAGAGTCTGAGGTACTGCAAACAATAAGATCACTTAAGCCAACAAGAACAAAAGACATATATGGTTTAGACACGTTTATGTTAAAAGAACTCAGTTCCACTTTAGTAACACCCCTGACCAATATTCTCAATCTATCAATTTCTTAAGCATTATTTCCCAGTAAATGGAAGTCATCAGTTGTGATTCCAATCCACAAAAAAGGAGATTCCTCGTTATCTTCTAATTACAGACCCATCAGTATTATACCTACAGTGTCCAAAGTCGCAGAGAAACTTATTGCCCAACAAATTATTGCTCATCTAGATAACACATCCTATTCTCTTCATCCTATGCAGTTTGGCTTTAGAGCTCGGTATTCAACAGAGACGGCTAACTGCTTCTTTATGGAAAATGTAAAGTATCTGTTGGATAAAGGGGGGGTGGTTGGAGCTGTGTTTCTTGACCTGAAAAATGCATTTGACACTATAAATCATAAAAAGTTACTGACCAAATTAACTAAATTCAATTTTTCCTGTAGTGCAATCAAATGGATAGAATCATATCTTTCACATAGATCTCAGTCTGTTCAAATAAACAATTCTTTCTCTTCCTCTGTCCACTGGTGTTCCACAAGGGTCCATCCAAGGCCCCTTCTCTTCTCTCTTTACATTAATGACCTTCCAACGGCCTGTTCAAATCTTTTTATACAGATGTATGCAGATGATACTGTTATTTATGCACATGGTAGAAACACAGTTCAAGTAGCTAAAATTCTTACTGAAACTATGGGCCATATTGCAGAATGGTTGGATCAGTCAAGCCTAAAACTTTTTTTTTTTAAATTGTTTTTTTTATTTCAAACACAAACACAAAATGAAAATAAAATAAGAATTTGAAAATTACAAATATAAGAATTTAAAAGTACAAAAATACTAAATAAACGTAAGAATCTAAAAATACAAATATAAGAAAATTGGAATAAAAAAATACAAATATACAAATATACAAGTGAAGCAAACATTGTGCTTGAAACGGAGTGGGTAGAAGAAAATTCTTTTTTGGTCCCACCCCTTTCTACGACATTTTTTTGTTACCTGGTCTATTTACAGTTTTTTTTTTTTTTCCAAAACACTTCAAAATCACTTTGGTTAAAATGTATGTACAATGATATTTGTACATGTTTGTACTGATCATGTCAATCCTTGTAGAGATTCAGCAGTGACAGCTTGTATGTTTTTTTAAATATACATAAACTTTTGCTTTGTTTTAAACCTTCATTTGACCCATTCCATAAATCCACACCACAAAATGATAGACACATTTTCTTTTTTGTTGTATGAGTACACTGTTTTTTGAAATTCAGCTGTTTTCTTAAATCATAACCTCCATCTCTGTCCTTGAACATCTGTTGTATGTTTAATGGAAGTAAATTGTTTCTGGCTTTGAACATAATGAGTGCAGTTTTAAGTTTCACTAGTTCCCATAGTTTTTATAAACCAGACTTTAAAAACAGTGGGTTCGTATGTGTCCCATAATCCACACCATGAACTATTCCAATAGCTTTTTTTTGTAATATGTACAGAGATTGTAAATTCGTTTTGTAAGTATTACCCCAAACTTCAGCACTGTACTGTAGATAAGGTAATATTATTGATGAGTATATTAGTAAGCGTGCTTTATGAGTGAGTGTATGACGTGTTTTTCCCAACACTGCTATGCCTTTGGCAATTTTGGTTCTGACTTGTTTTATTTGTGGCTTCCAGCTTATTTTGTGGTCCATGATGACTCCGAGGAACTGTATTTCAGTTACTCTCTCGATCACGTGATTGTCTATAACAACTTCGATTTCTAAATCTGCAGGGATACGACAATTTCCAAAAATCATGTATTTTGTTTTGTTGACATTGAGTGAGAGTTAGTTTGTATCAAACCATTGTTTTAGTTTCCTTAATTCTGTGTTTATAGTTTTTAAGACGTCTTTGAGATTTTTTCCTGTGCACACTATACTTGTGTCATCAGCGTATAAGATGTATTTAAATTTGCTTGAAACAATATGAATGTCATTTATGTATAATATAAAAAGCTTTGGACCTAATATCGATCCTTGAGGAACTCCGCAGTTTAAACTTAGCAGGGATGATGTAAAATTATCCAGTTGTACAAACTGCTGCCTGTTTCTAATGTAACTGTCTAACCAATTTAATGCCAGTCCACGTATTCCATATCTCTCCAACTTTTTAACTAAAATGTTATGATCGATGGTATCAAAAGCCTTTTTTAAATCAATGAACACTCCAACTGAGAACTCCTTATTGTCTGTGCCATTTATAATTTCCTCTGTTAGTTGCGTTATTGCCATAGAAGTTGATCTGTTTTTTCTGAAACCGTATTGATCATCGGACATTAGCTTATGTTTTTCAACAAAATTTTCCAGCCTTGTGAGGAATACTTTTTCCAGTATTTTTGAAAATTGGCAGAGTAAGGAGACTGGTCTGTAATTCGTGAGTTGATGTTTGTCCCCTGATTTGTACAATGGAATTACTTGAGCTATTTTCATTTTTTCTGGAAACGTACCTGTTTGAAAGGATAAATTGCAGATGTAGGTTAGCGGGTCGACAATGGCATCAATTACCTTTTTAACTACTGTCATATTAATTCCATTACGGTCTGTGGATGTTTTGTTTTTGAATTGTTTGACAATTTCTAGAATTTCTTTTGCTTCCACAGGTCTCAAGTAGATCGAGTTTGGATTTCTCTTTATGTGGTGTTCTGCGGTTTCCTTTTCCGATTCATTTGTATGATTTATTTCGTCAGCTAACTTTGGTCCTATTTTTACAAAATATTCGTTAAATTCCTTTGTCATGTCTTGAATATTGTTGCATATTTCGTTTCTACTTACTTAAGAGTCTGGATAATTTGTTTTCTCTTTGTGTTTTCTAATGACACTGTTCAATACTTCCCAGATTCCTTTAGTATTTGATTTGTTTTTTTTGTAAAATGTTTGTATAATAGTCTTTTTTACATGTTCTCATAATATTGGTTAGTTTGTTTTTGTATTTTTTATATCGCCGTTCTGCTTCAACAGTTCTGTCTTTTAAAAATTGTTTGTATAAACCGTTCTTTTTTTGCATGCGTTGATTAGTCCATTTGTCATCCACGGATTTTTGTTATATTGCTTATTACTACAGAATTTAGTAATTGGGCAGGTTTTGTCATATAGTGAGGTAAAATCCTGCATAAATTTGTCGTAAGCTGAATTGAACTCAATGTAAATAAGACAGTAGCAATGTTTTTCTCGAAATCAAACCGTATCAAACCGCACAGGCAGATGTTTTTGTTGCTGGAAAAAAGATAGAAGTTGTCTCAGAATTTGAATATCTTGGGGTTTTATTAGAAACAAAAATGACATTTAAACCACAAATCAAAAGAGTGTGTAACCGTGTCAAATTTAATCTTTCAAATTTTAAATTTATTCGACCACATTTGTCACTGCAGTCGGCCAAAATGTTTATGCATGCAATGGTTTTCTCTCACATGGCATATTGTCTGACAACGTGGTCACAGAGCAGCAAAATAGAATTAAAACCCTTAGAGTCACTGTACAAACAAACCATTAAAATACTGGATAAGAAACCTTTACGGTATCACCACTGTGCCATTTTACAAAAACATAAACTGTTAAGCTGGGACAACTTCATCAAAAATACAAACCTCTGTCTGTTCTATAAAATCATAAATGGTTTGTCATCCCCTCCACTCCACCAGTTTGTCCATATACGAGCCAACTCACAGCCAAAACGCCTTCTCAATAACAACAGCGCAAGAATGGAACACTGTCCCTCAAAATATTAGAGAGGCTTCTACTTTTAGTCTGTTTAAAAAGCATATTGGAAACTGGCTTTTATCACAGCAAACATGTACACATTGAATTTTAATATGCTTCCCCTTTTATGTGTTCTGCAATCTTGTCTTTTATATTTGTTTTAATGCTTTGTAATGTATACATATATATATTTTTTTGCTTTTTTTATTTATCAAAATGAATTTTAGAATTTTAAAAGCAGAGACTTCAACAGACGGAGGGTCATGAACTGAAGTGAAGGGATCAGTGGATCAGGATAAACCTGAGACTGATGTGACTGAAGGAGAAAACACAACACAACACCACCAAAACGTCCACCTCACAACAAGCTTTGGTCCAGAGCAGGAAAGAGCCTGACAGCAGTCAACAGAACAAACTCCTGAGAGAAGACAGAATGAATGTCAAAAGACGCTCCGACGAGCGATCCATAGCATGAAACTGGATTGATGCTTCAGTGAGTCGGCTCAAGGGTCACGGCCCTCAAACATGAGTCAGGGGAGCCCCCAGAAGAAGATCGGAGCGGTTTGAGGAGACGGCCCCTGCTGGAGATCCGACTGTTTAAAAGGCCAAAGTCAAGGCCCGGGGGCCGGATCCGGCCCTCCAGATCATTTTAGCTTATTGTTATTAATGACCCGATTCAATTCAATTCAATTCAATTTTATTTATATAGCCCAATATCACAAATTCAATTTGCCTCATTGGGCCCGATGCTATCTTCTCATTTCTAACTTGTATCATTTTAATAAAAATATATTTCTATGGAGAGTAAAATATTGAAAGTTATTTAAGGTTTAAATTGATTTATTCTGGAATAATATTCCTGAATTTTTATTATTCATAATTATGTTAAAACGTTACAGTTTTAAAAATGGGCATTTTGTTCACTTTTTGGACTATTTTGTAATTTACTAAGACTTTTTATTCTGTTCAGGAGTTAAGCTCTTTTTTCAGCTACATGTTCACTGTTTCGGATAATCTAATTTTTTTTTGCTTGTTTGTTTTTAGGCTAATTTAGCATTTAGCTAATATTTTATCTGGCTTTCAGCTTCAGTGCGTTCAGCTTTCAGCTTGAGCATTTTTAGCTATCAATTTCAGTATCTTCAGCTGGCAGCATTCACACTAGCATTATCACAGCTAAATCTATACATCTAGTTCATAATTGTGTTCAAAAGTTACAGTTTTAAAGTTTTAAAAATGTAGTTTTAGAGAGTTGAATAAATGTTGATCCTGTTCGGCCCGCGATCTTAAGACGTGTTTAGGACTTTGACCCCCGTGTGGTTGAGTCTGACACCCCCGGGTCAATGAAAACAAAGCCTGGTGAGGATCTGCAGTGGTTGCTGTCCATGGTGCTGATGTCCTCCCAGAGCTCTGAATGTCAAAGTGAATCACTTCAATAAAGCCAGGCTTTATCTGTTCGTCGTACTTCAATGACCCTCCACGGACGTCTTTGCACATCCGTGAATGAGAAGTGCATGGAATACTTGTGAATCATGTAAACCCGGCCAACCAAACCAGAACAGAATGTAGAAATGTGAACAAACCAGTGTTTGTATGGCAGAGTGACACAAACACATCGTTTCCACGGAGACTGGAATTCTCAGCGGTTCCATTATAAATGGACCCGTTAAGCAGCACCAACTGGTACCATTTGAAATGGAATGGACCCATTAGGGCGGAGCTTCTGTCCTCACACTATGTGACCCATTGATTGGTCCAACAACAGGAACCGTTCCATCTAAACGGAAAGTTTTGTCTTTATTTCGGCTGGATCCTTATTTCCTCTCTCTGTGTGGATACCACGATCACTGACGCTGTCCTCCATCAACTGTTTAGGAACTAACAGAAACTGCATGATCCTCGGGCTGTCCTGCACCCCCCACCATTTGAGAAACACTCTTAGAGAAAGAGTGAGAAGGTTACTGACCCGGAGAGAGCTCGGAGTGGAGCCGCTTCTCCTCCACATCCAGAGGAGACAGATGACCTGGAATCCTCCCTGGAGAGGTGCTCCGGGGATGTCCCACTGGGAGGAGGCCCCACTTCGTCTCTGAGCTGGTCCGGGAACATCTTGGGGTCCCCCAGAGGATCTGGAGGAAGTAACCGGGGAGAGGGAAGTCTGCTGCCCCCGTGACCCGGCCCTGATGAGAGGAAGAAGATGGATGAATAATGAAGCAGATCATCTTCTCCAACAACCGTGTTAAAAAGGGCGGGTCATCTTCTCAAGAACCTGTGACATCTCTGCGGCCCTGAGGTTCTCCGGCAGGCTGCTCCAGAGGGGAGGACCGCAATGGCCGAATGAAGCCTCACCGTCCTCACCTTCAGGACAACTAAAAGGACCTCAGGGTCTACGGGGGCTCATCCTTTAGAAGATCCTTCAGATAAGGAGGCCAACGACCATTAAAGCATTTCTAACCCTTTAAAGAATTGTAATATCAATCCTGAAATGCACACAGAGCCAATGCAGCCATCTAAAATTGGTGTGATGTGTTCCCGCCCCCTGCTCCTCATCAGAAGTTAGTTTATGCTTCTGATGGCCACTGATACGTTCTGACATCACAGTAGATTCCAAGTGATTCTTCCTGAAACAGGAAGAACGGCAGAGACTCTCACAGCAGTCAGCAGTTACCGTATCCGTTAGAGAAGACGGCCGGTGATCCGGAGAAGCGCTTTCTGCTGCTGCATCACTTCTGGGTTTTACTGCTGATGTGGAAGCCACAGGAGATTCGTAGAGGACGGACTGAGAAACCTCAGCATCTGAGGACAGAAGAGGAAGATGTGACAGCAGAAACATGTCATGTCAAGAAGAAAAGAAAAGGAAATCATCTACAGAAAAACCTGGAGATACATGCACAATGTAGACCCTACTGTATAATATGATTAGTCACCACTCTGTGGAGTTTGTGGCAGCTCTGCATTCACACATGTTTCAATGTTATTACAGTGAAATGTGAAGAATGCAAAGACTCAGTAAACTGCAGGAAAATAAAGGCTAAATCCATGATAAACCCTGCAGACAATATCAACTGGAACACAACAAACAGCTGAGCTGAAGACTGGAGGACAACAAACAGCATTCTGATTGGCTGTTACAAGCTGGGAAAACCACATCAATGGGATTAACACCATAATAACAGCTGATCTAATATTGAAACATTTACCTGGGGAAGGTAAGGTAGGGGTTGGTACATCAGGTGAAGAAGAATTAGGATTCCTACATGTTTATTCAAGTACATTTCACTTTTTAAGACTGTGTACATCAATTTCTCTTCCAATTTAAAGTAGAAAATGATCATTCTCCCCAACCAGAGTCCAGCAGTGACGTCCCAGCATCCTCTGCTTTGAGAGCATCAGCAGCTGGCTAGATACCTGCTCCAATCACATTTCTCCATCTTTGAACTGGAGCTTCTTCCATTGTGGTTTATGTTTTAGCGTTCTTCTTTTTTCTTCTTCTTTTATTCAAAGTGTTGAGCAGAGAATTAGCCCGTGACGAAAGGCTCTGACAATCTTTTTTAATTATTTGATCAAACAATTTATGGATGAAAAAAAATATATCTTTGAGGAGAAAAGAGAAACAAAAACATTTCAAACAACAACATTTGAAGGCTCAGATATCAAGATTTCAGACTGTTTAAGTTATTATTTCCAGATCCATAAATTCAATACTTTGAAGACTTGTTTTTAACCCTTGTGTTATCCGAGGCATGTTTACATTAAAAGTGGGGTCATCTGGACCCCATAAGAGAGCACGAGGGTTAAAACCCTGCAGGAACCCTGGAAGAAATGTGAACTGGAGATTTTTTACAGCTGTGACCTACTGGAAGTGTATAATATCCCCATGAAATCAAAAGTAAAACATTTAGGAATCCAGTTAAACAAAGACATTACTTTAAATGAAAACGTTAATATAAAAGAAAAAGTTAATCAATGTAAATCCAAACTAAATTCTTGGTCACAAAGAGCCTTAACGGTGTTTGGAAGAACATATTTAACAAACACAGAATCTCTAGTGAGCTGTATTTATCCAGCCTGGTCTATAGCCATTCCAGATAAAGCTATTAAAACAATTGATCGTCTGAATTTGAACTACATTTGTAAAAATCATCTACCTTACATGAAGAAATCTGAAACCGTCCAAACAGACCACTGATTTGAAAGTTCTAAATGATGAATTAAAAGCAACATGGATCAAAACCTTCTTAACCAATAAGAACAGCCTTTGGTTTTGTGTCTCCACAGGTTTATTTGACAAAATGAGAGAATGGAGTTTGTCCTTAAATGTGATTTCCAGATAGAAAATCTACCAACGAAGCTGTCGTCCTTCTATAAACAAGTTCTGCTGTGCTGGAAACGTCTTTACAACCACAACTGGACTCCTCACAAAACCCCAAACTGGAACAACAGATGGATCCTGTGTGATGGAACATCTCTGTCTCCAGCACTGGATGGAGGAAGAGATTTGGTCTCTGCGCCACCTTGTGGAGAGTCAGGGTCATTGGTTTTCATTTGAAAACGTTTGCTCCACATTTCATCTAAAATGAAAAAAGGCTGAATTTGACTAAAGAATGGAGGCAATCCCCTCAGCAATGAAACAACTTCTTGAAGATTCTGCTGGCCCTGATCTACCAGCTGTCATGAATCAAGACTTCATTCAGAAAGAATTACCAGACAAGACTCTGAGCAAACACCTGAACAACTACCTTTATCCCAAACCATCACATAGAAATTCAATTCTTCACAAGTTTTCTGAGCAGCAAATTCAAAAAATGGAGAACTGAATATTGAAAATTTCCAACAGTAAAAAATGATTTGGATATTTTGAATGATATAAATCCATCCAGTGAAATCTCAGAGTGAGATTGGATGTAGAACGTAATGATTGTGCTTTCTGTGGCTCTAAGCCTGAAACCACTCAACATCTTTTCTACTATTGTTCGTACACAAAGACAGACTTTTGGAACTGGCTCTCTCCACGGCTCCAACTCCATCTCACTTTGGAAAACATCACATTTGGGATGAACATGAAGGACTCACAAATGGACAATATGATCAATATTACTTTCCAAATGTTTCCTTCATTCCTAAAAATGGAAAAAAGTTAGATCAGTCTTCATAAGAAACAACTATAAGAAAACTTTGTGAAATCTGGACTTTCACTAATGAGAACATTTGATCCATTTATACTCTGAGACCTTCTAACAGAAAACAACATGTACGTGAGAGCCAATGCTTGTTTTTAGCTTCTTTTTTTCTTTTAGAGGCATTTGTTATGGAGTCATTGTTGATGACAGCATGTTTGCCTAAACAATTGCACAGAAAGATTCATTGAACTCTGGTGCTCTCTTTTGGGGTCCAGATGACCCCATCCTTACACTGATGTGTGATCCCTCCCATGACAAAGGAGGACAGGACTTTATGTCTGCCACAAACGCCAGTGAAGATCTAAACCTTCATTGGAAGGAAACGTTCAGTCTGTGGGTCCAGATGACCCCACTTTTAATGTAAACACGCCTGAGACAGGACAAGGGTTGAAACAGGTCTGCTCCCTGAAATACAAATTCTCTAACAAAATTCCTAAATTTTCCTTGTTTCTGGTGGAGGCCAAGCTATATATTGAATCAATATTTTTTTCAAAAAACAAAAAGGCTGTGAAATGTATTGAAATTTGTTTGCAATACAGAATATTTAAAAAAAAATGTAAACTGCAAATTATCTGACTTTAATTTTATTCACTCACTGTATTACTTTTCCTATTTAATTCTACCCCTGGCATTTTAACTTTTACGCTGTTTTGTGTTATTCTGATTTATTTATTTTTATTTAATAGTTTATAATGTTTGTATACACATGCAATGGCTATTTTGCACCTTTTTTGTATTGAAATTGATGTTTGCAATAAAGTAAAAAAAAATAAAATAAAAAAAAAAAAAAATAAGGTCTGCTCCCTGAACACACACGTTCCCCTGACACGTGACATTAGAGTCACAGCAAAACTTACCCAGAATGCAGCGCGGGTCCGGGCGACATCAAAAGCGCCAGGTGAAGACGTATCGTGACGTCATGACGTGACATGAAAGACATGACATGAAAAAAGACATGAAAAGACGATCAAAGGTGAAATATATGACAATAACAATGACGTATATGACGTCATTTCCGAGACCGAAAAAGTTTAAATGCCTGGTAACGTCAGTGAAAAAGCGACAAAACCGACAAAAGACTCAATAGAAACCGAAAGCGAAATACCGGTAGAAACCGAAGGAGACATACCGGTAGACATTGTTGAAGCGAGAAATCCAAGATTCTGCTTCGTGTGTGGGTCTGGAGTCAGGAATCTCAGAAGATAAAAGTCAGTTAGAGTTTGCACCACAGAAAGTTCAAACAAAGGGCATTTTCAGTTTCACCTTCGCGAAGGGAGACGGAGAACCAGTCACATAGCAACCAAGGCTCTCTCTGGTCACTGGTCTCAGTTGTTCTTCCGCGACAGGTTGGTTTTATTGATACATGCAATATGCAAAAGCTGTCATCCAATCAGATTCATGCAATCTGCAAGTACTCATCATATGTCAACGGAATTCTTTTCTGCTCTTTCCTGTTGTTGCACCTGTCTCTGACCACATCCTATGTATATGACAAGCACTTTGCAGCCTAATGTAATACATGGTTTACAAAGCAGTATGAGTAATACATTCCTTCATTCCCCCTTTTGAAATCATTTAAGATTTCACCAACTATGGAAAACACATTCCAACATCAAATAGCAAGATTAAGATAAAAAATGTAAAATATAAAAAGTAAAACAATCCCAAACTCCAAATAGCCAAAAAACTTCAAAATGTTAAACCAACCCATCAAAAACATAAACATTTCATCTTCTAATGAAACCCCAAAATTTGTGAACCTGATAACCTTTAAAATGACACCAAAATTCATTTTACTAATACTAAGAGCATGAGCTTGAAGCCTGCGGTTTTTATTGAGAAGCACAGCGTAGCGCACACAGCAGAGTATATGAGAGCCCTTTTGTTCTATTCTAGATGTGGTTCACCAACTCACCCGAAATACACACCACATAAAAGCACAAAATCATATACTCAGTAAATGGTGACACAAAAGACACATCAAAGTAAGTAAGTAAAGTAAGTAATCAAAACCTTAAAAATATAGAAATACCCTGAGAATACCTTGAACTAAAAACCTTTAAAACCCAACTTGAATATTTCACCATCATCATTAAAACCCAATATAAAATCATATATGTAATAGCAAAAAGCATTCAGCCTGCGTGATTTATTAATAAGCACAGCGTACGGCGGAGCACAGAGTTTGTAAGAGATCCCCTTTTATAAAAGATCTGTAACCACATTTTTACCTTATTCTGGGCACTGCTGGAAAGGAAGTTCACAATAACTCCAAAAAATCACTGTCACCCATAACATTGAGAAAACAATTAATAGAAACAACACTTCAAATGGCATAAAAATTGATATACCTGCAAAAGAAAAGGTTAAGCACAGAAGGTCACATACACTCCAAAGTATTTTTCTTTTTTTTTTTTTACAATATCAGTGTCTCCTTTTTTTTTTTTTTTTTTTTTTTAGTTCTTGATGTCTTCAGTGAGAGGATTAACTCTCACCTGAGTCCAACGAATGGCGAGAGCTTATGCTCGATCGCAACGCACTGGAATTGATGATCGGTGGGCCAGGTGATCTGCGCGGTTGATCACCTGCCTTGCTGCTCCTTCCTCGTTCCTGTGGATGCAAGCGATGTCAATGTTTTTTTTTTACGATTTTCATATCAAGTCCATCACTATCAGTGGATGATTTGTTTTCACTTTTTTTTTTACTATAGCTAATATTTCACTCTCATCAACATCTCCAACAAACATAGATTGTAGGATTGTGTCTATGCTATGTATTTTATGATTACTGGGACTGTCTATTGAATTAGCTATATTTACTCCAATATTAACAAAAAAATTATTAAATTGATTTGCTACTTCTTTGCTATTATTTATTACCAGATCATTATTGACAAAGTAATCTGGCAGCTTTATTTTTTGTAAATTCGGATGAATTGCTTCATTCAGAATCTTCCATGTTGCTTTCATATTCCCTTTCTGTTTATTTTTATAAGTTTTGTATTTCATCTCATTATTCACTGTATGGTTTTTCATAAAATCTTTATACAGTTTATTTTTCTTTCTGCATGCTTTAGTTAGTCCTTTGTCATCCAGGGCTTAGTGAGTTTTGACGTTTCCTTAAATAACTTTAATGGGCAGCATTTATTATAAAGAGAAATATAAATGGCCAGAAAACTTTCATAAGCAACATTCACATCGGTCACATAAACTTTTGACCAATCCTGTTGAAACAGACTTTTTCTAAACTCGTTGACTGTTACTTCTGTTCTCTGCCGATAACAATTTAACTGTTTCTGAGTTTTAGTTTTCAATGGGTACAAATCAAAAATTGTGAAAACAGGCAAGTGGTCACTAATGTCATTATATAGTAAGCCACTTTGAACAACTGCTCCCACATTATTAGTAATAATATTGTCAATTAATGTGGCACTGGAACTTGTGATTCTGCTTGCTGTGCTTTCTTAGATTTATCTTTTAATTTCCCCTTCCTAATCCACGAAGTTGCTTCTGTTTCTTTTTCACATGTCTCTTCCTCCATTTTTGCTTCCTCAGCCTTTGCTCTAAACCATTTCTCCAGAGGTATTCGTTTCTCTAGGTCAGTTTTGGTCCATTTCTTTAACACCTGATCTGTCATTCCTACCACTAACTTTGCAGCATCCTTTTCATCATGAACTTTTCGAACCGCTTTTTCTAGTACTGCTAATTGTTCCCTAATAGTTAGAAATACTTCGTTCGGACCCCACCGTCATCATGAGTTTCACGGTCAAATTCACCTTCCATATTAACTCCCAGAGGTCTTACAACACGTTTTCACCTTTTAAAATTTACTTAAATTTTTGGGGGAGGATCGGCGATCAGTCACTGTGTACCCTATGAACATCCACTGTATCAAACTTCTACAGGAATGTGAATTCCTGCGGACACAGCTGTCATAAGTGTACCAACTTTTCAATTCCGATCGCTCCCTTTATACAGAAAAATACAGTTGTTCTGGGTCCGGACTGCGTCCGATTCCAAATGATCCTCAGAACAATCAATCACACCTATTTCTCATTCACAACCTACGTGTGTGCATCCGTCCAGTGACCTAATGTCCACTCACGGTTATTTCATTCTGCCCAACATTCATTCCGTTGTTCTCCTATTATATCTATTCTTTTTCTACTTGGTTCCAAACCAAGGTCCGTTTTAGAGATCGACGTCTCAGGGTTCCAAACCCACCAAATAGATCCCAGATCTACATAGTTCTTGCGGTCCCTGACCGCTGAGTCCCAGACTCGATTATTTCGTTCGATTATTTCGTGGGGTCCCTGACCCCTGAGTCCCAGACTCAAACCAGAGACACAATGGTCTCGAGGATCCCAGATCCTATGATATTAGGGGGTGCCTCAATTCCCCAGGTTTTTCACCTGACTTCTATAGAAGTTTCGTCAAACAACTATTTGATCCGTCACAATCTAGGCGAGTCCCAGACTCAAACAATATTCTTACTTAAAATCATTCATTACGTTTCAGACTCACTATTTTATGCCCTTTAATTCATTTGTGAACACAGAATTTACTTAGACCAAGGACACGAAGTAATTTAGCGTCTTCAATCAGCAGTTTTTATGAAAAGGTACTGCTTACCTTTAATTATGTTGGCGCGGCTTGTGTCCTTAGTCCGTTCGTTCCGGTTCGCGTTCAATTCACGTTCCTTCTTCCCAAGCCCACGTTGGGCGCCAATTGTTGAAGCGAGAAATCCAAGATTCTGCTTCGTGTGTGGGTCTGGAGTCAGGAATCTCAGAAGATAAAAGTCAGTTAGAGTTTGCACCACAGAAAGTTCAAACAAAGGGATTTTCAGTTTTCACCTTCGCGAAGGGAGACGGAGAACCAGTCACATAGCAACCAAGGCTCTCTCTGGTCACTGGTCTCAGTTGTTCTTCCGCGACAGGTTGGTTTTATTGATACATGCAATATGCAAAAGCTGTCATCCAATCAGATTCATGCAATCTGCAAGTACTCATCATATGTCAACGGAATTCTTTTCTGCTCTTTCCTGTTGTTGCACCTGTCTCTGACCACATCCTATGTATATGACAAGCACTTTGCAGCCTAATGTAATACATGGTTTACAAAGCAGTATGAGTAATACATTCCTTCAACATGGAGTGCGGAAGCTGGACCGACGTGGAGAGTGAGAGGGAGAAAAGCGAACCGGGCGGGCGGAGGAAAGGCGAGTCTTTCCCGGGTGACCAGATCCACGGAAAGGTATGCGCCTTTCTGTCCAAACTGACCCCGGAAGAGGTTTTGATGCTGGTTTCCGGTTCTCCGGACCGGAAAACGGCGAAAAAGCTGGAGAAGCTCAAAGATGAGCTGACCAGCGAAACCGTCAAAGCCGTGATGGACTACATCACGCGGAAAATCAGTAAAATGGCGGACTTACCTCCCGAAAAGCGGGAAGAGGATCCCGAAAGCTCCTCCTTCCGCTCCGAGGACCGCCGTAAAGCAGAAGAAACTGTCGTGACAACCGACGCGGCAGATTCTCATGAACACAAATCCTTCAACCAGAGTCTGCTGGCAAAAATAAAGAGACTCTATAAAAAAATGAAGGTATGTCACTCACTGGGCGACAACAAAAGAGTGAAAAAAGTCAAAGCCAAGGCTAAAAAAATACGAACTAGTCTTACATGCACAAAGCCCAGGAAACCACGTGCTGTGAGGACGACGCCAGAGGCCTCAGAAACGCAGTCTGAGGCTGAAGAACCACAAGAGGAGGATGCGATTGTTAAAAAAGCAATCAAAAAACTCAAGGCTTGTGCTTCACAGTTCAAATGTGGCACTGGAACGTTCAAGATTGGGGTAGAAGTCATTGAAGAATGCATTTCAAACCTCAAATATCTGCGTTCCAGACAGACCGAGGATGGCGAAACACAACAGGAGGAGCAGGAGAGACCAAAGGATAAATATGTAAAAAGGTTTATCCAAAACATCCGCTCAGCAGAGAGAAAATTAAGATTATGTGCTGCAAAAATAAAAGATTGCATCACAAATCAGAAAAAGCACTCCGAAAAAACAAAAATGGAGGCTGCAGTCACTCAGGAAGAGTATGAGACTGCAATGAAACTGCTGGCGGAAGCAATAGTCATCCTCGAGGATACACACGCCAAGACTGGAGCTAGGAAGCTGAAAACGTACACTAAAAACATCAAGTTATGTACGGAAAAACTAAACTCCTATGCTGCCAGCAAGAAGGATGAAGAGACAGAACTGGAGGATGACATCGATCCTGCATCTGTGGAGGTGAACTCTTGCATCCAGCACATGAGATTAGGAAAAAAGAAACTAAAATCATGTGCCGAAAACGCCAAAGATGGTGCGAAAAAACTCAAGAAAA
Source organism: Oryzias javanicus (assembly GCA_003999625.1). Lineage (NCBI taxonomy): Eukaryota > Metazoa > Chordata > Actinopteri > Beloniformes > Adrianichthyidae > Oryzias > Oryzias javanicus. The sequence continues at coordinate 3,764,560 of CM012440.1, forward strand.
GCACCATCCAAAGACTGAGCTGCAAGACGGATCAAGAGTCAGAACCGGAGGATCCGGAAACTATTCTGCAGCGCGCTAACATCGAGCCTGCAGCTGTAGAGGTGAACTCTTGCATCCAGCACATGAGATTAGGAAAAAATAAACTAAAATCATGTGCCGAAAATGCCAAAGATGGTGCTAAAAAATTAAAGAAAAGCACCATCCAAAGACTCAGTTGCAAGACGGATCAAGAGTCAGAACCGGAGGATCCGGAAACTATTCTGCAGCGCGCTAACATCGAGCCTGCAGCTGTAGAGGTGAACTCTTGCATCCAGCACATGAAATTAGGAAAAAAGAAACTAAAATCATGTGCCGAAAACGCCAAAGATGGTGCGAAAAAATTCAAGAAAAGCACCGTCCAAAGACTGAGCTGCAAGACGGATCAAGAGTCAGAACCGGAGGATTTCAGTAGAAGTCCACAGCAACAGTTTGATGAACTGTCTGTAACTTCTGCAGAGTCTCTGGTTTATGATGCAGCTCTTGCTTCTGAAGCGTCTCTGGCTTATGAAGTGTCCCCGTCTGGGATCGAAGAGGAGGAGTCTTCCTTCTCCCCAATCCTTGACCAGGAAGAAGAGCTGAAAGAGCCGTGGGAGGTTCAATTTTAAACCTGATCTCCCATGCATCTGCTAAATGTAAGCCAAGCCTTCCTGGGGACTTCGACATGTTCCCTGTATCAGAGCTTATGGAAACAATTGTGGAATTTCTCGACGATTACACTATTCCCATGGATAGTAGAGATATTGCCTCAAAGCTTCATTTGCTCGTTTACAAGGATCTGATTAAAATGTGGGAGAGGCCAGAGTTTCTGTTAATATTCATGGAGATGAATTCTGAAGCAGCTAGAAATGCAGTTGCTTTAGTCTTCAAAAAACATCTCATGAAACAACCAAAGCCTGGTTTGTTTAGGAGGTTCGTTAACTTCTTCTTCCACCGAAAATAATCCTAACGGGATTCTCGTTGGAAGAAGTTCGCTAATTGAACTTCAAAAACTTAAATCCCACTGTAGGATTATTTTAGATAAAAAAAATATCTTAGAACCAAAGTAGGATTAGTAAAAAAAATAAAATAAAAAAATATACATATATCTTAGAACCAAAGTAGGATTAGTAAAAAAAAAAAAAAAATTTAAAAAGTCTTAGAACCAAACTAGGATTAGTAAAAAAAATAAAATAAAATAAAAAAATCTAACAATCAAAGTAAGGTTAGTAAAAAAAAACAAAAAAAACTTAGAACTAAAATAGGATTAGTTAAATAAAATAAAAATTATATATTATATATATTATATATATATATATTATATATATATATATATATATATTATATATATATATTAGTACCTAAGTAGGATTAGTAAAAAAAAAAATTACAACCAAAGTAGGATTAGTTAGCAGGAGGATTATGTTAGATTAAAAACTGTCCAAAAAACTTTAGACATAATGTAGGAATAGGCTCTGATAAAAAAAAGTTATTGATATGTAGATTTAGTTAGCATATCAGTACAGTAATGCAACCACAAGGAAGCACAATCCAGTGCTTTCACGTGCCGGTCCCAAGTCCGGATAAATGCAGAGGGCTGTTTCATGAAAGGCACAACACAAGCAGTTGCAGTTTTTAGGCCATCATGATACGGCCACGATGCAGAACTGTTTCCAGAGCAACATGTTTATTCTTTTGCTATGCAAAGTGTGAACACTGTGCAGGAGTACACTTCTTAACATGACAGCTCTCAGTTTCCATGCTACACGTATGTGCTGCAGGAGTTTGAGTGCTGGAGTGATCTCAGGAGCTATGCTGTACTTACTCGTGAGCCCCCAGCTCAGCTATCAAATGTAATGGTGCATTCACCATTGCATGACTGTTGGACTGTATGAGGATAAGATGAAGTTAGCTGACAGTAATTTACAATAAAAACTAGGGATGTCCCCATCAGGTTTTTTTGGGTCTGTTCTGATTCCGAGTCATTCAATTTTGGGTATTTGCTGATACCGAGTTCTGATCCGATACTTTTGTAACACATTTGAAACATGAACAAATGGAAAAAAAAACAGATTTGTGTCTTTCTTCATTTATATTTCATTAATCTTATTTTTTCATTAAAAACTTCAATAGAACTCTTCTGTCAAGTAACTTTAATAAACAAGTAAAAATAGAACAAATATAAACTAGGACAAAAAAAAACTATTTTCTTGTTATAAAAGTGATAATTAAGTTTAGTGACTTTAGCTTTTAATGTCTTTAGAGTTTGTTTTTTTACGTTAAGACAAACCAATACAGACACTTGCTCAGCTCCTTGGTTTTGGTGACGTTCAGAAGGAGATTGTTGATTTGACACCAGGCCTCCAGGGTTTTAATCACCTTAACCCTTCCGCTCTCCTTGGGGTCCAGATGGCTCCAACCAAATATTGTTATGCCATTTCTTCCATGACAAATGTGGACGAAGGGGGGCAAGATTTTACGTCTGTCATGGACATTAGTGAAACTCAAAAATCAGTGAAAAAAAAAAGTTCAGCGCACTGTCTTGTGGGGTCCAGATGACCTCACTTTTAATGTAAACAAGCTAAGGAGAGCGGAAGGGTTAAGGTCGGCTGTCTCGTCATTGTTGGAGAACAGACCTACCACCACAGGTTCGTCTGCAAACTTCATAACACTGGTGGAGTTGGAGGTTGCCACACAGTCGATGGCATATAGTGAGCACAGCAGGGGGCTCAGGACACAACCTTGGGGGGCTCCAGTGCTGAGGAGGTGTGGTTTTGAGAGGTGGTTTCCCACTCGTACTGCCTGAGGTCTGTCTTGAAGGAAGTTGGTAATCCATAGACACAAGGACGGGTGAAGGTCAAAGATCTCCAACTTGTTAATGAGGTGGAGGGAATTATGGTGCTAAATGCTGAATTGTAGTCAACAAACCACATTTTGACATGATTCCTCTTCCTGCTGTCAGGGCGTCATGATGGAGGTGAGCGATTGCATCCCCTGTAGATCTGTTCTGACGCTATGCAAACTGTCCAGGGTGTCAGGGAGAGAAGTGGTGAGGAAGTCTCTGATGAGCCTCTCAAAGCATTTCGTCACCACCAAGGTCAGGGCCGCTGGCGGCAGGCTGGCTGGGGTTTCTTGAGTACAGGAACAATGGTGGTCTGTTTGGAGCATGGTGGGACTGTAGACTGTTGCAGGGAGAGATTGAAGATCTCAGTGAACACAGGAGCAAGCTGGTCCGCACAGGTCTTCAAGATCTCATGATCTCATCTAGTCCTGCTGCCTTCCTGATCTTCACCTGAGTTTCTCCTAAACTCCCTGACTGTGACCGATGTGAATTCCCGTTTAAGGTAGAAAGGGCGACATTTGATGGTCAGCAGTTCCAAATTAGGATGTAAGAGGGACAATGCTTGCATTGAACGAAGCCTTCAGAGCTGTCGTGGTCATAAATGAACTGTCAAATAAATGCATGATAGTCATAAACACATGGATCTTCTTCATACAACACTCCATTAAGAGCCACTGAGAGCCTGCTTGGGTCTGACTGTCCATCACTTTAGAGTAACGATAAAGTCTAAGACTGTTTGCAGACTGGACATTTGGTTTGCTTAAAGTGAACCAGTTTGTTTCCCTTGACAAGTTTTCAGTCTGTGAAACACAGATCAGCGACGCAGCAACATCTCATTGAAATGTGTTTGGCTGAATGCATGATCATCAAAACCACTTTTAACGTGAGCCACATTACTTCTCACCATTTTCCCCACAATCTATCTGTCACAAACACTTCTCAGGGTTTCCTCTCAGCTGCCGACTTGCAGCATATCTCCACTTCACCAAAGCAGCATTTGTGTTGAACCTAACCTTGTTATGCCCAGCCGATGAGAGAAGAGATCTTTCGTCATGTGGTTTTGTTTGTTAGCTTTGGTCCGGAACAGGAAAGGTCTACCTGACAGCAGCCAGAATACAGAAGAAATGCATGGTTCTGGATTCTGTCTGGATCTGCAGACTTTTCCCGCCTGAATACAGCCAAACACACACACATTTACAAAAACACACAGATACACAAACACACATTTACACTCAACAAAAACATAAACACAACACTTTTGTTTTTGCTCCCATTTTTCATGAGATGGACTTTAAGATCTAAAATTCCTTCCAGATCCACAACATTACCATTTCTCTCAAACATTGATCACTAGTGAACACACCCATCCCACCTCACAGGACAGGCATCTGACATCATGATTAGTGCACAGGTGTGCCTTAGACTGCCCACAGTAAAGGCCACCCTGAAATGTGCAGTTTTGTCTCACAGCAAAACGCCACAGACGTCACAAGCATTGAGGGAGCGGGCAGTTAGCATGCCGACCGCAGGAATGTCCACCACATCTGTTGCTGGTGCATTCAATGTACATTTGCTTTACTCACATCATATTTAAGGCATTTCTTTCTGTGGAAGTTTTTAGATGTTTTACCAATGAGTCAATAGCGTCCTCTAGTGGCTAAGGAAGGTTCAACAGGAGACAAATGATCTGACCTCCCACTAAAAACACAAACAAGTTTTCTCTTCTTCAATCATACATTTGCCTTTTTTGTTCATGTTTTTCAAACCTTTTCTTTACAGTTCTTTTCACATTTCTTCTTTATTATATTTTTCCTTAAACCTTCATCTTCTCATCATTTATTTCTGATTCTTTGTCAAAAATATCAGCTGAGTGTTCATCCTGGATCTGAAACACATCTCCAGAATCAGTTTATATTTTAGTCTTAGTGAACACATCTATAATATCTATAATATATATTTCTGCAGTACATGAGCATTAATGCATTTATAAAAACATTAAAAAGCAGATTATTCTGGGTTATTTCATCATCCTGAACCACAGGTCCACTCCTTCACACAAACTGATCCACCGTCATCATTTCATCTGTTTTTATTCCTCCAAAAAAGATCTTCAGAAACTTTCAGAGACTTTGAACTTAGATCTTCTCCTCTGTGGTTCTGCTTCCTGGTTCTCATGCGCACTAAAGGTTTTACCAAATACCAATATTTTCCCGATTTAGCTCCAAACCACTCAGGTCTGCATCCCATTTGGTTATTGGAATTGAAATGTTATTATCTCTAGTTTGTATATTTTAGAGAGAATCTTATTCATTGAAAAATTAAACAAAGAGGTAACTAGTTCTGGTCATTTTAGGTCATTATCATTGCATTTATTTTTTTCATAAATATATATATATATTTAATATATATATATATATATATATTATATATATAATATATATATATATATATTTTTTTATTTTTTTTTTTAACTTGTCCTGTCCAACAGCTGAGCAAGCAGATACGGGCTGAGAGCCTCTTGCGTTGGACAGATTTTATTGTCCCAACAGGGGTTTATTAAGTATAAACCCCTGTTGTATTTCATGCTAAACTTTATTTTAATTATGTTGTATCTTTTTCTTTTTTTGTTGGACCGGACGGAAACAAGGGGGGGGGGGGGTACAAAAGAGTGGGGTTAAGAGAACAAAGAAGGTAACACAGAGTAGCAACATGCTATCACAACCAGGTCTAAATAACAATCTGGAATGGGCGGGGCCTGTCTACAACATACTCAGTTACACACATACCTTTTGGCTAGAATAATCTTTACCTTTAAAGTTGTCAAAAATGTACACAATACCACTACAGCTCACACACAATCATAGAAGCTGACACAAATAAAGCCTTTCATTCCATCACACATTCTGTTAGTGCGAGGTGAGCTGACACCTGTGCTCAGGTGAGCTGACACCTGTGCTCAGGTGAGCTGACACCTGTGCTCAGGTGAGTGTTTATGTTTTGCTGATGTGGATGTTGATGGAATGTATAGAAGGAGAGAGAGCCCGGCCACCCCCACGCCAAGGCCCCCACCGGGGCGGCAGCAGCAGCACGGGCCCCCCAATACCCGCCAAGGAGCCATGGAGAGAACCAGTCAGCCGCAGAATCCCGCCAGAAACCCAGACCAGGGCACGCGGGACCGCCGCAGAGGCCCCCACGCCCGAGAGCCGGAAGGCACGGGAGCACAGAGAGCGCGGACCCCCCCCAGCCAGAGCAGCAATCCCCCACCACGCCCAGAGGGCCAACACAAGGCCCCACACCCGGAGAGCCCCCCAACCCCAGAGGAGCAGCACACCACCACCCAGCAGTGCCGAGCATCCCCTCGCCCCACCCCAGGCACGAGCCAGAGCTCCCCCAGGATGACCCGCTTCTATGCTCCAGACGTCCGCCCGCGCCCGCCGCGGGAGGTCCAGGGGCAAGCCGGGAAGGGGCCGCCCACCCCCGCCAAGCAGAGAGACACCCAAGAGGAACGAGGGTCCCAGAGGAATGATGTTAACAAGGCCTGACCAGGCACACCCACTAATGGAGTCCTGGAGATGCCCATTTCTCGAGAGCCGGGACCGGAACCCGAACCACCGAGACCTGGACACCCCACGGCTCCGATGTAGTTTGATCCCCTGTTAAATCTTGGGGATCCCTCTCCCAGCGTGGCGAGGAGGCCACAGAGCCCAGGAGACCGGCACCCAAGAGAGAAGACCACCAGGCCGAGGGTTCCCATCTCCCCTCGCCAGGGATGGGGTAGGGGACAGAGGGTCGAAAGTCCCACCTTCCTTGTGTGATGCATGCGTGTTTGTTTGTTAGAGTGTATATTTTGAGGTGTTAGAGGTGTGTGTACTACAAGGTGCGGTTAAAACTGGTGAGTAGGGCCTTGACAGGACATCTCCTGACCCTACATGTCTATGGTGCTGTTAAAATTGGCGGAAAGGGCACTTAGAGGACATCTACTGCTTGCTGGCAGTGATTTTTTTCATAATTATAGATTTTAGTTGCTCCAGAGGGGTTGGAGGAAGTGGCCGGGGAGAGGGAAGTCTGGGCATCTTTGCTTAGACTGCTGCCCCCCCGACCCGGTCCCGGATGAAGCGGAAGAAGATGGATGGATGGATTCCAGTTGTTGATACTCCAGGAAGTGATTTATTCCATGTTTTTCTTGTAGTTCCTGTGGTGTTATAAATCTTCTTTCAATAATTAAGTGCTCTAATAGTGTTACGCCCCCTGCTTGTCAGGCTGGGAAGTGTAACATTTTATTGTTTATAAGGATGTCTGGGTTGTTCCAGATGGGTGTCATTTTACACGGTACGACTGAGGACTTTGACGCTTTGAGAAAATCCCACCAGGCTGTTAAGGTGGAATCCCACCAGGCTGTTAAGGTGGTACTGATGTTAATACTTTGGAAACTATTGTGAATGAATTACGTATCTCACGCTTGCATCACAAAGAAACAAAGTGACATACCTGGAACATGTGCTAAATGTACGTAGTGACAGTGTGACACGGCCTTGAGGGGCTGTAAACTAGCAGATCATTGGGAGTAAGGCATCATGGGATATCAGCCAGGTGAATGTCTAGTGAACTCCAGACACTCTGCAGAAACTACATCTTAGAAAATGACAGTTTAAAAAAATGATCTGAAAACATCATCACGATAATTAAAATGGATCAGAAGATGATCAGATTAAAACTTCAATGAAACTGTTTTGTATGAAAACAAAACTGTTGTGTGTTTGTCTTTGTTTGAAGGTATGGCATCTGTCATCTGGCACCTTTTCTCCTGCAGTCTTGAGTTTGTAGCGGAACTCTGCAGGTGTACCTCTGTTTAGCATAAATCAAAGGGAAGCTAACACATGTTGTGACACATGGATGACCAGGACCGCCAGCACGGGTCTTATTTTAGATATTTCCACCTCAAGTAAGTTTTCTTCAGTTGTTCCTCAGACCACACTGTGTCTGCATCCTCAGCTGCAGGAACGATTTCATGTTTTTTCTTCTATTGCAGTGAAGAAAACAAGAGTCAGGTTTTATGCATCTTCATTTTAATGTTTTTAGATGTGGACTCCATGACTAAAACTGTAAGGAATACTCGGAAACTTCAGTACATCAAATAGATGATACTTTAAATGACTAACAAACATATTTTTACTGGTTTCTTGGCTAAATTATCCAACATTTGGGGGAAAAAAGATCTGTTTTTAAATGAGGCCAGAAAACCACCTCTGCTGGAGTCATACAGCGTCAGAAAGGTTCAAATGAGGCACGTTAACATCCATGGAAGATACTCTCTGATGTCTGTGTAGATGTTGGGGTTATCTGGGTATTTGCAGATGGAGTCTCTGTTATAAGAGACGATGCCAACAGCTTTGCCGTTGCACACCAGAGGACCTCCAGAATCTCCCTGCAACGAGCAGACATCATCAAAAACTCAATCCATCTCTGATCTGTAGAACTTAAAAACAGTTTTAGTGAAAAACTGACCTGACAGAATCCTTTGTTGGTCTTAAATCCACCAGCACAGATCACGTTCTTGGGAAGGCCATTCCATTCGTTCCAACAGACCTCCTCATTTATGATGGACACATTTGCAACCCTCAGGTCGTCCACAGAGTTGTCCACACTGTTCTCCGTCTTCCCCCATCCAGCCACATAGCACACCTGATTGTCTTCCAAGTTCATGTTGATCTCTGCCAGTGGAATGGTTTTAATGTTGTTGTTGATCGGAACTTTTTCTGCCAACTGCAAACAGAAGATTCAGTTTTAGCTTTTCAGACGGTGAAAAACGTTCAGAGATTGAGTCTGAAGAATCTAAACCACAGGTGGGTCATCCAGCAGAGGAAGAAAAGGTCCAAACCATCAGAATGTATTATCTCTAGACCTCTGGATTACCTGAACATATACTTACTCTGAGGAGCATTATGTCATAACCACGTCCAACTTTTGTATAATTGTTGTGCTTGCATTTGCCGGATATTTCAATTTTCTTGACATTCCTGTTCTTCAGGTTGTGTCCTCCCAGAATGACGCGCGTCAGACCACTGAAGGATTGGAGAAAGTTATTGATCAGAAGCTGTTGGACAGACTTTGGTGAAATGATTCCTGAAGTCTGATTCCTTACATGTCACAGTGAGCAGCAGTGACCACAGTGTCGTCGTTGATGAGAAAGCCTCCGCACACGTGACCGTGTCTGTTCTGGACGGACACCATAAACTGCAGAGAACCTTCTGGAGCAAGTTGCCCATTGATGATGAGACTTCCACGAACTGTAGAAAGAAATCAGGTCTCTGTTTATTCCTTCATTGGAGAATGACAGATAAATGCAGTTCCTACCGTGTGATCCAGCACAGATCAGAGCGAGGACCAGCAGAAACCGACCCAGGTCCTGCATGGTGTCAGTCAACCACACCACAGCTTCAGAGTCTCAGTCTGACAGACTTTTATACATGCACAGCCCTCTGCTTTGATTACAGGCCTATGATCATTGATCTGATCTCCACGTCAGAACACTTCCTTTATGCTGAATTGTTGCAGCCATTTCCTTTTTCATCATTCTTTTTTTTTTCTTTTTTTTCTAAACTTGTCCTGAGCAAACAGATACGAGCTGAGAGCCTTTAGTGTTGGACAGATTTTACTGTCACAACAGGGGTTTATTGAGTATAAACTCCTGTTGTATTTCACGCTAAACTTTATTTATATTGATCATGTTTGTTTTTGGTTTTTTGGACCGGACGGAAAAGAAGAAGAGGGAGGGGGGGGTAGAAGAGGGGATTTTAGAGAAAAAACAAGACGGCAACAGAAGGAAGCAACATCCTAAAACGACCAGGTCTAAATAACAAACTAGAATGGGCGGGGCCTGTCTACACACACTCAGTAATTACACACATACCTGTTGGCTGAAATATTCTCAACATTTAACTAGTCTAAATGTCCACAATACAACTGCAGCTGCAGCTAACAGACTTAATCATACAAACAAACACACAAAGTCTTTCATTCTGTCACCCATACTATTAGTGCAAAGGTGTTACGGCTGTCGCCGTATCTGGTTTTGTTTTGTGTATTTCTGTCAGAGTGGGACCTCTTTGTGTTTTGTGGCTCTTTGTTTGTGTGTCTGTCCTTCTTAATTTCTTTCAGGTGTGGCGCTGGAGGACGCGGCTCCAATTGGCCCAAACCAGGTGGAGCCACCTTTAAAAGCACCATGAGGACCTCCAGCCCAGGAGAAGGGAGCTGGGCTGCAACCAGTCTCCACTGCAGCTCAGAGCTCTTCTCCACCTGGTTTAGTTGTGCGCACTTTATAGTTTGTTTGTTGTTCTGTTTTTTTGTCCCACTCTGTTCCTTGTAGTTTGTATGTGTAGTTTTGTCAGTGGTGGGCCGTCAGGGCCTGCAAGGCCTTCTCTGCTGGCCTAAAAATATCTGAATCACAGACTGATATTAATCATGTTTTGTCCATGAATATGTATTCAATAATTCCAAATTGTCTGTCCGCTTCCTTTTATTGCTAGTCTCTCCTGGTTGCGCTGCTTCCAGACGTGTATTTTCATTTTTAAGCATTTAGCCAATCACATTTCAGCACTATTTGTTGCTAGGGTCAAAGAAATCTGCCCGGAGGCCTTCACAATCAATTCTGCGGGCCCTGTAGCATAAAATAAATGTTGAGCAAACTGTTGCTTCAACCAATCAGATTTGGAGTTGGCGACACCAAGGCCCTCTAGCAGGCGTACAGAAACGTCAGTATTTTCACAGGCGTTGATTGGATAGTCAGAGAGCGTACCAGCCAGAGCTAGCAAACTGTATCTGTATCGAGCTCTACAAGCAAATAGAGGATTTAATAGCTGTTTTGTCAACCCACAATGGACGAAGGAGGAGAAGAAATTGATTTGGTGGCAGACTTGCTGTCAAAACCATTTTCAAGACGGACTTTTAAAGAAAAGCTGGAAATTGTTGAACAAGGTCGGGCAACTCCGCAGCAGCAAGCCGTCCACTACCGGGAAAAAGGATTTGTCCGCCACTTTCAGTCCACTAACTACAGCTCCGAGGAACGCTGTAAATTGTATTGCTGGGAATTCTTGTTATTTGCCACTGATCGGCATGGTGTTTGGAGCCACAGTGGAGTTGTGAATTTGTCTTGCCTTACCAAGGCAGCAACGAGGCATCAGCGCACCGCCCGACACTTACAGAAACGGCGCTCTCCAAAACTTTTGGGGAACCAGAGTGGATCTACAGCTGAGCGAGCAAGTGCGCAGGGAAATGGAGCTGCACAACGAAAAGGTGAAGAAAAACAAGGAAATCTTGAAATAAATGAGAAGACTGTCTTTTTTTTTTTTTTTTTGGGGGGGGGGGTGCAAGAAGGAACTTTCATTTTGGGAGACATGATGAGAGCGCTGGATCCACAAACACAAACTATTGCCTTATTTCCACCGAGCGGTCCAGAGCGGACTGGATCGGACTTGAATAGTCCTTGCATTTTGAGTGAACATTTCTGAGGGTTGGACCATGAAAGCCCATACGGGGTGTAGACTGATGACGTAGTTGCGTCTCAAGAGAATCTGCAACAGCTGACTCAGAAACGCAGGGAAAATGAAAAAGATGACCGGAGGATCTGGGGCTGCTCTGCAGAACAGTCTATTGTTCTGAATTAAAAAGCGGGAAAAAATCTAATCATGTTGATCAACACTCCAATGTTCTTCAATAAATGATTTTAAAGCAGATCATAAGTGTTTTTGATGAGTTTGGATCGATAACGGACATTCTTCAGCCGCGGGGGTCGAGGACACACAGAGACGGGAACTGGTGTGTGTGTGTGTTTGCGCGTGCACGTATCTCCGGTCCGTGTGCGCTCCCAAAATAAAAGGAAATACTGTATGGAAAGAATTTATTATTCTCTGCAAGAAGAGCGCAGGTGTTGTGAAATGAGTGTGCGTGCTTCAACCTGTATGTTTTAACTCCTTGGTGAAGGAGAGGGCGGGGAAAGAGTACATGTGCGCGTGCTTGAGGGAAGCAGCTCGCGCTGCAAGGAGAGAAAGAAAATAAGGCAGCACGTTGTTGTCAATTGGTAGTGCAAGGAAAAGTAACAATAAAAAGTGAGACTGATTCTTTGGCTTCAAACGCTCCAGAGCTTCTGAAACTCAGAATATGGAGGAGAATCCCGGAAGAAGAGCAATTCTTCGGACGGAGAAAATCTCCCCTGCGTCCCCCGAACACGGTCGGGAATCAAAGCAGAAAGTAACACCGCGGCAAAGAAAAATCCAGCCGAAAAGAGGACAGAACTTTCAATTTAATCTTGAGTCGGGAAAAGCTCTGGTCGGACGCTTCCTGTTATCGTAAAACCTTTCCACCAATCAATGAGTTACATCGTGTGACGACAGAGGCTCTGCCCTCTCGGGTCCATTCCGTTTTCCAATGAGACCGGGTTGAAAAATTGCCTCAGTTGGACCTGCTTGCCGGGTCCACTTTGTATTATTCACGCTAAAAAGTCCGGTCCGGCCCGATCCAGTCCGCTCTGGACCACTCGGTGGAAATAAGGCAGAAGTGTGTCGCAGCTGCACCTGCAGTAGAAGTGTTCTAGCCATAAAATAGTTATTGAGGATTGGATTGATTCAGACGGAGCACTACTGAAGGCCTAGGTGTGAAATGCACGGCCCGCCACTGAGTTTTGTGTTTAGTTTAAGTGAAGCTGTAGGGGTGAACCGCCATTTTCTTTAGTGTGAATTTTCTCCTGTTTCTGTTAGTCCAGGGAGGTTAGAGTTTGTTGTTATTTTACTGTTTCTTTTGCAGGTAAGCTCCCTGCTTGAGTTAGTTGGGGTTTTGTTTGTTATTTTGGCCTGGGTTCACCCTGAAGCCTTTTAGCTTCACTTTTGAGTTATTGATTGGTTTATTGTTGTAAATAATTTTTTAAAACTTTTTATGGAGAGATGTGTGTTTGTTTTCCTTATTTTTACCTTTATGTTACGCCTCTAACCCCTAGACAAAATGGGGCGTAACAAAAGGAGAGCTGACACCTGTGCTCAGGTGAGTGTTTATGTTTTGCTGATGTGGATGTTGATGGAATGTAGAAAGGGGGAGAGCACCCGGCCATCCCCACGCCAAGACCCCCGCCGGGGCAGCCCACCACGGAGCCATCAAGAGAATCCACCCGCCGGGCAATCCCGCCAAACACCCAGACCAAGGCACGCAAGAAGGCACAGGAGCACAGAGAGTACAGACCCCAGCCCAGCCAGAAGAGCAGCCCCCCCCCACCGCACCAGGAGGCCCAACGTGAGACCCCACCCCCGGAGAGCCCCCCCCGGAGAGCCCCCCCAACCCCAGAAGAGCAACCCACCACCACCCAGCAGCACAGAGCGTCCCCCCGCCACACCCCAGGTACAAGTCAGGGCCCACCAAGGGAGACCCACTCTCATGCTCCAGACAACCGCCCGCCCCGCCGCGGGAGGTCCCTGGGATGCCAAGGAAGGGGCTGCCCACCCCCGCCGAGGAGGGACACACCCCAGAGAAACGGAGGTCCCAGAAGAGTGATGTAAACCAGCCACGACCAGGCCCACCCACTGTTGAAGTTCCTGGAGAGGCCCAGTTCTCGAGAGCAAGGACCGGAATCCGCACCCCCGAGACCTGGACACCCTCAGGCTCCAATGTGGTTTGATCCCCTGTTCTAGATCTTAAATCTCGGGGATCCGACTCCCGGCGTGGAGAGGAGACCGCCGGGCCCAGGAGACCGGCACCCAAGAGACAAGACCACCATGCCGAGGGTCCCCACCCCCCCTACCAGGGATGGGGTAGGGGACAGAAGGTTGAAGGTTCCACCTTCCTTGTGTGATGCATGCGTGTTTGTTTGTTAGTGTATATTTTGAGGTGTTAGAGGTGTGTGTACTAAAGGGGTGCGGTTAAAATTGGTGAGTAGGGCCTTGACAGGACATCTCCTAATCGCTCACAGCGATGCCCCGTCACCCTCTCACCAACGACCCTACATGTCTATGGTGCTGTTAAAATTGGCCGAGAGGGCGCTGGGTGAACATCTACTGCATGTACCGAATAACTGCAGTGACCACAGGAGGGGGACCACTGGTTAGTGGTCACCTCCCGCAGCACACTACAATGTAACCCCCCCCCTTCACCCTAATGAATGTTTGTATGAGGAAGGGGATAGATTGGGGGCAGTTGGCAGACTGACCAGTGGACCGCCATCCTGCCGCCATCCCCCCAAGCGTTGGGCCCCAGTTCCCCCAGCCCAGGGGCCCCACCCCCAGAGAGCTTACCCCCCAGGCCCGCACCCCCCACCCCCGTAGGGAGGGTGGAGCCAAGAAGGAACCAGTCCCAGGGACTGTTACGTCCCAAAGGGGAAAAGGTGTAACATATAGAAAAAAAAAGAAACCGGGAGGGATCAAATAAGATTGGCAGCTGGGCTGTTTATTACAAAAACTTAAACTAAACCCAACACAAGTAGTCGATAATGAGGGGAGAAGAATTTCAACTTAAAATCTCAGGCTTTTTAGCATTAAATATAGACATTAACATAAATACAAAACCAAAAAGCAAATCACAACCTCAGGCAAAACCAAAGTCCCAAAACTAAATCTACAGGAAGGACAACACCAGGCAAAACAGGCTTATTACAGCTGAGGCCGACAACAGGGGCAGGCTGAGGAAACTGATTCCCTCTGGAATTTCAGCCGCCACCTCATCCAGGTTGGGCCACTTCTTTTATATCCTCCCGTCCTGGCCTGGTAATTGGTGAAGGTGGATGGAGGGAGGAGAGATGGTTTCCTTGAGGGGGGGCGGAGCCAACAGCAAACACTGCAGGCCTTTCAAGGAAGCTGTAAAAACACTACACAAACAGACATACATACATACATACATATACAGACATACACAAGCCTAGCAGGCCAGGGGCCGTAACAGGGACCGAGGCGGCCGGACCAGCCGCGGCCCCACCGATAGTATCAGTAGAGACCGCAACCCGCCAAGACCTCCCATGTACCGTGCCTAATGGGACTCCGCTACCCATGGAAAGCCCCCCCACCAGATGGGGCAGACCCCCCTTGTCTGGTTCCTATTCCAAGAAAAAACCTGCTGGACGTCTGTTTGTTCGTTCTGATTGAAGCATTTGGATTATGATATAATATTTTAATCCAATCAATGGATGATTCCTGAAACCCAAATTTATAGAGGGAAGCAATGAGAAACTTCCAGTTTACTCTGTCAAATGCTTTTTCAGCATCCAATGAGAGTATGCTCATTTCCTGGTTTTTAGTAGTAGCAAAGTCTATCATGTTAACAAGCCTAGAGTCAGCTTGATGAAGCATCAAACTTTGCATCTTTTCTAGTTTGAATGAGTCGAAACGTTTCACATATAAGAAAAACCACAGTTTTCGTACTTCAGTGCCACCAGAGATCAGACGACTGATAAAGGTTTGGTGTTCTTTCACTATGAAGGCTGAACGCAGCACAAACACACTGCAGCATGGCTCTGTAATTCTGTTTATTTGAGGTTTGGTGTCGGAGTTAAACTTCCTCACAACAACTGCACATTTCTTCCTTCTGAGTTTAGTTTTCACAGTAACGTTTGGTTGGAAGTGCAGATCAGGGGCGGACTTAGAGTTTGGGGGCCCCAGGTGAACAATACCATGGGCCCCTCTGCAGTGAATGGAAACATCATTTAGTCAGGTTTTGTTAAAGAAAGAAGAAACGAGGAACAAAAACAGTTAAAATGATGGGAAAAAATACAGTTAATCATGGAGTGGCGTTTTCTGTCCGTTACTTTTAAGCCGACCATGAAAGAAAAGCAAATATTTAAAAAATATAAGAATTAAGTCAGAAAATCATGAGAAAAAGTCAGTATTTTTCAAAATTGTGTTTTTAAAAAAAATATAAATGTGACTGTTCTAACAATTTCATTTTTTGATATTTTGATATTTTTTTCATAATTTTATTGTTTTTCTTGTATCTTTCGCTGCTTTATTCGCATCAAATGTCTTTTATATTTCTCATTATTTTATTAATGTATTCTCGTCACATGTTTACTCCTTTTTCAGAATTCTATTTCTCTTATTTTCTGTTTTGTTTTCTAACACTTAAAGAAGTGCTCCAATAAAGAGCAGCCGCCCCACCAAGCCAGGCGGGCCAACGCAGGACCCCACCCTGGAGTGCCCCCGAGCCCCAGAGGGGCAGCCCCCCCCACCCAGCAGCGCCGAGCATCCCCCCGCCCCACTCTCGGTGCGAACCAGGCCCCCCAAGGGCGACCCACCCCCATGCTCCAGACAACTGCCTCCCCCCGCTGCGGGAGGTCCAGGGGATAGGAAGGAAGGGGCTGCCCACCCCCGCCAAGGAGAGGGGTGCCCAAGAGAAACGGAGGCCCCGGAGGAGTGATGTAAACAAGGCCCGACCAAAACTCGACCAAAACTCCACCCACTGATGGAGTGTGTGTGGCCCCAAAGGCAGGCGGCGCCCAGAGGAACGACGGGCCCCGAGGGGGTTGCCCCACCCCACCCCAGAGCCAGAGAAGGAGTGATCCCAGCCTCCAGGTGCAGGCGAGAACCCCCAGGACAGAGCCCCACGGCAGCTTCCAAAGCGCAAGCAAGAGGACCACCCCCCAAACCGAACCAGACCCCCATCCAACTGCGCACCCCATACCACCTACGCCCAGGCCAGGAAGGCCACACGGCGCCACCGCCCCCCCAATCCAGATACCAGACCAGACCGCCCAACCAGAGGCACCTACCCACGCCCAAGCCAGGCACCAGGACGCCCATGCCACTGCCCGGCAGACAATCAAGGTGCGGCGAGAACCCAAGTACCCCACACTCACCCTGAGTCATGGAGTCAGCTATTGGAAACCAGAGAGACTGAATACTTTCCAAGTTACTTGAACTTTTAGTTGATGTTTTTTCCAAGCTGATATGATCAAAGAGCAGATTCCTGTATTAATTAACATTGATGTTGTTCTTGTTTTTCCAATTTAACAAAATAGTTTTTTTTTTTTGCTATACAAAGAGTTATGAAGATTACAGATACTAATCCTCCCTCTGTATCGATGGCACTCATGTCACCAAGCACACAAAGTGACGGTGAAGCAGTGATGGAAACATTTATCCAGACTGATAGATCAGCACAGACCTGCTGGAAGGATCATATTTGCTGAATTCATGTTAGATGGCAGTGAAGGATGGACGGACTGACGGATGGATGGATGAAGAGATGGATAGAATGATGGGTGGACAGATGGGTGGATGAAGGGATGGATGGACGCATGCGACCAAATGACTGTCCGACCAACTGAGAGAGACGGTTCTTGTAAAAGAATCTCTAGTTTCTGAATCAGCTCATCAACATCTCTTCTGAGCTATAAAAACTCCACTTCGATGCTTTTGAGCCAACAGCTGTGGATATCTGCCATTACCACATTATCTATATAAATCTGATGGTTGTTCTTGGTTTCATAACTAGTAAAATGATCCTTTATCTGCGCCTCAGACCACATCCTGTGTTTCTGCCCTAGAGCATGTTTGCAGCTTGTTTCATGTTTCAGTTCTAACTGGCCCCCATTTAACCTGTTCTCTTGTTCACAGACAACAAAGAATCCCTGATAATCTTCAGGAATCTGTTAGTATTTTTGAGTTTCATCTTCTCTGATCTTCAAACTCCTCTTTGATGTCACAGTTTTCTTTGCTTTGAACGGACCCCAAGATTCCCATCCATCCATTTATCCGTCCATCTGGATAGGGGAACAATGAGTGTTCCATGTATCCCCTTTACATGTTCCAGAACAAAAGCATTATCAAAAATAAATAAAACTGGATTTTTAGAACAAACAAATCAACTTTTTTTTTTTCAAACAAAACCATTGAAACTACCTGACTTCATTAAATACCAAATAGCACAAATTCTTTTAAAGGATTCAATAAAGCCTGACCAAGAAAAGTCCCACAATCTGAGGGGCGACAGAACTTGAAAACTACCATTAAGAACTAAAGTGTGTGTGTCAGTGTCAGGGTAAAACTCTGGAACAGTCGGGGTCATGAACACAAGCATATCTTCAAAACACTTTACAAAACGAGGGTTTGGTCACAACAGCGGCTCGAGACTTTAAGGACAATGTTTGTAATCTTTCTCTAAATGTGTGCAGCATTGTTGAGAATGGTGGCTTCTTTGATGACATGCTGACACAAAAATGTGTCAAACTAGCAGGATAGGTAAAAGGGGCGGGTCTTAATAAGCTCTGCTTCTCCCCGCTCCTTAACCAACATGTCCAAACTCTGAAATGTTCCCATTTGTCAGCATTTGAGAGCATTTGAGAGTCTCAGAGTCAGATTCTTTGTCCAGCAGAGGCAGCAGACACACAGAAGGGGAGGACAGGTTGGCGCTTGGGGGTGGCGGCGGCACCGAGTGACTGGAGGAGGAGAAGGACAAGCACGGAGGGAAACTTGCAGCCTGATGAACAGGCAATACTCAGGAAACTGGAGGTTGTTGATCCAACAGGAGTCTACAGACACCAGGGAACACGTGGCAAGAGTCTGCAGGCAGTACCTGGAGGATGAAGGAATTGAAACAATTGAATGGCCTTCACCATCCCCCGACTTAAACCCAGTAGAACATCTCTGGGACATTATGTTTGGGTCCATTAGGCGCCGCCAGGTTGCTCCTCAGACTGTACAACAGCTCAGGGATGCCCTCACACAGATCTGAGAGGAAATGCCACAAGACACCATTCGTCGTCTCATTAGGAGCATGCCGCCACATTGTCAAGCATGCATACAAGCTCGTGGGGGGCACACAAGATACTGAAAAGCTTTTAGAGTTTTGGAGAAAATGGACTAGCCTGCCACATCTTCATTTCACTCTGATTTGATGGTGTCTACACAAAAGAGACTTTCTCGTTTTTTGTTTTCATTAACATCCTTTTGGAGCTGGCTGTGGAATCGGTTGATCTGGTTACTCTTAGTCTTTTACCCTTCATATTTTGCTTTGAATGACTCAACCACGAGTATTGCAGGGATCTGATGGAGGTGCAATCAAGTTTGTTAGTTGGAACTGCAAAGGGCTGAACTCCCCAGTAAAGCGCAGTAGGGTTTTACATCATCTTAAACATCTGCAAGGTCAAATAATATACCTACAAGAAACACACTTCAAACCATCTGTCAGCCCAAGAATTAAATGTGGGTGGGTTGGCCACTCCTATTTTTCATCTTTTAATAGTAAATCTAGGGGGGTTGCTATCTTGATACACAAGCCTGTATCCTTCGAATGTAGTCATGTGACTTCTGGTCCTGGGGGGAGATTTTTGATTGTTAAAGGTAAAATTTATGACACCCCAGTTCTACTTGTAAATGTATATGCTCCCAATTGGGATAATCCAGATTTTTTCAGGCAACTATTTTCTGATCTGCCTGATATGTCTTCTCACTTTTTAATTTGGGGTGGCGATTTTAACTGTTGGCTTATCCCTTCGTTAGATCGCTCCTCTACCAAAATTGCCACTATCACAAGATCAGCCAGAGTGATTAAAACCTTTATGGATGAGTTTTCTGTTTCAGATCCTTGGCGTTTCTTCAATCCTTCTGGCAAAGCGTTTTCTTTCTTTTCCCACGTTCACCACACATTTACTTGAATAGATTACTTTTGGTAGATAACAGACTTCTCCCCACCATAGGCCCATGCTCATATGAAGCAACAGTTATTTCTGATCATTCCCCTGTCACAATGAGTATCCAAATTAGAGGAATAGCTCAGTGTCACTTGCATCTGATAAATTTGTCAAAATGATTTCCAACCAAATTGACATTTTTTTCCCGAGCGCGGCTGTGTCTGCAGCTCACCGCTCCCTTAGGGGATGGGTCAAATGCGGAGAACAAATTTCGCACACCTTGGTGTGTGACAACTAATGGGACTTTAACTTTTAACTTTAAGACTGCAGATATTTCTGCTTCTGCATTATGGGAAACTTCCATCCATCTTCTTCCGCTTCATCCGGGACCGGGTCGCGGGGGCAGCAGTCTAAGCAAAGATGCCCAGACTTCCCACTCCCCGGCCACTTCCTCCAGCTCCTCTGGGGGGACCCCGAGGCGTTCCCAGGCCAGCCGAGAAACATAGTCTCTCCAACGTGTCCTGGGTCTTCCCCGGGGCCTCCGCCCAGTGGGACATGCCCGGAACACCTCTCCACCCACCGAGAGAGGGCAAACTACCTTTCTCCGGTCGAGAACCACCCTCATCCCAGCCGCTTCACACTCGGCTGCAAACCGCTCCAATGCATGCTGGAGGTCCTGGCCTGATGGAGCCAACAGAACAACATCATCTGCAAAGAGCAGAGAGGAAATCCTGTGGTCCCCAAACCAGATCCCCTCCGGCCCCTGGCTGCGCCAAGAAATTCTGTCCATAAAAACTATGAACAGAACCGGTGATAAAGGGCAGCCCTGCCAGAGTCCAACATGCACCGGGAACAGGTATGAATGCGAACCAAGCTCCTGCTCCGGTCGTACAGAGACCGGACAGCCCTGAGTAAGGCTCCCCGGACCCCATACTCCCAGAGCACCCTCCACAGGACACCACGGGGAACGCGGTCAAACGCCTTCTCCAAATCCACAAAACACATATGGACTGGATGAGCGAACTCCCATGAACCCTCCAGCACCCTGAAGAGGGTATAGAGCTGGTCCACTGTTCCACGGCCAGGACGGAAACCGCACTGTTGTTCTTGAATCTGAGGTTCGACTATCGGACGGACTTCTCCTCTCCAGGACCCTGGCATAGACTTTCCCGGGAAGGCTGAGGAGTGTGATTCCCCGGTAGTTGGAACACACCCTCCGGTCCCCCTTCTTGAAAAGAGGAACCACCACCCCAGTCTGCCAGTCCAGTGGTACGGTTCCTGTCTGCCACGCAATGCTGCAGAGACGTGTCAACCAAGACACTCCCACAGCATCCAGAGACTTGAGGTACTCGGGGTGAACCTCATCCACCCCCGGAGCCTTGCCACCGAGGAGCTCTTTGACCACCTCAGTGACCTCAGCTTGGGTGATGGACAGTTCCACCCCAGTTTCCTCAGCCTCTGCTTCCTCAACGGAAGGCGTGTCAGCAGGGTTGAGGAGATCCTCAAAGTACTCCTTCCACCGCCCGACAATGTCCCCAGTTGAGGTCAGCAGATCCCCACCTGCACTAAGAACGGTGCCTGCAGAAAACTGCTTTCCCCTCCTGAGGCGCCGGACGGTTTGCCAGAATCTCTTTGAGGCCAACCGATAGTCCTTCTCCATGGCCTCACCAAACTCCTCCCAGGACCGTGTTTTTGCCTCCAAAACAACCCGGGCCGCAGCTCGCTTAGACTGCCGGTACCCGTCAGCTGCCTCTGGAGTCCCACAAGCCAACCAGGCCCGGTAGGACTCCTTCTTCAGCTTGACAGCATCCCTTACTTCCGGTGTCCACCACCGGGTTCAGGGGTTGCCGCCACGACAGGCACCAGAGACCCTGCGACCGCAGCTCCGGAAAGCAGCAGAGACAATAGAGGTGGAAAACATGGTCCACTCGGACTCAATGTCACCAACCTCCCTCGGTACCTGCTTGAAGTTTTCCCGGATGTTAGAGTTAAAGACCTTCCTGACGGAGGGTTCAGCCAGACGTTCCCAGCAGACCTTCACAGTGCGTTTAGGTCTGCCAAGTCTTTCCAGCCTCCTCCCCCGCCAGCAAATCCAACTCACCACCAGGTAGTGATCAGTGGACAGCTCTGCCCCTCTCTTTACCCGAGTGTCCAAAACACACGGCCGGAGATCGCCTGAAACGACTACAAAGTCGATCATCGATCTCCTACCTAGGGTGTCCTGATGCCAGGTGTATTGATGGACACCTTTGTGTTCGAACATGGTGTTTGTTATGGACAAACTATGACGAGCACAGAAGTCCAACAACAAAACACCGCTCGGGTTTAGGTCAGGGCGGCCATTCCTACCAATCACGCCCCTCCAGGTGCCAATGTCATTGCCCACGTGGGCACTGAAGTCCCCCAGAAGGATGACGCAGTCCCCCGTTGGAGCACTTTCCAGTACCCCTTCGAGAGACACCAAGAAGGCCGGGTACTCCGAACTGCTGTTTGGCCCGTAAGCCGAAACTACAGTCAGAGACCTGTCCCCCACCCGAAGGCGAAGGGACATGACCCTCTCGTCCACCGGTGCGAACTCCAACACTTGGCGGCTGAGCCCGCCGCCTCTCACCATGGGCAACTCCAGAGTGGTAGAGAGTCCAGCCTCTCTCGAGGGACTGAGTTTCAGAGCCCAGGCTGTGCGTGGAGGTGAGCCCAACTATATCTAGCCGGTATCTCTCAACCTCTCGCACCAGCTCAGGCTCCTTCCCTCCCAGAGAGGTGATGTTCCATGTCCCAAGAGCCAAATTCCATGCCCGGGGTTTGGGCCGCCGAGGCACTCGCCTTCGACCACCGCCCAAACCACAATGGGAAACTTTAAAGGCTTATATAAGAGGGCAAATAATTTCATTTTTAAACTATGAAAGTAAAAAGAAGAGGAAAAAACTGAGCTCCATATCAGAACACATCACTCAGCTAGACACCTTATATGCTGCCACTCCCTCTCCAGAATTATACAAAGAGCGCCTCCTTCTTCAATCAAAGTTTGATACTCTGACTACAGACCAAACGGTTAAATTACTAACTAAGTCCAGAAGTCTTTTTTATGAACAAGGTGACAAAGCTAGTAAGTTACTAGCTCATCAACTTCGTCAGTCTACTTCATCCCACCATATTTCTAAAATTAATACTTCAACTGGTACAACCATAAATCCTCAAGAAATTATTGACCAATTTAAAAACTACTATGGTTCTTTATATACATCTGAATCCTCAGCAACTAAACAAGACTTTGATATTTTTTTCTCTAAACTCAAGATTCCTGTAATCCCCCTTGACTGCATCGAAAAATTGGAGAAGCCTCTAACTGTGGAAGAACTTTCTACAGCCATCTCTCAAATGCAAAGTGGTAAATCCCCTGGGCCAGATGGTTACCCAATCGAGTTCTATAAGAAATTCCAACAGAAACTAGCACCAGTCCTGATAGATATGTATAATGAATCGTTCTCTGATCTTAATCTTCCTCCGACACTTACCCAAGCGTTTATTTCTCTTATTCTTAAAAAGGATAAGGATCCTCTTTCCTGCTCTTCTTATCGACCCATTAGTCTTCTAAATGTAGATTTCAAGTTACTATCTAAAATGCTTGCTCTTCGATTGGAAACGGTAATGCCAAAAATCATTTCCCCCAACCAAACCGGATTTATAAAAAATAGACACTCTTTCTCTAACCTGAGAAGATTGTTTAACACGATCTACAATTGTCCTGATATTTCAACACCCGAGGCTGTCATAGCATTGGATGCCGAAAAGGCCTTTGACAGAGTGGAGTGGGGGTTCCCATTTCATACCCTGGAGGCTTTCGGTTTTGGTAAAAACTTTGTCAGATGGATCAAATTGTTGTACTCCTCCCCTGTCGCCTCGGTAAGGACTAATAATATGCAATCACAATACTTTCCATTACAACGCTCCACTCGACAAGGCTGTCCTCTGAGTCCTCTTTTGTTTGCCTTAGCCATTGAACCCCTATCAATTGCACTTTGCTCCGACGCACGGATAACCAGGATTTTTAGAAAAGGGATAGAACAAAGAGTTTCCCTCTATGCAGATGACCTGCTCCTTTATAAATCTGATTTCTCTGTCTCTGTTCCTGCTGCGTTAGCCATCTTTTAGTCATTTGGTGCCATATCGGGCTATAAGCTAAATTTGAGTAAAAGTGAACTATTCCCCTTGAATGGGGCAGTATACAAATGTCCATTAGATAGTTTTCCTTTTAAAATTATAACACAAGACTTTACCTATTTGGGGATTCGTGTGACTAAAAAGTTCAAAGACCTCTTTAAAGCTAATTTTCTTCCCCTCATCATTCGAGTACAGGAGGACTTTGATCGCTGGTCGGTACTAAACTTGTCCCTTGCTGCTCGTATTAATTCTGTTAAGATGAACACCTTGCCAAAGTTCCTTTATCTATTCCAGTGCCTACCTGTCTTTCTCACGCACGCATTTTTTCATAGAGTTGATTCTATGATTTTAGAATTTATTTGGAACAAGAAGATCCCTAGGATTCACAAAGAACGTCAACAAAGACCCAAATTGTTAGGTGGGATGGCCTTGCCAAATTTTAAATTTTACTATTGGGCGGCCAACCTTAGAATAATTCAGTTCTGGACACACCCTGGCTCACCCTGGAAGCAGCAACAGCAGGAGATCAGTTCTCTTAAAAAGAATATTCAAAGCTCTGCTGCATGACTCGACTCTAAAACGGACCCCCCCCTCCTGAGGGCGTGGTCATAGACACATAATGTCGATGGAGCCACAGCTCTTCCTCTGTGGTTTGCAGTTCATTTATGACATGCTTGATGTTTCCAGTCCTGGATTTACTCCTTCAATGAACAACCAGAAACATTTAATTGCATAATATTGAATTTGAAATTATTGTAGAGTTGGAGTTTGTGAACCTCCTGAGCTGCAGCCTCACATTTACGTCACACGTCTTCCAGTCTGTGATGATCTGTGGAGAAACTCTAGAGAGAAAGAAGAGGTTTATTGTCAGGAAATATGTGATCTGTGGGTGCAGTCTGAGTCTTTGTTAGGAAAAAGTTAATAAAGGTCTGATGCACGTGTGAAGCGCCAGAAGAACTGCAGACGGAGACGGACAACTGACCTGTTCCCTCTTTTCTGTTGCTTCTCCTTTGCAAAGTTTTATTGAAGTGAACTGACTTGGTTCGTGTTTTTATTTACCTTTAAGAGAGTCTTTATATATTTTTTATTCGTAACATTTATCTATAAACCTGAAGCTCCATTTCAAAGGTTTCATCAGTTTTACGTTTCTCTAGTTCTAAGACTTTTCATTTGATTTGAATTTGACATTTTCCTCTTCCCACTCTTATTTAGCAACACTGTTTATTTTATTATCTCATTTATTTTCATTTTTTGTCCTGTCAAAATGACAGAAGATGAGCTGCAGGTGGAAACATGACTCAGCAGAAAGCCCCCCCCCCACCCCCACCCCCCATGTCGGTGTAACAAGTTCACAGTTCGAGTCAAAAACCACAGTTTCCAACAGCAGAAACGTCTCACTGTTGAGTGTGCAGCTCTGAAACCACAGAGCTCCTCCTCCGATTGCTCAGTCTGTTGCAGGTCTGCGGTTCAAAACCCCACAGTTTCAGGAGGAGACGCTCAGCAGGTCTGAGAACGTTAAAAAATCTACACCATCCAGCCCACACGCCTGCAGACACTCAACTAACACCATGAGTTCTCTCATGGTAAAATCTGTACTGAAGAAAATTCAAAATTTGGTCAAAGGTTGATTCACTTTTGTAAAAATGTCAAACAACAGAGTTTTTGTTAAGTAGCAGCGAAAGAGAATAAAGGAAAACCATCAAACACAAACGTCTCCTCAGTTCGGCCTGTTTCATCTCTTACTTTACTTTCGCCTGTGGCCCTGTCTAGGGCATAGGCCGCCAACAAGGGCTCTCCAGGCGGTCTGGTCCTGGGTGAGTCGCTCCAGCTGTTCCCACGTGTAGCCCATGGACTTAGCATCTGCCTCCATGTCTCTGCGCCAGGAATTTCTTGGTCTCCCCCTCCTCCTTCTTCCCTGGGGATTCCAAGTTAAGGCTTGCCGTGTGACACTGGACGCAGGTTTCCGGAGAGTGTGTCCGATCTTCTTCCACAGGCTGCTGTCTTGTTTTCTGTCACAGGTCTAGATTGCTGATTGTGTCTGGCCAGTAGACTCTCAGGATCTTTCTAAGGCAGGTGTTGACAAAGGTCTGGATCTTCTTCATTGTTGTCACTGTATTCCTCCAAGTCTCAGCACCGTAGAGTAGTATGGGTTTCACCATGGTGTTGAAAATCCTGACCTTGATTTTAGTAGTCAGGTCTGTGGCTCCCCATACTCTCTTCAGCTGATGAAATGCTGCCCTTGCCTTTTCAAAGCTGACTCGCACATCCGCATCTGTTCCTCCTTGAAGGTCCATGATGCTGCCCAAGTAGGTGAAGGTCTCCACCTCTTCCAGCATCTCGCCCTCCAGGGTGATGGGTGTCTGACTGGAGACGTTTAACTTGAGGACTTTGCTCTTGCCCCTATGGATGTTTAGCCCCAGCTGTGATGAAATAGTAGCAACTGTGGTTGTCTTTTCCTGCATCTGTGTTCGGGTATGTGAAAGAAGGGCCAAGTCATCTGCAAAGTCCAGGTCGTCCAGATGTGTCCAAAGTGTCCACTGGATGCCGTTTCGCTTGTCTGCTGCTGTTGATGTCTTCATAATCCAGTCAACTGCCAACAGGAACGGGGACAGGAGGCACCCTTGCCTCACTCCAGTCTTCACTTCAAAAGCATCGGTCAGCTGGCCTCTATGAACTTTCCTGCAGGTCAGTCCTTCGTACGAGTTCTTGATAATGGTGGTGATCTTCTCTGGTACTCCATAGTGCCTTAACAGTTTCCAGAGAGTCTGTCTGTCAACACTGTCAAACGCCTTCTCATAGTCAATGAAGTTGACGTAGAGAGGCGAATTCCATTCCAAAGATTGCTCCAGGATGATGCACAGGGTTGCAATCTGGTCAGTGCAAGACCTCCCTTTACAGAAGCCCACTTGCTGGTCTCGGAGCTGGGGGTCAACTGCATCTTTCATCCTATTCAGGAGTACTCTGTTGAACACCTTCCCTGGGATGGAAAGCAGTGTGATCCCTCGGGAGTTGGAGCAGGAACTCAAGTCACCTTTTTTGGGGAGCTTAATGAGGTAACCCTCTTTCCACTCTATGGGCACTTGCTCCTTTTCCCAGATCTTCATGAAGAGGGGATGAAGGAGATCCACACTAATCTTGATATCACCTTTTAGTACCTCTGCTGGAATGTTGTCAGGTCCGGCTGCCTTACCGTTCCTGAGCTGCTGTATCGCCTTGCTTATTTCTGCCCGTGTTGGAGCACTGCAGTCAATTTGCAAGTCGCTGTTTGCTGGCTCTATGACTGGTGGGTTCTTCGGGGCTGGCCTATTTAGCAGTTTTTCAAAGTGTTGTATCCATCTATGTTGCTGACCTGCCTCGTCGGGTATCGTTTTCCCATCTTTATCCTTCACTGGTCTGTCTGGGACACTGAATTTCCTCGACAGCTTCTTGATGGTGGTGTACAGTTCCCTCATGCTGCCATGGTGAGCTGCTTCCTCTGCCTCTGATGCAAGTGAATTCATGTAGGTCCTTTTGTCTATCTTTATCTTTCTCTTCACCTCCTTGCTAGCTATCGAGTATTCTTTCTGGGCCTTTGCTCTGCTGGCTCTTGTACGGCTATTGTTTACTGCTATCTTCTTCACCTTTCTCTCCACTATACTCTGCAGGGTTGCTGTGGAGATCCATTCCTTGTGGGTGTACTTTCTGTGCCCTAATGTCTCCTGGCAAGTTGTCATGTATGCTTCTTTGACTCCTTTCCACTTTTCGTCAGCGGTCTCTTCTTCCCTCTGTTCTTGCAGGACCTGGAACTTGTTGGAGAGTGTGATCTTGAACTCTACCCTCTTGGTGTCCTCCTTCAATAGGGGGATATTGTACCGCTGGCGTTGGCTGCTAGCCCCGGTCAAGTTCCTCCGTAGCTTCATCTTCAGTTTGGCAACTAGGAGAAGATGGTCTGAGCCGACATCAGCTCCTCGTTTTGTGCGCACATCCTGGAGGGATCTCCGGAACCTCTTTCCGATGCACACATGGTCAATCTGGTTCTCTGTGGCCTGGTCTGGTGACACCCAAGTTACTTTATGTATCCTCTTGTGGTGGAAGATGCTCCCCCCAATAACCAGGTTGCTTGTGGCACAGAAGTCGGCAAACAGTTCTCCGTTCTCATTTCTTTCACCCAAGCCTTGCTGACCCATAATCTCCTCATATCCCCTGTTGTCACTGCCGATCTTGGCGTTGAAGTCTCCCATTGCGATGATGATGTTTTGTTGTGGACGACTCTGTATGATACTCAAAACTCTACTGTAAAACTCTTCTTTTTTTCCTGTCATTTGTTGGGGCATAACTCTGTATGATGTCCGTGTTGGTCCTCCGTTTCTTGGTCCGGAAGGTCGCTACCAGGAGCCGTGGGCCATGTGCCTCCCAGCCAATAAGTGCTCTCTGGGCATTTTTGGACAGCATCAAGGCTACGCCGTAGGTGTGGGATGCATTTTCTTCCTCGTGTCCAGAGTACACCAGCAGCTCTCCTGAGGCAAGTTTCTTCTGGCCGGAACCTGTCCACCTTGACTCACAGATTCCTAAGCTGCTGAGCTTGAAGGTCTTCATCTCAGCTGCCACTTGTGCTGACTTGCCTGTCTCATACATGGTCCTGACATTCCATGTACCGATGTTAATGGTGGTTCTGGTGGAGATGATGGTCATCGGCCTGGCAGCTTCCAGATCACTCTGGCTTTCACTACCTGGCGTCATAACTCCTCCAGCTGGAGATCCATCCTCCAGGACTAGACCGTCTCTTGAAACTCTTGTTGGGGCTTCTGTAACAGTTCATTTTTCCAGGTAGGGGTGTTAACCCTACGCCAACCCATTTAACCTCTGGGTGAGGTGTCTTTTTTTTCGAGGTTTTTCTCCTCTAGATCTGTTGTGTTTAGCCTGGGGGCTCACGCTACCCAGTTACCAGGGGTCACCTCGAGGAGGGTTTGTGATCAAGACAACACATAACAGTCTTGAGAAGAGCTTATGCTATGCTAGCCTGGAGGACTGATACCGCAATGGACGCCTCACTCAGGCTCCAAGCAATGAAGTGTATGCACACACATCCAGCACCATGGATTTCAAGCAGGCATGCATCACCCCTGTCGCCTCCCACCACCATCAATGTGGTCAGGTTTGACAGTACAAGCAAGCTGTGCGATACAATATCACCACACTGGCAGGAAGCCCTAGGCTAGTGCAATGCAAGGGGGAACACCAAGATACTCCACTGCCCGCACTACATACGCAAAACTCTTCCCCTGGAGTCTTATCCATGGAATGGA
This sequence comes from Oryzias javanicus, assembly GCA_003999625.1. Taxonomy (NCBI): domain Eukaryota; kingdom Metazoa; phylum Chordata; class Actinopteri; order Beloniformes; family Adrianichthyidae; genus Oryzias; species Oryzias javanicus. The sequence goes on from CM012440.1 coordinate 3,793,460, forward strand.
CAGTGTCTCCCGACCCCTCTGTTTCATCTAATTTCTTCTCATTTCATTTCATTTTCATCCCATCTAATTTTATTTCATCTCATTTTGTTTAATTTTGCTTTATTTCATTTAATCTAATTTCATTTAATCTCATGTCATTTTATTTTATTTAATCTCATTTTATTTTATTTTATTTCATTTCATTTAATCTAATCTAATTTCATCTAATTTATTTCAATGTCATTTCATCTCAACTCATTTTATTTCACCTCATTTCATTTTAATCTAATTTAATCTAATTTATTTCCCTGTCATTTCATCTCATCTCATTTTATTTCACCTCATTTCATTTTAATCTCATTTAATCTAATTTATTTCCCTGTCATTTCATCTAATCTCATTTTATTTCACCTCATTTCATTTTAATCTAATTTAATCTAATTTATTTCCGTCATTCCATCTCATCTCATTTTATTTCACTTCATTTCATTTTAATCTCATTTAATCTAATTTATTTCCCTGTCATTTCATCTCATCTCATTTCATTTCATTTCATTTTAATCTCATTTAATATAATTTATTTCCATGTCATTTCATCTCGTTTCTAAAGCACCTTCCACCATTACTCAATGAGGTCCAAAGTGATGTTCAGAAGAAACAAACACAGAGCATTCTGCAATAATAAACCATGAAAAGATTAAAAGCATAAAACCAAGTAAAATAATTTTAAAGCAGATATAAAAACCAACATAAATTAGAATAAATAATCTATTCTGATGCTGAAAGGCTGTAATGGAGAAACAATTTGTTTTTAAAACTCTCCAGAGACGTGATCTCTCTAATAGCTGGTAAAACTGATTCCAGAGTTTAGGAGCCAACACAGCAAAAGCCCGGTCCTACCAGAACTCTGGTTCTGGAACCAGTAACACACTCTGGTCTGCAGAATGTCAGAACTTAGTGGGAGTATTTTAAAACCAGACTGGAGAGATGAGGAGGTGCTGTTCCTGTCAAGGACTTGAAAGTAAAAACAAGAGTTTTGATCAAAATCAAGAAGTGCTCTGGAGACGAGATCGGGTCATGTGGTCAAACTTTTTATCCTCACAAATAAATCTTTGGACCAGCTGCAGCCTGACTATTGAAACTTTGGGTAACCCAGCATATAAAGAGTGCAATCATTTAGTCTGGACTATGGAGTGCCGTTTGTAAATCAGAGATGTAAAATTTTTACATCAATGTTTTCAGATATTTAGCGTGTTTTAGGAGAAAATAAACAGGTTTTGCTTTTCAAATGCATATTCTCCTCACGGTGGGCGGCTGTGGTGCAGTGGTAGGACAGTTGTCTCATGATCGGAAGATAGTGGGTTTGATTCCTTGCCCTACCATGTGTCGAAGTGTCCTTGGGCAAGACACTAAACCCTAAACTGCCTCTGGTGGCAGGTTGGCGGCAGTTTTCGGCAGGGGAGCCACCACCAGTGTATTAGTGTGTGTGAATGGGTCTGTGAAGCGCTTATGGCCCTCGAAGGAGGGTAGAAAGTGCTATACAAGTATACACCATTTATTCTCACCCTTTAAATTAATATATTTATAAATGTGACATTTCATAACTAAATATTTAGTTAATCAACTAAATATTTAATTTTAAGATAAATATTTAGCCCACAAACTAAATATTTAAGTTTTGCAATTAAATATTTAGTTTTCTCATTAAATATTTAAATCTAATCTAAATATTTATTTTTTCAAACTAAATATATAAGTTTTGCAGCTAAATATTTAGATCAAAGCTAAATATTTAATTTGTAACTTTATATTTAGTAAAAAATTAAATATTTAATTTTTAACTATATATTTATTATTTTATTATTTATTTAGCTTGTTTTAAATATATGTTTAGATCCATTCTAAATATTTTGGTTCAAACTATATATTTAGTTTAAAACTAAATATTTAGTATATAATCATATAGTTTTTTATATATATTTAGATGAATTATAAATATTTAGTTGAAAACTATATATTTAGTTTCCAACCTAAACATGTAGCTCATATGCAAATTAACTTGGCAATAAGTGGAAGTGGACTACCAAAATAAAAGCAGGCATTTGCTCTATATCTGAACTGCTTCATGCCAGAGTTGTCGCCCATGTACTTACAGTAATTTAAGACATGTCCAAAAATAGAAGATAATATAGATTTAATAATATGGATTTAAGTTTAATGTACAGTACTTATTTAAATATTTAGCTTTGAGGTAAATATATGGTACGGATTTAAATAATAAAGTTTGAGTTAAATATATAGTACGGATTTATATGTTTAGATTTTAGCTAAATATATAGTTAAGATTTATATATTTAGATTTGAGTTAAATATATAGTTAAGATTTAAATATTTAGATTTGAGTTAAATATATAGTTAAGATTTAAATATTTAGATTTGAGTTAAATATATAGTACAAATTTATATATATAGATTTGAACTAAATATATAGTTAGGATTTAAATATTTAGATTTCAGTTAAATGTATAGTTCAGATTTATATATTTAGATTTGAGTTTAATATAGAGTTCAGATTTTGACTTGGGGGCTGTAAATGGCCAGTTTGACTCTCCTTAGAGATATGGTTTCTATCCAACTGTGCGGTTCTGATCCAGATTCCACCCAGACCAGGAAAACAAAGACGTTCATGGATCTGTTTGTCTGAATGGGCCGGGGCATGGAGATTTTCTACATCACAAATACAATCTTTTTAAACCAGCATGTTTTCATCTGCTCCTGATTCACAACAATTTGAATAAAGAAATACTCAGAAATGGGATTTTAATGAATGAAATGAATTTTCTTAGTAAATGTCAGGAAAAAAAAGTTAAAAACATGATTTTCTTTGGACTCTGTCTCAAAGGTTATGTATGAATCATTGTGTTCTGAGGATGAAAACTTAAATGGTTTTTAAAAATTAAAGAAAAAACTTTTTTTCGCACGACGGGTCGGTTTAAACACAATGCATTGTGGTCTATTCCACAGCATCTTGAACACGAGTTTTTCACAGAGACTTCTGGATTTTCTTTAAGTCGTAGCTGTGGACTCCTCCCATCTCCTGGAGCATCATGGGATTGTTATTAGGAGTTGTAGATTGTAAACGGCATTAGCGTGGCGAGCTAGCCAAAGCAGCATTTCATTTCCTGTTGGCAACATTTGAATCAGATTATTGTGAAAGGTTTCGTCTGCAAAGAGCAGAAATGTGTTCATTCTCCTCACAGACGCTGCAGCTTTTTCCAGTTTCCAGTCAGTCGTCGGCTTTAAAATCATTCAGGAGACTCAGTCTCACCTGAGACACTCGGTCTCCGTTCAGCGCCCTCTCCGCCGATTTTAACCACACCATAGACATGTAGGGTCATTGGTGAGAGGGTGACGGGGCATTACTACGAGCAATCAGGAGATGTCCTGTCAAGGCTCTACTCACCAATGTGACTGTTTGGGATGTTTTCTTTAAACCGTGCTGGAGCAACTGTTTCTGGGACCTCGTGGCTGAAGCTCGTGCTTCAGGGCAAGCTCTTACTGTAGCATCCCCGGTTGAAAAGATGGTCTCTCAAACTGATGGTTCACAACCCTTTTATTCAGCCTTGTGTGTGAACACACCGTAAGAGCTACAAAGAAAAGATAAAATTTCATTTTACATCTCTTACAGCTGTATTCACCATTTCAACCCTTTTTGTTTTACTCATTACCTTCTAACCTTAAATTTACACCATCCATTTATAACTTTCAAAAGTTTAACCTCTTATACAAATCAAATAATGTAACTTTATTTTGACAAACTTATTTAACCATAAACTTCAGTTCCTTTCTGTAAAAACATAAAATAAATCCTGTTATTAGCGTTCATTTTAACCATGACTCAGCATTAGTTTGGTATTACAGTGCCACCTAGTGGACAAAATAAAATGTGCTGACAACGTAGAAATATATAAAAACACATAACTAAAAATCGCCAAAACATAAAATGTTACAAACCTTGTTCCCTTTTCAACCAGGTGCTATAGGAAAACCATAAACTTTAGTTTTTTAAACCTTTAACTTTGTTTTTATAACCGCTTTGGCAGACACGAAGCACATGCAGCCTTCACGTTCACTTCACTGATGACTTCCGGTTAGCGCGTTTTTACATTCCTTCAAAATAAAAGTCACAACCACATTATACAAAAAAGAAATTAGAATTACAAAATAAAAAGGCGATGGGCTGAATCTAGGTCATTTACACAGGAATCTGCTCTTTGATCATGTCAGCTTGGAAAAAGCATCAAGTAACTTGGAAAGTATTCAGTCTCTCTGGTGACTCCATGATTAAGGGGGTGGGGTGCTTGGGTGTCCTGCTGAGGCTGGTAGGCGGGGGTCGGAGCTTCTTTGCGCCTGGCTGGGGCATGGGGGGCACTGTTGGTTGGGGGGTCTGGCCTGGCATCTGGATGGGGCGGGGGGGGGACGCCAGGTGGTGTCCAGGGCCTGGGCGTCGGGGGGGGGGGTTATGCAGTTTGGTCGGGGGTCTGGTTCGGTCTGGGGGGTGGTCCTCTTGCTTGTGCTGGGTGGGCTGGCGTGGGGCCCCGTCCTGGGGGGTGCCGCTTGCGTCAGGGGGGGTGGCTCGTCTGCATCTGGGGGCTGGAATCACTCCCTACCTGTCTCTTGGGCGGGGTGGGGCAACCCCCTTGGGGCCTGTCGTTGCTCTGGGCAGTGCCTGCCTTTAGGGTCTTGGAGGGGCGGGGGGCGGTTGGTCCCGTCTGGTGGGGTGGGGATGGGGCTTTCTGTGGGGAGCAGGGGGTCCCATTTGGTACAGGGCCTGGGGGGTCTGGCGTGTTGTGGTCTCTTCTGAAACTTTCGGTGGGGGCTGCAGCTGGTCCAGCCGCCTCCGTCCCGTTAGTGCTTGACCAGTGCACCCATGGGAAAGGTGCTTGGGGGCCGGAGCTGGGACAGCGGTCCACCATCGGGGGTCGGTCTGCCAACCGCCCCCAACCTACCCTCTTCCTCATACAGACATGCATTAGGGTGAAGGGGAGGGTGGTTGTACTGCAGCGCGCTACGGGGGGTGGACTACCTGCCAGTGGCCTCCCCTCTGGTTGCTGCTGCATAGGTTTGCTCCTCCCCTTATTTTTATTTGCACCTTAGACATGTAGGACCTTGGTGGGGGGGGTGCTTGGACATCACTGCCAGCAAGCAGTAGATGTCCTCTCAGCGCCCTCTCCGCCAATTTTAACCACACCACAGATATCACAGAAACACATAAACAGTAAGAGAAGCAGAACTCTAAAGACTGCAGTATTACTCCAAGAATACAAAGATACAGATATACACCCACAGCAAAAAACATTGTGTTTCTGCACTTTAAACGGACTTATACCAGGTGAATACTCTATTCTGATTGGCTGCTGGGTGCAGACGCTCACCATCAATATGAGGTTCCTGTCGCACAGCCCAAATGTTCTGTGTCACTGCAGGTTTCTCTTTAACAAAGACAAGTGGTGACGATCAGCATCTGTATCTGCATTTGCTTTACTCACATCATATTTAAGGCATTTGTTTTCTGTGGAAGTTTTTAGATGTTTTTATCAATGAGCCAATAGCGTCCTCTAGTGGCCAAGGAAGGTTCAACAGGAGACAAATGATCTGACTTCTCACTAAAAACACAAACAAGTTTTCTCTTCTTCAATCATACGTTTGCCTTTTTTTGTTCATGTTTTTCAAACCTTTTCTTTACAGTTCTTTTCACATTTCCTCTTTATTATATTTTTCCTTAAACCTTCATCTTCTCATCATTTATTTCTGATTCTTTGTCAAAAATGTCAGCTGAGTGTTCATCCTGGATGTGAAACACGTCTCCAGAATCAGTTTATATTTTAGTATCTGAAGGATGTTAACACTTAGTCTATAATATATATTTCTGCAGTACATGAGCATTAATGCATTTATAAAAACAATAAAAAGCAGATTATTCTGGGTTATTTCATCATCCTGAACCACAGGTCCACTCCTTCACTCAAACTGATCCGTCGTCATCATTTCATCTGTTTTTATTCCTCCAAAAAGATCTTCAGAAACTTTCAGAGACTTTGAACTTAGATCTTCTCCTCTGTGGTTTTGCTTCCTGGTTCTCATGCACACTAAAGGTTTTACCAAATACCAATATTTTCCCGATTTAGCTCCAAACCATTTAGGTCTGCATCCCATTTGGTTATTGGAATTGAAATGTTATTATCTCTAGTTTGTATATTTTAGAGATAATCTTATTCATTGAAAAATTAAACAAAGAGGTAACTAGTTCTGGTCATTTTAGGTCATTATCATCGTATTTATTTTTCTCATAATTATAGATTTTAGTTGCTCCAGAGGGGTTGGAGGAAGTGGCCGGGGAAAGGGAAGTCTGGGCATCTTTGCTTAGACTGCTGCCCCCCCGACCCGATCCCGGATGAAGCGGAAGAAGATGGATGGATGGATTCCAGTTGCTGATATTCCAGGAAGTGATTTATTCCATGTTTATCTTGTAGTTCCTGCAATGTTATAAATCTTCTTTCAATAATTAAGTGCTCTAATAGTGTTACGCCCCCTGCTTGCCAGGCTGGGAAGTGTAACATTTTTTTGTTTATAAGGATGTCTGGGTTGTTCCAGATGGGTGTCATTTTACACGGTACGACTGAGGACTTTGACGCTTTGAGAAAATCCCACCAGGCTGTTAAGGTGGAATCCCACCAGGCTGTTAAGGTGGAATCCCACCAGGCTGTTAAGGTGGTACTTATGTTAATACTTTGGAAACTATTGTGAATGAATTACGTATCTCACGGTTGTTTCACAAAGAAACAAAGTGACATACCTGGAACATGTGCTAAATGTACGTAGTGACAGTGTGACACGGCCTTGAGGGGCTGTAAACTAGCAGATCATTGGGAGTAAGGCATCATGGGATATCAGCCAGGTGAATGTCGAGTGAACTCCCGACACTCTGCAGAAACTACATCTTAGAAAATGACTTTTTAAAAAAAAAAAATTCTCTAACCTTTATTTAACCAGGGGTGGATCCCATTGAGATTTAAAACCTCTTTTTCAAGGGAGCCCTGGCGAGGAATCAATACAACAATAAAATACATTTGTTAAGCAAATAAAACAGAATTAAAATGATGGTTAAAATTTCATGTAAATTAATTAGCTAAAACATGTACAATTTAAAGAAGCAGTCTCAAGTGTTCTTAATCAAGATTTAAAAGCATTTATGGAGATAAGTTCTCTCAATTGCAAGTTCTTTTGAAGCAAATTCCATGAGAAAAAAGCCTTTTTCCCAAAGCTCAGTACGAACAGAAGGAACAGAGAGTAACAAATGGTTATTGGAACGCAAAGCATGAGATTGAACATATCTCTGTGTGATTAAGTTACAAATATAATCAGGAAGAAGTCCAAGTATAGCTCTGTAAATAAAACTGTACCAGTGAGTTAACCGCCTGGTGGACAGAGAAGGCCATCTCACTTTAAGGTATAGCTGACAGTGATGGGTCAATGACCTACTGTTGGTGATGAACCTTAGAGCAGCGTGGAACACAGAATCAATCTTACTAAGACAATTAGCAGAGGCGTTCATATAGAGAAGATCTCCATAATCTAAAATGGGTAGAAAAGTTGTAGCAACAAGACACTTTTTAACTTTAAAAGAAAAACAACATTTGTGTCGGTATAAAAAACCCAGTTTAAGTTTAAGTTTCTTCACAAGGGTTTCAACGTGGGGTTTAAAACTCAGAGTGTCATCAAGCAAAATACCCAGATATTTATACAGATGGACAACCTCAATTTCCTTTCCTTCAATAGTGGATACTGTGGGTATAAATTGTGGTCTTTTTCTGTGATGTGAAAACAACATTAGTTTTGTTTTGTTAGCATTTAAAAGTAATTTTAACTGGATGAGTGTATGTTGCACAATATCAAAAACTTTCTGTAAAGATTGAACAGCGTTCGAGGGGGATGAACCAAAACAATAAATAATTGAGTCGTCAGCGTAAAGATGTATACGGGCTTCAGCTCCATTTTAGCCCAGTTCATTGATGTAGATTATAAATAAGAGGGGTCCTAATACTGAGCCCTGTGGCACCCCCTTATGGACATTCACAACTTCAGAACGCAAATCATCATGTTTAACACTTTGGGTTCCTCTCAAATAATTAGCAAACCAAGACAAAAAAATTGGCTAAAAACAGCATCACAATAATGAAAGAACACTGGGAACGCTTAGATGAGAGGGTTTCTCCAGTGAGGGACAGATGAAGGGTAAGAGCAACCGAACCCTCACCGTCTGCAGCTTTAGTCTGATGATGCACGGCCTCAAACTTGAACCCATTTTCAGGAGTTTATCTGATGATCAGAGAAGTCTGACGAGCGCACGCTCTGGTCTCATTTCACAAGTTTCCCCTGAAAGTAAGTTCTCTTCAGTCTGAGAGTTTTGACATCAGAAAAATGTCCTGGTGAGGACCCCCTCCCCGAGTGTGAGGACCCCCTCCCTCAGGACACGGTGACTGTCTTCATCTGGGTTCTCTTATTTCAGTCAAACGGTCTGTTTTGATGTTTGACTCAATAAAGTTTTATTGACATGAGGTTCTTTTACAAAAGTTTTCTAGAGAATTTGATTTCCAGAAAGACCAGAGAGAAACCTGTGGGACGACACGAAGATCGAGTTCTGATCCGCGTTCAGAGAACCAGGAAGTTCTAGATGGTACATGGGGGTCATTGTTCCTCAGACCACACTGTGTCTGCATCCTCAGCTGCAGGAACGATTTCATGTTTTTTCTTCTATTGCAGTGAAGAAAACAAGAGTCAGGTTTTATGCATCTTCATTTTAATGTTTTTAGATGTGGACTCCATGACTAAAACTGTAAGGAATACTCGGAAACTTCAGTACATCAAATAGATGATACTTTAAATGACTAACAAACATATTTTTACTGGTTTCTTGGCTAAATTATCCAACATTTGGGGGAAAAAAGATCTGTTTTTAAATGAGGCCAGAAAACCACCTCTGCTGGAGTCATACAGCGTCAGAAAGGTTCAATTGAGGCAAGTTAACATCCATGGAAGATACCCTCTGATGTCTGTGTAGACGTTGGGCCTATCTGGGTATTTGCAGGTGAAGTCTCTGTTAAAAGAGACGATGCCAACAGCTTTGCCGTTGCACATCAGAGGACCTCCAGAATCCCCCTGCAACGAGCAGACATCATCAAAAACTCAATCCATCTCTGATCTGTAGAACTTAAAAACAGTTTTAGTGAAAAACTGACCTGACAGAATCCTTTGTCGGTCTTAAATCCACCAGCACAGATCACGTTGTTGGGAAGGCCTTCCCATTCTTCACGACAGACCTGCCGACTTATGATGGACACATTTGCAACCCTCAGGTCGTCCACAGAGTTGTCCACACTGTTCTCCGTCTTCCCCCATCCAGCCACATCGCACACCTGATTGTCTTCCAAGTTCATGTTGATCTCTGCCAGTGGAATGGTTTTAATGTTGTTGCCGATCGGAACTCTTCCTGCCAACTGCAAACAGAAGATTCAGTTTGAGCTTTTCAGACGGTGAAAAGCGTTCAGAGATTGAGTCTGAAGAATCTAAACCACAGGTGGGTCATCCAGCAGAGGAAGAAAAGGTCCAAACCATCAGAACGTATTATCTCTAGACCTCTGGATTACCTGAACATATACTTACTCTGAGGAGCATTATGTCATAACCACGTCCAACTTTTGTATAATTGTTGTGCTTGCATTTGCCAGATATTTCAATTTTCTTGACATTCCTGTTCTTTAGGTTGTGTCCACCCAGAATGACGTGCGTCAGATCACTGAAGGATTGGAGAAAGTTATTGATCAGAAGCTGTTGGACAGACTTTGGTGAAATGATTCCTGAAGTCTGATTCCTTACATGTCACAGTGAGCAGCAGTGACCACAGTGTCCTTGCTGATGAGAAAGCCTCCGCACACGTGACCTTTTCTGTTCTGGATGGACACCATGAACTGCAGGGAACCTTCTGGAGCAAGTTGCCCATTGATGATGAGACTTCCACGAACTGTAGAAAGAAATCAGGTCTCTGTTTATTCCTTCATTGGAGAATGACAGATAAATGCAGTTCCTACCGTGTGATCCAGCACAGATCAGAGCGAGGACCAGCAGAAACCGACCCAGGTCCTGCATGGTGTCAGTCAACCACACCACAGCTTCAGAGTCTCAGTCTGACAGACTTTTATACACGCACAGCCCTCTGCTTTGTGATCATCTATCTGATCTCCACATCAGAACACTTCCTTGATGCTGAATTGTTGCAGCTGGTTCCTTTTTCATCACTCTTTTTTTTCTAAACTTGTCCTGAGCAAACAGATACGAGCTGAGACCTCAATGTTGGACAGATTTTACCGTCACAACAGGGGTTAATTGAGTATAAACTCCTATGGGGTGCTGTTTGTAAATAATAGATGTAAAATTTTTACATCAATGTTTTCAGATATTTAGCGTGTTTTAGGAGAAAAAAAACAGGTTTTGTTTTTCAAATGCATATTCTCACCCTTTAAATTAATATATTTATAAATGTTACATTCAATAACTAAATATTTAGTTAACCAACTAAATATTTAATTTTAAGCTAAATATTTAGCCTAAAAACTAAATATTTAAGTTTTGCAATTGTAATATTTAGTTTGCTCATTAAATATTTAAATCTAACCTAAATATTTATTTTTTTCAAACTAAATATATAAGTTTTGCAGCTAAATATATAGTTAGGATTTAAATATTTAGATTTGAGTAAAATATATAATACAAATTTATATATTTATATAGTTAGGATTTAAATATTTAGTTTACAATTAAATATATAGTTAAGATTTAAATATTTAGATTTGAGCTAAATATATAGTTAAGATATATATATATATTTAGATTTGAGCTAAATATATAGTTAAGATTTAAATATTTAGATTTGAGTTAAATATATAGTTAAGATTTATATATTTAGATTTGAGTTAATATATAGTACGAATTTATATATTTAGATTTTAGTTAATATATAGTTAATATTTATATATTTAGATTTGAGTTAAATATATAGTCAAGATTTATATATTTAGATTTGAGCTAAATATATAGTACGAATTTATATATTTAGATTTGAGCTAAATATATGGTTAGAATTTAAATATTTAGATTTGAGCTAAATATATAGTTAAGATTTAAATATTTAGATTTGAGTTAAATATATAGTTAAGATTTATATATTTAGATTTGAGTTAAATATATAGTTAAGATTTATATATTTAGATTTGAGTTAAATATATAGTACGAATTTATATATTTAGATTTGAGCTAAATATATAGTTAGAATTTAAATATTTAGATTTGAGCTAAATATATAGTTAAGATTTAAATATTTAGATTTGAGTTAAATATATAGTTAAGATTTATATATTTAGATTTGAGTTAAATATATAGTCAAGATTTATATATTTAGATTTGAGCTAAATATATAATTAAGATTTATATATTTAGATTTTAGTTAAATATATAGTTAATTTATATATTTAGATTTGAGTTAAATATATAGTTATGATTTATATATTTAGATTTTAGTTAATATATAGTACGATTTATATATTTAGATTTGAGCTAAATATATAGTTAGAATTTAAATATTTAGATTTGAGCTAAATATATAGTTAAGATTTAAATAATTAGATTTGAGTTAAATATATAGTTAAGATTTATATATTTAGATTTTAGTTAAATATATAGTACGAATTTATGTATTTAGATTTGAGCTAAATATATAGTTAGATTTTAAAATATTTAGATTGACCTAAATATATAGGGTAAGATTTAATATTTAGATTTGAGTTAAATATATAGTTAATATTATATATTTAGATTTTAGTTAAATATATAGTTAAGATTTTTATATTTAGATTTGAGTATATTTAGTAAGATTTGATATTTAGATTTGAGCTAATATATATAGTTTTAAGATTTATATATTTAGATTTGAGATAAATATATATTAGAATTTAAATATTTAGATTTGAGTTAAATATATAGTTAGATTTATATATTTAGATTTGAGATATATATAAGTAGATTGATATATTTGATTTGAGGCTAAATATATAATTAAGATTTATATATTTAGATTTGAGCTAAATATATAGTTAAGATTTAAATATTTAGATTTGAGTTAAATATATAGTTAAGATTTATATATTTAGATTTGAGTTAAATATATAGTCAAGATTTATTTATTTAGATTTGAGCTAAATATATAATTAAGATTTATATATTTAGATTTGAGCTAAATATATAGCTAAGATTTATATATTTAGATTTGAGCTAAATATACAGTTAAGATTTACATATTTAGATTTGAGTTAAATATAGAGGGAGACCTGCATAGGGAGAGGGACAGAGAGGATTGTAAGTACGGAGGATGAATGGAGCACGTGTGTGGCTGCGGGTGTGTGAATGCGCGCGTGTGCGTGCGTGTGTCTGAGTGCAGCTATCAGCTGACGGTGCTACACCGTCACAGTAGTTTGTCTGTGTTGCTTGACTTTTCGGACTCAAAAATCGTAAAATAGCAACGTCTTGGATGCACGGAACAATCACGGAACCAGACGGTCAGCAGGATTTGGGACCCGACCCGCATCGGTGCCGGGTCAGGGTTAGGGCTAGGGTAGGTTCGGACAAACCGCCCGGAACCTTTTTTAATTGGGCCTCGAATGAATTTTGCAATTTATACACAATCCGTTATGAAACATACATCATTTACCCGAAATCTAAATATTTAGATTCGTACAATACATTTAACTCAAATCTAAATATTTAAGTTCGTACTATATATTTAACTCAAATCTAAATATTTAAATCTTAACTATATATTTAACTCAAATCTAAATATTTAAATCCTAACTATATATTTAGCTCAAATCTAAATATATAAATTCTTATTATATATTTAACTCAAATCTAAATATTTAAATCCTAACTATATATTTAGCTGCAAAAGATATATTTACTTTGAAAAAATAAATATTTAGGTTAGATTTAAATATTTAATGAGCAAACTAAATATTTAATTGCAAAACTTAAATATTTAGTTTGTAGGCTAAATATTTAGCTTAAAATTAAATATTTAGTTGGTTGACTAAATATTTAGTTACTGAATGTAACATTTATAAATATATTAATTTCAAGGGTGAGAATATGCATTTGAAAAACAAAACCTGTTTTTTTCTCCTAAAACATGCTAAATATCTGAAAACATTGATGTAAAAACTCACATCTCTGATTTACAAACGGCACCCCATAAACCCCTGTTGTATTTCATGCTGAACTTTATTTATACTAATCATTTTTGTTTTGTTGGACAGGACGGAAAAGAAAAAGAGGGAGGCGGGTAAAAGAGGGGATTTTAGAGAAAAACGAGATGGCAACAGAGGAAGACAACATCCTAAAACAACCAGGTCTAAACAGTAAACTAGAATGGGGGGGGACTGTCTACACACTCTGTAATTACACACATACCTGTTGGTTGAAACAACTGCAGCTAACAGAATTAATCATACAAACAGACACACAAAGTCTTTCATTCTGTCACCCATACTATTAGTGCAAAGGAGAGCTGACACCTGTGCTCAGGTGAGTGTTTATGTTTTGCTGAGGTGGATGTTGATGGAATGTACAAAGGGGGGGAGCACCCAGCCATCCCCACGCCAAGACCCCCCAACTCCCACCACGGAGCCAGAGAGAGAATCCGCCCGCCGGGCAATCCCGCCAAACACCCAGACCAAGGCATGCGGGACCGCCACAGAGGCCCCCCACACCCGAGAGCAGGAATGCACAGGAGCACAGAGAGTACAGACCCCAGCCCAGCCAGAGGAGCAGCTCCACCCACCGCACCAGAAGGTCCAACGCAAGACCCCACCCCCGGAGAGCCCCCCAACTTCAGAAGAACAGCCCACCACAACCCAGCAGCACAGAGCATCCCCCCTCCCCACCCCAGGTACGAGTCAGAGCCCCCCAAGGGAGACCCACTCCCGTGCTCCAGACAACCGCCCGCCCCCGCCGCGGGAGGTCCAGGGGACTGCAAGGAAGGGGCCGCCCACCCCCTCCGAGGAGGAAGGGCGGACCCAAGAGTAAAGGAGGTTCCAAAGAATTGATGTAATCAAGGCCCGACCAGGCCCACCCACAGTTGGAGTTCCTGGAGAGGCCCAGTTCTCGAGAGCAAGGACCGGAATCCGCACCCCCGAGACCTGGACACCCTCTGGCTCCAATGTGGTTTGATCCCCTGTTCTAGATCTTAAATCTCGGGGATCCCACTCCCGGCGTGGAGAGGAGACCGCAGGGCCCAGAAGCCTGGCACCCAAGAGACAAGACCACTAGGCCGAGGGTCCTCGCCCCCCCACAAGGGATGGGGTAGGGGACAGAAGGTCGAAGGTTCCACCTTCCTTGTGTGATGCATGCGTGTTTGTTTGTTAGAGTGTATATTTTGAGGTGTTAAAGGTGTGTGTACTAAAGGCGTGTGGTTAAAATTGGTGAGTAGGGCCTTGACGGGACATCTCCTGATCGCTCACAGTGATGCCCCGTCACCCTCTCACCAATGACCCTACATGTCTATGGTTCGGTTAAAATTGGCGGAGAGGGCGCTGAGCGAACATCTACTGCTTGCTGGTAGTGATGTCCAAGCACCCCCCCCACCAAGGGTCCTACATGTCTTAAGGTGCAAATTAAACCAAGGGGAGGGCCAATCCATGCAGTGGCCACAGGAGGGGGGCCACTGGTGAGTGGTCACCTCCCGCAGTACAATGCAATACTACTCCCCCTCTTCACCCTAAGAAATGTTTATATGAGGAAGGGGATAGGTTTGGGGCAGTTGGCAAACTGATCACCGATGGTGGACCGCCGTCCCCCGCCACCCCCAGCGTTGGGCCCAAGTTCCCCCAGCCCAGGGGCCCCACCCCCAGAGAGCAAACCCACCAGGCCACGCGCCCCCTCACCCCCGCGGGGAGGGTGCAGCCAAGAAGGAACCAGTCTCAGTGACAAATCCAAGTCCTCACCCCAAAGCACCTCTCTCGTGGGTGCACTGGTCAGACACTAACAGCACCAAGGCGGCTGGACCAGCCCGCCGATAGTATCTGTAGAGACCGCAATCTGTCAAGACCCTGCAGTCCCGTGCCTAATGGGACCCAGCTCCCCATGGACAGCCCCCCCCACCAGATGGGGCCAACCGGCCCACCACCCCCAAGACCCCGCGACAAAGGCGGGCGCCATCCAGAGCACCGGTGGGTCCCAAGGGGGTTGCCCCACCCTGCCCCAGAGCCAGAGAGAGAGAGTGATCCCAGCCCCCAGGTGCAGGCGAGCCTCCTCCCCAACGCAGGCGAGCCTCCCAAGGACAGGGTCCCCCTCCAGCCCCCCAGCGCAAGCCAGAAGACCACTCCAAGCCGAGCCAGAACCCCCACTCAACCACGCACCCCATACCACCTACACCCAGGCCCCGGAGGCCACATTCAGATGCCCGACCAGATCCCCCAACTAGCGGAGCCCTTCCACGCCCCAGTCAGGCGCCAGGGTGTACCCCAATCCCTAAGTAATGGAGTCAGCAATGGGAGACCAGAGAGACTGAATACTTTCCAAGTTATTTGAACTTTTAGCTGATGCTTTTTCCAAGGTGATCAAAGAGCAGATTCCTGTATTGATTTACGTTAATGTTTTTCTTGCTTTTCCAATTAACAAAATAATTTTTTTTGCTATACAAAGAGTTATGAAGATTGAATGAATGAATGAATGAATGAATGAATTAAATAGTTTATTTCAAGCAATCAGGTTATAATACATGAAATAACATCACATAGTCAATCACAAGTAGATCACTTGAAAGTGAGTGGAAGGAAGTGAATTTATATAATCCCACCCCGGCTCGACCATTTTCTCTACATGAATTATCAATATCCGGTTCAGGACTTAATATCAACTATTAATAGATTCAGGTTATTAAGGATCATTAATATCATTGATGTAATCAAATTTCAAAGCATCTACAACAATTCATTTATATTAATCAGTAACAATAATCTAGTAATCTCAAAATACTTGTGCAGATTGTATTCAAAGAATTGTAATAATTCAAGAAGTAATAAGTAAATTGTCCTCATTTGCTAATGCAGGAACAATCTAAACATTCTCATTAAAAAAAGACAATTGATATTTTATGTATCAAAGAATGATAAAAAAAATCAAAATGTAGTTATTAAAATAAAAAAAAATTCAATTTGTTCAGATTGTGTTAATCAAAGAATGATTATAATGATACAGAAATAAGTTGAAAAGATCAGGAATTAGAGCAGAATCAGTGCTACATCACAGCTTAGAACAAGTTTAAGGCCACGTAAACGATCTTGTAAACCATCCTCGTTATGACTGAGAGACTGAAGGTCTCATTTCAAAGGAATTGAGCTGGAGTTCTTCAGAATCGGGTCAGAGTTTACATCCATGGGTTTTTTTAGTTCACATTTTGCTTGAATTGAAAGATTGAAACACGCGTAATCCCACAGTTCTCAAAGTCTTTCATGGATTGGATGGATTTCATGGAGTTCAGAATCCAGGTCGATTGGATCTGGGTTTTTTTGCGTAATATTCTTGCGTGCTTCGCCAGATCGGCATGGTATTTAGAAAGATGCACATTAATATAAATTGATGTTCCCTTCAGTTGTTTGCATTGTTTCATCAGAGCTTTCTTATGGTTTCGATTCACGAACCTGATCAGGATCGCAGGTTTATCCGTGTTCTTTCTCCGAGGAAGCGGATGACAGACCTCAACAGTATTTAGGTCCAGGGAAATCCCTTTGGACTCAAGAAATTCTCCAACTTGATTCTCCACGGAGTTAGCATCCATCATCACAGCTCCGTTAGCATCCATGCTAGCGCTGGTAGCACCAGGCCGCGTCCTGGGTTGTAGTTGGAGTCCTGTGAGAATCACATTATTCATCCGTGCTTGTTGATCCATGTCATGCATCCTTCTTTCCATCAGATCTTGGCGATTATCTCGTTGTTCGTTACATGCCTTTTCTTGACTGATGTTAATACTCTGGAAACTATCGTGTTTTTTTATTGTTTGGCTGATAAATGGTTAGGATCTGACAGGTTGATCTTTCCACATAACTCCTGTTTCCTAAGTCCATCCATGAGTTGGTATTAGATTATTATTTAACCATTTTAAGATGGATTGTAATCTGTTGGGAGTAAAGTAATTGTTGAAGTTTGGTAGTTCTAAACCTCCACATCTTTTGCAGATTTTAAAGTTTTGATTCTTGCAGGTTTATTCCTCCATAAAAAGCTGGATCTGGATGAGTCTTATGTCTTATCGGTATTGATTCAATGTCTTGATCGGTATTGAGAGTGATTGCTCAGAATTACTGTTTAGGGATAATAGAACTGATTTATTCCAGTTAATTGAATAGTCTGAGATGAGGGAGAATTAATTAATGATAGTTATAGTTTCACTTATTGAACGTGAGTTATGTAAAAAAAGTAATATGTCATCAGCATACAGACTGATTTTATGATGGTCATGTTTAGTTTTAATTCCTTTAATGTTCTCATTCTGTCTTATTGCTGCAGCCAGAGGCTCGATGAATATTGCAAAGAGAGAGGGGGAGAGTGGACAACCCTGTCTGGTTCCTCTTCCAAGAAAAAACCTGCTGGACGTCATCAAACGGCATCCAACAAGAGTATGCTCATATCCTGGCTCTTAATAGTAGCAAAGTCTATCACGTTAACTAATCTAGAGACATTGTCACTCGACTGTCTACCTTTAATTTATTAAAGGTCTTGGTTGTAACTGCCAACAAAGAGGATATAACAAAGTGAACTTTTGTTGTTGACCAAATACTTAATTTCCGCCACAGTCTAAAAATAAATTGTCTAAATACTGCTTTGTCTGGGTGGGGGTCAGGCTTTCTCATGGGGTGGGGTCCAGCGTCGCATGGAAGGGGCGCCGTAGAAGGGAGCTAAGGACAAGGGGCCTGGAGGGCCTGGTCTCCCCCACCACGCTGCTTTGGTTAGCGCCTAGCAGCTAATTTAGAAGAAAAGAGTCCTACGAAAGCAGCTGTCCATGGTGTGGATGTGAGTTCTAAATGTTCACGTGAAAACATTTCAGAGTTCCTCTGTTTTCAGAATTCCAAACTAAAGACACAAACTGACGTCTGGACCAAACAGTCCCAGCAGATGAGCGCTAACATGAGCTACAGTTTTTAACATGGTCACATGTACGCAGGTCTTTTTCATGTCTGCTTAACTCGACATAACATGCATGTTGGTGTTACAAACACAGGCTCGTGTCAATGATCTGACAGAATTATCCACCAACCAGCATCAGAATGAAAACACTTTCAAAGCAGAAGTTTTCATGTTAGAAAGTTTCTCGCCGCCTCAGAAACACGAGCTGCAACTAAACGAGGACAAACGTATTTACTGCTTTTAAAAATGGGTCAGCTTGATGAAGCATCAAACTTTGCATCTTTTCTAGTTTGAATGAGTCGAAAAGTTTCACATATAAGAAAAACCACAGTTTTCGTACTTCAGTGCCACCAGAGATCAGACGACTGATAAAGGTTTGGTGTGAACGCAGCACAAACACACTGCAGCATGGCTCTGTAATTCTGTTTATTTGAGGTTTGGTGTCAGAGTTAAACTTCCTCACAACAGCTGCACATTTCTTCCTTCTGAGTTTAGTTTTCACGGTAACGTTTGGTTGGAAGTGCAGATCAGGGGCGGACTTAGCAGTTTGGGGGCCCCAGGTGAACAATACCATGGGCCCCTCTGCAGTGAATGGAAACATCATTTAGTCAGGTTTTATGAAAGAAAGAAGAAACGAGGAACAAAAACAGTTAAAATGATGGAAAAAATACAGTTAATCATGGAGTGGCGTCAATTAAAAAGAGAAATTATCAAAAGCCCGTGTCTTTTAGGCCCACCTTGAAAGAAAAATAAATATTTAATAATATAAGAATAAATTCAGAAAATCATGAGAAAAAAAGTCAGCATTTTACATGAATAAAATCATGAATTTATTACTCAAAAACTTTTCACAGAAATGTTTTTTTTTTTAAAGTTGTTTGTTTTTTAAAAGTTGAACATCTACAAAAAAATGTAAAGCAGATTCCAGAAGGTTCTGGAGCTGTGATGTCTATCTCATTCCTCTGCAACACAAGTTCAATGT
The DNA here is from genome assembly GCA_003999625.1 of Oryzias javanicus. NCBI lineage: Eukaryota > Metazoa > Chordata > Actinopteri > Beloniformes > Adrianichthyidae > Oryzias > Oryzias javanicus. The sequence continues at coordinate 3,812,706 of CM012440.1, forward strand.
TTAATGTCCAACTTTCTGTTTAAACATTTTAAAAGTGAAACAGGGACAAAAAAACATTTCTATTAATTGTTGGATTACTGTTTTTTTTTCAAAATTGCACTTTTGAAAAAAAAAATTGTGACTGTTCTAATAATTTTATTCTGTGTTATTTTGATATTTTTTCATAATTTTATTGTTTTTCTTGTATCTTACGCTGCTTATTCTCATCAAATGTCTTTATATTTCTCATTATTTTATTAATGTATTCTCATCACATGTTTTCTCCTTTCTCAGAATTCTGTTTCTCTTCTTTTCTGTTTTGTTTTCTGACACTTTAAGAAGTGCTTCAACTAATTTCATATTTTGTCTTTCTCTTCTTTATTACATTAATACTTTTTTCATTTCCACCAAGGCTGGATGAATGGATGGTAAACGGCGTATACTTGGATAGAGCTTCCTTCCTTTGAAAGCCCAAAGTGCTCCACAGTCACAGACCCGTTCACACACTGGTAATCACTGGCACAACCTTCCATCAGACCGGCACCCAAGAGACAAGACCACCAGGCCGTGAGTCCTCGCCCCCCACCAGGGATGGGGTAGGGGACAGAAGGTCGAGGGTTCCACCTTCCTTGTGTGATGCATGCGTGTTTGTTTGTTAGAGTGTATATTGTGAGGTGTTAGAGGTGTGTGTACTAAAGGGGTGTGGTTAAAATTGGTGAGTAGGGCACTGAGAGGACATCTGTTTGCTGGGAGTGATGTCCAAGCACCCCCCCACCAAGGGTCCTACATGTCTAAGATGCAAGAAAAACTAAGGGGAGGGGCGAATCCATGCAGTGGCCACAGGAGGGGGGCCACTGGCAGGTAGTCCACCCCCCCGCAGCGTGCTGTAATATAACCACCCTCCCCTTCACCCTAATGCATGTTTGTATGAGGAATTTGGGGGCTGTTGGTAGACTGACCCCCGATGGTGGACCCCCCCTCAGCACCGGGTCCAAGTCCCCCAGCCCAGGGGCCCCACCCCCCAAGGAGCTTCCTTGGGCCTCCACATGTTTTTGCAGATTTTAAAGTTTTGATTCTTGCAGGTTTATTCTTCCATAAAAAGCTGGATCTGGCTGAGTCTAATGTCTTAAACCATTTTAGTGGAGGTTGTGTGGCAATCTTTGAAAATTGATAAATAATTTTTGGCAAAATGTTCATTTTTATTGTGGCTACCTTGCCCATGAGTGACAGGGGCAGGTTGACCCATCGAGTTAGATAATCCTGAATGCTTTTCAGTAGTGGGGGGTAATTTAGCTGCACCAGATCTGATAGTTTGGAGGAGAAATGAACACCTAGATATTTAATATTGCCTGATTTGATCGGTATTGAGAGTGATTGCTCAGCGTTACTGTTTAGTGGTAATAAAACTGATTTATTCCAGTTAATTGAGTATTCTGAGATGAGGGAGAATTCATTGATGATAGTTATTGTTTCACTTATAGAGCATGAGTTATGTAAAAAAAGTAATATGTCATCTGCATAAAGACTAATTTTATGATGGTCATGTTTAGTTTTAATTCCTTTGATGTTCTCATTCTGTCTTATTGCTGCAGCCAGAGGCTCGATGAATATTGCAAAGAGAGAGGGGGAGAGTGGACAACCCTGTCTGGTTCCTCTTCCAAGAAAAAACCTGCTGGACGTCTGTTTGTTCGTTCTGACTGAAACATTTGGATTATGATATAATATTTTAATCCAATCAATGAATGATTCCCCAAACCCAAACTTATAGAGGGCAGCGATGAGAAACGTCCAGTTTACTCTGTCAAATGCTTTTTCAGCATCCAACCAGAGTATGTTCGTATCCTGGTTTTTAATAGTAGCAAAGTCTATAACATTAACTAGCCTGCGGACATTGTCACTCGAGTGTCTACCTTTAATAAATCCAGGTTGATCATGGTGAATTGAGTGATTTATTCTATTCTCTGTGCTAAAGCTTTACAAATAATTTTAACGTCTGCATTGATCAGTGAAATGAGGCGATAGCTGGAAGGAATAGTGGGATCTTTCTCTGGTTTGAGAAGAAGGATTATATTTGCAGAGTTCATGTAAGGTGGCAGTGATTGGCTATCTTTGATAAATGTAACCATCTTATGAAAAGTTTCTGCCAGCTGTTCCCAGAATTCTTTGTAAAACTCAGCGGGACAGCCATCCGGCCCCGGAGACTGTCCGACCGACTGAGAGACTTGTTGCTGCTGCTGGCTGATGACCTGTTCTTTATAGTCTGTTTAGTTTTTACCTATTGTGCATATTTTATGACTCCATCTGTGCATCTGTAAAAACTGCAGGCATGAAGCCCAATGAGGCAAATTGAATTTGTGATATTGGGCTATATAAATAAAATTGAATTGAATTGAATTGAATTGGCTGTTTTTGAACTGAGACGGTTCTTGTAAAAGAATCTCTAGTTTCTGAATCAGCTCATCAACATCTCTTCTGAGCTATAAAAACTCCACTTCGATGCTTTTGAGACAATATCTGTGTATATCTGCCATTACCACATTATCTATATAAATCTGACTGGTTGTTCTTGGTTTCATAACTAGTAAAATGATTCTTTATCTGCGCCTCAGACCACATCCTGTGTTTCTGCCTTACTGCATGTTTGCAGCTTGTTTCATGTTTCAGTTCTGACTGGCACCAGTATAACCCGTTCTCTGGTTCACAGACAACAAAGAATCCCTGATAATCTTCAGGAATCTGTTAGCATTTTTGAGTTTCATCTTCTCTGATCTTCAAACTCCTCTTTGATGTCACAGTTTTCTTTGTTTTTAGCGATGATTTAAATCAGATCATCATCAGAAATGATTTTTTGGTTTTGGGGTCACCTCAGACCCGCTGACTGTTGAACGCTCACAGATCTGTGACGTCCTGAAGTTTCTCTGCTCATTCAGGTCTTCATAGACTGTCTAGTTTGTCACTTTTTAACTAAAAAGAATCATTTTGGATCAACATTGGTCTGGATTTGTTGTGTTCCACTGATCAACATGCTGCTTTCATCGTTAATCTGATGCTCTTTCTCACTAAAACGGTTTCTATGACTCAACTTTAAAGCTTCATGTTGAATCAAAGCAAATGTGGGCCTGAAGCTCAGATTACAAAGGTTTCTCCTTCACTCATCAGTCTTTAACTGATCTGTCGGCTGCAGAACTTCATCAGGACTTTGGCTGAAGGTCTGGTAATCTTTTTGAATCTTTTCCACTGAGGCGTCGCTGCTGCTCGTCACCATGACAACAGGAACATGCTGCTCTGCGTGCGTGAGAGCCGATGGTGGTGGAGGCAGATAACGTCCCGGATATGGACTGGATGGTTTTCTGATCACAGAAAGAAGTCACGACTGTAGGAGACCAAAAATATCTGTAAAAAAGGGCGGAGCATCCATCCATTTAGAGGAACAATTATCAGCGTTCCCTGTTATCCTCTTAACATGTTCCTGAAAAAAGCATGAATAAATAAAGAAAACTGGATTTTTAGAACAAACAAATCAACTTTTATTATTTATTGGGGCGGGCCTTAATAAGCTCTGCTCTCCTTTACCAACAAACTCTGAAATGTTCCCATTTGTCAGCATTTGAGAGCATTTGAGAGTCTCAGAGTCAGATTCTTTGTCCAGCAGAGGCAGCAGACACACAGAAGGGGGGGACAGGTTGGCGCTTGGGGGTGGCAGCGGCGCCGAGTGAAAGGAGGAGGAGACGGACAAGCACGGAGGGAAACTTGCAGCCTGATGAACAGGCAATACTCAGGAAAACAGAGGTTGATTTGAGCCGCTGAAGACTCTAATGCTGATAGCTGAAGATGCTGAAACGGATGGCTAAAAACACTCAAGCTGATAGATGATCTCAATGCCAAATTAGCCTTAAAAAAAACATCAAAAAAGCCTAAATGAGTAAAAAACAGCTGAAATATTACCTAAACACCAAAACAGCCTAAACATCTTAGTAAATGACAGAAAAGTCCAAAAAGTTAAAAGAAAACAAAAATAAAAATATATTTTGTCAAAATTTGTAGAAATAAGATAACATTGGATCATTAATTTGAATAAAATAAAATGACCCGGAGGGTTGACACATGTACTCTAATTGTTCAGTAACGGTCTGGTAATGCAGACAAAAGGAGGAGTTGAGGCTTCATTTGCTCCAAAAGGTTGACACCTTGGGAAAAGCGCACCTGTCTGGTCTTCACCTGCACAGGTGAGGCTGTTTGGAAGGTTCTTGCGCTCAGTTTCTAACAGACCGTGCAGCCGTTTGCAGCCCGTCAGGCTAATGGAGTCAAAGATGAAGCTGCTGTCTCCGGTTCATCTGGATCCAGATCAGGACATGGATACGATGGGATGACATGCTCAGAAACCTCGTTAAAGTCTGTTTTTCCTCCTCAACCCGTTTCAGATCGAAGGAGTCCAGAACTGGAATGGAAACCTTTTCTCGATCAGGTTGACTCATGAGTTGCAGTGAATGCTGTAACCTCAGGGTGGACGCAGAGGTGACGACAGATCCTCCAGGTATGACTGAAGCGTCTGGTTCTCCGGAACCGCTGGACCTCCAGAACATCCAGAGTCTTTATGGAGAAAAACGAGGCTTTAGATCAGAAAATCTGGTTTGTGATCGATATTTCTGACTGAGGAGGGAACGTTCACGTCTGCTTGACTGAAGTGAGGAAACGTTCTCAGCTGTGAAACTGTGACAGTTTCCAGTCCTGGATTTACTCCTTCAGTGAACAACCAGAAACATTTCATTCCATTCTACTGAATTTTAAATGGTTGTAGAGTTGGAGTTTGTGAACCTCCTGAGCTGCAGCCTCACATTTACGTCACGTCTTCCAGTCTGTGATGATCTGTGGAGAAACTCTAGAGAAAGAAGAGGTTTATCTAAAACCTGGAGCTCCATGTCAGTTCTACGTTTTTCTTGTTCTAAGACTTTTCATTTGATTTGAATTTGACATTTTCCCACTCTTATTTAGCAACACTGTTCATTTTTATTTATCTCATTTATTTTCATTTTTTGTCCTGTCAAAATGACAGAAGATGAGCTGCAGGTGGAAACATGACTCAGCAGAAAGCCCCCCCCCCATGTCGGTGTAACAAGTTCACAGTTCGAGTCAAAAACCACAGTTTCCAACAGCAGAAACGTCTCACTGTTGAGTTTGCAGCTCTGAAACCACTGAGCTCCTCCTCGGATTGCTCAGTCTGTTGCAGGTCTGCGGTTCAAAACCCCACAGTTTCAGCAGGACACGCTCAGCAGGTCAAAGGTTTATTAACTTTTATAAAAATGTTTAACAACAGTTTTTTTGTTAAGAAGCGGCGAAATAAAATGAAGGAAAACCATCAAACACAACAGAAAGGTTTGGATGAACTCAAATGTCTCCTCAGTTTTGCTGCTTGGCCTGTTTCATTTCATTTCATCTTATCTTCTTTTATTTCATTTCATTTCATCTCATTTTATTTTATTTATTTAATCTAATTTGATTTTATTTAATTTCATTTTCATTTCATCTCATTTAATCTAATTTATTTCCATGTCATTCCATCTCATCTAATTTTATTTCACCTCATTTCATTTTAATCTCATTTAATATAATTTATTTCCATGTCATTTCATCTCATTTTATTTCATTTAATCTCATTTAATTTCATCTCATTTAATCTAATTTGTTTCCATGTCATTTCATCTCATCTCATTTTATTTCATCGCATTTCATTTTATTTATTTAATCTAATTTGATTTTATTTAATTTCATTTTCATTTCATCTCATTTCATTTTAATCTCATTTAATCTAATTTATTTCCATTTCATTTCATCTCGTTTCTAAAGCACCTTCCACCATTACTCAATGAGGTCCAAAGTGATGTTCAGAAGAAACAAACACAGAGCATTCTGCAATAATAAAACATGAAAAGATTAAAAGCATAAAACCAAGTAAAAGAATTTTAAAACAGATGTAAAAACCAACATAAATTAGAATAAATAATCTATTCTGATGCTGAAAGGCTGTAATGGAGAAACAATTTGTTTTTAAAACTCTCCAGAGACGTGATCTCTCTAATAGCTGGTAAAACTGATTCCAGAGTTTAGGAGCCAACACAGCAAAAGCCCGGTCCTACCAGAACTCTGGTTCTGGAACCAGTAACACACTCTGGTCTGCAGAATGTCAGAACTTAGTGGGAGTATTTTAAAACCAGACTGGAGAGACGAGGAGGTGCTGTTCCTGTCAAGGACTTGAAAGTAAAAACAAGAGTTTTGATCCAGATCAAGAAGTGCTCTGTAGCCCAGAACCGACCCCTGGGGGACCCCCTAATCCAGGAATCTTAGCTTTTATGGCTAATTTGGCAACTTTTCAGGTTTTTTGGGCTTATTCAGGGTTAAGCTAACATATTAGCAACGTGTTAGCTCTTTTGGCTAATTTGGCAACTTTTGATGTTTTTTGGGGCTAAATTGGAGTCAAGCTAACATATTAGCAATGTGTTAGCTTTTTTGGCTAATTTGTCAACTTTTTAGGTTGTTTGAGGCTAATATGGAGTTAAGCTAACATAATAGCAACGTGTTAGCTTTTTTATTAATTTCATTAATGTCTAAAAATGTTTTTTGAAGCTTTTTAGCAAAAATTATTTCCAACATTTTATCCTTTTTATGCTGTATATCCACCGTCAGATTTTATTATATTGTACCATGTACAACCACAATACTGTCACGTGAGGAAGGACGGCTGCTGCAAAGCAAAATATCTGTCTGTCCATCCATCATCCATCCATCTATTCAGACACAAAGCATTTTTTCTCCTTGAGGTTCCTCTGGATCCAGTTGGTGTACTTTGACAGATCAGTGTAGACGTTGGGCACGTTGGGATAGTCGCAGATGTAGCCGCGGTTGAAGGACACGATGCCGACCGCCGTTCCGCCACACACCAGAGGTCCTCCAGAGTCTCCCTGTAAACAGGGCGGAGCCTTTCAGTCCACAGATCCTTCAGGATTAGGATTAAGTCGGAGAGAATCTCACCTGACAGAATCCTTTATCTGTTGCGTATCCGCCGGCACAGACGACGTTGTCTGGAAGATCGCCGTTGTATTTCTTCCAGACCCTTTTACAAAGATCCAGGCTGATGACGGACACGTTGACCATCTGCAGCTCCTTCACCTGATCTCCACCTGTTCTGGTCTTCCCCCATCCAGCCACCGTACACTCGCTCTTCTCCTTCACGTTCACCCCCCTCTTGGGCAGTCTGATTGGCTTCACTTTGTCGTTGAAGATGACTCTCTTGTTGAGCTGGAAAACGCCGGAACATTTCCTCACATTCAGAACTTCAACGATGAGGATGAATCCGAGACTCACCTGGAGAAGCATGATGTCATATCCACTTATGGTTCTCTGAAAATGTCCGTGCTTGCACTTCTTGACTCTGATTCTCATCTTCTTGTTGATCTTGTTCAGGTTGTGGGAACCCACGACGACGTTCGTTGGATTTCTGAAATGAAAAACAAATCTGTTTTCCTGACAGAAGGACTGAATCCAATCATTTCTGATGAAACCGACAGTTTGTCGCAGTGAGCCGCAGTCATCACGAAGTCTGCGCTGATCAGAAAGCCTCCGCAGACGTGGCCCGTGTTATTCTGCACAGAGACCAGGTACGGCAGCGCCCCCTCTGGCACCCTCTCCCCGTTCACGATCTCCCCGCCGTCAGCTGCAGCAGAGAAGAAGAAACCTCAACTCGTCTGTTTCAGAACCAGTTTTTCTGGAGATGAGATCTTCTCTGGATTCTTCTGTGTTTGAATCTGAAGGCCTGAAGAGTCTCACGATCTCTCATGCAAACGGAACTCTGATCTGTGCATAAATGTGGTCACGTGTGTAGCAGGTGATTGATGTGTAATGTAAAGATCCGGGTTGAAGTCGTTTTAAGCTGCTGTGTTTTCTAGTTTCAGAAACTATATTTTGTTTTTACACGATTTAGATAATCAAGTAAACGTGTGAAGACACAATTTCAATTACGCACAGTTACACCTAAGATCTGTTGTAGAATTACAAATCCAGAATGTCACAAACACAAATCCATCGAGACTATTTTCTCTCCGTAGTTTTGAGGTTCTGATCCGGCCGGTCGTACCTTTGCTTGCGAGGCAGAGAAGAACGCACAGGAGCATCAGGTCATGCATGGCGGCGAGGTCCGTCTGAGCGTCATCCCTTTGAAGATCAGCGTTCCTGCTTTATATCACCTCTGCTTCAGAACACACGGGGGCTGGGGGGCAACCAGACGTCACGAAACCGCCAAAACCAGAACCGAAACAGCTTCACGTGAGAAGCAGGACACGTTCTCAGAGATGGAGGTCAACGGAGGGAAACTGAGGTCAAATAATGGAGGGAAACAGCCTCTGAGGGTCTTCATCTGCTGATGCATTTTAGTGAAAATCAAAAGGCTGAGCTGTAACGTGTTGAGTCGTGACTCAGCTCTGACTGCGGTCTCTGGTCTGGATGTGGGTTTTCATCCTGACGTCGTGTTGCTGCATCTTCACAGAGCGGGACGGGAAACAGAAACCCCACGTCGGTCTGACTTTAAAAAGAAACTGGTTGCTTTGAAACACCTACAGACCAGCTGAGTAGCTTCTGATGCATCCTTCATGTCAGAAAGGATCTCGATGCAGCGTTTCCAGGTGAACCTGGAGAGCCTGAACTTCCTTGAATTCCAGCCTCCAGTCCTGATCCGTCTCTGAACTCCATCTCAGACCCTAAAAGTCCAGGAGGGTCTACGTGTCTGTCATGCGTGGTCCAAGCAGAAGTAGAGAGAACCTCCAACTGTTGCTGCTCGGCAAGTCTCAGGGAAGGCCTCCCGACATCATTTTCAACTCTTCCTTATATGAGCAACAGCACTTCCTGCAAACAGCCAATGAGAACACAGGATAGAAAAAACACACCTTGAAATGATGAGAAATCATAAACTTTGAAACAAGATATTGACTTGGGGGCTGTAAATGGTCAGTTTGACTCTCCTGAGAGATATGGTTTCTATCCAACTGTGCGGTTCTGATCCAGATTCCACCCAGACCAGGAAAACAAAGACGTTCATGGATCTGTTTGTCTGAATGGGGCGGGGCATGGAGATTTTCTACATCACAAATACAATCTTTTTAAAGCAGCATGTTTTCATCTGCTCCTGATTCACAACAATTTGAATAAAGAAATACTCAGAAATGTTCCAATACATATCACCGTATAGAGCGGGTGTATCTGTGGTATCTACTTAAAGATTGAAATGTTTTCACGCTTTACCCAAATCATAAACAAATATTTGTTTGGAAATCATAAGCACATATACCCTTCTTTAGGTTGATTTTCACCACTTTTTTTTCCCTCATTTCTTATGTTCTAGCCTCAACTTGGCCTGTTATTTTTTATCTATTTATTTTTGTTGGAACTTATGGACAACAAAAAAATGCTTGAAAAGGATTACCAGATAAATCTGTATAATGAATACAGTAAAATTGCTGTACATTGTATCTTTTTCAAGTAAAAAATATAATTACAAAAAAAAAAAAAAAACATGAACAAAAAAAGGCAACCGTATGACTGAAGAAGAGAAAACTTGTTTGTTTTTAGTGGGAGGTCGATCATTTGTCTCCTGTTGAACCTTCCTTGGCCACTAGAGGACGCTATTGGCTCATTGCAAATCCCTTAAATATGAGTTTCCTTCCCACTGAAAACATTCAAACACAGCAGAATCGGGCCACTTCCAAGAGCCAACTACACGCTCAAACACTGAAAAGAACATCTCAGGCTCCTTCTCGATAAACTTAAGATCAAAAGATTCCCTCAGAGCAGAACGGACCCCGAGTCACCCAGCTCCAACCCAGAGTCCAGTGAGGAAAGCCGACCGCTCCGAATGAGCTCCAATCTCTTCCTCTCAACCTGGCAGTGCATCCATAACTCCTTCTCCTGCTTAATCCTATCAAACTCCAGCTGCAGGAGGAGGAACTCCTTCTGCTGCTTAAAAGTCAGACTGGACCTACCAGAAGAGGAGGGGGACACCTGACCCCTGGGGCACCACGTCCACTAGGCAAAATACCCTCCTCAATGAAGTTATCTGTCAAAATAACTAATGTTGTCCTTCAACCTCTTATCAGGGATGGACATACCATAATACTCAGCTAACCTCAACAACTGATCCTTCGTACACCCCTCCAAAAACTCCACAGAAGGAGAAGCCAAAAAACATGCAGTGTCTGCCATCACAACCAAACTCTCACAGAGCCAGTGTCCCGAAAACCAAAAGATCACACAGCCCCCCCTAACCCTGACCTGATCCCGAGCTGGGACAGGCAATCAGGCAAGTGGGAACACCTGAACACCAGACCAACCAAATAGAAGAGCCAGACCACAGAAAAAATCCAATAGAACCAGACAGAAGAACAACTATGCACAAAGGAGAGAACTAAACCTACCAAGAGAGAAGACGAGCCCCCAAGTTATCATGACAAACAAGAGGGAGGCTGGGAAACATAACCAAACATTTATTTAACATATATCTAACTCAACTAAAGATAAAGTTAAACGGGTTGGACAGGCTGCAGGTCAACTGTCAGGTGAGAGGGGCGACACCATGACTCCCAGCAGCTATTATGCCCTCTGTGGGACTGGTCAGGTGGAGACCCCAACTCAACCAGGACCTGCAGACAAAAAGGGGAAAACATACAGAAAGACACACAGGAAGAGGGGAAGACCGGGTCGTAACAAAAGGGATGGTAGTTAGTTCGGCAAATGTTTCATAGAACTAAAAATCTGTTAAAATAACACAGTTCTGCACTAAAAGATTGTCTATGTGTCACGTTTGTTTATTTGTGGGGTCACCATGGAAACAGTGGACTAACCCATTCTGACTGCTGACCATGAAGGTCTGGTTGCTCTTGTTCTGCTGTGTCGCCTTCATGAATGCAGACGGGGTGGGGGGTGGGGGGAGTGATCTTTTCATTAAGGTCTGGTTCTTCTGGTCCGACCGCACCACTTCCTAGTCAGCTGCTCGGCGCCAGACAGGAGAACCTCAGTGAAGCTGCGGCTGGAGAGATCCACCAGAAGGATCCGCTACGCAGTCAGAGTCGCGTTCTCTGGCGATCCTCATTCTGGGCGGCGCCGGACACCTCCCCCCGCTGGGACAGGGGGACATCCAAAAACCTGTGTGGTTCTTGAATGAGTCACACACAATTACAGATGATTGGCAAATGAATCGCAGACGAACCACGGAGGAACTACACATAAACTACGTAGTTCCCAACCGGCCAAACATTTTGAGCACATCAAAACCAAATTCATTCAGTAGAAAGATTTACCGTCCAAGACCCTCGACGGAGAAGGACGAAGGAAGAACACAAAAAGAAGGTTGGAACTATGAACATCCCCCACAGGACACTTGAACACTGCACAGAGCCTGACTGTGTGAAGTATTGTTTGAGCCGTCCTGTCTACATTACTGAGCGTTTCTATCTGGATCTGATGTTCTGGTTCTGACTCTTCTTCATCTCTGATAACCTGCTGCCTGCCCCGACCCTCGCCTGAACTCTGTCATCTCTTCTAGGATGATCCCATGCTCATGATTGACCCCCGCCTGTCTGACCCTGATTTAGCTTTGAGGACTTTTAGCTGTTCTTCATTCTCTACTGAACTAATAAACCTGCTGCATGTGGAACCAGCTGCCTGTCTGTTTGAGACAGAAATAATCAGAAATGTAATTTTAAGTTTATTTTATCTTTACATTTGTCCTCCATCATCAGAGAAATGCCACAAAACATGTTAAAAACACCAAGAACAGGATTAATATTTCATATTATTTCATTGCAAACCTTTTATTCTGCTACTTTTATGAAACGTTTCTACCTTTGAACTCTTCTGGTTCGTGTGTGAACACACAGCAGCATTACACAACTCAGTCTGTTCCTACTAAACTCTTTCAACACAACTGTGATGTAAATCACAAGAAACAACATTTAGTAACATTTAACATGAAAACAGACATTGAGAAAGGAAATCCGCTTATTTAACCAAGACAACCGGTAACAACCCCCCCACCCCCCCACCCCCCACCCCCCCACACACACACACTTGAGTCCATTTCTGATTAATCTGATGTGTTTCACAGTTAAATATTTAGCAAAACTCTTTCTTCTCACTTTTAGAAAAAGATATTAAAGATAAATACAAATTCCTGATCAGAAGATTGCAGGTTCGATTCCCGCCTTGTCCGCCCATCTGTCAAAGTTTTTGGGCAAGACACTGAACCCATGTATCATCCCTCCATCTGTGGACGGGGAGATTCTCAGAGCTCTTGTTGGTCTTCCATGTCATTCCAGATCCAGTCTTCCTGGTGCAGGTCAACAAGTTTAATTCTGGTGTCCTAAGACAGCTCTTTGGTGGAGTTTGGAGTGTGACTGTTTGAGGTTGTGGACAGGCGTCTTTATATAGACAACCAGTTCAAACAGGTGTCATTAATACGAAAGGCAACTTTATTTGTAGCACACTTCAAGTACAGAGACAATTCAAAGTTCTTTCCATAAAACATTCAAAGAAACAATCTTAAAGGTGAAAATCAGATTAAAAGAAGGTAAAAAAAATGAATTTAAATCAGTCAGAGATGTAAAGTTCTGCATCCATTCGAATCAGATGCAGCTGAGAACAGGTGAGTCTTTAAATCCTCTGAGTGTTTCAGCTGATCCAAGGTTTTCTGGAAGTCTGTTCCAGATCTGTGGAGCATAGAAGCTGAATGCAGCTTCTCCATGTTTAGTTCTGACTCTAGGAACTGATAAAGACCGGATCCAGATGAGGAGAGGTCTGGCTGGTACATACCGGGTCAAGAGGTCAGTCGTGTATTTCTAAAGCAGTACCAGAACTTTAAAGTCTATCTTCTGGCAGACAGGTAACCAGTGGAAAGACCTCAGAACTGGACTGATGTGGTCTAGACCCGAGCCAGCGAAGAGTTCTGGATCAGCTGCAGTTTCCTTGTCAGATCAACTGTTATCAGTCATTCTCTCTCTTTTAGTTTCTCCATCAGATCTTTGATCCTTCAGTTGATTCTGTGACTGTCTTCATGTGTTTATCTAAATGTAGATCTGAGTCTATCTCTACACTCAAGTTTCTGGTCTGGTTGGTAGTTTTTAGATGATAGATTGAAGCTCTGTAGTGACATCTCCAAAGAAAATAACCTCAGTTTAGTTTAACTGAAGTCAGTTGTGACTCATCCAGTCATTCATGTCCTCCATGCATTTACCAAGAGCCTGTACAGACCTCAGTCTCCTGCTGTCACTGGAATATACATCTGTGTGTCATCTGCATAGCTATGGTAACTAATGTTGTTCTTTATAAGCTGGACCAGTGGGAGCATGGAGATCATACATAGAAGTGGTCCTAGGATGGAGCCTTGGGAACTCCACATGTAATTTCTGTGGTTCAGATGTGAAGTTACCAACTGAAACAAAATATTTCCTTTCTAAGTACATTTAGAACCATGTTTAGTTCTGTTGACGCTCAGTGAGAGAACAATAACGCCCAGTCTACGTTCTGATAGTTAAGTAGGTGTCGACCGTATCAACGCAGGCACATAGAGTCCAGTACAGTTCTACTAACTCCATGTTGCTAGATTAGATCTGGATCGAACACGATTATATGTCATTAATCACTTTAGTCAGTATGTTCTGTCTAGATAAGTTCTGTTTTATCTGATGTTTCTGTCCATGGTTTGTCAGATGTTCTCAGTGTTCTGGAGAGGTTTGATCATGTTTCAGTGTGTTTATTAGGATCACCTTTCTATTCTGATGAAACATCAGTTTCTGGGAGAGGTTTGATTCCAGATGTTCTTAGTGTCAGGTTTGATTTGATCTCGTTCTAGGAGAGGTTTTGATTCCAGATTTATGTTTTTCTAGGAGAGGTTTGATTCCAGATGTTCTCTATCTGAGAGGTTTGATTCCAGATGTTCTCAGTGGTCTAGGAGAGGTTTATTCCAGAATGTTCTCAGTGGTTCTAGAGAGGTTTGATTCCAGATGTTCTCAGTGGTTCTGAGAGGTTTGATTACCAGATGTTCTCAGTGGTTCTGGGCGGAGAGGTTTGAATTCTCGATTTTTCTTATGGTTCTAGCAGAAGAGAGGTTTTGGATGAATAACCAGATGTTGTCCTGCAGATCTTCACTGTTTATGGGTTGAAACTGATCCTTTAGGTCTATTTTCATTGGATAGGGTTCATATCCTGAACTTTTGTTTGTCTAATGATTCTGATTTAGTCCCTGAAGAATTTGTCAGTCATTCCAGGTGTTGGTGGAGTAAAGTTCTGCTGCTACAGACACGGGGGTTTAGTCAACCTGTCGCTGTAGTGAGTAAGGCCCGAGCATTATGGGAGTTTTTGGTACTGATGTCAGAGAAATAGGACTTCCTTGCATTGTTCAGTTGTAGATTATAAAGGTGAAATTTCTCTTTACAGATGTCATAATCAACCTGTAGTTTAGTCTTTCTCCATCTGCCTTCAGATTTCCAACATTTTCTCTTTGTCCATTCTTTACGAGAACGGAATTTCTCCATGGAGATTTGTTCCTACCAGAGATCACCTTCACATCACTTGGAGCAGTACTATCCATGATATCTGACATACTGGAATTAAAGCTAGTAACAAGTTCATTGATTGGATCCCCTGAGAGGGGAGGAGTTAGAGAGGAAATCTGGTCGAACATTTCACTGATATTTTCAGTTATAAACCGTTTTGTGTGGACTGGAATTGTGCTCTAGAAGAAAACCCAGCAGGTAACGAGTGGAGGACAGAAGATCCTCTGACAGAAGAAGTTACAGGTCTGTGACAGACAGAAATATTCATGGTTTGTTGGTGAACAAATACTTATTTTATACCATAATTTACAAATAAATTCTATAAAATTCAGACAATGTGACGTCAAAGACATCTTTGTAAGAGGGACGACCTGCATTTTTGACTGAATACTTTCTTGGCTCTCTGTAGATTTACTTTAAAAGAACATTTCTATTCTGCCTGACAAAGGCTGTGTGTCAGGAATCCCAATGTGTATAAATGTGAAGGAGGTCAGAGAAGTTCTGGAGAATCCGTCTGTGTTCCACCAACAGGAGATCTTCAACCGAAACGCAGAGGAAGGCAGTGAAAGAGCAGACTTTATCCAGTCCTGTTGAAAGACGAGCTGCAGCGTTCTGAACTCATCATGAATCAGAAGGTCATGCAGCGGACTCCATGGTGGAACACAGAAGTCCATATGTGAGGGTCAACAGTGACTCATACCAAGGCTTTCAAAGGTAAAGAATGATGAAAAAGGAAACGGCTGCAACAATTCAGCATAAAGGAAGTGTTCTGACGTGGAGATCAGATCAATGATCATAGGCCTGTAATCAAAGCAGAGGGCTGTGGGTGTATAAAAGTCTGTCAGACTGAGACTCTGAAGCTGTGGTGTGGTTGACTGACACCATGCAGGATCTGGGTCGGTTTCTGCTGGTCCTCGCTCTGATCTGTGCTGGATCTCACGGTAGGAACTGCATTTATCTGTCATTCTCCAATGAAGGAATAAACAGAGACCTGATTTCTTTCTACAGTTCATGGAAGTCTCATCATCAATGGGCAACTTGCTCCAGAAGGTTACCTGCAGTTCATGGTGTCCATCCAGAACAGAAATGGTCACGTGTGTGGAGGCTTTCTCATCAGCGAGGACATTGTGGTCACTGCTGCTCACTGTGACATGTAAGGAATCAGACTTCAGGAATCATTTCACCAAAGTCTGTGGAACAGCTTCTGATCAATAACTTTCTCCAATCCTTCAGTGATCTGACGCACGTCATTCTGGAAGGACACAACCTGAAGAACAGGAATGTCAAGATAATTGGAATATCTGGCAAATGCAAGCACAACAATTATGAAGAAGTTGGACGTGGTTATGACATAATGCTCCTCAGAGTAAGTATACGTTCAGGTAATCCAGAGGTCTAGAGATAATACATTCTGATGGTTTGGACCTTTTCTTCCTCTGCTGGATGACCCACCTGTGGTTTAGATTCTTCAGACTCAATCTCTGAACGTTTTTCACCGTCTGAAGAGCTCAAACTGAATCTTCTGTTTGCAGTTGGCCAGAAGAGTTTCGATCGGCAACAACATTAAAACCATTCCACTGGCAGAGATCAACATGAACTTGGAAGACAATCAGGTGTGCTATGTGGCTGGATGGGGGAAGACGGAGAACAGTAACTACTCTGTGGACGACCTGAGGGTGGTGGATGTGTCCGTCATAAATGACGAGGTCTGTAGGTTCTACTGGGATGAAGACCTTCCTGACAACGTGATCTGTGCTGGTGGATTTAACACCAACAAAGGATTCTGTCAGGTCAGTTTTTCACTAAAACTGTTTTTTAAGTTCTACAGATCAGAGATGGATTGAGTTTTTGATGATGTCTGCTCGTTGCAGGGGGATTCTGGAGGTCCTCTGGTGTGCAACGGCAAAGCTGTTGGCATCGTCTCTTTTAACAGTTACTACAACTGCAAATACCCAGATAGGCCCAACGTCTACACAGACATCAGAGGGTATCTTCCATGGATGTTAACTTGCCTCATTTGAACCTTTCTGACGCTGTATGACTCCAGCAGAGGTGGTTTTCTGGCCTCATTTAAAAACAGATCTTTTTTCCCCCAAATGTTGGATAATTTAGCCAAGAAACCAGTAAAAATATGTTTGTTAGTCATTTTATCATCTATTGATGTACTGAAGTTTCCGAGTATTCCTTACAGTTTTAGTCATGGAGTCCACATCTAAAAACATTAAAATGAAGATGCATAAAACCTGACTCTTGTTTTCTTCACTGCAATAGAAGAAAAAACATGAAATCGTTCCTGCAGCTGAGGATGCAGACACAGTGTGGTCTGAGGAACAACTGAAGAAAACTTACTTGAGGTGGAAATATCTAAAATAAGACCCGTGCTGGCGGTCCTGGTCATCCATGTGTCACAACATGTGTTAGCTTCCCTTTGATTTATGCTAAACAGAGGTACACCTGCAGAGTACCGCTACAAACTCAAGACTGCAAGAGAAAAGGTGCCAGATGACAGATGCCATACCTTCAAACAAAGACAAACACACAACAGCTTTGTTTTCATACAAAACAGTTTCATTGAAGTTTTACTCTGATCATCTTCTGATACATTTTCATTATTGTGATGATGTTTTCAGACCATTTTTTTAAACTGTCATTTTCTAGGATGTAGTTTCTGCAGAGTGTCTGGAGTTCACTAGACATTCACCTGGCTGACATCCCATGATGCCTTAATCCCAATGATCTGCTAGTTTACAGCCCCTCAATGCCGTGTCACACTGTCACTATGTACATTTAGCACATGTTCCAGGTATGTAATTTTGGTCTTTCATGATACAAGCATGAAATACGTGATTCACAAACATTTAATGCTTCCTTCATTCAATGATGTGTATTGTGTATGAGTAATTTTCTGGAACATGCGCAAAATCTAAGCAGCAGCAGTGAGACACGACCTTTACAACCCCAAATACAAACATTCCGAAAATCAGAGAGTCCAGCCTACATTTTGTCTAGATTTCTGAAGACAACAAAGACGTTCATGGATCTATTGTCTGTGATGGATGCATGCAGAAAGGGTGAGCTAGAAATTGGTCGTGCCACGACAGGGATCTTTTTAAAACAGATTTTTTGTCTTGTCCTGCAAAATTTAGCTAACACAATACCTTTAAAAACCTAGCCAAATAAAAGATGCATTAAACCAATTCCAAATTAATGCCTGTTGCTAAATGATTTTCGGAAAATGTTGCTGAAATAGCCGGACGTGCTTGTTAAAATCAGCACGAAAAAACCTCAAAATTGCGCCAAATTAGCCAAAAAAGCTAACATAGTAGCTAATATTGTTATGCTTAAACTTCAAAATTACCGCCAAAAAACACTGCAAAAGTTCCAAGTATTGCCAAAAAGCTAACACGTTGCTAATATGCTATCTTAAACCTGAATTAGCACAAAAAAACAAAAAAGTTGCCAAATTAGCCAGAAAAGCTAACACGTTGGCAATATGTTAGCTTAATTCCAAATTAGCCCAAAAAAACCTAAAAAGTTGCCAAATTAGCCAAAAAAGCTAACACGTCGCTAATATGCTAGCTTAAACCTGAATTAGCACAAAAAAACCTAAAAAGTTACCAAATTAACCAAAAAAGCTAACACGTTGCTAATATGCTGTCTTAAACCTAAATTAGCTCAAAAAAACCTAAAAAGTTGCCAAATTAGCCAAAAAAGCTAAGACGTTGCTAATATGCTAGCTTAAATCCAAATTAGCCCAAAAAAACCCCAAAAGTTGCCAAATTGCCCAAAAAAGCTAACACGTTGCTAATATGTTAGCTTAAATCCAAATTAGCCCAAAAAACCTCAAAAGTTGCCAAATTAGCCAAAATAGCTAACACGTTGCTAATATGTTAGCTTAAATCCAAATTAGCCCAAAAAACCTCAAAAGTTGCCAAATTAGCCAAAATAGCTAACACGTTGCTAATATGCTACCTTAACTCACAATTAGCCCAAAAAAACCTAAAAAGTTACCAAATTTGCCAAAAAAGCTAACACGTTGCTAATATTTTAGTTTAACTCACAATTAGCCCAAAAAAACCTAAAAAGTTGCCAAATTAGTCAAAAAAGCTAACACGTTGCTAATATGCTAGCTTAAACCTGAATTAGCACAAAAAAACCTAAAAAGTTGCCAAATTAGCCAAAAAAGCTAACACGTCGCTAATATACTAGCTTAACTCACAATTAGCCCAAAAAAACCTCAAAAGTTGCCAAATTAGCCAAAAAAGCTAACACGTTGCTAATATGTTAGTTTAACTCACAATTAGCCCAAAAAAACCTAAAAAGTTGCCTAATTAGCCAAAAAAGCTAACACGTTGCTAATATGCTATCTTAAATCCAAATTAGCCCAAAAAACCTCAAAAGTTGCCAAATTAGCCAAAATAGCTAGCACGTTGCTAATATGCTAGCTTAATTTTAAATTAGCCCTGAATACTTTCAAAAGTTGCACAATTAGCCAAAAAAGCATACATGCAGAAAGTCTTACGATTTGAAAAATGTTCCCATTGACTTAACATAGGGCTAAAAATTAGCATAAATTGCGCAAAATCGCAAAAACCATAAAATTTGCGAAAACCAAAAATACAAGCAGTAATGTCCTTAACGAGCTGAACGTTTTGATACCAATATTGCACAAGTGTAAAAAGTGCACAAAGTTTTATAACGATTTTAAAAATGTCCATTAATTGTCAATGAGGCTAGTAAACTAGCATAGATTGCGTTAAAATCGTTAAGTGTACGAATGTCAAAAGTACAAGCACGAATGTCCTGGACAAGCTGAACGTATTGATACCACCCTTGCTTAAGTTACATAAGTGGATACAGTTTTTAAAGGATTTGAAAAATTCCCATTTATTTCCAATGAGGCTAGTAATTTGCATAATTTGCGTAAAAACCGTAAAATTTTGCGAATACCAAAAATACATGCATGAATGTCTTAAATTTGCAGAACATTTTGATACCAATATTGCATAAGTTGCATGAGTGCAGAAATTTTTATAACGATTTGAAAAATGTTCCCATTGACTTAACATAGAGCCAAAAACTAGCATAAATAGCGCAAAATCGCGAAAACCGTAAAATTTGCGGATACCAAAAATACAAGCAGTAATGCCCTTAACGAGCCGAACGTTTTGATACCAAGATTGCTGAAATTGCATGAAGTGTGCTTGAGTTTTTACGTGTCAAAAAACGTACGGAAGAAAACGTAAATAGGTGAAAAACAATTGTGTGAATGCATTGAATGCATTCACACAATAAAGAAATGTTCAGGAGTAGGCGCTCTGTCTCCTCCTCTTGTTACCGGCGGGAGCCGTCTCCAGAGTATGAATGCACTCCATCTCCTAGCAGCCCCAACACACAGTTCCTGCATACCGCTCAGCTGACTCTCATTTTTCAAACACCCACAGGGCACTTAAAAACAGAGCACAGAACCACAGAGTGCAGTATTGTTTGTGCAATCATATCTACTTTACTGAGCATTTCTATCGGGATCTGATTTTCTGGTTCTGACTCTTCTTCATCTCTGATTTCACCTCCTGCCAGGTTTATTTCACCTGCTGCCTATTTTAATTTGCCTACTGACTGTTTATTCTCCCTCTGTCTGTTTTATTTCACCTCCTGTTTGTTTTATGCTCCTCCTGCCTGTTAGATTTTGCCTCCTGCATGTTTTATTCACTCCTGCCAGTTTTATTTCACCTCTTGCCTATTTTATTTAGCATCCTGCCTGCTTTATTTCAAATCCTGCCTGTTTTATTTTGCCTCCTTCCTGTTTAGTTCACCTCCTATCTGTTTTATTTCGTCTCCTGCATGTTTTATTCTCATCCTGCCTGTTTTATTTCACTTTCTGCATTTTTTATTCGCCTCCCGTTTTATTTCGCCTCCTGTCTGTTTTATTTCACCTTCTGCCTTTTTTATTTCGCCTCCTGCCTATTTTCTTTCACCTCCTGCCTGTTTTAATCTCCTCCTGTCTGTTTAATTTCGCCTTCTGCCTTTTTTATTTCGCCTTTTGCCTTTTTTATTTCACCTCCTGCCTGTTTTATTTCGCCTCCTGCCTGTTTTATTTCACCTTCTGCCTTTTTTATCTTGCCTCCTGCCTATTTTATTTCGCCTTCTGCCTTTTTTATTTCACCTCCTGCCTATTTTATCTCGCCTCCTGCCTTTTTTGTTTCGCATCCTGCCTATTTTCTTTCACCTCCTGCCTGTTTTAATCTCCTCCTGTCTGTTTTATTTCGCCTCCTGCCTATTTTATTTCGCCTTCTGCCTATTTTATTTCACCTCCTGCCTATTTTATTTTGCCTTCTGCCTTTTTTATTTCACATCCTCCCTATTTTCTTTTACCTCCTGCCTGTTTTAATCTCCTCCTGTTTTATTTTGCCTTCTGCCTTTTATAAAAACAGAAATGTAATTTTAAGTTTATTTTATCTTTACAAAATGCCACAAAACATGTTAAAAACACCAAGAACAGGATCAATATTTCATATTATTTCATTGCAAACATTTTATTCTGCTACTTTTATTAAACTTTTCTACCTTTGAGCTCTTCTGGTTCATGTGTGAACACACAGCAGCATTACACAACTCATTGTGTTCCAACTAAACTCTTTCAACACAACTGTGACACAAGAAACAACATTTAGTAACATTTTAACATGAAAACAGACTTGTTCAAAAGAAATCCACTTATAGTATGAATGTTTCCAAGCATTCACACTATACTGATCCTCCTGATTCATTCATACGTTTTTTGGCATGTAAAAACTCCATCAGACTTTCAGGAATTTCAGCCCTCCTTGTATAAAAACATACAGCTTGTTAAGGAGAAAGGTGCTTGTATTTGTGGTATTCAAAAATATGTCTCAATTAAAATGAGAAATTCTTCAAAAACATTCTGCACTTTGAAACCTATGAACTTCTGTGTGCTTTCAGCTATAGACATCATTCAAACTTTAAAATCTTTAGCAAAGATTCCATAATTTACAGTGCATTCTGCTTTTTAAAATACCTTATGGTTTTTATGCAAATAGAGTTCAAGTTTTATGCTGATTTCAGGACATTTTTCAATGTAATTTAATGTACGGAATGTTCCGGATGATGTCACAGCTACGGTGGCCGGGAAGTGCAAAACAATAATACATTTACCGAAACACATTTACATTTCGACCGAAACACATTAACATTTCGACCGAAACACATTTACATTTCGACCGAAACACATTAACATTGTCCGCGAAACACATTTGCCCCTAAAGCCCCTAGTCTTACACAAAGTTCACTCAGTTGTCCTAAACTGATGTTAAATCCTCTTACTGGTTTTTACCCCAAATTATGTTTTCATCTTGCCATTGTGAGAACATACGTGAACTTGCAGACATGAAACTTTTACACATTAAAGACCAAAGCCATGTGATTCCAACAAGGGTTCAACGTATTTGATGAGCGAAAGAGTTTTCACGATATGAATGAATGAATGAATGAATGAATGAAATGGTTTATTTCAAGCAATCAGGTTATAATACATGGAATAACATCGCATAATAAATCACAAGTAGATCGCTTGAAAGGGGGTGGAAGGAAGCGAACTTATATAATCCCACCCCGACTCAACCATTTTCTCTACAAGAATTATCAATATCCGGTTCAGGATTTAAAATCAAATATCAATATAGTTTCAGGTGATGAAAGATCAATAATATCAGTGATGTAATAGAATTTCAAAAACATCCATAGACAAATCATTTATAATATTCATCAACAGTAATCTAAACATTCTCATTAAAAATTCAAAAAAATATCAGTAGTAATCAACTTCATTTGTTACTGCAGGAAAATATATCAAAATTCTTATATTAAAAAAAGACAATTTGAGCAGATTGCATTTATCAAAGCTAAGTCAAATTCATGATTTATTAACTGAAATGTTTTGGAAAGAATGAGCAGATTTAGTTTGAGCAATTGTATTCAGATCAGAGCTACATCTTTGTTTAGGAACAGGTTTAAGGCCACGTAAACCATCTTCATTGTTTTGACTGAGAGACTGTGAAGGTCTCATTTCAAGGGAATTGTGCTCGAGTTCTTCAGAATTGGGTCAGAGTTCGTATTCAACGGTTCCGACGGTTTCATGAGTCCACAATTCACATTTTGCTTGAATTAGAGGTTCAAACATGCGTAATCCCACAGTTCTCAAAGTCTTTCATGGATCTTATTTCCAGAGGCTTCGTCAGGTCCGGTGGTCCGAGTGGTTTGACAAAGATTCTGGAGTTCATAATCCATGTGGACTGGATCTGTCGTTTGGATCGTAAGATCCTTGCGTGCTTTGCCAGATCAGCGTTATATTTGCATAAATGCTCTTTAAGGTACACTTTAGTGTCCATAAGTTGTTTACGTTGTTTCATCAAGGCAGTCTTATGCTTTCGATTCACGAACCTGATCAGGATCGCTGGTTTATCCGTGGTCTTTCTCCGGGGAAGCGGATGGCAGACTTCGACCGTGTCCAGGTCCAAGGAGATTCCTTTAGACATTAAAAACATTTTTACTTGATCCTCCACGGTCGCATCAGTAGCTCTGTTAGCATCCATGCTAGCGCCGGTAGCACCGGGCCGCGCCCTGGGCTGTAGTTGGAGTCCCGTGAGAATCACATTATTCATCCGTGCTTGTTGGTCCAAGTCATGCATCCTTCTTTCCATCAGATCTTGGCGATTGTCTCGTTGTTCGTTGCGTGCCTTTTCTTGGCGGAATTCTTCCACAAGATGCAGCAGCGGCGTTAGTTTAGCCTCCAGCTGAAGCACAGCTGTTAGCCTAGCTTCCTGTAGCAAAGCAGGAGCTAGCTGGGATTGGATAAGGGATAATGCGGTCTTCAGCTCAGCCAGATCGGCTTCAAAATTTTTCTTCGGTGCCATGATCAGCTCTCCTCGTTGTGGTAGCTGTGTTGCAGCAGCCCGGTGATCAAAGTCGCTTGCAGACGACTTTAAAAGACTTGAAAAGCTCGAAAGTTACGGAGAGCTGGAGGCACACGTCTGCTCGTGATGAACCGGAACCGGTTGGATGAACCGGAACCGGTTATGAACCGATATGAACATTTGTTTGATGGTGGTGCAAATTGAAGCCGTGCCATTGGAGAACATGGCATTTTTATCTCTCCAGAGACAAAAAAATCTTACATTTCTGATTAAATTTACATAAAGACTTTATATTTGAGAAAAAAATAAATTTATACCAATAGATTCCTCTGTTTTTTAAATCTGAAAGAATGATTTTGATTTGAGTTATAGTTTAGACACAGCGTCTCTTAGAATCTGCAGTGTGTGGTTCAGTCGATGAAATGCAGACCTGGACTTTGAACCCGTTTCCATGGCGACGGAACTCTCATTCACACACACACACAGACACACTGATACAGGTTTTGCAGGATTCCAGGGGACCGTCGATGCTTTTTGTTCACCGTTTGCTGTGAATCTATAACAGATCCACTTCAGAATAAATTCAATTTATATTTATATATTCAGTTTACATATTTTTAAGTAGATTGGCAACAAACCTTTGTCTTAGCTTTATGAGCAATGATTTCATCTTTTGTAGTGATTTTTAAATAATTTGGCATTTAGCTGTTATATTAGTGTTATTAGAGCTCATTTGGAATCTACTGAGATTTTATAGGCTAATTTATAGTTTAACTAAATTAGGAAAGTACTAGCTTTTTTGATAAATACTGTGTTTTTTTTAGATTGTTTTAGCAAAAAACTAAATGTTATGGCAAAACTTGAATGTATTGAGGATTTTTTTGGCAAATTTCCAACAAATTCCTCAATGTTGGGAGATTTTCAACAATTTCTTCAAATTTTTTATGCACTTTTGAAAATGAGGAACATTGGTATCAAAACGCTCAGCATATTCTGGATATTCATGCTTGTACTTTTGGTATTCATTCATTTTAGGAATTTTTTCAAGGATTATTGAAATTCTTTCTGCATTTTCTGCAATTTCTGCCGCTTCAGGTCCAATAGAAACTTTAGCAAAGCTTTAGCTTTACAGCTTAAGCATCTTCAGCGAACACGTTCAGCAAAAAGCATTCACACTAGCATCATGCAGGTAATGCAACTTTTCTAGTTCAGTTTAGATTACACACACAGACACACACACTCTCATGCATTTTAGTCCAGTTTTTGGTTAATTGATGTTTTTTTATTGTTTGATTAAAAATGAAAACTCATTTCTTCTCAGTCACAAACTTTTAGAAAACGTCTTCCTGTCCATCCATCCATCCGTACATCCATCTATCCATCCATCATCCAACCATCATCCATCCATCATCCATTCATCCATCATCCATCCATCCATCATCCATCCATCCATCCATCCGTACATCCAATATCCATCCATCCATCCATCCATCCATCCGTACATCCATCCTTCCATCCATCCATCCATCCATCCATCCGTCCATCCATCCATCCATCCATCCATCTGTACATCTACCCATCCATCCATCCATCCGTACATCCATCCGTACATCCATCCTTCCATCCATCCATCCATCCATCCATCTGTACATCTACCCATCCATCCATCCATCCATCCATCCATCCATCCATCCGTACATCCATCCTTCCATCCATCATCCATCCATCCATCCATCCGTACATCCAATATCCATCCATCCATCCATCCATCCATCCATCCATCCATACATCCATCCTTCCATCCATCCATCCATCCATCCATCCATCCATCCATCCATCCATCCATCCATCCATCCGTATCCATTTTATCCATCCATCCATCCATCCCACATCCATCTTACATCTACCCATCCATCCATCCATCCATCCATCCATCCGTACATCCATCCATCCTTCCCATCCATCCATCCATTCCATCCATCCATCCATCCAGTCATGTACATCTACCCATCCATCCATCCATTCCGATCCATCCATCCATCCATCCATCCATCATCCATCCATCCCTTCAAAACCCATTGACTGTCTTTTGGGCTTCCAGGGTTGCTGGAGCCTACTCTTGCACTGTAGGGGGGGCAGGTAAAAACTCTATACAGGTCACCAGTCGGTTGCAGAGGTTACACACACACATCCAAGATATTTGTAGAATCTTTTTGGTCTATGGGAGGGAAGCGTGATAAAACCAGGAGAATTACTTCTTTTTAACAAAGGAATCACCAATTTTAATGGGGGAAAAAAGGGAAAGCTGGTTCAAGAAAAACTAGAGAATAACATGACATAGAAAACCTAGAAACTTGACAAAACACTCCAACACAGAGATGAACCAGGAGAACTTTAATAAGCAAACAACTAAATGAAGTGATAAGGTGCAGCTGTGAACTCCTCCAGCCGGAAGCACAGGAAGTGGGCGGGGCAGCAAGGAGGAGCCACAGCAGACTGCACAAAACAGGAGAGAGAAAACACAGAACATGACACACAGAGAAGACCCAACTGGGAGTTGAACCACAGACTTCATGCTGTGTCAAACAAGTGCTAACCACTACCCCACCGCGCCCCCCTAACATGAACATATTCTGTGGACGAGTCGAGAGTTTGTCCTGAAAGACTCAAACCAAATCTATTGAGTTGTTGCATTCGTCACTGATGATGAGAAGTTCAAAATATCTCCTGAATCTGAATCTCCTTAAAGCCTTCTAAACCCACAGTACAGAAAAAATTATAATTAGGATTTTCTGGCTTTAATATGGAAAAAAAAGTATCTCACGATACATATTATTTTATATCACGATATAATATTTATCACGATATACTACAATAAAGTATATTGTCAGCTAATCTCTGAAAAAATGCCTGATGTTGCAGCAGCTTTGGTGAAAAGTTGAAATGTTTTTAACATAATCTTATTTTGAAAAGCGCCTAAAAAATATTGATTATGAAATAAACCTCACATAATGTTCTAACTCTTTTTATTGTGACAGATGCTGTAGGAAAATACTTCCTCATCACTATTTACAATGTTGTTGTTCTGTCTTTAACTTGAACAGAACTGTGAAACACAAAAATGAACTTTTGGTCCTCGCTGCTCATAATGTCCCGGGGTGTGGCCAGATCCCACAGCAGAGCCAGACAGATGGTAGGAGTGAAGGTTTGAACCGCCCAGAACAACAAAACAGACAAAAGGCTGATGGGAGCTGCACCGGAACCAGACGGCGTTCAGAGTGGAGGAGCCAGGGAGAGGCCTGGCAAGGCTCATAGATGAAGATGGATGCAGGTGTGCATGGCCATCAGGTAGGAAGGCCACGCCTCCTGCCCCACGCCACTCTGGGAGCACAGAAACATAAGCACAAAAACAACAATACTGAAACCAATAAAGGAAAGCCCCAAACCACAACATATAATAACACAAATATTTGTTTATTGATCTGAACAGACTTTAGAATAAAATGACATTTTCCAGTGAAAAAATGAAAAACTTAAAAACCAGCATAGTCAGATTAATCCTCAGATTTCCATGTTCTCCACAGAAAGTGAATTTCTCTGTGTCTTTCTTTCATATTCATGTTGTAACATGACAAACCGTCCCGCACCTGCACCCCACTGCGCCGCGTGCACGTTTGCACGCTTACTTTTGGTTTTTAGAGCCTTGCACGGCAAAGCTCCAGCGTTGCAACTGCTGTTGCACTGCCATTCCACAGCCATTGCACAGCTGTACCACTGGTACCACACGCAGTCACCCAAAATTTTTTGCACTACAAAAATTTTGTACCGCGTGTTCGCGCCTCTATTTTACTGCCACATCTCTGCCGTTGCACTGCCAGTCCACTGCTAACAGCGTCTGGACCACATGGATGACATTTCTAACAAGCTCCAGCAGTGATATGGCAGTGAAAGCCAGTGGGACCGGGTCTTAAGACTAGAGATCACAGGTCATGACGTTTTTATTCAGGAGAGCTTTTAGTTGATTTTAGTCCTTGTTTTATTCTCTCTTATTGTGTTTGACTGTTTTAGTTGTTTTACTATTGAATTTATGACTTCTCTGTGTTTTGTTTGGATTTAGTAGAAATGAAGAGATTCTATTCTATTTGTCCGACTCTTCAGCTCCACTTTGTGAACGTTGGATTCCTCTTTGTGAAACCATCGGTGGATCTCCACCACGAATGATGAAAGCCTGTTTTGTAAATCTTCCACAGCAACGTGTTTCCTAACCCGGTGGAGCAACAAACGTCTTCCTCCTGCAGATATAAAGCCCGCGGGGCCGAGGAGGCCTTGGATGGAGATGAGGGCCGTCATGTTCTTGTTGCTTTTCTTCCTGGGGGGTAAGTCGGCCCTCGCCGGCCCTCGTCGGCCCTCGCCGGCGCTCGCGTTCGCGCCGCAGCCTCCGGTGACCGTTGGGCGTTCTGTGTTTCAGGGGCGGCCGGTTCCCACATCGTCGGAGGCAGAGACGCCCCCCCCCACTCGCGCCCCTACATGGCCTCGCTGCAGATCAGAGGTCAACATCTCTGTGGGGGGGCACTGGTTCGGGAGGACTTTGTGCTGACCGCGGCTCACTGTGAATTTCCCGTGTAAGTTTGATCCACGGCCGGCGAGCGGAGATATCTGCAGCTCCATGAGCGTTTTGGTGACACTCGTGCGTCCTCGTTTACCGTATTCAGAAGAAAACGAAGGCGGTGGTGATGAAACATGAAGGATTCAATGGAGACGATGACATGTTAGCATGAGTTAAAGCAGATCTTTGACGTACGTGTTCCTCCACGGCTCTCCTTTGGAGTTCTGCAGTTTGGAAATCCATTTCTGGGAGCAGAAGCTTCAGAAGCTCCACAGAGATCGTTCTGTTCCTCTTCTCCTCTGGTGGTTTCTTCCAGCCTCCGTTAACGCTTTGGGTCGTCACTAACTTCCCGTTTTCAAAGCTGCCGGTTTCAGAAGGTTCGGATCTCCTCGTAGACGTTCAGGTGGATGACACTGCGGTCCCGTTCCAGGGCTTTGACCGTCGTGCTCGGGGCAGATTCGTTGGAGGGGAACGAGGCGTCGCGGCAGACCTTCAGGGTTCTCCGCTCCATTCCACATCCAGACTACGACCAGCTGTCCAACGACATCATGCTTCTGAAGGTGAGCCCTCCAGCTCACGTCCATCCGTTCTTCAGCGTCTGATGTCACAATGAGAAGCTCCGCCTCCTCTCAGCTTGATGGCAGAGCTCGGCTGACTCCAGAGGTGCAGCTCCTTCCTCTGAATTCGGGAGAGGTGGGGCCAGCGAACCGCTGCATAACGGCCGGCTGGGGGGACATCGGGGACAACCGGACCATAGCCACCCGGCTGCAGGAGGTCAACGTCACCGTCCTGCCTCAGAGGACGTGCCGGCGGCGGTGGGGGAACGTCCCGGTGGTCAGCTCCATGGTTTGTGGCGTTGGGGCTCGCAGGTTCCAGGGCTTCTGCTCGGTGAGAGGAAGCGGCTCAGGACGTTGTGGTTGGGTGTCCTCCTCTCACCGCCGGGCCGGACGCTGTCTTCGCAGGGGGACTCTGGCGGGCCCATGATCTGTGACGGCGCGGTGGCGGGCGTCGTGTCTTTCTCTGGGCGTCGGTGTGGAGACCCCCGAACTCCCGATGTCTACACCCGCGTGTCCTCCTTCAGGACGTGGATCATGGAGCAGCTCAGCAGCAACCAGGAGGAACCAGAGGCGTTCATCTTCTGAAGAACGCTCGTCCTGAACCCTTTCTCTCATTCGGTTTGTTTCTTTAGTTGGATTTAAAAATATAAATCCAGGGTTCTACTGCAGAATGGAACAAAAATCTCTCTTCCTTTTCCTTTTGTTTGAAACATTTGAAGATGTTTTACAACCGTCACCAGAACGTTACCCTGTTTGGATCAAATGTTGTACATAAACAAAACTGTCTTTCTTTGTCGTGGCTTTTCTTGTTCTTTGAGTTATCTCTTATGTTTTGCTTTGGATCAGAACCGTCAGACTCCTGATCCTCAAACATGAAGTTTGATCCTTAAATGACCTACATTCCTGACCAGACAGTCTGTGAAGAAACCTTTGTTCATTCAGAACGAACGTTTGCAGAGAATAAAAACACTTAAAACTGTGAGCTGCCATGTTTAAATTCATAAGACATTTGTGGTTGCAGATTGAACAGTTCTGAATTAAAAAACAGATTTCAGATTGACGTCTGGATTTATTTCCAGCTATGAAACCAAAATATTAGTTGCTCTCGTTTTGAAACTAAATAAAGGTCATTTAGATCAGAAATGATTGATCCACATCTGCATCAGTAGGTGGCAGATGGATAAGCAGAAAGATTGAGAGTGAGGAAGGGGGCGGAGCCAGGCGGGACCAGGAAGAGGCGGCGAGGGGGACGAGCGTAAAACCTACTCAGTGGTTAAGAGACTCTAAAGGAGGAAGAGGAGAGAACGTCTGAGTGTCTTCTGGGTCAGAAGGAAGGCTGATGGGAAATGTAGTAGATGGGCTCAGAGGAGGATGGAGCCGAGTTGGGGTCAATATTATTTGGAAACCAAATAAAACTGTAAAAAAATATTTGTGTGTTTGGCTAAAAAATGTCAAAATTTCCCCCAAACTCTTTTATCGATTCTACAATGTAGCTTATTTTCAGCTTCATGTGTTTCATTTTTTAGGTTACAAAACTCCAAATGTAAATTAAAGAAAACATTTTTTTTCACTTTGAACTTTTTTATTTGGCTTCAAATCTGAAAATTTCAGTTTCAAAACTTTTAGCCCCATTGGGGCGGGGCTAACTCGAAGGACCAATCAAAATCCACGAGGGTGGTCACTTCAGGCCCAGTTCTGACATTTTCAGATTGGAAACTGAAAAAAAAGAAAATAAAGATTTGAAAGTAAACAAAAGTTTTGTTGGTATTTTCTCGATCAGTAAACAGATGAATGAACTTTGATCTGATCTGATCTGATCTGATCTGATCTGGGACGGTCAGACGGGGTTTCCTGCCGTTCACAGGCTCTCATCACGCCAGCGTTTACTGCGCAGCACGCCCGTAGATAACTGTGGTTACAGGTTTACCGTGTGACCCTATGAGTTCCTGAAGGTCACCTGCCGCCCCGTACAGGTGTGACCGTGTTAGATGAAAAGAGTTTCAATGGTTTTAGTGTCTGGTTACATTTTACTGCTCTCAGGTCGGCGGTGATCAAACCAACAAACTCTCTGGCCGGTTTCATCTTTGACCTGAAAGCTACTAATATTTGACAGAGACATAAACTGCAGGCGTCTCCATGGATCTGCTCCAGACTCAACCTGGAGGAGTTCAGTGAACTCTTCTCAGAGCTGCAGTCACTTCTCTCGATGGCGTCGCTCACAAAGATCCTGACCGTCACTTTGTGTGTTCTCTATCTCGCTTTGCGGTGGACGTCTCCCCCTTTCCATCCAGGTATGCTGTCTGATGTTTAGTTTGTGTTTGAACACCATGAGCTGCAGGACAGAGACCAGAGAATCTCTGGACCCTCAGTGGTCGCTCTGAAGTTCATCTGGTTTCTTCAGGTTCTGCTAAAGTTCCTCCGGTCCATTCCTCAGATATCTCTCTGGATCTCTGATGGAATCATCTTCATCTTTCACAGAGTCTCTCAGAGACAGAAGTTCTGATCTTCTTGGATTAAATCCTTTCTTACCAGGTGGAACATCTGATGATGAAACCTGAAACTGAACTCTGAGTTTGGATATTGAAATGATTTCCTTCAATCAATCAATCCACAGATTGATATAGAGAGTGAGGAAGTCCCACTCCGAGGAGAACATCTCCTCCACTGCTGTCAGAGTGACTCGGTAGGACTTGAACACTCGGTAAATGGCTAATCAGCTGATTTCCTCCCAGAGTCGCTCAGAGGCGCCAGAGTTCTGGTGACGGGGGCCAGCTCCGGCATCGGGGAGCAGATGGCCTATCACTACGCCCGATTCGGAGCGCAGATGGTCATTACGGCGCGCAGGGAGAAGCTCCTGCAGCAGGTCAGGACCCGACAGAACCTTTCAGGTCCGACTCACCTGCTGATCTGTGGACCGTTTGATCCCCGTCGGTCTCTCAGGTGGTGGACGAGTGTCTCCGTCTGGGGGCTCAGAAAGCCGTTTCCATAGCAGCAGACATGAGCACGGACTCGGACCCGGACAGGGTGCTGGATTCTGCTCTGGAGACGCTGGGAGGTCTGGACTACCTGGTTCTGAACCACATCGGGCCGAGCTACATGAGGATGTGGGACGGAGATCACCAACACGTCCGGCAGCTCATGAAGGTGAGGGCCGGCCCGGGGGGGCCGTGGGTGCTGGGGGGCCGTCCTGATGTTCTGTCTGTGTGAAGATCAACTTCCACAGCTACGTCCAGATGGCCGGGAGAGCTCTGCCCTTCCTGGAGCAGACCGGAGGAGCTGTGGTGGTCGTCTCTTCCATCGGTGGTACGTCGACTCTATGCAGACGTTTATCCAAAGAATTTATTCATGAATTCTGGTTGAAATGAAGGATTCGTTCACCTATAAACATCAGGATTTCTGTAACTCGTCACCTGGATTATTGCACCATATAAAGACACCTGTCCACAACCTCAAACAGACACTCAAACTCCACCAAAGAGCTGTCGAAGGACACCAGAAACTAACTAAAAACAGCTCGGCGTGAAGCTCAGCACCATAAGCCACGCCCACATAGAGGGGAAATGAAGGCTTCAGATCAACAGGAAAAACGGCTTTTTAAGACATTTAGGATGTGAAAAACTTCACAGTCTTAGCCTTTTGTTCTGGTACCTTATTATACTATTATTTTTTACTTATAAATAATGGTGTGAGAATGTATTGACTGATAAAGCTTTCATTTATGAAAGGTAACGGTGTAGGTGGTGAGGTGCATGAAGATGATTGATAATATGTGGAGAATGATAATTGGAGTACAGTTCTGTGTGATTTTATGTTTGTAATCAAGAATTTCAAGGTGGAAATTTCCACCCACCACTAATCCATGTAACGTTGTAACACCTGTTGAAAAATTTAATAAAAAATGAAATAAAAAAAAAAAAAAAGAAAAACTTCACAGTCTTAAATAAAACCTCACTGGGAACGTTTAAGGACAAAAACGTTTATCATTGGAGGACTTTAACTTTTGTTTTTAACCAAATACCACCATAGATTTCCACCATAATTTACAAAGAAATTCTTTATCCCCCTTGTTATTTTCAGATGTGTATATATATATTCATATTTCTATTTTATCTTTTTATATTATTATTATTTTTTATCTTTTATGTTTTTTCTATATAGGAGCACAGGTCACTGGAACCAAATTCCTTGTATATATTCTATACTTGGCCACTAAAGCTGATTCTGATTCTTTAAAAATCAGCCGATGTGATGTTCTGGATTTTTTGTTTTATTCTCTCATCTTCTTAAGAGGGAAAAGCTTTTGGTCCTCTGTACTCATGAACTCCTGCCGCTCTGCAGAAACGAGTAGTTTTTTTTATTTTAGATCATCTCTGGGATCAGATGATGATCAGAGTTGGACTTTAACTCCATTTTCCTCCAGTTTAATTATTCTCCAACTGTCTGATTGCTAAATGAAGTTAAGGACTCTAAACTATGAACTTCTCCTTCCTGGAGTTTGATCTCAGGTTGTTGTCCTGGACACGCCTCAGACGTCTCACCTTTCCTCACAGGTAGGGTCACCTCCCCCTTCGTGGCTCCGTACACCTCCACCAAGTTTGCCCTGAACGGGTTCTTCGGGTCTCTGCGTCAGGAGCTGGCCTTGAGGAGGAGCAACGTGTCCATCTCCATCTGCACGCTGGGGCTCATCGACACGGCGTCCGCCATGAAGCACGTCAGGTTTGTCGGCCGTCGGACTCATTCCTCCACCTGATCGTGTGAATGCGTGGAAAGAAGGAGGACTTCCTGTTTTCCAGGAAGTTCTCGGACATGCCGGCGTACCCCGCCGCAGATGCGGCGCTGAACATCATCATCACCGGAGCCACGAGGCAGAGGGAGCTGTTCTACCCCTGGTTCACGCAGCTCATGGCTGTCACCAGAGACTGGTCTCCGTCTCTATCGGATTACATCATCCAGAAGTTCTACAAGACCACATGACTGCACGGAGGACATGGACAGAGCTTCAGGACGTCTGCTGAACGTCACGTCGTCTGTTTACTCTGGGTTTATTGTTTGTCAGAACGTCTTTGCTCAATAATAAAGATTTGGAAAAAGAAAGTAAACATTCTGCCTCTGAGATGTTCCTCTGATGCGTTTCCCGCTCCTCCATCCTTCAGCTGGATAAATCCCAACAGATGTTCAGGAGAAACAACACCTCCTCTGGTTGTTACTCTTGTTTAGCTAAAACAAATCAGATCTATTTCAAGTCTTCCTTCATTTGTCTGTAATAACAGCCGATCGATCGATGGGTTAAATGGGTTCAAAGTTCTGCTATACCAGAGCCGTTTGGGTTCATGTTCTACTGATCAGAACCCAGATGGAGCCGCATGGTTTCACTTTAGCCTTTAAGACAGTCAGACTTTTCCTTCATGACCTTCTGTTTTTAACAGTAAGTGTGAATTATGTCTATTTTTGGCACAAACAAAAGTAAAAATATAAAAAGAACCGAGCATCTCTCAAAATGGGATTTTTTTTAAAACTTATTTTCAAAATAAAAGCTGCTCTGTCCCAAACAGGATCATCTAGCAATATTGTTCAGCATAAGATAAAATGCGCTTTTAACTCACAAAAGATCAAACTTTTTACCAAAGTTTATCTTTCCATATAAAATCTGTTCATTCTGGAGGTAGAGTTGATCAAACTAGACGTCTTCAGGTCAAACCTACAGACTTTATCATCTATGTGAACCTCAGCATCAATTTATACATGAAATTAATCTAAATTCAATAAATAATGAAGTCATCCTTACTTAACAAATACCATTTTATTTCTCTTTTATTTGTTCTATTTCTCCTCAGCAGTCTTGCACTGCTGGGTTTTGTTCTTTTAGTTTGGGGTTTGGCAGTCTTCGTTTACAGTCTTTGTTTGTTTGTTTTCTTGAGATAGTTTTGGTTTTTAGCTGCAGAGTCAGCAGTCTTCATGACTGATTTTATATATTGTCCGAGGAGCCACCATGGAGAGATAACAGAGACACGTGGACGTGGAGCTGCAGGTTACAGACTAGAAATCACTTGTTTACTCAGATGCTCCATTCAAAAGTCCTGCTGTGTTGAAGTTTACAGAGGAATTTCCACGCTCTGACAGTCTAAATCAGGGCTGGGGGAACTTCATGATCCGTGGGCCATGAGGGGTTGTAACATGTGACAGAAGAGTCGAATCATGAGCGGATGAATGCGTTGCACGTCGTGTTGATCTATCTCAAGAAGAAAATAACATGGAATCTAGACAAAACTATTATTTGATTTTTAAAAATATTGAACATTTTTGAGTTTTGCACCAATGAGTTTATGCTCTTCAGGGTAAAAAACAAACTTACATAAAAAGTTGTGATTATGTGTTGTTTGAATGATCAGAAAAATACGTTTTGACTCAGAAAACACACATGAACTTCAGAAAAATAATCAGTCTTCACACACAAAGTGCACGTCTAAAGGGAGACGCTGGAATTAAAGGGACAACAAAACATTAATAAGGACCTAAAGACCACCTGATGGTTCCCTGCAGCTCACTGCTCCCCCAGGGGAGGGGTCAAATGCAGAGACCATATTTCACCCCCCCAAAAGTGAGGTGACTAACAAGATTTTCCCTCTTTAACTTAAACTCTTTTAGTCTCTTAGAAATGTTCTGCTGTCATGTTGTTTTCATCTAAACCCATTCTCAGTTTATAGGAGATTCTAATGCATCTCTATATTATTTGTATTTTTATATGTTTGTATCCCGTTTCCAGGTAAATTATAACACTATGGCGCCCTCTGCTGGAATATGCGCGCTACAGGCATGTTATTGTTTTCTACCTTTTTTCCTGTTACTTTATTAATAAACATGAATTACATGACCTGTAAATACAGAGAATAAATATAAAAACTCCAATAGAATTTATGTTTGATTTTCTTAATCTTTTCATCTGATCCCCAAAGTTCTCTCTGGTAAATGTTTACTGTTATGGTTAATAAATGTGTCTTAACTATTTTATGTTAAAATCAGTTGCTTATTCCGATTTTTTTTTTTTTTTTTTTTAAACTGAAACTAATTTTATGTGTGTGATGTGTAAAACAAAGTCTGGGCATAAAGAAAACAGACAAACCGGTAAAGAAAACAACAGACTTCAATGCCCACAATTCCCTGCGCGCGTAATTACGTCCGTTTCCACGCTCAAGATGACCACAGGCCTGCTGGGAACTGCAGTTCATAATAACGAGTGGGTTTTCCGCAGGTTTCGCGAGACTTCCAGCGGCGGGTCGCTTCTCCGTGCGGTAACGTTTGTCCACCGACACACCGGGAGCAGAGATGAGCGCAGACTGAAGGTAAATAAACGTTATTCCCTCCGGAGGACCGTGAAGGAGCCGCCGCCGGTTTGTAGGTCGGGGCGGACATGTTGTTTGACGGCCTCCGTTTACGAGAGCTAACATCTGCATTCGGAGGGAAACCGGACAGATGACGTTAATCTGCTGTAGTGGACGAACCGAGCCCGGGAAGAGCGGGCTGCCGCTGCAGTTATGTCGGACATGTTTGATTCTTTACTGAGAAGTCTTCCTCTGGGCGGGAAACTCGGGTTTCTCCGCCTCAGGCGGACTGAGTAACGACGACAGTCCCGGACGTTTTACGGTATCCGTAAATACCTGTGACCTCTGCATTTTTCTCACCGTCTGAGATGACATCGCTGCCTGTCGCTGATTGGTCGTTTGTGCCGTCTGTCCCGCGGTGACGTAAGCAGTGACGTTTCCCCGTTTCCTCCCGCAGTTACCCGCTGATCACCTGGAGGCATGTCCAAGAAAAGGGGCAGGTACGTCCGGACAGGGCGGGAATGTCACGTGATGCCGCTTCATGAAGCCCTCACTGCTTCACTGATGCTTCAGTCATTTACAGCCGCAGTTTGGTCAGAATTTATGCTGTAAATGGATCAGAAATCCACCAGGAAATCCAGTAATCTGATAGTTCAATGTAATCCCGCTAAAAAGATCCTAATTCCAGACATTAGCATACAAACAAAATCAGTTACGTAAACATTTAGAGAAATATTTACCAAATCCAGGCCTCGACAGTGTCTGCAGGATTTCCACCTGTACGTGACTGATTACCTGCGTCAGGTGTGTCCAGCCAATCAGAACACAGCAGAGCAGGTTATACCAGCGGGAACGGTCCTCGAGGCCCGGAGCTTCAGTCCTGGAAGGCCGGCCTCCTGCTCCATATCCCCACATCCTGCTGATTACCTGGATCAGGTGCGTTTAGCCAATGAGGAGGTTCGATTAAAGGTGGGTTAGAGAACAAGCAGGACGCCGGCCCTCGAGGACTGGATTTGGATTCCTCAGGTTAATCTAGAACTTCAGATGTTGGAAGTTAACTTTAACAAAAAACTCAGTGAAAGAAAAGAGGGCGTGGCCTGTTGCTGAGGTGGGAGTTGGATAACACTGGAGATAGCATGCTAGCTTGTTGTGGACACAAAGTCAGACGCCATATTGGAATGGTCCAGATGTCTGGTTACTGCTGTTATGATTGTACAAACAGATCTAGAAAAACTAGAATGTGACTTTTCTCTAGTAAATTCTTGCTGTCAGCTGATAAAAGACATTTGAAGAAGATCTGATCTCCAGAATGAACGTTTCAAAGTCAACGACGGCCTCAGACTTCTGTTTTCTGGTCGGACCAGCGATCTGTATGTTTATGGAGGATGATCGTTTGGATCTCTCGTTTGAGCCTCTCTCCCGTCTGCGGGACCATCAGGACCGGTTCAGCTGTGGACCGGGCTGGATGTTATCAGACGCTAGCGGTCCACGGCGATGTCGACCACCCACCGACCCGGTTCTAAACGCAGACCGAGGAGTCCAACAGTTAAATCTCAGTCTGTGTGTAGATTAGAATCAAACCCCAACATGCATCGGGTCTGCACTGGGTTTCCTCTAGAACTACATATTTATTCATGAAAGTCAGAAATGTCCTTCATTTGATGAACTTTGTTGAGTTTGTTCCTGTTTAAAGTCGGACCAAAAAGAATCATTTTACTGGTTCTGCTCAGACGTCTCTCTGTCTTTAGACCTTTCCAATATGGCGTCGCTCTGTATGGATCTTAGACATTAGGAAATCATCTCTAGTGACAGTAAGATCTAGGATTTCAAAGATCTACTTTATTTGGTTTGAAGGTTCTAGATCAGGGATGGGCAGCTCCCGGCCTCGAGGGCCACACTCCTGCATGTTTCCCAACATACCTGCTCTGGAGTGTTCTAATTGGCTGGACACACCTGAAGCAGGTAATCAGTCATGAGTAGAGCTTGAAGATCTGGAAATCATGCTGCCACTGCGGCCCTCGAGGCCTGGAGTTGGTCTCCATAAGTGGGGGGTCCTGCTCATATTCATGCCTCTGGCTCTGCAGTTAACCCGGGGGGGGTGTCAGTGGGTCGCCAGGACCCTCACAGCTGACCTTATGTTCCTCTGAAACACACGTGTCAAAGTCAAGGCCCGGGGGCCGGATCCGGCCCGCCGGGTAATTCTATCCGGCCCTCTAGATCCTTTTATTTAACGTTATGCTATCTTGCACTTATTTTTAACTTGTATAATTTTGACAAAATATACTAATATTGAAAGTAAAATATTGAAAGTTATTTAAAGTTTAGGTTGATTTATTTTGGAGATTTTCCTGCCTTTCTATTATGTTAAGTTTTGGTTTTAAAGTTATATAAAAATTAGCATTCACTAACTTTTTGGAATATTTTGGTATTTACTAAGATATTTTGGCTATTTTGGCATTTAGCTAATATTTCAGCTACACACTAGCTGTTTTGGGTAATTTAGGCTTTTTCAGTTTTTAACTATTTTTGAAGTTCAGATTTTTCAGCATCATGCTAGCTGTTTTGGCTAATCTAAGTTTTTTGTTTTTCTGTATTTGTTTTGTTTTTTAGGCTAATTTGGCTTGTAGCTGATCAGCTTCAGCGTTTTCATCCATCAGCTTCAGCTTTTTTAGCTATCAATTTCAGCATTTTCAGCTAGCATCTCCAACGACCAAATTCAGCTTACAGCATTCACACTAGCATTATCTCAGGTAATGCTAAATATCTTATTCATAATGATGTTAAAAAGTTACGATTAAAGTTTTAAAAATGTAGTTTTAGAGTTTTCAATAAATATTTATCCTTTTCGGCCCGAGGTCTAAGGTGTGTTTTGTATTTTGGCCCCTTGTACGGTTGAGTTTGACACCCTTGCTCTGAAATGTCCGAGATGTTGGAAGTGTTCTGTTCTGGTTCTGACTCGTGTTTGGAGCTTGATGAAGATGGGATCATCTGGACCTGATGAGAAGAACTTCCCTTTGACCCGTAGAACCAGAAGGGTCGGTGAAAACAGTCTGTGGGCTGGTCATGTGACCACAGGGCAGTCCAGACAGTCGTTCTGTGTTTTTGTTGAAAACGGCGTGAAGCGTTTCTGGAACCCCAGGCTTCAGGTCAGAACGCCGCGCCGCCATTGGCCGACCGCTCTCTGACCCGCGCTCCCGCCTGACTCGTGCAGGAAGCGCAGCAGCGGGGAACTGAGCGAGACTCCGCCTCTGGACCCCAGCTGCATCCTGGGCCTGCGGATCCAGCACAACTGGCGAGAGCGCGGGAACCACAGCAAGTGGAAAGGAACGGTCCTGGACCGGCTGAGCGTCAGCCCCTCCCTCTTCATGGTCAAGTACGACGGCTTCGACTGCGTCTACGGCATCGAGCTCTTCAAAGACCAGCGGGTCTCCAACCTGCAGGTCCTGCCGGAACAAGTCGGTGAGTCCGCGGCGGCGTCTCCGCTCCGGTTCGGCGCCCGCGGCCGTCTGAAGCTTCCAGT
Source organism: Oryzias javanicus (assembly GCA_003999625.1). Classification (NCBI taxonomy): domain Eukaryota; kingdom Metazoa; phylum Chordata; class Actinopteri; order Beloniformes; family Adrianichthyidae; genus Oryzias; species Oryzias javanicus. Next base: position 3,852,211 of record CM012440.1, read on the forward strand.
GTCTCCACAGTGAACAACAAGATCAAGATGCCCCTGGGGGTGGAAGAGCTGGTGGGCAAAGCGGTGGAGCACCTGTTCGAGAAGGAGGACGGGGAGAAGAACGAGTGGAGAGGCATGGTCCTGTCCAGAGCGCCCGTCATGACCAACTGGTACTACATCACCTACGAGAAGGACCCGGTTCTGTACATGTACCAGCTGTGGGACGACTACGCCGAAGGAGACCTGCGGATCCTACCTGAGGCAGGTACGTGGCAGAAAGTTCTGATCCAATCCTCCTGTGAGCCGTCAAGGAAAACGACTTTACCATTAGGGCTGGGAATCACTGGGTACCTCACGATACGATACGATATGCGATACATGGCTCACGATATCGATAATATCGCGATACTGCGATAATTGGTAGAAATCCTCTCTAATTACTAATATTATATAGAAGAACACTTTTTTGGGGGGGGAAATATATCCCCATTTTATTTGTTTTATCTTAAACACAATCAAAATAAACAACTTATGTCTTATTTTGTGCAACAAATTACAGACACTTTTGTTTAACGTTACTAATACTATAATTTACCACCAATTGAATCAGAATTATTTGTAAAATTCAATATTAACAATAGTAAACATGATCAGCAGTGCCACAGAATTACAGTTAGCAACAGAACAAAAATTAAATAATTCAAATTGTTGACAGTTATCAACCTCCAAAGGATGATGAATATAACGTTTTACAGCCTCTGTCAATTGTTACAAATTTTTTTGTGCACTTTTCCCACATTTAAAAAGGGCTAAGCATTCAAAATTAAAGGCTGATTTACTCAGACTGACACTGAGATTATTTCTCCAATCTTTATCTATTTTCCATTTGTTCAGTCAATAGTCAGGTAAAAAGGTAAAAACAGGTGAAACTCTCATAATAATGGCAATATATATTTAAAAATTCGAATTCTATTATAAATTAGCAATAAACAACTTTAATCTATAATAATTTATACCATTTTTAGTTCTTCAATTAACTAGCAACTTCCTTATTTTACCGTGAATTCATGTACTTTATTTTAATTACATTATTTTTAAGTTCACACATCAAATCTGCATTTTTTTTTTTTTTTTATCTAAAGATTACTTTAATTTAACATTAGCAAAAGTTATTACGTTACATTCATTTGAAAACCTTACACCATAAATTTAACAAAGTTACCGTACCAGCAGCAGGGTAAATATCAGTGCATGAAAGCGAAAACTCCGACCGGTACCTGAAGTACACACAAACAGCTACGAAGCACGTCTAGTTCCCACAGCGCACCGCTAACACAGGAAATAACCGATCGCGGCACATTCTAGCGCTCAGACAAACTCACTTCTTACTGGCTGACTCTTCTACAGGTGGATGATGTAATTGAGAACAGGTAGACATGATTTATACACGCGGATACCGAGCCAGAATCCTGCCGGTGTTTTTTCCGGGGGTCCGTGCGTCGGGAAAAGAAGTCCGACGCAGCGCGAGTAACTGCGCATTAGTTCCGGTCCGCGACTCAGACGCAACAGCCTCTTAAATGAAAATATAATAATCGATACTTGTGTGAGAACCCATCGAGAATCAACCGACAAGACTAAATATCGCGATATATCGCAATATCGATATTTTGGCACACCCCTATTTACCATCAGAGAGAAGCTGGATTCAGTCGTCGTGATTCTGACGGATTATTGTCAGAAACACGAAGAAAAAACAGAGAAGTTTAGAAAAACCCAGACTCACCTGACAGGTGTCAGAGATCTACGTCACATGACTGTTATTTAGAGTGTTTATGGATTTACATCTGGGGTCTCCCACCCTGATCCTCAAGGGCTGCCGCTAACCAAGCTTTAGTAGATGCTGGCCAGCTGGACTGAATCCGCCCAGTTTCTGATTGACTGAACACACCTGATCCAGGTGAGCAGCCATTAATGAAGCCCTTGAGGAACAGGGTGGGAGACCCCAGATCTAAATCTCATCAGTAGGTGTGGTTACTAGGGCTGCCACGATTAGTCGACTAATCGATGACTAATCGACTATTAAAATAGTCAACAACTAATTTAATAGTCGATTAATCGTTACTTTATATTGTATGAAGTCAGAGTGTAGTAAAGTTAAAAGTTATAATAACATTCTGCTAGCTTTTTGGACTATTTTGGCATTTAATAAGTTTCTTTGGCCTTTTATGGAGTTTAGCTAATATTTAATCTACATGCAGCTGTTTTGGCTAACTTAGGTTTCTTTTTAGTTTTTTAAGCTATTTTTAAGTTTAACTAATATTTCAGCGACATAGCTATTTTGGTTAATTTAGGATTTCTGTTTTTTTAGGCTTATTTTTGAGTTTAGCTAATATTTCAGGAGTATGCTAGCTATTTTGGTTAACTTTGGTCTTTTTATTTTTCAGGCTATTTTTGTTTAACTAATAATTTTCAGCTGGTTATCAACTTCAACGTCTTTACATCCACTTTGGCCATGAACAGATTGTCGACTAATCGGAAAAATAATCGGTGATTAGTCAGACTATTAAAATAATCGATGTTATGGCAGCCCTAGTGGTTACATGAGCAAAATGACCTCGGGATCAGACGTATTAAACTGTGTACACGACCTGTGAAAACTTTTTTTAGAACAAACGTGAACATTCATGTTTGATGGGAATGAATCATCCTGACGCTCAGAAGTCTCTAAGACTGGAGATGGTGTCTTCTGGTGTCAGTAAAGATGCTGCATAGAGCGAGATGATCTCCTGAGCGCCCCCCCCCCCCCCCCCCCCCCCCCCGCGGTGGGAGGAGCTTCAGTCAAAAACTTCTCTCCACTTCATCATGGAGGAACTGAATAGTGAAATGTCAGGTTTCTTTAATCTGAAGATCTGAATCAAAGCGTCGGTACTACGGCAAGCCAAAGGGATCATAAATCACCAGGAGAAGTGGACACTGCAGCGCCGTGTTTATGATAACAATTATTGAAATATGTAAATGTCCTCAGAGTTAGTTTCAACTAAACAATATCAGAAAATAATTTTACGTTTATTTCAACCGTTTGATTTATGATTTACTCTGGACATGGGGTTGGGGTCAACATTATAAGGGGAACTCCAGATAGATTTGGTGTTTGCAGCTCTATTTTTAAACATTCTTTTTGTAGATTTGGTCTAAAGACATTTAAATGTAACAGAAACTACATAATTTAGCATTTGGAAAGATGTTTTTATTTAATAAATCAGCTTCAATGAGAAAACCGTTGATGTTTTCTTATACTGTATGTGTGTGAAGGACTTTATGTTTTATTAAATATATTTTTGAAGGCTTTTTCAACAAATAATTCAAGGAGGAGGTGAAGGAGGAGGAGCAGGAGCGTTTCTTCTCACCGTCTCCGTCTCTCCTCAGAAAACAAACACCTGCTGCCGGCGGACCGGAAACCCGGAGAAGAGACGGAGAGTCTGGTGGGGAAGCAGGTGGAGTACGTCACGGACAAAGGCGTGAAGAGGACGGGCTTGGTCATTTACCAGGTTCCCGCCAAGCCGTCCGTGTACTACATCAAGTATGACGATGACTTTCACATTCACGTTTATGACCTGGTCAAGACCAACTGAGCGGGACGGACTCTTCAGGTCACCTTCTGCTGACGCGTTTCCCCGTTTCCAAAGAGACGCATGCAGACGTGCACGCAGCCGCGCAGGCAGCTGCGCGGCTGCGTGCACGTCTGCATGCATGGAAACGCTCTTTTCTTTGTCTTTGAGGGTCTGCGTTCTTCAGACAGACGCTCCGCTCCAGCTCGCCGTTTTCAGTTGTCGTTTCTTTGCATTAGTCGTTTATGGGATAAATTCTGCACTTTTTCGTGGCTTTCGAGAAGACGCGAGCTCTGAATCAAGGCGCCCCCCCCCAACCCCGTTCATAGATGGTCATTATGGTCGTAACCTTCCTTCCTTCCTTCCTGCGTCGCCGCGGTCCGTGAAGCCGCGTCTGGATCCGCCGAGCTTCTCGCCGGCGGCACGCGGAGCCGACGCCCGTCTGCGCCGCACGAATGTGAACACGCGCATCATCGAAGTGCCTTCTGGCCCGTCGGAACCGCTCTGAACGCCCTCTGTAGTCAACAGCCGCACTGACGGCGCCGCTCGTATTCTCTCACCGTTGTATTGTGAGGAGCACTTTATCGTGTAACGTTTACATGTTCAAGTCGAGGAGGAACTCCTGCCCTAGAATAGACACTTTTGTTTGACAAAACGCTTTAAATGAAGAAAGGAGAGGAGAGCGTGCTGCACATGATCATCACAGCTTCTGTAGTAACCATGGCAACCGAACAGAACGCTCCCCTCGTATCCTTGATACTGCAGCTCTTTCCTTCTGGATTTCTCCCTCAGATTGCATGAAACAGTGACAGAGTGCCTGAAGTTTAGGAGACTTTATTTCTTCTCGTGGAACCAGAACAGACACTACGGATCAGAGCCGGAGAGCCCTGGAGGTTCTGGCTGACGCTCAGCCAACGCTTTGGTTTCCTGTGTTTTGTGTCAATGTTATGGAACAATAAAGTTTTTGTGCGTTTGACGGGTGTGTGGTCTTTTTTCCAGAGAGCAGAAGTTTCATGCATGATGGTAAAGAACATCTAGAACTTCTGAGAACAAAGAGGTGATTTAAATAAGTGAGTTTACTGAAAGCTTCATCTCAGATTCTACAGTCTTCATCACATGCCCCCCCCCTCCGGGGCTGAAACATGAGGAGGGCTGTTGTGTTCCCCTCGTCCTGCTCTGGGAGGGAGAAGGCGGGTCTGAGCTGTCCAGAGCTAACACGGGGGGGGGTCCAGTTCACTTGAGGAGGTCCCGGACGTACTGCACCCCCTGAGTCGTCTTTTCTCCTGCTTTGGTTGGAGCTTCAGAGAGTCTGGAAATGGACCACCGCACTCCTGCAGGAACAGAAGGAGACGAACGTCAGCAAATCAGAGCGGAGATCTGCAGATCCTCAAAAACTCTAAATCTTCTCAACCCTTTAACTCCACAAACAAGAAAATCACCCAAAAGGGTTTTTTTCTGCTGCTTATTGTCTGGAGCCCTAAAGGGACATCGAAGTTAAAACAATAATAATTTAAAAACAAAAACATATCTCTAAATTTTTAAGTTCAACTTTTAGAAAAAAAAACCATCTGGTTAAAAACTGCTGCAGATCAGAAAGTAACTAAAAAAGAAGTTTTTCTTAAATTTGAAGTAAAAAATAAAAAATCCTAGTTACTTTCTGGTGATTTTTTATTTTTTTTTTGTTACAAAAACCCCTCTGCATAGTAACTGATGCACACATGACAGTAACTGGTGAGCATCAGTTACTTTCCAGATTTTGTTTTACTTCAATTTTTGGGGGAAAAATGTCCCTTTTTTAAAACACTCGAGTCTCTCCGTTTGGTTGGCCTGGACCCCCTCTCTTCCCAAATCATTCCCAGAGGAACTTTCATGATGACGATGACGTCATTTTTAGCCAGAAGCATGACACCTGTCGTTTTCTAGGACAGTGGTCCCCAACCACCGGGCCGCGGACCGGTACCGGTCCGTGGGCTCATTGCCACCGGGCCGCGGGAGAATTTTTTTTTTTTTTTTATGAGACAGAAATATTTTATTTTGAAAATCGGATTCTCTCGATTAGCTTGAGCGCGTGTTGTGATATCCACACAGAAAGGAGAAATATTTAATTCAACCTAAAGAATTACAATGGAAAAAGAGAGAGAGAACCAACATAAACACAAAACGTAAAGAAAATGAGATCATTAGAAAAGAAGGAAAAAAACTGAAACCATTTGACTTTTGATAGAATGAAGGAAGAGAATCTGCAGGAAATATTTCTATATTCTATATATTTATGGCTCCACAACAACCTGTGTAGATCTTCTCTAAAACATAACAGATCATTAAGAAACCAGATTACATCCTCAAAACTGAGACTCTTTTGTCTTTCTTAACGTTATTTTGATAAAAGTCTTTATTTGTTGGTTTTGCACACTTTTGTATTTTGGATTGTGGTTGCAGAGTTTAGTGTTTTTCACTTCAAATATGTTAAAAAAAAAAAAAAAGCTTAAAATATAAAGACTTAAAAACTGAATAATTAATAACTATTGATTTTCCATTTATATTTTATGTATATCTTTTACCACGACGAAAAGACTTGAAACTTTGGATTCTTAGTGATTGAATCTCATGTGTGGAGAAAAAAACAGCTCTTTCTTCGTCTTTATACACATCATTAAATTAGATTTAAGTCTTTAAAATCGTTAAATCTAACTTCAGAAAGACAAACTGCTTCTGTGTTGGAGACTGTTACCAGAGTTCCAGGCCTGGACCGGAGAGAATTCGATGTTCGGGATGGTTGGAAGCTGAGTCTGATGATGGAGACATAAAGAGGAGGCTGTGTGTTGGGGACCAGAACCAGAGAAAGGATGCATTCATGTGCAGACGTCTCACTCCCACCCGGTCATACCTGCAGGCCGAAGTACTTCATCCACTCCTCCACGGCGGGGGGCACCGCGGCTCTGGCCCTCTGCAGCGCCTCCGAGCCCTGCTCGCTGCCCCCCAGCAGCCCGGAGTCGTAGGCCACGTACACGGCCCCTCCCGCTATGCCCACCTTAGTGGCGAGTCTGCGGGTGAGCGGAGAGTCATCAAAGATCGTTGAGACAGGGATGAACACACCAGCAAATATCTCCATCAGGAGTTTGACGTTATAAGCTGTGAGCGCGCGCGCGCAGGTACAAATGAGCACATTAATGAACAGTTAACCGTCTGTGGACACAGATACAAAGAAAAAAAACTCATATTTGAAGTGAAAGAGTTTTCTAAATAAGCAAAGAACACGAATGAAATTAGCTTTAGCTAGCTAGCTAGCCGGCTAATCTCGCATTTAGCATCACCGCTGCGAACGTTTGGATAGATAGAAGGACACTAACTTGACTACAGGCAAAAGCTTTGCCGCCATGACCCTCAGCTGACGGACGGATCCGCCTAAAGTCTGGACCGTGATGATAGTTTCTGAAAGCTGCACTGAAGGACGAGCGAGTCTGTCCTGTCAACCACGGCTGTGTCAATAAAGTTAGAGGAAAGCTGACTCCGCTTCAGAGCAACACTTTCGTTCCTCCTCACTTTATCACAAAAAAAAACTATTTGGATCAGCGGTAACTAGTTTTTATTAATAATAAAGAGTTTAAAAAATATGCTGAGAAATTAAAACTTTTTTTTTTAAAAGGGGGCGTGTCTATTGTGAAGTTCACGCCTAAAACGCAGAAAAACGCGGAAACGGGGCGTTCCTCACATGGACGGGATTCAGTGGCACCTCCTTGTAGTTCTCATGTTGGGTAAATGCAGCTGTTATGTAACCTGATCAGCACAAACTCAGCAGTCAGACCAGCTGCAGGTTTTACTGAAATGTCTCGAACTAAAGTCCTAATAGTCAGTTTGTGTGTCGTTTATTTAGCTGTCAGATGGACTTCACCCACTTTTGATCCAGGTGAGCAGAAATCGGATTTATTTCTTTATGTTTGAAGAGTTTGGAGCTCAGGGTGGATACTGGCGGGCCTTCAGGAACGTGCACGTGCTCCTAAAGCTGCATTCTGCAGACAATCGTCTGTTTGTTTCTTGCTTTTTACTTTTTTTTATATATGAATTTACTTGTGTACCATTTCCTGTTTTTATGTATTCATGCATTTGGAGTTACCTACCAGTCACAGATCTGTTCACTATGGCAACATAAAGATGACATGACCTCAGAGACAGCGCGCTCGTGGAGGTTCAGGTCTGTTCTTGCAGCTTCAGCAGGAGATTCTGGTTCTTTGCTCAAACATGTCAATAGGACGAGAAGGAGAACGTTTCTGCACTGAACGGATTCATCTGTCGCTGAAGGTTTACTCTTCCCTCTGGGGAGTGGAAACGGTTCGATTCCGCTTCTGCACACGTGACCGACGCTTTTCCTCCGGTAATGCCTGCTAGAAACTCCAGAGAAGCTCAACCAGAGATCAGGGTCACAGACTCTGACAGTACAGGAGGTTCTGGAGCAGCTATCTTTTTATGGTCCAGATATACAACGACTGCGGTTGGATCTTTGCACACTTCTGTCATCGTATATGTGAGGCCCTGTTGTTATCAGTGGAAACATGAAGTTCTCCGTACATCGATGTGGTAATCAGCTAATTTCCTCCCAGAGTCGCTGAGAGGCGCCAGAGTTCTGGTGACGGGGGCCAGCACCGGCATCGGGGAGCAGATGGCCTATCACTACGCCCGATTCGGAGCGCAGATGGTCATTACGGCGCGCAGGGAGAAGGTCCTGCAGCAGGTCAGGACCCTCGTCACAGACAGGAAGCCCAACGAGGACCAGAAATGAGTGGGAGACCCGGATGTGAAGGAGAAGACGGTTGTGTCTGCTTCACCAGAAACTTCTGGTTCTGGACTCCTCCAAAGGCCTGATCCTATGGAGCTGAACCCAAATGAAATATTGGTGAAAAAAACGGGCTTCAGCTTTATGTGCTGAATCGATTTATTTCTTATAGGGCTGCCACAAACGATTATTTTAATAGTCGACTAATCACCGATTATTTTTTCCGATTAGTCGACTAATCGGGTCATGCGCAAACTGGATGTAAAGATGCTGAAGTTGATAACCAGCTGAAATATTAATTAAATGCCAAATTAGCCTTAAAAATAAAAAGAGCCAAAGTTAACCAAAATAGCTAGCATACTGCTGAAATATTAGCTAAACTCAAAAATTAGCCTAAAAAAACAGAAAAATCCTAAATTAACCAAAATAGCTATGTCGCTGAAATATTAGTTAAACTTAAAAATAGCTTAAAAAACTAAAAAAAGAAACCTTAAGTTAGCCAAAACAGCTAGCATGTAGATTAAATATTAGCTAAACTCCATAAAAGGCCAAAGAAACTTATTAAATGCCAAAATATTCCAAAAAGCTAGCAGAATGCTAATATAACTTTTAACTTTACTACACTCTGACTTCATACAATATAAAGTAACGATTAATCGACTATTAAATTAGTTGTCGACTATTTTAATAGTCGATTAGTCATCGATTAGTCGACTAATCGTGGCAGCTCTAATGTCTTATATGAATTGATCCATGAAGCTTTAATTGATCTAAATGGATCAACCCAGCCCTAATCCTTTCAGAGGAAAGTTCTGCTCTTCCCGCTCATTTTTGTCCAGACGATGACGTTTGAAAGTCGTTTCCTAGATCGCTTTGATTAAAGAGAAATCCACCATTCACTCTGATCGATCCATGTGGATCAATAAAATATTTATTTATTAAATGATAACATTATTCATAAAGTAGGTCTGTCACTGTCAACACGTCTGATTAATTTAAACTAATATTTATTAAGACTAACAGCCTTCCACTAATTGAGGTGATAATGCTCACTTGGTGTCGCGTTATCCTGCTTATAACATGATCACTTACAAAAGGAATAAACATCCGATTAGTTTCTAAAACTTTATTCTTTTTTTTTTTTTCCTGTTGTCATGATTCATTGCCGTCCATTTTCACTTTGTAATTCAGCCAATCAAAACCCAGGATTCCCCTGGACCATAAGATAAGCGTGTACACGTGTATTTATGGCTCTAGAAACATGCTGGAGGGTCACATGACCCGTTCAGGCTCTCAGACTCACCGTTTGATCCCCGTCGGTCTCTCAGGTGGTGGACGAGTGTCTCCGTCTGGGGGCTCAGAAAGCCGTTTCCATAGCAGCAGACATGAGCACGGACTCGGACCCGGACAGGGTGCTGGATTCTGCTCTGGAGACGCTGGGAGGTCTGGACTACCTGGTTCTGAACCACATCGGCTCCACCGACCTCAGGATGTGGGACGGAGATCACCAACACGTCCGGCAGCTCATGAAGGTGAGGGACGGTCCGGGGGGGGCCGTGGGTGCTGGGGGGCCGTCCTGATGTTCTGTCTGTGTGAAGATCAACTTCCACAGCTACGTCCAGATGGCCGGGAGAGCTCTGCCCTTCCTGGAGCAGACCGGAGGAGCTGTGGTGGTCGTCTCTTCTTTATGCGGTAAACACAGCTCTCCCTCTGGAAACCCTCCGTCGTTCCGGAGCTTCACTCAGACGTCTCACCTGTCCTCGCAGGTAGACTCAGCACCCCCTTCGTGGCTCCGTACACCTCCACCAAGTTTGCCCTGAACGGGTTCTTCGGGTCTCTGCGTCACGAGCTGGCCATGAGGAGGAGCAACGTGTCCATCTCCATCTGCACGCTGGGGCTCATCGACACGGCGTCCGCCATGGAGAAAGTCAGGTGTGTGTGTGGCGGCGGCGAGGGGAGACTCGGCTTAAAGTCCCTCCGATAAATCACAGATCATGTCTGTGTGTCAGTTATCTTCTGAAAGAGAACAAATGTCAACAGAGCTAGCTAGCATGCTATAGCAGAGCTGGCTAGCATGCTACAGCAGAGCTGGCTAGCATGTTACTGTGGAGCTTGCTAGCATGCTACAGCAGAGCTTGCTAGCATGCTACAGCAGAGCTGGCTAGCACGCTACAGCAGAGCTTGCTAGCATGCTACAGCAGAGCTTGCTAGCATGCTACAGCAGAGCTGGCTAGCATGTTACTGTGGAGCTGGCTAGCACACTACAGCGGAGCTTGCTAGCATGTTACTGTGGAGCTTGCTAGCATGCTACAGCAGAGCTTGCTAGCATGCTACAGCAGAGCTGGCTAGCACGCTACAGCAGAGCTTGCTAGCATGCTACAGCAGAGCTTGCTAGCATGCTACAGCAGAGCTTGCTAGCACGCTATAGCAGAGCTTGCTAGCATGCTACAGCAGAGCTTGCTAGCACGCTACAGCAGAGCTTGCTAGCATGCTACAGCAGAGCTGGCTAGCATGTTACTGTGGAGCTGGCTAGCACGCCACGCTGTCCGCCGGGCAGCTGGCCAGTTGGACCCATATGTTCTGCCCACTTTGAAACCATAGGGGGCCACCGGGCCTTGTTCGCCGGGTTTCACTTTCTTCCCTGTTGTCCTTCCCCCCCAGGAAGTTCTCGGACATGCCGGCGTACCCCGCCGCAGACGCCGCGCTGAACATCATCATCACCGGAGCCACGAGGCAGAGGGAGCTGTTCTACCCCTGGTTCACGCAGCTCATGACTCTCACCAAAGACTGGTCTCCGTCTCTATCGGATTACATCATCCAGAAGTTCTACAAGACCACATGACTGCACGGAGGACATGGACAGAGCTTCAGGACGTCTGCTGAAGACGGACCAACATTCTCCAGACGTTGTCCTGTGGGACTCCTCCATGAATTCTGTTTCTCTTGATCCATCTGAACATTAAAACGACATGTTTGTAACCGTGGGATTGTGTTAGTGACGTTTATGAGGAAATGTTTTCATGTTTGACCTCTGAGGTCCTGCTGTTGCAGACAGAGACCACACGGGGGCAGCAGAGCTGCAGCTGAAACCTCTGGTCTGAAATAAAGATCCAAACTGATCCACTTCCTGTGCTCTGTTACCTACAAGTTAAATTATTCAACCACCCTTTAGTACCCCCCCCTCCCTCCATCTCTCAGAGTTTCGTTGAGTTTAGTCTCAAAGCTCCGTCAGACGGTCGTTCCTGAAGGATCGCTCCATGCCGACCGTCTCCTGCTGCTCTCCCGATCCGTCCTTGTTGGGTCAGCCCGGTGAACGTCACGCTCCAGCGCCGGGGCCTCCTGGGGAGGAGAGCGGCCCATGAACAGCAACACCTGCAACAGATTAGAGCTGCTAACGGCGGGTGATGGATCCTCTCTGCGGCGCCTCTCCAGCACGCCAACGACCGCGCACACGCACGGAACACAGAAGGAAAACCTTCTACTTCATGCAACGCTCCAAATGAAGCTCTGGTCACATGACGTTCCTCATCAGAGGAACTCCCCTGATACCAAACAGCTCAGGAGCAGAAGACCTCCAGCGTTCAGAACCTCCACACTCGTTAGGCTGGAGGCCATCGATCTGTCGCGGTGTCCCATTCAGGCTTCTGCCTTCATGTGAGCGTCAGATCAAACGTCACATCCCTAAAATGGAAGACGGGTGTTAGAGAGGGGGGAGATGACCTCTGACCTCCATCGACACAGTCAGGGGAGGGGGGGGCAGGACATGAAGACAACTGGACTGAAGGTGGCGCTGAAGGACGGAGGAGGTCACAAAACGATCAGCGGGAACGCCACGCTGGAGACCGTCACAGCCCCTCCGGAGACCGTCACAGCCCCTCCCTCCTGAATGGAGAAAACAGACCACAGACATCTGCCTGACCCCCCCATGAAGACACGGTTCCCACCCTGGAACATGAATAAACAACGAACACGGGTCAACAGGAATGATGTCTGCTCTGAGTCACAGCTTCAGACGGATCTCTGATCCACGACTCCAGAATCCTTATGAGGAGGAGGAGGAAGAGGAGGAGGAGGAAGAGGAGGAAGAGGAAGAAGAAGAGGAGGAGGAGGATGAAGAGGAGGAGGAGGAGGAGGAGGAGGAAGAGGAAGAAGAAGAGGAGGAGGATGAGGAGAAGGAAGAGGAAAAAGAGGAGGATGAGGAGGAGGAGGAGGAGGAGGATGAAGAAGAGGAGGAGGAGGAAGAGGAGGAGGAGGAGGATGAAGAAGAGGAGGGAGGAAGAGGAGGAGGAAGAGGAGGAGGAGGAGGAAGAAGAGGAAGGAGGAGGAGGAAGAAGAGGAGGAGGAGGATGAAGAGGAAGATGAGGAGGAGGAAGAAGAGGAGAGGGGGGGAGGAAGAAGAGGAGGATGAAGAGGAGAAAGAGGAGGAAGAAGAGAAGGAGGAGGAAGAGGAGGAGGAGGAAGAAGAGGAGGAAGAAGAGGAGGAGGAGGATGAAGAGGAAGAAGAGGAGGAGGATGAGGAGGAGGAAGAAGAGGAGGAGGAGGGGGAGGAAGAAGAGGAGGATGAAGAGGAGAAAGAGGAGGAAGAAGAGAAGGAGGAGGAAGAGGAGGAGGAGGAGGATGAAGAGGAGGAGGAGAAGGAAGAGGAAGAAGTGGAGGAGGAGGAGGAGAAAGAGGAGGAAGAAGAGGAGGAGGAAGAAGAAGAGGAGGAGGAGAAGGAGGAGGAGGAAGAGAAGGAGGAAGAGGAGAAAGAAGAAGAAGATGTGTAGCTGTATTTTTGCTAGTGTTCCCGCTGTAAGGCTGGAGAGTCCAACTCGTTAATCTCTGCAGCAGAACCAGCAGAACCAATGAGATGGTCCAAACAGAACCGGAGCAGAACACGGCAACGCTGAAGTAGAACCAACTGACCTCTGATTGGTGGTGTTGAACTGGATCAGCTGGACGGGATCAGACCCGATACTGAACTCCCCTCCAAGAACACAAAGACCAACGTCTCAGAGCGGCTTCCTGTGCAATAATCACACTGCACCTGTGAGGAGGGGTGGATCCCTGTGAGGAGAGGAGTGGATCCCCGTGAGGAGGGTGGATCCCTGTGAGGAGGGTGGATCCCTGTGAGGAGGGCGGATCCCTGTGAGGAGGGCGGATCCCTGTGAGGAGGGGTGGATCCCGTGAGGAGGATCCTGTCTGAGAAAACTGACTGAAATGATCTTTGAGTTCATCTCCTGACAAATTGAGGAAAAACAGAAGTTTTGCATTTCCATGTGTTCACTGTACATGTGTGAGCGTGTGCGTTTGCACACGCGTGTGCTCCCCTCCCTCTCCCTAATTGTTCCTGATATCAGTAAACACAGCCGAGGATCCTCAGAGGACACGTGTTTGACATCCTCCACCTCCAGGTCCGGCGTTCACGCTCGGCTGTTCCTCCGTGAGCGGGGGGGGGGGGGACCTGAAGCAGAACCGAACACGTCTGGAACAGAAACACCGTGACGTCTCTGTTCTACTTTCTAAATGCAGGAATGGAAGCAGGAACATCAGATCTCCATGGTAACAGAACCGCGGTCCGGTCGTGTTCACAGGTTTCTGCAGATCTGGTTGGTGGGGGGTGGGGGGACACAAGTTCTTCTTTTTTTCATTTACAAAGGATAAGAAGTGAACCGTAAACACCCTCAACAGCCCCCCCCCCTCACAAAGGCAGAGCCCCCAGCTTACAAAGTGCCAATTAACACTGAATGTTTGGCCCTCGCACCTCCCTCTCTGAACCGCTGACAGCTCTGGTGTTTGGGTTAATACCAAAGCCCCCCCCATCCTTTCATTGGGTTTCCAATGGGGGGGCTTTACAGTTCAGCGCACAGTCAAAGGGTGATGGAAAATGACTCTGCAGAGAATTGGGTTTCAGCAGAGGGGGTGCTGGGACGAGCGGGGGCCGACGAGCGGGGCTGAAGAGGAACCGGGCCAGGGGGTGGGGGGCTCTTCCTGTTCCGTCAAGCTGCAGCAGATCCAGACGTCTCTGACAGGTTCTGAGCCTGGAACCGGGTCATGATTGGACCACCAGAACCTGCTGGAGTCAGAACTCTCTGTTCCTCTCACTCATTTCATGAATGCTGCATGTTTGAATGTGAAGAACAGAGGATGAAAAGTTCTGCAGAATCCTGAAGGCCACAGCGGTTCCGGTCCGGCCTTGTTCTGACCCGCGTCCTGCCGTTTGCTAAAACCAGAACCGGGTTTCCCAAAGGAAGCGCCTGCAAGTTTTTATTGGATCGTATTTTACTGCTCAGAACTTTGGGTTTCCAGAAGTAAAGTTGGACTTCAGATCCTGAAATGTGATGTTTGAGGGAAAATCAGCTTCAGGAGGGAACTTTCATCGCGGTTACCCCGGTGCAGAGTTTGTTTGCTCTCTGCAGAACAGAGAGGAAGACACGTTAAAACACGTGTCAAAGTCAGGGGCCGGGGGCCGAGCTGGGGGCCGAGGGCCGAGGGGCCAGGGGCTGAGCTGGGGGCCGAGGGCTGGAGACCAGGGCTCAGGGGCAGAGGGCCAGGGGCCGAGCTGGGGGCCGAGGGCCGGGGGCCGAGGGGCTGGGGGCCGAGGGGCCAGGGGCTGAGCTGGGGGCCGAGGGCTGGAGACCAGGGCTCAGGGGCAGAGGGCCGGGGGCCGAGCTGGGGCTGAGGCCGGGGGCCGAGGGGCTGGGGGCCGAGGGGCCAGGGGCTGAGCTGGGGGCCGAGGGCTAGGGAGCCAAGTTTCTGGGGGTCAGGGCTGGGGACCGGGGGCTGGAGACCAGGGCTCAGGGGCAGAGGGCCGGGGGCCGAGCTGAGGGCCGAGGGCCGGGGGCCGGGGCCAGGGGCTGAGCTGGGGGCCGAGGGCTAGGGAGCCAAGTTTCTGGGGGTCAGGGCTGGGGACCGGGGGCTGGAGACCAGGGCTCAGGGGCTGGGGGCTGAGCTGGGGGCAGGGGGGGCTGCGGGCCAAGGCCCGGGGGCCAAGCTGGGGGCCAAGGGGCTGTGGGCCGGACGCTGGGGGTCGAGCTGGGGGCAGGAGGACTGGGGGCCGGGGCCAAGCTGGGGGCCGTGAATCAGGAACAAATGAAAAAATGTGAAATAGTTACTCACTATTTGTGTCAGGTTGGGAGGGCAGTAGAGACAGAGGGGATGATGGGAAATAAGGACGGGCTCACCGAGTGGTGAATTTCTAATGAACTCCTGCCGCTCAGCTGATTTCAAATTCTAGCTAAAAACGACATCATCATATTTGAAATGATGAAGAGGAGACGCTCCTCTTCTGTGGAGCCAGATCAGCTTCATTTACATGTAAGCTGACCCGACCCGACCCGGTTCCGGGCTCCGACCTCGGACTTCAGGGTCCTCCTGGTGAGGCCGGCTGGAGGAACGCGTGATCTGGGATTTAGATCCAGATTTCTGGGATTTGCTGAAGTTAAGTGGAACTCAGTGGAAGTTCATCCTGGAGGCATCAGAGGGAGAACGGGTCGGAACAACGTTCCCGCTCTGGGATCTGGATCTCAGACATTTGATCAGATTTATGAACAAACAGCACCGGACCGGACCGGACCGGACCGCTCTGCAGCAGGAATGTCTGCAGGACCGCATGAGTCCAGAGCAGACTGGACCCTCTCTGGACCGGGACACGGCGCTCTGAGCGGACGCCGTGGAGGGCGGGGTGAACCGCAGGTCAACCGTGGAAAGGTTTTGTTGTCTGTCTGGAACAAAGACGGCTGGATGGGGGGGTGGGGGGTGGGGGGGGGGGGGACTTTCCATCAGCCATTTATAAACCACTCAAAGAAAGATGGGGGGGGGGGCTGAAAACCCCCGATGGAGATCGTTGGTTTATGAGGGGACCTTCAGTCACCTGTCCGGTTCATGGACACACAGGTGATGCTCGACGACCACCTTAAGGGACGTCATGGAGATGGAACGTACCATTGTCGTATGGTAAGAGTATCCTGAAGTATTTGTTAGGGTCATGGTAGTTATACACACGTATGACGTGTGGTGTCCTCACGCCACACGTCTGTCCGTGTTGTGAGGTTACATCCATAAACCTCTGAGTGTTTGATGTTCAGGAGGAAAGGGACCAAAAACCCGATTGGAATTTAGTCCTTTGAATAAAAAGTTCTGGGTGCATCAGTCCTGTCTGAAGGTCCAGATAGAAATGCCCCAGGTGGGCTTAGTGTGGGTTCAGCTCAAGGACACGCGCCATCGACTGCCACCCGAATCATCACTCCTTCATGCCTGACCCGACCGCACCCGTGGGTGGGGCCCCGGTCACCGGGCGCTCGCCTACGACCCCAACGCCAGGGTGGGGCCCTGGTGATTCCATACCTGGATCTTTGATAGAACGTCTCATACGGGGATTCTCTGGGTGGGTGGAGTCTCCTGCCTCAAGGGGAGGAGTTTGAATATCTTAGGATCTTGTTTATGACTGAGAGAAGATCGGAGTGGGAGATCAATAGGCTGATTGGAGAAGATGTTGTGGTGAAGAGAGATCAGGAAGCAAAGCTCTCAATTTAGGGTCGATCTTGGTTCCGGTTCTCATGAGCTCTGGGCCACGACCCAAAGAACGAGATCCAGACAAGCGGCTGAAATGAGTTTGACATGAAGTGGGAGAAGCTCGGAGTAGAGCCGGTCTCCTCCACATCCAGAGGAGACAGTTCTGGTGGATCGAGGATCTGGTCCGGATGTCTCCTGGAATCCTCCCTGGAGAGGTTGTTCCGGGCCTGTCCCACTGGGAGGAGGAGAACATGCTAACTCCACAGAGAACTCACCTGCTGGAACTTGAACCAGGACCTTCTCTATGTGATGCTCAGCATGATCTAGACCCTGATCTAGATTCCTCAGGATCTAGATCAGGGTTCTCAGACTCGGAGTCCGGCTGAGGCTGGGCTGGATGGGGTTCTGGTTGTGTCAAAAATGTTTCTTGCTGCTTTGTCCATGTCCTTCTGAAATCTTCTGCGTGTTCTGTGAAACGGCAGGAGCGAATGACCATAGCAACTGTTGCTAAGGACGCTCTGCGACCGGATCCGACGACGACAGAAGATTGAAGCATCAAGCTGAGACATCATGAAGCAAACACAGGAGGTGGACATGCAGAACGTCTTGATCTGTAGACACGGAGTCTTCATATTTAGGTCGAGTCACAAAATGTAAACTTGGGGGCCGCAAACGGCCCACGGGCCGGCTGTGTGAGGCCCCTGATGGTAGATATTATGATGGAGTTCTGAAGAAATTGGTGCCGAGAAAAAGTCCAGAACCAGATTTTAGATGATCGATCATGCAGACCTCAAACCTGCTGACCGACTGAATACTTTAGTGAAAGTCAGAATTTATTCAGTCAAGAACTGTTTCCCAGAATCCAACACTCCAGTGAAACCAGAAGATCAGAGTTTCAAACAATTAACGATCATTCATCAAAATAATTAAACATTAACAAAAGTAACACCCCCCACCCCCCCCCACCCCCCCCCAAACAAAAGGATTGCTCTGCCGCGGGTTCTCCGGTGGGCTCGGTCAGGAGCTCCCACCAAAGAATGCCGACACCCTCCACCGAGCACCTCCTCCTCCTCCGTCAGGCTCCCCCGCCCGCCCTGACACCCCCCCCTCACTGTGACCCATCTTGCACCTCCCAAAGCCCACAACAGACGCTTGGTGTGTGAAGAAGGTCAGGAGTTCAGGCTCCATTCCTCCCCCTGCTCGGGGGGGGGCTGCCCCGTGGGTTTATAATTATCTGCCGTTGGCATTCAGCGCAGGTTCAAGCACAGTGCAAGCGCTGGCACCAGCGAGGGGGGGGGGCGCTTGGCTACACACCGACTGATTAGTTCTCCCTAATTGTCGGTTCCTCGTCGCTCAGGATCTCCTCACCTGGAACCTCAGCGCTCCTGGATGTTCCTGTGCTCAGTGGACCAACACAGAACCAGAACCACACGGAACCACACAGAACCACACAGAACCAGAACTACACAGAACCAGAACCACACAGAACCAGAACCACACAGAACCAACAGCACACAGAACCACACAGAACCAGAACCACACAGACAGAACCAGAACCACACAGAACCACACAGAACCAGCATCACACAGAACCAGAACCACGCAGAACCAGAACCACACAGAACCAGAACCACACAGAACCAGCACCACACAGAACCAGAACCACGCAGAACCAGAACCACACAGAACCAGAACCACACAGAACCAGCACCACACAGAACCAGAACCACACAGAACCAGCACCACACAGAACCAGAACCACACAGAACCAGAACCACGCAGAACCAGAACCACACAGACAGAACCAGAACCACACAGAACCACACAGAACCAGCATCACACAGAACCAGAACCACGCAGAACCAGAACCACACAGAACCAGAACCACACAGAACCAGCACCACACAGAACCAGAACCACGCAGAACCAGAACCACACAGAACCAGAACCACACAGAACCACACAGAACCAGCACCACACAGAACCAGCACCACACAGAACCAGAACCACACAGAACCAGAACCACGCAGAACCAACAGCACACAGAACCAGAACCACACAGAACCAGCAGCACACAGAACCACACAGAACCAGCAGCACACAGAACCACACAGAACCAGAACCACACAGAACCACACAGAACCAGTAGCACAGCTCAAGCTGTGCGTTTTAGATTGGACCAGGAGGTTCAGTTCTGGTGGGTTCTTTGGTTCTTCTGGCTTCATGAGAAGGAGGGGAGCAAACATCCCCCCATCCCATAAATCTGTTCCTCAGAGCCCCATCAGTCACATCTGCAGACCTTCAGCAGAGCCTGAAACGGCTCTCAACTGAACCCTACTGTTGTTGGGGGGGGCAGCAGCGGGGCAGATGTGTGGCCGGGGCGGCTGCCAAATACCCCCAACGCCCACAGAGGAGCCTTCATCTCCTCATGAGGAGGAAGAACGCGGAGACGGCAGGAAGTGGACGACTGCAGACTGCAGCTGCGTCTGCGCAGATCCTCCAGAACCATTGAAGTGACTGCGGACTCAGAACCTGGGCCGAGAGGTTGACCGCTGCACCCCTGTGCCGCAGCAGCTCCTGTGTTAATATGCAGATAGCAGAGAAGTAGCAGAACCGTGTGTTGAGACCAACTCTCCAAAAGCGGCGTGCAGCTGGTGCCCCCCCCCCCCTCTGCTACACACATGTCTCTGTCAGTCCAGAAGAACACCAAGAAGCTGAACGTGACCGCATGTGACCTCAGAGCCCCGCCCCCAACCTGTGAGTCCCACCTGTTGGATGTGCTGCAGTGGGCGTGTCC